>CM051830.1:19334673-20029818 GCA_028451465.1 Erethizon dorsatum | reverse complement strand
GATGGAAGCATTCCATACTTACACTAAGTGCAAGGTACTAACAGTTCAAGTCCTAGGGGAATGCAGCGAGGTGGAAATGAACTCCCAATATTTAGAAATGAAGGCTATGAGAACAGAAAGTGATTTTCCATGATTCAGATATTAGGCAGCAGTGTTATAAAACATTGGTCAACTCTTGAATATCCCTCAGTCAGAGTTAAAATACAACTATGAATCCTAATTTCAGAATAGTTTAAACCATAAACCAATAAATCAATTTAAATTTTCATGAACATTCAGGGCAGTTTCAGCTTCAGATTACTTTAAGTTATCCACACAAAAGTTTACAAAAGAAGAGATGTACTTACTGTCAGAGCAAACATCATTCACTTTGCCCTTCTTTGTTTTTTTATTTTGATTTGCTTCCATTTTACAAACAATGTTTGTTGATAAGAAAACAATATGAAAGACAAAGAGAACGTGAACTTTATGGGCAGGATAATAGGGGCCAATTTAGATAAGGATAAGATATTATAATTTATTTGATTGGCTTTACATTTTATTAGATAAAAAAGAAAAGAATAAATCTATAGACAATCATGAAAAATTAATGGAAATGAAAAATGAGAAGAAAGTATGACAGTGTATAATAGTCTGAGATTTTAAGAACAAGGTCAAGGGCCAGTGAGATGGTTCAGCGGCATAAGCACCTGCCTGGCAAGTGCAAGGTCCTGAGTTCGACTCCCGGAACCCACATACAGAAAAAAGGGCCAGTGATATCGCTCAGCGGCAAGGGC
Source organism: Erethizon dorsatum (assembly GCA_028451465.1). Lineage (NCBI taxonomy): Eukaryota > Metazoa > Chordata > Mammalia > Rodentia > Erethizontidae > Erethizon > Erethizon dorsatum. The sequence continues at coordinate 20,029,042 of CM051830.1, read as the reverse complement.
GCCTGCTGGTGCACAAGGTCCTAGGGTCGACCCCCGGTACCCACAAAAAAAAAAAAAGAACAAGGTCAAATACATAATATCCAGAATCCCTCAGAAAAGCAAGAATAATAGGCAGGAGTTATCTGTTGAGGAAAAAAAATAAACATAGTAAAGAATATTTTTAATGTGACGAAAATCCCAACCATCACATCTAAATAGCTTAGGAACAATAAATAGAAAGAAAATCATACCACGGTTAGAATTAAGCTTCTAAAAATGCAAAACCAAAAGAAATTCAAAAACAGTCAAACAAAACATTACTATCAAAGATAAAGTTTTAAAAAATAAAATTATAATAGCTCTATCCCTATCTATCTATGTATCTATGCATCTATCTATACTTGAATCACATAAACATCTGTACGTGTTTATTTAAAATAGAATCATGCGAGGAGTAAAATGATGAACTAAGGCTGTGGATATAGCTCAGTGGTAGAATATTTGCCTAGCTTGCACAAGGCCCTGTTATTGAGATTCCCCCCTCAAGATAACTAACTAGACTTATGCAACAGTTTTTTGTTTGTTTGTTTGTTCGTTTGTTTAGTAGAATATCTTCTCTGGTTTGTCACTGATTTTTAATTATTTTGATGCTGTGTAAATGAGATTCAATTTCAACTTCAGATTATATTATATTCTGAAACCAGGTAAACTTCCTATTTAATATTTTATCTGTCTTGTATACTTTTTTCTCATTGCTGAGACAAAATACCCAACACCCAAAGTTAAAGGAGGAAAGGGTTACTTAGCTCACAGTTTGTGGAAGTTTCAGTCCTCAATTGGCTGGCTCCAAGGCAGGGTAGCATGGCACAGGGGCAACAGTTCAACACAGCAGAAGACGGCAAAAGCAAGAGCAAATTGGAGAGCAAGCCTCTTTTCCTCCCTTATATTGTAAGCAGGCTATTCGCCCTCGGGTGGGTGTAGCATTCACACCATCTCCATGCCCTCCTCTTGCACAGGCTGAGGATGTGTACAAAGTGAGGACCCTGGCCCCCTGCTGAGTCACTTAGTTAAACTTCTAAACTTCTCAAGTTGACACAACTTGAACAACATCCTAGAGCAGTAAGGGCAGGTCCTGTATGCCCCAGGATGTAGAACTGCTGAGTTATTTAGTTAAGCTTCTAAACTCCTCAAGTTGACACAATGTATCAACCATTACAGTATCTTTTAAAAACTCCAGTGGTTTTTTAGCATAGTCACTTAGGTAACCTGTGTATAAAGACAGTTTTACTTCTTTTTATCAAATCTGAATGTTCTAGTTCTTTATAGCCTGATTGCAATAGCTAGAATTTTAAGAGCGCTGTTTAATAAAAGCAGGAATAGAAGATCTCCTTGTTTTGTTCCTGAAATTTAGAATAAATATATTTACTTTTTCAACAGTATTTATGCATTTTTGTAAATGTCCCTTATCAGATTGATCACTTTTCTCGGTGTTGTATCAGAAACATAGACTTTGCTAAAGTTTGTCTGCATCTCTTGAGAAGATTTTATTTGTCTATCTCGTCTCTTTCATTCTCTCTCTTCTATGTGTATCTACATTTAACTTATTAGTATGACAGTTTACATCAGTTGATTTTTTCCATGTTATTTCCCCTATAGTTTTTGAATAAATCCCTAATAGTCATGATGTGTAAAATATTTGATATATTTTGAGATCAATTTGTTTACATTTTGCTTAGAATCTTTGCATCTACACTAATGAAGACATGCATAGCTTTGTTTTGTTTTGTTTTGTTTTGTTTTGTTTTGTTTTTGTAATAGCCTTGGTGTTGTGGTTTGTGTCTGGATGTTCCCTCAAAGCCTCATGCGGTCATGGGGACGGGCTTTTCAGAGGTGACTGAATCTAGAGTTTGTGATTGGTTCATTGTCTAGTGCTGGGATTGGCAGAGTGAGTGCAACATCTGCCTTAGGGTGGGTAGCCTGCATAAAGGAGGGAAGGAAGCTTGGTCCTCCCTTTTGCCCTTTTGCCCCTTTTGCCCTTTTGCCACTTTTGCTTTTGTCATTTTTGATGTCCTCTGCTGCCACAAACTGTTGACCCTCTACCACGCCACCCTGACTTGGAGTCAGCTGATTATCAACTGAAATCTCCATAAACTGTGAATTAAATAAACTTTTTCCTCTTTAATTTTGGGTGATGAGTATTTTGTCTCAGCAATGAGAAGAAAGTAACTAAGACACTTGTCTACATTCAAAAAATGGTTCAAGGGGCCAGTGAGATGGCTCAGCGGCGTAAGCGCCTGCCTTGCAAGCGCGAGGGTCCGAGTTTGACTCCCGGAACCCACATACGAAAAAGGGGCCGGTGATATCGCTCAGAGGCACGGGTGCCTGTTGGCGCGCGAGGTCCTGAGGTCGACCCCCCGGTACCCAAAAAAAAAAAATGGTTCAAGAATCACTCTTTCTCCTCGAATATTCTAGAAGAGTTTGTGAAGAATGGCATTATTTCTTTCTTAAACTATTTGTTAGAATTTAACAATTTTCTTCTTTTGTCCTCCAGAAAATAAAAACTATCAGTCAAAAATAAAGAAAGTAGAACATAAAAAAAAATACCTAAATGCGAAGTATGAAGTTGTGGTCAAATTTATAAAGATTTAGGATGTTAATTAAATAAGAATATTAACTACATAGTCAAAGCTGTTGATTTTTAATATACAGATGTGTTAATGAACTATAGTTTATAGACAAAAGCACATGATTTTTAATATTTATGGATATTTTTACAGACTCAATTTTTTATTTACTTTGTGGCTTTTGTATGGACAGGGGTCTGTAGACAAGAAAATAAACTAAGGACCTCCTTAGGTCTTCTAGCTAATACTGACTAGAAGAAGTTAAAAATAAGCTTTACTAGAGATGGTGCCATGGGAAATATGTCAAACAGGGATAGAAAAAGGAAAAAAAAAAAAACTGGCTAAAAAAAAAAGACACCAGATAGTCTTGGGGTTTGCATGAAGAGACCAGAAAAAGCTGACAGGCAGGACTCAGAGAGAAAGCCAGGTGCACAAATGGTAAGCTGCCTCCGCCAATAAAATATAGGGGAAACAAAGGGGGTGTTGACTAAATTTAAGGCAGTATGTACTCACACCTATGCACTAACATATACACTTATGTACATGTATATTCACTCTGGAGTCACTATATTATTCATTCTAGGGTCATTATAGAGTACGATAGATATCCACATACCCCCTTACTAACTCTAAGTTAACCAAGAATAAGGCACCCCCTTGCCAACTAGCCACCCATCCCAAAGATAAAGCCTTAAAATGTACATCAAAGATAAGTAAACAATCAGACCGAAAACAGCTGCACATAAACCACGTGAAAAAATGACACATTAGGCAGAGGTGCCCAGAAGCCAATCCAGTTATGACAAGTTCCGGTGGAGGAGAAGGAGTCACACTGCACCCCCATAAAAACATCCTTCCTTTTCCTCTTTACAAATAAACTGTCTTCCTTTCCTTATACTTTGTCTCTCTAATTTATTATTGGGGCTGAGTTATGATCCTGGTGGGCTGCTCTGGACAACAGAGCAGCCATGCTTGTCCCCAGATACAACACTTGCTTTGCACAGGTTGTACTAAATGTTTACATTCCTTGTGGGGAGTTGGTACATGTACAAAACACACCTTAATTCCTTCTTTCATCTGCTTTCCTTCCCCTCTATCCCTCCTTCCCCCTCCCTCCATCTCTTGATACCCTTCCTCTTTGAGAATCTTTATGAATTTAATAATGATACATTATTTATATAAAATTGCAGGGAATTTATATCTTTTTCTCACAAAGTGTTTCTGAAGTTGGTAGATAAGTTTACCAAATCAGATAAACTTTGGGTTAATGTGATTGAAATTTTTCAATCTGTCAAGTGTCATTTATTCTATAAAGTAATTACAAATTGAAATTTATATGTAAGTTAAATTTTCTTCTAAAATCCCAAGGGAATTTACCAATTAAAAGATCAACACATAGTAAATGTTAACAAGTACATTGGAAAGAGGGAACACTTGTACACTGTTGGTGGGAATAGAAAGCACTGTAGACATAGACATCATGGAAAATGGTAAGGAGGTTTATAAAAAAAAATAAAACACACACACACACAACTGCCATATGATCTGACAATCCCACTTCTGGGAATATAAGCCAGAACTTTATGGACATACCTGTACTTAAATGTTCAGTACAGTATTGTTCACAATTTCTAAGATAGGGAAAAAATACTTGTCATAGTGATGGAGGAATATAAAGAAATTGTGATACGCATATGTGTACACACACACACACAACAGGAAACATATTTCGCCTTAAAAAATATAAAACCTTCTTTTTGTCACAACATGAGTAAAGTATGGTATTGAAATAAGACAGATTAGCTAGACACTGAAAGAAATAAACTATGTCATTTCACTTAAGTGAAGAATAAAAGAAAAAGATGAATACATAAAAATGAAGAACATGGGCCGGTGAGATGGCTCAGTGGCGTAAGCGCCTGCCTGGCAAGCGCAAGGGCTCGAGTTCGACTCCCGCAACCCACATACGATAAAAGGGCCAGTGGTATCGCTCAGTGGCATGGGCACCTGCTGGCGCGCAAGGTCCTGAGGTCAGCCCCCAGTACCCGCAAAAAAAAAAAAAAAAATGAAGAACTGAAAGTAGGTTGGTGGTAAAGGGAGACGTGGATTAAAGTATAAAAGTTGCAACTGTATTGGATGAATAAGTCTAGAGATCCAAGGAACAGCATGAAGACTGTGTTTACAATGTTTCATTATATGTGGGATATTTGCCAAGAGAGTAAATTTAGGGAATCTCAGCAAATACTCAAGAGTGTAAGAAAATGAAAGATGGAAATGTTAATTTGTTTGACTATACTATCCATTCAACTATGCATATCTATTCAAAATATCACACACATCTTATACAACAATAAAAATAGAAAATTAAATGTGAATCCTTCCTAAAATTGCAAATGATACGTGAAATAAAAAAGCAATTACTGTTAATGTCATATATGCAAATTTTCTTATCTAAGGTCTTTTTAAAATTATTAAATTATGCTGATTTTATTCTGAAAGAATAAATAATTTACTTAAAAACTGCCCCTTTGAAAATTATCAAGTTCAATATTATAAATAAAGTTTTCAATTTTAATTTAATGCGTAATTTAAAATTGCAAGTTCTCTTCTCAACATTACTTGCAACATTCTTAGGTAAATGATTCACCACTAAAAAAAATTGATGATTTGTTTTTTTTGCTGAAATATTGACCTCTATGTTAAATTTAATATATTTGCTTTGTCCTACATTTGATGGTAAAACCTTTCTAATCACCATAGTTTTAAAAGCTACCTCTTATTTTGTCTATATTATAGGAATACCATAAATACAGTAAACATATCAGTAATGATTTCAAAAAATACTAATTATTATTTAAAATTTTTAAGGAAATTTAATTTTATAGTGCATATGTCTTAATCAAAGTCAGTTGATAGATTAAATTTTTCCCCAAATATATAATACAGTTTTGATTTTCTCCTGTCATTTGCATAATAACATGCTTTATTAGATTATTTCAAAATAAATAAAGATATGTTAGTGACTTGATTTAATTTGAGCAATTGAATTGAATTTTCTGAAAATAATAGCCAATTATATACATTATTTTTGGTATGCTTTTGCACTATAAATAAAATTGAGGAATAATATTTTGTGTAATTTTCATTAATTGAACTATTATGCCAATTAATTTAGCTACATGAGTGTTTGAGCTTCTGTGTTTTAATTTAGAGACGTGTTCATGAACTACAGTTTTCATTTACTTTCATAATTAGATGAAAACGACAAATTGCTCTATTCCATTTACTAGAAACTGGCAAATAATTAACATTGATTGTCGCAGTCTTTTGTGTTTTCCAGAATTCACATGATAAAAGCTGAAATTGTATTGAGGATTTCACTATATTTTTGGTTTTATCTGATAATTGAATTTGTTTTCAAGCAATACTTTTTCTCTAAAAATTCTGTGAATCAAAGCACAATAATATTCATCATGTGCTCTAAAACTTAAATGTGTACTACACAGCACTTAAAGCACAAATTGTATCACAAAATCAAAGAAAATTGTGGGGTTTGTTATAGTTAGATTGACTTTTGAAAATATAAATGCAATGAATTAAACCTACAGGGACATAGAGTTAAGATCTTGGTTAAAAGACACTGCAAGAGTACTTTGTATTAAATTATTTATATGATTATAAAGGATTTTAGTGGCTGGTTGCCCTTAGATCTGGCCTACCCATCTCTTCCACACCTATTCAGTCTCTTATACCCTGTACACTTACATTAAAACACCTCTGTACACTTACATTAAAACACTTAAAATCTTAGTCACACTTACACATGAGAAGATGTGTCTTTTATCTGTGCAGGGATACATCTGATAACTTAAACTGCAATGAAAATAAATGATACTCTCCAACAAGTTCACACACAGGAATGTCCACATAGTTCAAGAAGTCTAGTGACCTGAAGTGCCAGGTGTCGGTTTCCATTTTTGATTAAACACAGTATACTAGCAAGGAGCCTTAAATTAAATCCAAAATTGTGTTAGCCCAGCATGGTGGCAAGAGAGCTCTTCAGAGACTGAGGTAAAAGGTTTGTGGTGATTTTGAGGCCAGCCTGAGGTGCATAGTGAGTTGGAGGCTATCCAGAACTACCTAGCAAGACCGTGTCTCAAAAATAAATAGGGAAGTAAATAAATAAATAAACCACTGAATAAGTAAACCATAATTAGAAGTTGTGTAATGTCCCTCTTCCCTTTCCCATTCCCCACTACCTCATTCTTGCATAAGGTTCCTATAACATCTATGGTTGCAAACATCTCATTTCCTATTTTCTTCAGTTACAGAACTAAATATCAACATTTCTATTTATAATCTTTCCTTGTTTCATTCCCATATTATCTGCTTCTTCTCTCTGATCTAAACTCCCCATCCCCCCCCAATCTGCAGCTAGTCTATACACTCTGCAACCCTCCTATTTTGCACTCCGGATTTCCTTTTCATTTCAATGAGGAACGAGGCTTCTCTACTGCTCCGTCAAGGTGTGGTTCTTCAGTCTCCACATTAATGCTGTATTTCTCGTTTTCTGAGGTGCTCCTGTATCACTTCCTATTAAGTCAGCTTCTCTTTGGAGGCTCATTTTTACCACAGAATGAGATTATAAGCTTCATGACGACTTATCATTCCCCATTGCAGCAGAAGAAGCTGAGAAGAGTATCAGTATGCAATAGCATGCCCCAGTAAAATACGTGCTTTTAGTATTACCGACATACTCATGTACAAGTAGTCATTAAGCTTAGACATGGACTGTGTAGGAATATTTCTTGTTTAGTATAAGTATAAAACTATTGTATAATTCTTTGTGTTTCTAAACCAAAAAATCAATAACCACATAATAAACACTTACTATGATACTTTCTTCTATCACAAAATACAGTATAAAATACTGTTTATATCACTAAAATTGATTTCTGAAAATGTCTATTTCTTCAAAGGTCCTCAAGCTAAATACCTCTAACAGTATTCTACTTTATAACATTTCCAAATTAACTAAGGTGTCTGCTTTTGTGCTGGTTACATTTTTATCTGTACAGTCTAAATAGTATTAGTTGTACATGCCTGATTATTCAATATAATGTAACTCCTTTGGTCAGAAGGCAGACTAACTATATTCTATAGTTTACACCTCTAGAAATCTTTTTTCCAACCCTGTCTACTAGCAATATGAAAGACATGATGTTAGAATTTCACAGTATTATCAGTGTAACCCTTAACCTAAACATAATTCCGGAACATCTATTTTCTCCAGCATATGTTCAAAAAAAGATCACCTTGAGATAATGTTTTATAACATTACCAAAATCCTGAAGTACTGTAAAAACTTTTCAACAAACAGAAAAAAAATGCATGCATTAATTTTAGTTTTATAAAACAATAGACATTTGATGTCTGCTTTTTGTATTTACTATGAAATGTTGAGTTTGAAATACTCATAAATATTTTTATGTTTTATTTTGCTATGATAGACATAGTCTAGGATCCCACTGTCAGAACTGTTATTCAATTAGTTTTACAATCTCCATTGGCTGGAGAAAATAACTTGATGATGTAATATGACAGAAAAAAATGTTTAAAATTAATTTTTCTGATATGGAGACTAGAACTTCTCACCCCTATCAAGCATAGTCCTTGTCACGGTAGTTTTCTTCTCTCCATCTTCCTTTCAAAAATTAGAGCTACTTTACTTGTCCTTCTTTTTTGTTTTGATAGTCAACCTTATTATAGACAAAATCATATTTTTTTTGTGAACATGGTATTAGCCCAAAAGTTCTAGCTTGTGTTTTTTTTTTGTTGTTCATTTGTTTTTTATTTTTATTTTTTATATGCGGGTATTGGGGGTTGAACTCAGGACCTCGCACTTGCCAGGCAGGCGCTTCTGCTGCTAAGCCATATCACCGGCCCTTGTGATGTATTTTGACTTTTATAAATTTACATCCAAGTACTTCTATTTTTTGATGGTATCTCAAAGACCTTGAGGGAAAATACTCCTTCAGCCAGGATTCACTAACACTATTTGCTACCATAGATGACTTTGAGCCTAATAAAAGCCTTACTTGTTATATTTTAAAATGCATATGCTATGCCAAATTACAAAAGCAATCCATGATATTGAAATAAAAGTGTTTCCAAATATGCTTTGTGAGGGAGTCTTTATACCCTAGGATAACTTTATAAAATTTATTGCGATTACCCTTGGCCATGAAAATCTTTAACCCAGTGAAAAATTCACACAATTTGATCTTAAATATATTAGATAACTCAAAATGAAGGGAAGTTGAAAATATATTTTTAACACCACAGTTTAAATCAGTTAACAAAGCAACTATGTAGAAATGTGCTCTGGAGATGGAAAAACAAAGGGGCAAGATGCTGTTAGAATAAACTCTTTCATACCTTTATGGCAGTAGATGCAATTTGAATGTGGTGAAGTCTCCGAAGGGTGCTGTCCCTGTCAATGAAGTAGGATGCAGCTAGTTGATGTAGGGTTTCCAGAGTGACAGAAGAACTGTTGGTGCTGGACTCACTTCCTTCAGACCGTTTGCTCAGCTTCCGCTTGTCCACAAAAATTGTGAGTGACTCTTCTCCTGCATTAATAATATTTAACATTATTCCATTTTCCACAAAAATCAAGTTTTCACTTATCTACAGGTGAGGATGCCTAGAGGAGTGTAATGAGACAAACTAGTGAATAACACCAAAAAGTCAGAGTTTTGTGTTTTTTTAAATTTATGAATATTTCCTCAGTGACTAGATTTTAAATATACATTTAATGAACATTGAATGTCTAGCATTTGTAGAACAATTTATTTAGATTTCATTGAATGATGCATGTAGTTTGGCTTAATTAACATTCAACAAGCTGAAAAGAAAAAGAACATATATTAAATAAACTTAAGTAGAGTTGAATAAAATTATATTAAAACAGAAATTTTTAAACCACAGAACAACATATCAAACTGGAAATATGACAAGTCATAAGCAGTTTTCAACTGTATGTTTAAAATAAAATGAAAGTACACTTACGGATATATAGTTAAGCACATACACATTAGTAATAAATTCAGAAGTTCCCTACATGTAATACACTCAATATTGTATATTAATAAGCTGTATGGAACACACTAAACGCCATGGGAGATTTATAAACTGTCATTGAGTTTCAATAATTAAATTTAAAATATGTTACAATCAAGCTGTGATTTTCAATGTCCAAATGTTAACAAAAATGCATGTCATTTGAGTTAGACATGAAAAAACTGTGATCCTCAGAACTTCATGTTTTCAGATGTTCATCTACCACATAATTATCAAACTTTCTGCTTGTTCTCTTTCTCAGCAGCACACCTGTTCCGGCGGCCATGTGCCAAACTACACACTGACAAACTAGTTCCATAAAAGGACTAAAAGATCATCTAGTAGGGTAGTTTGCATTTCCTCTCTATATTTAGATTAATATCAATTTTAAATGATAGTTTAAATGATCCAATCTTAAGTAAAAGTTCATATGTCTGTATAAGAGATCAGTTGAATTTATACTTGAGTCTGGAGTCGACAAATGTTAATTGTGAAAATCAAATTCTCACCTTTTATTTGGACCCCCACATTGCATACACTAAATCAAGAAGATTTTAGTAGAAGAACTAAAGAACAAAATGTACTGCAAGGATCTGAATGGGTGGGTCAAATAATCAATATCATTAGGTAATGTGCATGGGAGCATCTGAAAGTGAAGTGGAATATGTATATAAAATATTAATAAAAGTAAACAAACAAAAACTCCAATTTATATGCTGTACTTCTCAAAGAACACCGAACTGTGGAAATTGGATTGAATGACCTCTGCAACTGAGAAAAATAGACTCCTGTGCCTACTTGTGAGAGAACAACAAAACGAACACCCTGTACACATTGCTATAAAGTGAATGGCAGTGCTGTGGTAGTCTAAGAATTCACAGTCCAGCTTTATCATTTACTCAAGGGATATGTCTTAAAAAGATTAAAAATATAACAAGAAAGATATGTTGGTGAACATTTAAAGACAAAACAAGTGTAATGATCTTGATACAAGTTTTATAAATTTAATTGCAAAAATTACTATATGAGGACAAAAAGAAAACTACTATATAGGACTCTTCTCCAAACCCTGCAATGCTGTGTTGAAGCAATGCTTTTCATAAAGGAGAAAATACAAAAATAATAGGTATAATTTGCTAAAATTGGGAGACCTTAATACATATTTCTTAGATGTAAATAGATCTCCTGGTGGAAAAACAACTACACCTTTACCTATAAAACTACATGTTGAAATAGAAATTATAAGCAAATATTAGATGTTATAATAGAGAAAAAATAATTTTCAAGTGCTTATTTTCATATGTGTAAAACTTTCATCAACTTATATTCTATGGTAAAATGAACATTTGCAAAGATGAAAATATATTCTATTACAAAGCAATTCTTAGTAAATAACAAATATTTGAAAGTAAAATATTATAATTATTTGACTAAAATGTAATAAAAGTTCATAGAAAAGCAAAATGTCATTCCATATAGAAAAATGATGACTATAAAAGTTTCGAATGATGATTCAAAAATCTACATGAAAGAAACTTTATACATTGTCAGAATCTAATGGATAGAGCTAAAGCAATGTTCAAGGAAATGTTCATAATATTAAATAAGATGCTATATAGATCATGAAAGTGAGTTAAATATCTAACTTTAAAATCAAGATGAATATGATCAAAATAATTTCATATAAAAATGATTACTAATGAAATGAAAACGTGCTAATAAGTTTTTAAGAAGTAGAAATTAATAAATTCAAAAGTAATATTTTTGGAAGAAAAAAATGGAAAAAATATACCAACAACTAGCCAATCTACCTTTTATCTATAGAGAAATATACATAAGGAATTGAGAAGGTAAACACAATGAAACAAAAATTTTTGGAACACATAAAATAATTATTATGTAAAATATTTGCTATGAAGTTTAATTGTCTCAAAACATCTACACACAAATGCTCTCACAAAATCAACAGGACCATATGATTTTACAGGGAAATTTTGCTAAAACTACAGTATTTCAAACAATCTTATATTCTTGGAAATATTTCTGGAGCAAATAAAACGAAGGAAAAAATCCAAGTTCATTTTGATGAACCGACTGTAAAATTGACACAAACAACTTGAAAAGATCATCAAAAAACACAGCGAATAACATTATAATTTATGAATAGTAACAAAATCAAAAAGCAATATATCATATGTCAAGTATCAAATTTGATCCACTTCAAAACAATAAAGTACCAAGTTATGACTCTACTTACAATGATGGATAAGATCACACCTTTGAAAATGGAAAGAAAAAGCAAATTTTATCTTATGAAATTTGCAAACAAGTGCTGAATGTTAAATAAATTTTAACAAAGGGCATGACTCTTGCTTGAGCAGTAATACTGAACAGTAAGTGCATCAAATTTCATTAAGTATAATTGTAATATATTCTTATTAAAAAACTAAACAGTTCACTCTGTTCCCTGGAATAATCATGCCAATTATAAATTATAAATGGAAAAAAATTGTGAAGTAAAATTTACCAGGGAAACTTTCCAAAAGCATAAGCCAGACTGAGAACATTTTACTACATGTGAATATATGTTGTAAGTTTATATAATTAAAAAGTGTAATATCTATGCATAAACAAGCAGACAAATAGAAGAGAAAGTACTCATAAAATAACAAATACATGTAGCAGTAAATAAAGTTGTTTTATTAATTCCCAGGGAGAAAATAGACTAAAAAACAATATTGTGACATCATAAAAAGCCATCTGAAAAATAAAGTGTATTGTGGTATACTAGGATAAATTCCAAACATATGAGAGATATAAACCTTTAGTGAAATGAATTCAGTCAAACACTAGGATAAAAAAACATGTAAACACAGATAAAGTGTTTATAACTAAAAAAAAAAAAACTAGGCAATTTAATTAATTTCATCAGGAAAATGATATTTTTTATCTAACAGAAAACATTATAAATAAAACAAATTGTGCATTGCTAAAATACATGTAAAACTTATATAACAGGCACAGGATTTATTCCTCTAAAATTTCAAGAGCTCTTGAAAATAAAGGAAAGGTAAATAAAGAATCAGACAGAAAAAGAGGAGAGGAAAAGTATTCAAGAAAGAATAGATAAAATGGTTCATTTCATTTTGAAAAGCTATCTAATATAAGACATAGTATGAGACACACCAATTAAAATATATCAACATTACTTCATTATGAAATTTAACAAAAGCTAAAATTTTGACAACTTGAGCAAAGCTTTATGAAAACTAGAAGTCTCCTGCTGTATTACTACTGGGGTAGCAAAATGGTAGGACTCAGTGAGAAACTTGACAATTGTTTGCGGTGATTGACTCAGCAGTCTTATTTTTAAGAATCTACCCTAAAGATATACTGGATGAAATGTGCAAAAATTTTCTAATTGTTATTTTATCTGTAAGATTTGGAAAAAACACAAATGCCTACTCACAGGAATAAAGGATGCTGCAATCGTAGGGTAGACTATTGTGAAAGGACAGGGAAGCAGCAATATGTGCATCATACCTACACATTTAAATGACAAAGTTAAGTACATAAAATGTTTTAGAAGTGCAAAGGGGGAGGTATGAATAAATATACGCATTTCTTTTTATTTAAAAACAAAACTGGGGCTGGTGAGATGGCTCAGCGGCGTAAACGCCTGCCTGGCTAGCACGAGGGCCCAAGTTCGACTCCTGGAACCCACATATGAAAAAAGGGCCGGTGATATCGCTCAGCGGCACGGGCGCCTGCTGGCATGCGAGGTCCTGAGGTCGACCCCCCAGTACCCGCAAAAAAATAATAATAAAAACAAAACTAGAAAGATTAACCAAAGACTTACCTAAATATTTACTTAATAATGTGTGTATCATACACATCATTGTGTGTATCATACACATAATATATTCTTCAATCCAGTAATACATTAAATTCAAAGCATCAGAAAAGGAAGGGATGAGGATAGCGGAATGCCTTTGGAAGAAATGTCCCTCTGTATATATACCTTGCTATGATTCTTAAGAACTGAAATCGTTTTAAGAAAATAGTTTGTTTACAAAATATCAATTTAGATCAAAGAGAAGAAAGTCATCCACAAAATTAAATGTTAACATAGGTTTATCAAAATAATTAACTTATGTTAATTAAGAAGAGTGTTTGAAATTCACAATAGCCAAAATATGGAACCATTCTAGGTGCCCATCAGTTATGATAAATGGATAAGGAAATGTGGCATATATACATAAGGAAATATTTTTCAGCCAGAAATGACAAAATTATTTTACATTTTACAAAATTATTTGCCATTTACAGACAAATGAATTCAACTGGAGATCATGATGCTAAACAAAACTAGCCAGACTCAGAGAAAAGTATGGCGTGTTTTCTCTCATATGTGGAATCTTAAAAAGGAGAGAGAGAGAGAGAGAGAGAGACAGAGACAGAGATAGAGATAGAAACAGAGACAGAGAGACAGAGACAGACAGAGAGAGAGAAAGAGAAAGAGAAATGACATGAAAGCACAAAGGAGGCAAAAAGGACAGTATAATTAGACAAAAGGAAGATAAATAAGGAAGAGGACATGAGTTTTCACAAGTCTCTTTAAACACTGGGCACAGGTTTAAAATGTTAATTCCTTATAAAAGTTTTCTTTTGGTAAGTAATTGGTAAGTTAATGGCTAATATTATGGCAAAATGCGATTCTGGACGATTTACTAGTCTCCAGATGATTCTATTAAAAATACACAAAAAATTTTTGAAAAAGCTCCCATTGCTGCATTCACAGTATTTCTTGAAGATTGCAATATTTGGAAGGAAGCCTACAAATTTATATATGCATATGTGTGTATCATACACATAATATATTCTTCAATCCAGTAATACATTAAATTCAAAGCATCAGCTCAAATGACTACATGGACATTAATTTTGCCTTATGAAGATGCAAGAGGACCATTTAAATATGTGAAAAGATATTTTCAATAGGTATCCATTTTTATTGTAGTGAATTTTCCCATTACTAGAGATATTTAAACATTAATTGAAAAACTATATCATTGAGCAGAAGAGATAATTAAACCACTAGAAGAGATATTATCATGGGATTATGATTTCCTGGAAGACAGAGAAATGTAGAACTTGTTATTATATTTTCAGTGTAAATGCTCCGACTTTTACTACTAAGCAGATTTGGGTTCTAAGCCTGCCTTCAATTTAGTAACTGAATGACATTAAATCATATAACTTAAAACTTAGTTTCCTCTCATGAAGAAGGAACATAATAATTCTTTTCTCAAAGAGCAACTGCAAGCATGAAACTTAATTGTAAAGGGTGCAGAATGTGATTAGAATGCACTAAGAATACTAAAGTTGTTACCAGGCTATCACTCTCCTTTATTCACTACCCCTCTTTAGAACTACATAAAGAAACTCTTTCCACATATAGACAATTGTAGTAATTTTAGGACTTTTATATTATTTGTGAAGAATGAAAGACTACCTAGATGCTTCTTTTACAAATTCATTAACTATGTACTATAGTCCTCATTCATAAATAGAGAAAGAAATCCTCCAATGCACTTCTGTAAATCCTCTTTCTATAAAGGGTGATCAAAATATACAGTACATATTTAAATTTAAAAACATTTATGCAATAAAAGACACATTGCAATTAATCCCCTTCAAAATACTTCAGATCCCTAGGAACACACTTATCCCATCATTCTTACTACTTTCTGAAGCAGTTTGTAAAGTCCGAATTCATAAGTATTTTTACCAGGTGTGATCAAAAACACAGTGAATGTTGCTCAGTGACATTCAGTGGAAAGATAGGTTTGTAAAAAAAAAAAATACATATGCGGTCATCCACTTTATTCACTAGATTGTTCACCAGTCAATTTCTGACTCTTCCTCAAAGCGACCATGAAAGGTAAATGTTTTGAATCTCCTCCAGGACATTGGGACAGTCACAACAGCACACGTTAAAACACTCATGAATGCGGACTTCCAGAACTGCTTCAGAAAGTAGAAAGAATGGTGGGATACATGTGTTTCAAGAGTAAGGGAGTGCTTGAAAGAGCATTAGTGGCAATGTTTCTGTTACTTTATTATTTTTTTAAATTTAAAAATTAACTCTGTTTTGGTCACATCTTCTATGCCTTTGCTTTCCTGGTGAAATATTTCCATCCTTTTTTATTAATAGGACTCCAGTTCATCATACTTCACCATAAAAGGCAAGCGCTTTTTTAAAGCAAATTAAAATTATTTGATTTAAGAATATTTTTCAAGTATTACTCTATTCTTTAACACAATTGAAAAATGACACATAGCCAGAGCCAATGATCACTGTTTTAGAGAGGCCTTCATAGTAACAGTTGAAATGATAAATCAGAGTAATATATGTTTAAACATAGATGAACGTAGGGAAATGGTGGTTTTAATCATCATTTATAAGAGAGTTTTTTGTTCTCTATTTTTAAAGTAGTAAAAATTGATTTGTTTCTCATGGTATCATTATTTGTTTGTAAGTTACAAGGAGGAGAAAGAGGAGGAGGGGGGGAGGAGGAGAAGGATTCCTGATACCTACTTCTTGTTCCTACTCTGAAAAATAAATATGTATTTCAGATAAAGGGGAATATCAGATAAGAAATATTGTTGAAAATGTTAGTATACTTTGTTTCACTCATTTTATTTTTTCAGTTTGAATTACGGAACTCTGGATTGAAGAAGTTATAGTGAGGGGAGAAAAAACACCGCGTTTGGAATCATGTATGTAAGGTCAATTCCTGATAGCATACAATTCCTCTTTTTGAAGGCTTTGGGATGCTGGTAAAGTTATGTGATGTGATCAAAAATTGAAGAATGTTTATGTTTTTAAAAAAAAAATCATACAGTAGTAGACATATTGCCATCCATCCCACTCAAAGTATTCCTTGTCACTTCACACACACTAATCCAATTCCCCTGGCTGTCTAAAGCAGTTTGCAAAATCCTATTTCATGAGTGTTTTTTTTTTTTTTTTTTTTTTTACTGGGAATTGAACTCAGGACCTTGCGCTTGCCAGGCACGCAGGTGTTGTGCCTCTGAGCTACATCCCGGCTTCATGTGTGAACTTAGTTGGGTTTTCATGGCTGCCTCGATGTCCTGAATGTAATCATTGGGTCATTTTTTATTTAGGGAAGAGCCAGAAGTCTCATGTGTAAGAATCAACGAATAAGGTGGGTGAGGACAACCCACACTGCTTTTATAAGTCTGCCTTTCCATTGTCTGAAACTCAGCAGCAACATTCCCCAAATTTTGATCAGACCTCATAAAGACGCTCCTAAGAGGACTTCCTGAACTGGTTCAGAAAGTGGTAAGAATGATGGGATAAATGATTTCAAAGGGAGAAGGGAGTGTTTTTATTTGTTTTTTTTTTTTTTTTTTGTGGGCACCGGGTGTCGACCTCAGGACCTCGCGCGCCAGCAGGCACCTGTGTCGCTGAGCGATATCACCAGCCCTTCTTTCATATGTGGGTACCGGGAGTCGAACTCGGGCCCTCGCGCTTGCCAGGTAGGCCCCTATGCTGCTGAGCCATCTCACCGGCCCCAAAGGGAGTGTTTTGAGTGAGACTGATGCAATATATCTTTCACTGTAAATTTTCTGTAATTTAAATATTCCACATATAATTTGATCATACCTTGTACATTTTCTCTTAGCCTTCCAATTTCTGAAACAACTGAAATAGCTTTCTCTCATTCTCTCAAACCTTTGGAAAGCTTAAACATTGTAATTCCTCAATACAAATGGAAGGACACTTAGTATGTTCACAAAAAATATTAGTTCCCTACCCTTTCCTATTTTTATTATGGCCTCATATTAAATGAGGAGCTTATAAATTTATAGTATTTTAGATTATTGAATTTCATCACAGGAACTTGGATTTAGTCAAAACTGTTTTCTGGTGTTACTTTAATAAAAATATTGGGATTGTTAAACATTGTAAAATAATAGTAAGTTATCATTTCCAATAACCTGATAAAGAAAATTTGCACATAAGTTGCTCGTGGGTCTTCTATACTGTAAAACCTTAATTTATGTGTGCAGAAGTCTCCCCTGCACTGAAACATGAGAGGCGGCTTAAGCTGCAGAATGAATTACTTAATTGTTTTTATACGAATGTCCCTTTAGAATCTTCGCTTATAACAGACCAGACTATTATTTGATGTAAGCTAGCTAGCAGCTGCTAAAATTATAAATCCATATTATAAATGATGGATTATTAAATAAGATTTTTGACAAATTCTTTCAATCTACATGGAGAATAGGCCTATTTTTTTTCCCTCTAAGATATCTGTCTTTGTGAAAAAAAATGTACACAGCTACCATACATTTGTGATATTTATGTTTTCAGCTCTGAGATTTTTATAGTCAATACTGAGAAAGAAGAATGTACTCTCAAGTTTTACTGTAAGTTTCCCATTTAATTATACAAGTTTATTAGAATTCTCTGTAAATGGTATGGAATATTCAGATTTGAAAACTTAACTGAAATTGTTTTCAGGGGTAATTTTCATTTTTTTAAAGCAGCTGTGGCTCATAATTATGACACGATTACTAAGAGACATTGATATATTTTATGATGTGATTTTAAGAAAGATTAAACATTCTGAGTCTGCTAGACTGTGAAAGGGATCAATGATTATGGGTGGAAAAAAAGTGATTACTCCACATGGAAATAATTCAGATGAGACTTGTCCAACTGAAATTTTGTGATGGTTTAAGGACATTAAAAGCATACATTGAAAGACATTTTCATAAAGAATGAGAAACAGAAGGCAAATAAACACAAATTATAATCTAAATATTACATCAGTGTGATCTTTAGTCATGTGTCAATTTGAATGGATTAAGAAATGCCTAGTAGATTAGTAAGTGCAGTTCTGGGTGCATCTGTGGATGATTGACATGTAGGCCACAAAACTGAAGGAAAATCACCAGCCTAGATGTGGGCGGCAACAAGCAATAGGATTATAGCCTTGATCGGATATAAAGCAAAAGAAGAAGGAAGCGTTCCCATTTTGAAGACCTCCAGTCTTCCTGAGCAGGTTTGCGCTTTGGTGCTATGGCTTTGGACTTCAGTTTCCATATCTCCAGTTTTTTCAGCCTTCTAATGTGAACTGACAAGGGCAAACTTATAGTGAGCTTAGAGGCTTTAGGTCTTGGACTGGTGCTGCATCCTTGATTATCCCTTGGTCTGAAGCTTCCATCTTCTTGGTTGAGAAGCTATGGGACTCTCTGTCTGTCCACCATGGAGACAGCCATTGTGGACTTTCCATATATTTCCTCTATAGAAATCTAATATAGATCGTGGTACTGAGCATAGTTCTAGACAAACAGAATACTAATGATGAATTTTGCTAATCAGTTTAATGGTTGCTTCAGTTGACTCTCTAACTGATGAGACCTGAAGTTTCCATGGTCTTTCCTTCTGATAATGTAGAGAATATTGAGAGTTCATTGTTGTGAACTGTTTAATATATGTCTGTTTGATTATCTTAATTTGCCACTTGTGAAACCCAAGGAATTCAGTGAGTTTACAATACTTTTTACATTTTTGTAAGAGTTTTACCCAAAGAATCATTCACTGTGGTCCAATAGATCTCTGAATCCATGCTTTCATTTCCCCAGTTCCAGAATGCATAATTGAGACAGATATGCCTGGTACTTGGCAGAAACCCCATATTGATTTTCTGCCCTGTACAACGAGGGCTACTATGGTGAAAAAGGCTCAAAGGAAGCCGTTAGAGTTGATTCTACCTGAGAAAATGGTAAATCAAGGACAATATCACATCCCTGAAGGGATAGCAGAGATTAGTGCCATCATCAAGGACTTGAAAGATGCAGGGGTGGTTGTGCCCAACCCATTTAGTTCTCTTATTTGGCCTGTGTAGTCTAGAATGATTGTGGATTGCTATAAGCTTAATGAAGTGGTGATGCTATTTGCAGCTGCTGTACCAGATGTGATTTCTCTGCTTGTGTAGATTAACATGTTTCCAATATCTGGTATGCAGCTATAGATTCGGTAAATGCTTCTATTCTCTATACCTGCTGTAAAGGCCATGAGAAGCCATTTGTTTTCAGTTAGGAAGACCAGCAATATACATTTACTGTTCCACCTCATGAGTATTCAACATTATGTAAATGGTACGAATTATTCAGATTTGAAAACTCAACTAAAATTTTCTTCAGAAGTAATTTTTATTTTTTTAAAACAGCTGTGGTTTATAAGTATGACATATTTCTCAGGGACACAGATACATTTTGTGATGTGACTTTAAAAAGGATTAAACATTCTGAGTCTGTTTGAATGTGAAAGGGATGAACAATTATGGATATAAAAAGATGTGATTATTCCACATAGAAATCATGCAGATGAGACTTGTCCAAACGAAATTCTGTGATGGTCACAATTTACTTTTCAGGGATCTTGATCGTCTTTTTCTTTCATAACATATCATGCTGGCCCATTACATTGATGATATTATCCTGATTGGACCAAGTGAGCTAGAGGTAGCAACCACACTTGCTGGTTAAACATTTGTACATCAGAAGATGATAAATAAATCCAGCCAAATTTTTAATTTTTTTATACACGGGTACTGGGAGTCGAACTCAGGACCTCACGCTTGCCAGGCAGGCACTTAAGCTGCTGAGCCATATCACTAGCCCCAGCCAAAATTTAAAGAACTTCTACCTAATTGAAATTTCTTGAAGTCCAGTGGTGTGAGGCATGCAGATACATCATCCCTAAGGACAATGATTACTTCCTGGATCTGGCCCCTCTTATAACCAAGTAAGGGGCATAATGCCTACTGGGCCTATTTGGATTTTGGAGATAACACACCCCTCTGTTGGATGTGTTACTATGGCCCATTTATGGGGTGGCTCAGAAATCTGATGTTTTGAGTGGGACTCTGCAACAGGTCCAAGCTGCTACACAGGCAGCTCTTCCACTTGGGCCGTGTGATGCAACAGATCCAATGGCCTTTTTGGTGTCAGTAGGTATAGAGATGCTGTATGAAGCCCTATCAGGGCCCCATAGGTGATTCACAGTAGTGTCCCCAAGATTTTGCAGCAAGACTTTGCCGTCATTTTCAAACAACTACTCTCACTTTGACACGTAGACCCTGGCCTGCTACTGGGCCTTAGTAGAAACTGAATGTTTGGCCCTGGGACATCAGGTTACAATGCAACCTGAACTTCCTATCATGAACTGAGTGCCATCTGTCCCAACCACTCATAAAGTTGGATATATGCCACAATAGAGGTATATAAATAATTGGGACTGAGCCAGTCCTCTAATTACAAGAAAGTTACATGAACAGGTGGTGCAAATTCCTATGATTCCTACTGCTACTGTCCAGTACTGCCTTTTGACCCCCTACATGCACTTATGGCCTCATAGAGTATACTGCATGATAAGTTGACAGAGGAAAAGGAGACTGGCTTCAGATTTACAAGTGGTTGCATATGTTATACAAGCATCACATGGAAAGTCAGCAGCTGCAGTACTACCCTTTTCCAGGACACCGACGAAGGACAGTAGTGAAGGAAAATTTTCACAGTGGCAGAGTTTTTTGGCCATGCACATTGTCATATATTTTTCTTGAAAGAAAAAATGGCCAGATATGTGACTATTTACCAATTTACATGCTGCAGTCAATGCTCTGGCTGGAAGGTAAGGAATTTGGAAGGTGTATGATGGAAAATTGGTGACAATGATATTACAGGAAGAAGTATGTGGCTAGAGCTTTCCATTTGGGAGAAGGATGTGAAGACAATTTTGTGCCATGGAAATTCTCACCAGAAGGTGACATTGGTAGAAGAGAACTTTAATAATCAAGTGGGTAGAATGACTCGTTCTGTGGATAGCAGTCAATCTCTTTTTCTTAGCCACCTCTGTCATTGCACAATGAAGTCATGAATAAAATGAACATGATGGCCGGGAGGGAAATTATGCATGGACTCTGTAACATGGACTTCCACTCACCAAGGCTGACCTGACTACAGCCACTGCTGAATGCTCAAACTACTAGCAACAGAGACGAATACTGAATGCGCAGTATGGCACTAAGCTATAAGGGGAGTTATGCTGTTGGTGGGAATGTTTCATCTATACTACCAGGGAGAAATTGGACTACTTCACAAAGAATATGTTTAGAATACAGGTGATCTCTTAAGATGTTTCCTTATTGTCCTATTAGTAAGCTCAGTGGGAAACTATAAGAACCCAATCCAGGAGAGATGACAAGTGGCCCAGGACATTCAGGAATGAAGGTATGAGTTAACCCATCAGGTGAAGAAGCAAGACCTGCTGAGATGCTAGCTGAAACCAAGGGGATAAAAAGGTAGCAGAAGAAGTTATTTATAAATGTCTGCTACAACCACATGACCAGTTACAGAAAGGAAGATTGTAATTGTGATGAGTATTTCTTTCCTATTTTCTTAATATACTCATCCATATATACATATGTGTGTATATATATATATGTGTGTGTGTGTACATACATACATATATATACACATATATATACACACATATAAAGCAGATCTCTTTCTTTCATTGCAATATAACATGGATTAACTTAATATAGATAATTGAGTAAAATTATTTAATTGTTAAATCTACATTGTAATATTAAATTTACAAAGTCAGGATGAGTGTAAGCATCTCCCAGTGGCAAGGAGGGAAGAAGAGTGTTTTCATTTATACACAGGATAGTTGTGTCCTATTAGGTGTGATTATGAACTTGCTATTGTATTTGGAGGTTTGGAGGACTAAGTACTTTTGATATGCTATGACCCTTAAAATTATGTGTTTTCCTATCCTGATATTCAAGTCCGTCTATGTTGATCCATGAGAAACAGAAATTAAAGAAATTTCATGCTCTTTACTTTAGACTGGGTTTTCTCAATTTTTATTTCCACATATAGAATTATGAAGGATAGGGGAAATATTTGGAAAAATTCCTTATGTTAGAATCTGCAATATTTAGGGTATTGGACCCTTGCAGTTATATTCACTTTGCTGTTTTACTTTGCTCTTGCTGCTTTTCATTACTTCTTAACATGAGAAAGGGTGGTAATCTCTACTTACCAATAGAGAATTGTGGGAGGAAAAAGACACTGTTTTAGGAAAAAGATAGATGTAAGTAGTAGAAAAATAGGCTTCTGTCATGATGCTGAAACAAATATAGAGAATTTAAAGAAAAAAGAAATGGGTATGTTGGCTTAACACCAACTGACATCTTTAAGATATTATGGGAAGAGCACATCTATCTTTAAGAAATTACGGGCAGAACACAGCTTTGACAAAGAAACATAAAATGTTTTGCAAAACATTCTGAAGGAAAGTAAGTGACCTTACTATGACTAACAGTTATCATCAAGATAAGACTAAAAATTCCTAAATACAATTGCCTTGATGCCATAACATTCTCCATAATACAATTACATGAAAAAAGGAACTGGAACTAGCTCCAAGGTTAGGCAGCAATGAATTTGCCTAGAGTGAAACACAGTTAAATTACTTCTAATTTTGAAGCTGTTCACAAACACGGTTAAATGGATGATTTTGAACATTTTTGCTATGTGCAAAAATGAACTGCTACTGTTATTTTTTAAGATTAATTTTCAGAAGTGAGACTTCTGGAATAGTTGAATGTACCTTAAATTTATATATACACTAGGATATTGTGGTTCAAACTTGATGTGCATATAAATCACCTGGAAATATTCTTAAAATTTAGATTCTGATTCATTAATCTGGGATAGATTCTGAGATTCTTCATTTCTAACCAGCTAGAAGATGACGTCAATGCTGTTGGTCCGTGGACCACACTCAAATAATGAGGTTTTTAAACTACAATAAAATTCATACCAATTTAAATGTCTTCCTTTAGCAATGACCTGAGTATTCATTTAAGGAAGCTCATGGGTCTTTGAACTGTCATAGGTAACACAGTATATAAATAGTGGACACACTATTTATGTACCCTATGGATGTGTTACATAAATAACTCGAAAAGCATAGGCAAATGTCTAATATTCTACAATTTAACCATTATTAAGATCAGCTAACATAGCAATTTTAATGTCATTTTTTCTTTTTCTATTTGTTATTATTTATACAATTATAAATATTTTTAGTGGGTAACTGTCTTGTCAACTATTAAAATTAAAAATAATGTTTTAACTTAAGGTCTTTCATTTTCTTTATAACCTAAAAGGAAACAGAATACAGGACATAAAACACTGATCTAATAATCTTATAAGACACTGATGTAGATAAGCCTAAGAAGTGTAAACAAATACGTAGTTTTACATATAATTTTTCATGCTTGATGCCACTCATTTTAAGGATTCCAAGGAAAACAAACTTCAAAAAATATTTCTTTTCCTTTCTTTTCAATCTTTTCATAAAACAAAATATGTGTTCTGGTAGAAAAATTAGTTCTGTACATTTTCAAATGATTATTCATATTTCTTTACATATATATTTTTTACATATATATAGTGATTATTTCTTCAATTGTATTTTACTTTAACTAAAGTAAAAGAAACTTGCACTTTCTAAGGAGAAACCAAGTGAAAATGAGAATGACAGCTGTTAATTGATTTTTGGGAAAGGCTGTATATGACAAAGAATTAAAAACAATCTGTGGCTACTTCATACAGAGAATAATTCACATACAGAAAAGTGAGAAAATTTCTATTTCTGAAATTAAATGAAGATAATCAAAATTCTTTTGGCAATGCAATGAAATAGTGAAATATAAAAAAATCTAATATAAATTCTACACACATTGTACTTTATTAACTTCCAAGCTTTATTATTTCCTTAAAAGAGATAATTTTTTTTTAAGTTTCGTAAAACTTTCTAGTGAAACAGAACTATTTTGAAGGTATAGTTACTTACACATTATATGTTTTTTTAAAATACTTATTCTCGTAACTTAATCCTACTCTGGTCATTAGTCATGAATATTTTCATTCCAACAATGATGAAATATTTCTATATTTAGATACAATTAAATATCTGAAAAAAATCTTACATTTAGCAATATGGTAACCAACAGGTATATCTTCAGCGAATGATTTTTTCAGAAAAAAATTATATAGTCTTGAAAATTAAATCAACTGTCTTAAATATTTAATCATAGTATTAAAAATCTGTACTTTCATAAACAATAGGCAGACTACTTGCTTTTATGTTACTTACAAAAACATTGTTTAAAGTTGTTTTAAATTAGCAAAACTTAATACATTGTGTACTTGTTCCTAGGAAAAAATTTTGATCCAATTTTAAAGAATTTCTAGTAGAAAAGAAATATTTCTCCTGCATTTCTCTACAAGGGAGGATAATTTACAGAAACAACTCTCACTGATTCCCAGTTTCTAACACTGCCCACAGCACCGCAGTCAGGTTATGAAACACCTTGGTGTAGGAAAGGGGTGGCTTTGAAGAAGCCCCTTGCTGTTGTTCGTCCTCAGATGTGAAGGTTAGGAGCGACCACGTGCTTTGGTTTTCTCATCTGGAGATGAGGATAAGTCAAGTTTAAAATTATTATATCTATTGTGGTGTCTGTTTTTCTCAGTCCGTTGTATTTATGTTGATCTCCAACTCTGTGTTGATACTCTACGTTCATCCAGTGGTTTTTCCTCTCCTTCACTCAAATTAAAGTTCAGCACTCTTTTTTTTTTTTTTTTTTTTTTTTTTGTGGGTACCGGGGGACGACCTCAGGACCTCGCGCGCCAACAGGCACCCGTGCCACTGAGCGATATCACCGGCCCCTTTTTCGTATGTGGGTTCCGGGAGTCGAACTCCGGCCTTCGCGCTTGCAAAGCAGGCGCTTACGCCACTGAGCCATCTCACCGGCCCAAGTTCAGCACTCTTAAAGTCATATTTTCCCTATTGATTTTTCTCCTACTCTTTCTTCTGTCTTTTTTATTTTTCTTTTTATGTATCTCTACACTGAGAACGCAGATAGACTTTTATTTCACTATTTGTCATATATTGTATTATAATGAAATATATTACCAAAAGTGTCATGAAATATATTCCATAGCTAGAAAGCAATAAATCCCAGGAGTGCAATCTTTTTTCAAGATTGTCTCCTTAAATTGAGGAGCTTATTTTAGAAATTTGAACAGTGATGCAGTTTAGATATTATTATCCAAAATAACAGCAAGCAGAATTATTATATTGATAAATAGTCTATAAGGCATAAAATTCAATAGTGAAAATGATATATAAGAAGAAATTTCTTTATATCTTCTCTATAGCAAAATAATTCAATCACTGGCTTTATCTGTCATAAAATATCCTATTAAATTCTTCAAATATGTAATCTACAGTTTTATACCTATGTCAATAATACAACACACTAAGTAACTCTTTGGGAAAAAAGCAGTTTTTCATTTATTTCCACTTCATCTCTTTAATACTGATTGAGTTTTATACTTACTTTGAAAAACTATACAAATTTAAGTGAAGATTTAAGTACTTAGAAAACATCTAGTAATAAACTAACTGGATTCTTTCTTTAATAGATTTACTTTCTATATGAAATAACCTCACTCTGCTAGTATTGTAATTATGCCTTGGCTTTAATCATTTAGGAAAGCAGAAAAAAGAAAGAACAGAATACTACAGAGAGACAAAGAAACAGAGGAAGAGTATATGAGAGTGAATTAACTCAACTTAAATACCACAAACCTCAATTTTAAGAAAAATGAGATAATGTAATTTCATGTTCAATAAGGTAAAATATATAAAGCTTAAAAGAGCAGGAAAATAGTTTCGGTGCAATTACAATAGCAATAATTTAAAATTGCCTAATAATATTCATGGTATATATTTTAATTGAGGATATTTCATATTTTTAAGCTATTTAATAATTTCATTAGTTTAAACTAAATTGTTAATATCACCCAAAAGAGATTCCTCAAGGGAAATATAGGTAACATTTAGAGAAGAAAAATTTCAATAGGAAATAATAAAAACACTGAATACAATAAATTTTCAAAGAATAGAAGATGAGTGAAAAGGTTAATTCTTGATTATCTACTTAAGAAGGTGCTTGAAAAAGATGTAAATAGTTGAAGTAAAACAATTTTAAGAAAGTACATTGCCAGCATTGATTCCTGTAGCTTTGAAGTGTTTTTTGAATTTGGGTAATATAATTATTCCTGCTTTGTTCTTTTTGTTCAAGGTGGCTTTTGCTATTTGGAGTTTTTTTATACTTTTAAACAAATTATGCTTTCCAGTTTTGTGAAATTGTCGTTGATATTTTGACAGAGATTGCAGTGAATCTGTAGCTTACGTTAGGTCATACAGACATTTTAATAATACTGATTATTCCAATGTGTGAACATAAGCTATCTTTTCATTGTATCCTCTTCAACATTTTTCACCAGTGATTTATAGTTTTCATTAAAGTCTTTCGCTGCTTTGGATAAATTTATTCTTCAGTATTTCAATTTATTGTAGCTGTAGAAAATAAGATTAGGGGGCTGGTGAGATAGCTCAGCGGCATAAGCGTCTGCCTGGCAAGTGCGAGGTCCCGAGTTCGACTCCCGCTATCCACATATGAAAAAAAGGGGGCCGGTGATATCGCTCAGCAGCACGGGCGCCTGCTGGCACGCGAGGTCCTGAGTTCAACCTCCGGTACCCACAAAAAAAAGAAAAAGAAAATAAGATTAGTTTCCTGATTTTTTTTCAGAAAATGTACTGTTGATGTACAGACACAACACTTGTATTTTTATGTTAATTTTGCATCCTGAACTACTGAATTTGCTGATTAGTTCAAGTAGCAAATAGTTTTTTGTTGTTTATTGTTAATGGAGACTTTGAGGTTTTCTATATATAAGATGACGTCATGAGCAAACAGTGATATATGTTGTCAGGATTAGAATACTCAACCCCCAAAAGTGATTTAATTGCACAAGATTTAGAAATATAGTTTATATGGCTTGAAGTATGATTTAAAACAGCAACAACACAAAAAAACTGTGTGAAGCAAAAACTAACCAAAGAGCTACAATGTGGTATTTGTAATACAACAATAAGGAATACATTAAAGATTTACTGCCATTTTTGTACTAAGTTTCAGAGATATCATTGAGATCCATACCTACTTTTTGTTCTTTTTTTCTTGAGCCTTTCCTCTGCCTCTTCCTTCTTTACTTACTGGCAAATATGTTTCTTATTCTGAAATTCTTTGAAGTGCTCTGCTTTTTTGGTAGTATAGTAATGAAGACTAATGGGACTTTCAAAACCACTCAGCTATTTAAAGAAGTTATGAAAATACTGCTCTAATTTCAGATATTATTGCATTTATAATAATTGACATTACTAAGCCAAAGAGACATGGCTATGACAGAATCAGTTTTCATAATTATTGGGATATTTTATAATGATTTGGCTATCTATTCAAGTGTAATAAAACTTTAACACATTTTATGTTTCAATTATGCCAAATATGCTGTTAAAGACGTTCTTACAGATCTATACTAATCCTGTCATATCTGTCACACAGGCAGTACTCTCTTTATTTCTAGTAAAAGAAGTAAACTTCAGAGAAGTTGTTTCACAGTTTTCAAATTCTCTCAGTTGTTATACAAAAAGGAATCAGAATACAATAACACAAGATTTGATACCTTTGCCCTTTTTTTATGATTCATTTTTGGAATAAAGGAAAAGGGAGATAGCATGTACATCTAGCCAGACTTTTCTTTCTTCCTACACCCTACACCTTGTGCTTTTAATTCTTTGACATTATATGGCAGACTTACTTACATTTCCTAAATGTTTCTGGGGTCTGCTCCTTTTTGAACCTCTTCATGTTTTATCAATAAGCATTTTTTGGGTCCAAATTCTCTCCAATTCTGAGTAGTAATTTGTGAAATTGACCCATTTTGGATTTCAGTATTTGCTTCTTTCATTCGGTATTCTTCCTGATTTAGATACCAATTATCCTAGGTAAGTATTATAATATCTTACTTTAATCTACTAAACTGGGTGAACTCAGTCTCCTAGAAGGGTGTGGATTTTCTTATTATTCATTGAATATACATGAGAACCTAGTGCATACCAACCACTATTGCAGCCATAGAAAAATGGGATCACATATACAGGTCTCCATTTACTAGAAAATGCATAGGAAAATGATTATGAAACACTATACGCTTATATTGAAATAATTTTATAAGTCCTGTAAATAATACAGAGGAAGACCATAATGATAAAGAAGAACAAGGATAATGGGGTTCCCTGGGTTCTATTGCTGATAAACTAGGCTTCTATGCAAAGGTAATATTTGAGTAGAAAATTGTGTGGGCCATTATAACTAAAAATAGAGAATGAGAAGGACACAAGCATGAGGTCTGGTATGAAAGTTTACATTAAGTCAATAATGCGGGAGCAAGATGTTTAGGTCTTAAGTGGGCATTTCTTGGTCTTCATTAAAACAGCAAATATGACCTGACATGGGTTTTCAAAAGACTCACGTTGGTATGAACCCTACGAGAGTTACAGAAAAAGAAGCCATGGCGACGAAGTCTAGGGATCCCAAGGAGGACATTAGGGAAGAGGTTGATCCAGGATGTATTCTGGGGTACTAAACTGCCTGATTTTCTAACAGATTTGACAAGCAGGTACAGGAAATAAAAAGACTCACCTTGGAAGGCTAAGAAATGAAAAGAAACCAAGCATTCAAGACAGCGTACCGTTGATACAAATCAGCCTCCTGTAACTTACTGAGAAATTGACAAAGAAGTGGGGAATCTCTGTTTTCATAGCATTTCTATCCAATTTTATTAGGAAAGTGTAACACTC
The DNA here is from genome assembly GCA_028451465.1 of Erethizon dorsatum. Lineage (NCBI taxonomy): Eukaryota > Metazoa > Chordata > Mammalia > Rodentia > Erethizontidae > Erethizon > Erethizon dorsatum. The sequence goes on along the minus strand of CM051830.1, from coordinate 19,999,426 downwards.
ATTTCTAAATGGAAAATGTAAGTGGACATTATTTAAAACTGCATGTGAAATTACATATGTACAGCTCTGAGGTATTTTTAAAATTGAGGAAAATGTATTTTTCTTATTGCACATTACTTCTCAAATATCATTTAAGTATATTCAAAATCCTTAATTATATATCACCATGGTAAGCCTGTATTTACATGAATTAATCAATAGTATTCCTAACTTTAACAAATTCACAAATTGATTTTAAAAAGTGGCATTATTCACCTATATTTTCACATTATGCATAATTGATACAGTATTTGTGTATTTTTCCATATTATATGTCAAACGCAATGAAAAATACTAAAATTGTGCTAAAATATGTAATTATGCATCTACATTTACTCCAGGAAAACTTTCCTGCTTACTGTAATAAACAAATGATAATTCCCTCTTCTGAATGATTACTTAATTTTTAAAACAAAATTTGCCATATCACTATGAATCATACATTATAAATATACCTATATTTAATGTATATTTGGTTGCAAACAGCTTTCAGACAGAAAATAAGTGATATCCATCTCATGATGTGAAAACTCAGTAAATGTGTTGAATAAATGCATTAAGGAATTCTCAAATTTTCAAGCTGAAGCTATCTGGATTAATTGACATTTCTAAATGATTTTGCAGTTCTATATACAATGACACAGGCACAAATATTTTCAAAGAGTCGTACCTCCCAGAGTAGCAGATAGCAAGAAATGAGTCCCATATTTCTTGATAAGATTTTCTGTGATTTGCTGAAGGGTAGGTCGACGTCCCAAAAGTCTTATGTTGCGGAAGAATTCAGGGGCAAGAGGCAGAGGGGAGCCAAGGAAATTTCTTCTCTCAACTGCAAGGTTATTTACTTTCCAGCGGCCAAACTCTCTGAAAAGCAAATTTATTTTTATTCATGAATGCACAATCTATCTGAATGTTTTCATTTGAAAAGTTCAATTGGTAGTTTAGCTGAGGTCACCACATTACAATGACTCAAGCTTGTAATAATGTGTCTTGTGCTATGAGTAGGAGAAATAATATTTATAATTTATTTAACTAGAATGAATACTCAAAGCCAAGTCATATAGTGGAAAAATAAGCCACTTAAAAGTGAACAGCTTCCACTGACATATTTTTCCCAAGGAAAGATGTATCTATAAAAAATAATTTCATTATGCATAGAATATGAATGTGGAGTTACTCAACAGCAACAAAAAGAAAACAAAAACTACGATAATGATTTTATATGGGAAACTGAAATGCAGTAACTTTTTTTCATTACTCAGAGTGATACTCTATTCACTTTAGAGCAGGAATATGTAAAGCCTCAGTGATATTATAGAGTGGCAAAAAAAAAACTTTTAAAAACTCATCAAAAGAGAAACTAGTTTTTATTCATTTTCTTTGGTTTTTCACAGTAATCATTGTTTATAGCATGTTCTGAAACTCAAATTCAACTTGATTAGCACTTTCTTAAGGTATAAAATGACTACAAATGGATTTGGCAAATTAGAGAAATGGCAGGAATGGTTATAAAGGATTTATACATTTAAAAGACTCATACATTTACACTGTTAAAAGCAACTTAATACTTTACAAAAGAACTTTACAAAAGAAGATCCTGTGGTGAACTGGATCTCATAACATCAAATATACAGAATGCTTCCTAAGGAGAGGTCTGATAAAAATCTTAAGTACCTCTCACAAGGCAGGACTCACTTTACGGGGTTAATAGTTAGAGGAGTATTTTAAAGTCAATATTTAGCAAACAAAAATCTTGATTTTATATTTTATACATAGACTGTATTTCTGTATCTCCCCCACACACCACCAAATGATTGCAGTGTACAAGGCACAGTGTAGGCTAAAGGATTCCTCTACGAATAAGACTAATACTGTCCATGTCCAAATGAAGTTCACCTTCTGAGAAGTTTTAAAAGTAAATAAAGAAAATAGAGACATGAAGTTAAATTTTTAAAAATTCAGATTGTGATAAACTCTGGGAAATACACACTTACTGCTATGATGGGCAATAATACTGTATCCAGTGTTGTCTTATTTTATATTAAATTCCCAAGTAGGGCATCTCTGGGGAGACAATGTGTATGTAGTATTTGAAGGTAATTAGAGCTGTGAGATGGAGAGAAGTAGGGAAAACATTCACACAAAATAATGAAGAATACTACAAGTCCTTATCACAGAACAAGCCATGAGCTTGGCAGTCTGCAGCTATGAATATTTTGCAAATATGGCACACATGCAGCAGTAAAATATACCATCTTTTGGAAACAATGATAAACTAAGATTTACCCAGAAATAAAAAAAATTGCCCCAAAAATAAATTAATTGACTGCTTCCTTCACTGAGAAACTCTTATCTTCTTCTCTCGGAATTGTAAATCTAAACAGTTTTAAGTAGTCTTCTTGTACTGTTGGTTCTAAAACATCAGCAATTGTCAGAATCACCTGGAAAGTTCCTCCCAGAATTTCTCATTTATTAGATATGGGGTTGGAATAAAGTGTGTATTTTAATAGAAATGCTAATGCTGCTTTTCCAGGGACAATACTTTAAACAATTGATTTAGATAATGTGATGTATTGCCTTTAAAATGTATTCAGTATCCTGTATTTTCAATAAATATAAGGCTTTTAGAAACTGTATTTTTTCAGAAGACATAAGAATTAACTTTGTTATCATCTAAAATGTATCTGAATTTTGTGCATCTGGTTACATATATAAAACATACATATATGTGTTACATATGTATTTCATTGTGTTAATATTTGTCTTATTTGCAATATATCAGAAGTATATAGTAATATAATTTCTAAGAAGCTATTTATTAAACTCAAAAAACAGTTCCTCATTTCTTCCAAAAATTACAGGCTTATTCTCATTCATTTTTTTCTCTCCTAAAAATTTATAATTTTATCAACTTAATCCTAAAATTACGTTATATGTTTTTCTAGGGATTAAAGCATGAAATTTATTAATTATATATAAGTTTCTAGATTAATATCTGAGTTTTTCAATTAATTCATGAAATTTAACCAAGAAGATTCTGTCAGTGGTGATATTTTATATCCATATACACTTTTCTGAAATGGTGTTTCTTATGGATGAGGGTAACTACATATTATGAGAATGAAATTATAGCCTTCCTCAACCTTTTAAAAAACATTTAATAAATATATAAATACAAATCCATGATGTATCATGAATGGAATTATGTATCACTTCCTTTATTTTGTTCAATTTGAAAAATGACATAATACAAAAGAGAAAAAGCATATTTATGCCACTTTGTATTACTTATAACACTGTACATAACACCATTTGTGAAATTACCATTCTCAATAGAATTATTATGTATTTATTATTATATACTTCTTTTTAGTATGTTGCTAACATGAAAACCTGAAATTTCTCAAGAAATAATATACAAATAATGCAAAGATACATAAGTAAATACTCAACTTCATTAATCATGAGACAAATACAAGCTAAAACTATAATGACGTATTACCTTTCAGTAAGAATGACTATCATCAAAGAGGCAAAAGATAACAAGTACTTGTGAGTATACGGAAACAGTTGTAGACTGTTGATGGGAATGTAAATTATTATTGCTATTATGGAAAATAGTAATGAGTTTCTTGAAACAATTAAAAACAGAATTACCCAAGTGAATCTTATAGAAGTGGAGAATAGAAAAGCAGTTAGCAGAGACCAGGCAGAGCAGAGTTGTACAAAGAGAAGGGAAGTTGTAGATCAATAGTATTAAGTTATAGTTATCTAACTGCACTCTAGGGTGTGTATACATAATGATGATTTATTTTAATTTTCAAAAAGCCAGAAGAAAGGACTTTGAATAGTTTCACAACACAAAGATAAATATTTGAGGAGACAGATGTGCTTACCCTGATTTAAACATTGCATACTGTGTACATGGATGAAAACATCACATAGATACCATACATATATAAATTGTTTATTCAGTTTTGTACCACTAAAAAATAAACTGAAACAAAAGAAAACCTCTGACCACAACAGTCAAGTATGTTGTTGAGATAAAATATGAATGAAAAAGGCTTTAAAAGAGTGTTTCTTTGTTAAAATACAAATGTGCTACAGTTATTTTAGCATAAAACGTACACCAATTTATGACTATTGCTTGATTTGAACATACCCCATCTATCTAACTTTGGGAAAGTTTTCTTTTTCTTTAGATTCACACATCTTCTTCAGAAAGGAAGAACCTAATTCTGTGGAGAAGTTTGCATGGGATTTTTCAGCTCCTACAGGTTTTGTACCTCAGGCTATTAAACTCAATTAAGTTTACAGTCTCAATTCACCTATTATTTTATGGGCAAAACCATGTCACCTTTTATGATCAATTTATACTTTGCCATGCATCAAACAAAAGCAAAGAACAAACTGTGGACACAAACAAAATTAATGAATTAACTAACAAAATAAATATACCCAGTATTTTTGATAAATATAGAAAACTATTTTCTTCATTCTAACAGCTTTATTTGAAGTTATTTCCTTTCTTCTTTTCCCTCATATGATCATATAAAGAATCAAGCAAAATTCTATAATTTCTATTATGTATACCCAACATGCTTAGCTTGGGTAGAAAACAAACATGATGAGATGTAAAAGGTCTCTCATTCCACTTGCTATATTTTGCTTTTATTGTAATGGTACATGATCATAATCTCATAATCTTTTTGCAGTCTCTCAGCTAAAATTTACAGAAATAATCTTGAAATGTTATGATAATAACATTTTACGTAAAGTAAATTATCTCTGGAATGATAAATACCACCATGCTGTTAAAAATAGTTATAAGGTATGAGTATAAAAAATCCCAGTGTCACTTTCCCTAAACACAAGATAAGATTTCACTTACTGGTGTAATTTAAATCTATCGTAACCTAGTGACTGACTTTGACCAATGCCATGTACTGTAAGCATAAGAGTAAGATGGTGCATCATCCTTGAACTTGATCAAGGATGATCAGTCTTTATCCCTAAATTTATCCATGCCATTTACCAGGATGAACTAGTATATAAACTAGAAAATATTGTTATATAATGTAACCAAATTTATCCAGTTATTGTTTGCTTGTCTTGTGGCAATATAATACAGAGCCTCATGACTGATGTATTTTGACTTTGAGAAAACAATGGAAAAGAAAAAGGAGTTAATATGTGTGCATTTTTTCTCATTCTGAAGGAAACATTCACCTCAGTTACAAGTAGACCTGGCATTCATTAAAATTTGGAAAAACAAAACAGTGGAGTGGTGAATTGAAAGTATTATCATAATGTTAACATTTTAGATAAAGACATTTCAGGATCCCATCTAGATAAATGCTTTACATTTCCATTAAATTGAGCATTGTTTTATCTAAATTCTGAATTCTACATGGAACCTTCAGAGAACTTAACTCTCTTCCCATCATAACTTTCAGGAGTATTTAAATGAAATAATCCCAATCATTAGACTTTAATGTAACTCAGCCCCTTTAGAGGAAAAATGGTTTTGAAAAACACACAAATGAGCTAGCCAGAATATTACTTTGAAAATGATTTTTGACTCCAAGTTACCTCTGTTAGTTTATTAGGGCTGTATATTTGTCTGCTAATAATTCTGACTTCCGGGGATCTATTATTATATGCATCCACATGAAGTTCATTTTCTACAGTATTTATTGTGATTTTATTCCTAACCATTTCAAAATATGATTAGAAAACAAAGACGGTGTTATCAAATTTCATTAAAATAAGGGTTTTGTAATTGCCGCATTGACATTGATCTTTCATATTAGCATTTAAATCTTATGTGATGACAGGAGTGTACTCAGTATATTTAAAATATGTTAACTATAATGATTTCTTTAAAACACAGTAGCTAAAAATACAGAGTTGGCCAAAGTTGATATTGGAAATTTTGAATTCAGTATCAAAAGAAAAGCGGCTTGAGATATTGACCAAACCAAATGATGCGGTCGCTGAAAAGATTTATCTTTAACTGCTAATTTACACTAAATGAAGTTGTTTGTCTAAACTCCTAAAAGCTATTACTGTGTTAGTTTTCACATTATTACATTTGTTGGTTTATAATTTTAATTCTATCAATATGCATTAAAATTTGCAGACACAACAGAATATTAAACAAAATATATTACCAAACCTCTAATATGCAAATAAATTCAATATGAATATCATAAATGGACTTGCCAAACTTTAGTAGCAATAACTTTCTAATTACATCTGTAAAATCACACTGATATTAAGAAATGCCACTAATAATCAATACTAGTTCCCATAATTTTTATTATGTTACTGTTATATATATAATTAGCTTTTTTAACACTCTTGTTATAGAGCATCCATGATGCTATTTTCCACTTGGCTCATAAAATTAAAATGTCCCCAATGGCCTTTATGAATGTAGTTCTGAAGCCAGTATTTTTACCGCAGCTCAATACTAAGGAGTTGGAAGGATAGAAAAATCCACTCTTATTCTCATATTCCTTGATAAACCCAGCTTATTGATCTTCAATTTTTTAATAAAATAGCACTCAATATATTTTTCTTATTTTGGAGGTATCTTTGGATGAGGCTAGGAATTTAGCAAAGTGAGTCTATGAAAATTAAATTCTAGAAGAAAAACAATCACAATTATGCCTTACATAAAATGATTTTGTAAGAGATTTGAAAGGCAAAAAATATTGACTGATGTATTTTGAATGGACTGCCAAATTCAAAATAGACTACAACAGACAATTAGCATGATTACAATAAACATTTGCCTATTCCAGTAAAACAAGAGTGCATTGTAGCTGTAATGTCTTTACTATATCATTGAGTCAAAAGATGGAGAAATTTTTAAAAAATTCAGGTCTGTGAATATTCGTGTTCTAGTTTTTAAAATATGTTTGATTTGTAGGCCTGTGAACTGACCAAAAGTAATTTAATTTCGTGTTGCATAGTTTTTAATTAACTTCTGTACTGTAATAGATATGATTTTATTCAAACTTAAGGTTAATACCACAGAAGGCAATTATCACAGTTTCTACTATTAATCCCAAAGGTAATCAATTACCTATAGGTAGTTACATAATAGTAACATATGGAGCTGGGGATTTAGCTCAGTAGCTCAGCGCCTGCCTGGCAAGCATGAGGTCCTTAGTTCGAGTCCCAGTATCCCACCAAAAAATAGTGACATATGGCATAAGCTGTATATTGGTACTACATGTACTACTACTCAACGATGATTCATGTTTAAACAAATTAGCAACATTTTATGTAAAAAATTTGTGTCATAACTGATGATTTTCTAAGTTGAAGAAAGAGGGAAATAAATAGTAAACAGTTTTGCTTTGGCTCATTTCTTTCTAAATTTGGAAAGTATAGCTTAACATCTATTATATGCATTGTATCAATTTATCACAATTGTTTTATGATCTCTTTCAGAAAATTATACAGATTTGGTAATTATTGATCAGTGTAGGCAAGCCAAGAAGCATAGACATTACTGGGCTAAAGAAAAATATCTACTCTCTTCTTTCTGAAAAAGCAATAAACAAATAAGAATATCTCTTTTTTAATTTATAAAAATCTACTGATTTTTTCTGAAATACAAAAAATATAAAAAATATCTTTTATATATATATGATATTTGAAGTAATTTATCTTAGGTCATAAATGAATAATATTTATATTTAATTCAGAAGTGAAATACTTCATGAAGACAATACTTTTCCAAAAGGATATGGGCTTAGAAGTCAGACAGGCAAAATTCATATCCCATCCTCACCAATTCAATTCCCAAACTTCAAAACTTTGAAATGTGATATTTTCTTGATTTCACTAATATATGGATGCCTTATAAAAAGCATAGGTCTAATAGAACAACTGTAGAGATTAGGGAGAAAAATTTCTAAAACTTAGCTAAACTGATACAGGAAATGACATTTATTTCCTAGCAAATAATAGTGTCCACATTCTTATGCAGTCTTATATTTTTAAATATATACAAATATTTTTGAAGAAGTAACTGACAATTAATAAAAATTAGAAATAACCTCCTCAAAGAGTCCAGCATAGACTTATAAATTAAATACTCATTAGAAAGATAAATGCCAAAATACCTGCTAATGAAACGTTATTGTGTTTTTTGATGATTTCTTCAAACTTTTTTAAGAAAATACTTTCACTGAGTTAATTGACAGGTATAATCTCAGTGTCATAGCATTGCATTAAACTTTCATAAACCATGCATTATTTCAGGTAACTAGCCAAATAAATGTCTGTACAATAAATTATAACTTTATATACTCATTCATTTCAAGTAACATGAGGTAAAAATGTATGATCGATGATTTTTTAGAATATTTTACATACAGTAAGTCAAATTATCATTAACAAGTTATTTTTCATAATAAAATTAGTTTTGAGTAGCAACACAATTTATCAGAGAAATATTTTTCCTAAAACAAATTTTAAGATGCCTTAAAGAAAACTCTTTAAAACTGTTAGGTGGTTTTTCCCACATAATCAGTGCAAAGAAATTGTGTTGTAGTAGGCCATAGCTTTTAAGATATGAGTAACTTATTCCAATTTGCTTCTAATTTTACCTTTCATATCTACATGTGACAGGGAGGCTTGATATGGTGCATTTTGACAAAATGTGTTTTAAGAAAAATATGTAACCTTAATTTTAAAAGGCATAAATTATTCATCCCCCAAATTATAACCTTTCATCTTGGATTAGACGCGAGTTGTTAGAATACCATTTTGTACACAAACACCTTGTGAAATAGAAGCCATTCATGTGACCCTTTTCTAAATATTACTATTATCTGTGAATTTCAATTTAAACAAGTTCATAATCTTCCCATCTTGTAAGATTAAGTTTTATATGAAACAATTTTGTTAAATTTCTCCAAATTTGAACCTTCAAAATCCCCAATGACATATCCTGTTATCTCTTCTTCCCCACAATCCCTGTTTGCAACCAAGTCTGTTCCTGTTTTTGTTGGCGCTCATAGCAGAGCATTCCTTTCCTCCTGAGAACATATTATATTTATTTTATTTATGTCTGCCTCTTACATTACACGATAAGGTTCAGATAGACATGGATTTTTTTTTTTCGTGAGTGCTGTATTCTTGAAATTCAAAGTCATGACCCACTGAAGGCTCTTACTGAATACATGCTAAATCAACAGATCTGTAAATGTTTCCACATGAACCAAAATATAATAAACCACTAAGAAAAACTGAGGTTACTGATTTGTTAGGATAGAGTCTGCTTAAAGTTCACAGAAAACTAAGCTCACTGGAAGAATGCTCTTCTCATTGTTCAAGTGACTGGGGATAATAAAAATTAACTATTTGCCTTAAATTGAGTATCATTAATCATTACAGAACAACTTTCTTCCACTGATTAAGCAAAGCATATATTTAAGAAAAACACTACACTGAACATGGAAAAATCTTTGCCTATTAGTGCAGTGAAATGTGTAGTGCTAAAACTCCTAACCTGAGCCAGGGATATAGCTCAGCGGCACAGTGCCTGCCTGGCAAGCACAAGGCCATGAGTTCAATTCCTGGCGCCAAAATAAAATAAATTAATTAAATAAAATAAAAAAAAATGAAACTCTGAACCCTCAATAATCAATGCAATTCAAAGACAGCAGTTCTGCTATTTCACTTAGGAGAGAATCTTTGTGTCTTATTATGTATCAGCCACACGGCAAGGCAAGGGCGTAGATTTACATACATTCAAGTCCCATCTTTCTAGAAGAGAAACAAATGTGTTTGATGAGTTTTCGCCTAAAAAATTTAAGTATATCAGCCACCAATTAGTTGTCAATAATTTTAAAATATGAAGGCAATAAGCACAATTTCATATTAATAATCAATTCAATTTTTTGTTTGGCATGACATATTTGTCCCAACATGGACAATAAAATGATAATTTAATTAGGTGTGGGTAAAATAATTAACCCGCGAGGCTTAAATGATCACCCTGTGAAATACATGCTCTTTTTATCTCATTCTATATATGAGATAACTTTGGCATAAATAATTACTGTAACATAGCAAGAGATTTAAACTGGGAGGCTTGAGGCCAACGACCTTAATTTCTTCATAGATTAATAGCAATTTTGGTTGAAATGTGGACTTCACTGATAGTACCTTACACCTAATTCACTACCCACACGAACATGTGTGACAAGCACAGGGAGGATTGTGAGGAGAGGGAAAGAGAGAGACCGAGACAGAGATACAGAGAAAGAGAGAAAGAAGGAGAAGGAGAAGGAGAAGAGGAGGAACAAGAATGAAGAGGAAGACCAGGAGCAAGAGGAGGAGAAGAAATAAATAAAGCTGAAGTAAAACTCACCCATACACTAGTTCTTTACTGTCCTTACTAAGTAGTTACCCAAGAAATAGAAAATGCAAATCTCTATTTAGGGCAAGGAATTAAAGGACCTTTGAGACTAATTCATAATTCTTGAAACAGAAATTACTGGTACTGAATGGTTAAGCAGCTTTATGATTAATTACTTTCAAAGGCAATGTAGTAGACTCCAGACTCCAGGTTCAGGGTGTAGACAGTAAAATACCCAGAAAGATATAAACACATGGTGAGAAAAGAAACAGAAACTTAAATGGGACCATCCAACAATACTTAAGGGAACTGAAGAATGAAATTTGGAATACGATGGCAAAATCTGTTATAACAAAATAAACACTCAGCTGAAGGTTACTAAATAGGACTCTAATACATAGAAGGATTTCACACACCAATATGCAAATTCACACAGAAGCTCGAATTCCATAATGAAAGTTAACATCATTGAACAGGAGGAAAACGTTCCACAAAGATTAAAAACAGCATGATTTCTGAAAGGGCATATTATATCTGATAATTCTATTAGAACTGCTTTTTATAAAAAAACACAAAGAAGAAATAAACTCATAAAAATAATCTACTGATTTTAAAACAAAATGGTATCTCCCCTTTCAAGGTCTTTTTTTTTTGAAAAATCAAGTTGATAAAATACATAGTTGTTCAGAGCATCTATATTTGACCAAATCTATCCAGATAATGGAAATATCTGTAAAGGAAGATTAATCACAATAAAAATAACTAATTGGATGAGCTACTTAAATAATAGGCAAAGTCTATGAACAACCTACATCCAATTATAAATATTACCATACATAGAGGAAGAACAAAGAGTATCCAGTGGAAAAAATAAAGATCAAAAATGGAAACCGTGCAGAACAAAAAATAGTTAAAATCAAGCAGTTATAATATTGGGTTAAAAGATAAGAAAAGGTTTAATAAAATGTTTGTGTGGTGATAATGACAGATGTGACACTGTTAAATATAAGAATCTCCAAAAACAAATTAGGCTTATTTTATTGCTTCATTACTGAAACTAAAAGAAAGTGGCTAAACAAGCCTAAAATATGGATGAACCTGAAAAAATTATATAGACAATCACTCCATGTGACAAATAAATAGCAAATAATACAGTGAAACAATAGGCAGGAAAGTACCTAGAGAAAGTTTCCCTAAACACAGTGTAGATCTACTTATATAATATAAAGGATATTATAGAGGAAAATAAAGAAGAAAAGTGAAACAAAGGCATTTATGTCACTCTGACATAAATGAAAAGTAAGAAATTTTCAAAGTACTATCTCATTTCTACAGTATTGAAAGAAACAAATAAAATATGAATGTACAAAACTAATATTTTTTTAAATTTCCAGTTTACCAAATCACCACTATCAGATGAATTTTCTTTTGAATATAGAATATTTTCCAGAGATAGACATGTATTTTCAGAATAGTTAATCTTCTGAAACTCCACACTTTTCACAAGGCAAAATGAAAATCTGACAAGACCATAATTTACACAGGGTTTACTTTGGCTTGTATATTTTATGAGTTTGGACACGAAGTATTTCTTAAATAATGGAGTGCTGTGGTATAGTAATTTGGATATATATCAACTCTCACTGTAGAGCATTCATCAGTATTCAGCACCCTTCAATAAATAACATTATTATCTTTTTTGGCCATGGGGATTAACTGGGGATTGAAACTAGGCCTTTACACTGAGCTACATCCCCAGAATTATTTTTTGTTTCTTATTTTGTTTTGTTTTTTTGAGATATAGTGTCAGTCTGCTAGTTGCCAAGGCAGGGCTGAAAACAATGGTCTTCTTCCTAGAGTGCAGGAATTATAGGCCCAGCTGACGATTCATATTTTATATAATATTTTAACACAATTATTCAACCTCTTCTTATCTCCTCATAAATATTTCATGAAATACATATTGCCACTCTTTCTTATTTGTTTTCACATTTTAAAAAATTTCCTGATATTCATGCACTAGACTAGCTATCGGTAATTCCTTGGGCCATCATAAATGTTAAAAATAGGCAAGAGTCACAGAATTAAAGAGTTTTTTAAACAAGAATAATTTTTAATAATTAGATCATGTGTATGTTTAGATCTAATGGAAATATTTTTCTAGAATGTATCTGCTGAATAGTGTTGTGCTTATTAGACAACATAAGTAATGATGATGATAAAATAAATATTAATATATACACTTTTATTGATTTTTTTAATGAAGCAACCAGAGAAATATTAATTTAAAATATAGCATCTAAAATAAATGGACATAGCACCATCAAAGGAACAGTGAAAGTCCCAAAGCATTATTTCACACTTCTGGCTGACATAATGATAGCTATTATAATTAAATAACATATTTTAATTTTCTAGCTGAGCATATAGTAGCAGATGGAAATAAACTCTTTTTAAACATTTAATAGGAAGATGATGCCAAGATGATCTCCAAAGAGTAATTAAAATTAAATTTTGCAGAAACCTTAATATTTTGCTATCCATATAAACATAAATGAAATGTTAGAACTCTTTTTATAATTTAACTAATATATTTCATAGAAAAGAAAAATTCAAAGGGGACTGGGGTGGCTATGAATTAAAAGGTAACAATTCTTTTCAAAAATAAGGCTACTCTAATCAGAAGGCTACCAATAAGTAATACAGATGCAATAATCTAAAAAGATTGGCAAAGTAGGCAGTAAGAAAATATAAATGTAATATTAAGATATTAAGCTACAGGGGCCGGTGAGATGGCTCAGTGGCATAAGCCTCTGCCCGGCAAGGGCGAGGGCCTGAGTTCGACTGCCGGAACCAACATACGAAAAAGGGGCCGGTGATATCGCTCAGCAGCAAGGGCGCCTGCTGGCGTGCGAGGTCCTGAGGTCGACCCCCGGTACCCACATAAAAAAAAAAAAAAAAAAAAAGGATATTAAGCTACAATGTTATGTAATTTTAATTGACACCAAAAAAGGGATCTTTTATAACTAAACATCAGTTATTTAATTTATGCAATATTCAATAAATTAAAAATAAATTTTCTAACAAGTGGCCTTGCTCATTTTGGTTTGTGTTTGAATAATTATTTCATAAATTAGGTAGAAGGACTTTTCTAAAAGAACTAGGTCAATTAAAAGTTAGGAAAGCCAGAAGTCCAGATGGCATTGAATTCACCCAACTAAAATTAACAACCGTAGGTTTGGCTCATTTTCATTATTCAATTATTCATGTGATATATGTGAAAATCTGGCAAATTGGAAAATTGCCGGTAATTTGCTCCATCAATGGGAGATGACTCAACTCTATTTATAGACTTAGATAATATAAATATCTTCCTTTCCCTTCTAGGTATTAAAAAACCTGACTGTATAAGCATAAATTTAACAACTAAAAATCATAAATAATTCAGTTTTTCATGACTTAGTGATTCATGTACCAAACATACAAAGGTTGTGTAGAAGTTTGTTAGTTTATAAGTAGGCTAGTAAGGTACGGGGATTAAGATACACTCTGCTGGTTACAGAGAAAATAGCACATACACGTAGTTAAGAGCTAATTCAAGCCATACAGTCAGTTAAGCTTAAAAATGTAAAAGCAAACACAGGGTAAAGGATAAAGAGTTAAGATAAGAACACTACATCTCAGGACAAATACTTCCTAGGCAGAATACACTAGTTAACAAGTCCTTCCTACCTCCGGCTGGACTTAGAGGAATTTAGGGATGCAAAATAAACAGTTACTGAGTAACTGATTTTCTTTAAACGGTACACTACAAAGCCTAAACCCATTGGTTATTCGAAATCCACAGAGCCACCTGTGACAGGTGATCTCTAGATAACTGAACAAGGTACAGAGCTCTGCTTATCTATCAAGACCAAGATTAAAAAAAAAAAATTGTTCTGGAGCCTTTGGCGGCCCTCCTGGATGCTAACCAAGGGCTACTTTTCTCTTTTATAAACACTTCCCTTTAACCTCCTTCTGTCTGTGATTTCACTCTCAACTTAAACAACTAGCTCAGGTGTATGCAGTTCATACAGAGTTAGCTATTTCACTAACAAGTGGTTATCTACTGGAGAAGAAACACTATACATAAAGGAAAATAATTTTTAAAGTAGAAATGTGAGCAAAGAGTTCTATAATCATCTAATTCCCTGATCAACTTGTTTCATGGACACTTGAATAAATTACTTATTGCTTAGTCTTTATTCTCTATGTTGTAAAAATTGAATACTGAGACTTTAAAAAGTCAAGTGTCTTTACTTCAAAGTCCATAGTTTTTTAAAGAACTCTGTAGAAAAAAATTTACAGATTAAATTTCTCACGATTAAACATATTTCTAGGTAGCTAGTATATAATTCCTTATATATTGAAAGTTCTCCTATGCCAACATATCAACCACATTTACTTGTAATAGTAAAGAAATTTACCTTTGAAAATGTTCAACTGATACCATATTCAAATAATGATAAGTATAATGTACTCTAATGTTATATTTCTTTTCTCACTGAAAACTCTCAATAACCTGATAAGGTACATATAACCATTACATCGTTGTCCTACAGCTGATAAAACTGTAACTGGCACCACAAAATGGAAATTTAGAAGTTATACATTTTTTTCTATAACAACAAGTGGCTTCTCCAAATTCCCTCAGGTATAGGGCATAAACACCCATCTCTCCTCACCCCAGATGAAGGATGAAATATGCAGATGCTGACACCAGGAGGCCCAGTTGTGTTTTTCCAAGGCAGGGAAGAGTGAGCTAAAGATGGCTGGAAGTGATAAAGCAAGTGTGGATGTCTGCATTATCTCTCCCTATTCCTCAACTAATAAAAGACCCTTGCCCATCTGCACACGTTGAGATGGTGACTTGAGGAAAATGAGCTCCTCCGTCTCCTTAGAACTAGTTTTGAATAAGCCCCTCTTCCTTCTTTTTACTAAAATAAATGGCCTCCTTTGATTTGGTCAGCTGGAGCAAATGAAACTTAACATAAGTGGCTTCTAGAAAAACTAAAACATAGTTTAATGTACTTGTTCAGTCTGAAACAGTTAATAAATTGGCGCTACCCAGTAGAATATTTTGTGAAGCAAAAATATCCTTTTATCATCTTGCAGGAGTGTGACATACATTAAAGGAGATAAAGAGAAGGTTGTGAGATGCTTTCAGGATGGGAAGGTGCATTTAAATTTAAGTAAATCATCTTGGAGGGAATTCAGACAGTCTGATTCCAAGTGTGCTCATGGGTCAAAAGGACAGGAATGAAAAGAGTTTTAGAGAATGCTACGTGATTTTAATATTTATTTGTAATATGACCTAATGAAAATACCTACTATCTCTTCAAGGTAATAGTATTTTTGTTGGATTAAAGACAAAGCGAGGTCTGAAGGATGGGGTACAATTTTAGGAAAACTATCCATGACCTTGACCTAGTTGTTGCAAAACTCAAGTGTGGACTGTGGTTGGGTGTGGTGGTGCACACCTGTAATCCCAGTACTCAGGAGGGTGAGGCAGGAGGATCAAGGAGAGTTCAAGGCCAGCCCGAACTACTTGCGAAAGCATATCTCAGAAAAACAAAACAAAACAAAGCAAAACAAAGCAACAAAAGAAAACAAACTCAAAATCAAGTGGGCACCATGATAAAACTGTCTGCAGTCTGAGTAGTTTTTCTTTTTTTTTTTTATTGTTTGTGCTGGAGGTCATCTTTTTTTTAGAACACATTACCAAGATTTCTGTGTAGCAACTGTATTTACAGTTTGACACGCAAGAACATGGTTAATAAGACCAGTTCAGGATAAATAGTCTACATAAATGTTGTATCTTAAAGGTGGATGGACTAATTCCTATTTACAAAATCTTTATAGAGTGTTTTAGTAAATAATACTATTATAAAATATTGCCTTGTATATAGCTCAGCGGCACGATGCCTGCCTGGCAAGCACAGGGTCCTGAGTTCAATTTCTGGTTCCAAAAAAAAAATCACCTTAGTCTTTACCATTGTTGCAATTTTATAACTCCACTTAATATTAAAAATGACAATTGAAGATACCTGTTTATTAAATAATAAATCATTTCCATAAGAACTGCATGGTCCTGAAGAACACAGATTCCTTAAATTCTGAGCTTAGGCAAATGACATTGTTAAAGCAAAATTGTAAGAGTTAACAAGAGTCAAATTGGAAATATTTGAGATGAATCTGTTTAACCTAATTTGTACATTATACAACGTATACATGTATCAAAGCATCACATGTTACCCCATTAATATGTATAATTTGTATGGTTTTATATATCAATTAAGGATAAATTTAATATTAAAATTAAAACAATACATATTGAAACATTTTAAATTTTTTAAGTGAGTGCATTTAGAAGAACCAAGTTTCCTATTAAGTCCACTATGAATAGGCTCTAATGAGAAATAAGGATGCTGGGCCAGTGAGATGGCTCAGCGGCGTAAGCGCCCGCCTGGCAAGCGCGAGGGCCCGAGTTCAACTCCCGGAACCCATATACGAAAAAAGGGCCGGTGGTATCGCTCAGCAGCACAGGCGCCTGCTGGCATTGGTGCTCTTTTATTTTTTCTTAAACTTCTCCACAGACTGAATTCCACTATTAGTTCTTTTTTTAATTAATTAATTTATTTAATTAAATGAATGAATGAATTAATTTTTTTAAAGACAACAAGTAAACATTCTCATGTATTAACATCGTATTGTCTCCCTAGTATGAAAATGCAATTTCACTGTGGACTATTCCATTCCTTAGTCTTCTATTTTTACCTAGCTTTTACATGGCTTAATCTAATACTGAGTAATGTTTTTCTCCAAAAGGTATTTGTACATCTCTAATTCTTGAGTTTGTTAATCCACTATTACTTCTTAAAGACCAGGATGGAGCCCCCTACTGGCTTAATCTAACAGTTTAAGAAACAGTATCTTTCCCATTTATCCCATTTATAAAAGACTTTGGTAATTTACTTTTTAAGGGAGTAAAGAAGCCTGTTCCTCACAAATTAAGAGAAAACCTTGGAAAGTTTCTAAGGTTGGGTCTGTTAGCTATGGACTAAAAAACTCCAGTTCTACCTTTGCATATTCACAGCCAGTTGGGTTGACCTTCAGTTTTCTGTTCCCTTTATTCTGCTCAGGCCCTCATATACACGTTACTATCTTACCTAGATTTTCATTAGAAGGAACTGCGAAGGGATCTACTCAGATTTAGAATGAAAGAAGGGAGGAGGCTCATATATTCACCAAAAGTGGAGTGTGATTTCCTGGAGTCCAAGAGTACAATTGAAAATGTGTAGGAAAGATGAACAGGGATGGTTCCCTGAGGTTTTAGGAAATGTGAGTCTGAAGCAAATGAGTCACTAAGGACTGCTAAAGATAAAAGACAGTGTAGGGAAAAAGCCCAAATGAGACTTAAATCATGGTGAGAACAAAAGGGCAGGTGGCTATTCAAGTAGGAAACCAAGTTATTGATTGATATCCCCCCCAAAGATAAGAAAACTGAATAATGTATGGGGGGAAAAACAGTGTGGGAGTAGAAGAGACGTATTAACCTTTAGGTTAGACAAAGATGGGAAAGAGAAGAGAGAAAAAGAAAAAAAGAAAATTGCAAAAGGGTCTTATTTCCTGACTGGTTCATCAAGAAAGTTACTTGAAGGTGGGTGCTGAGGAATTCTTTTCAGGTTCTTGGTGTCCTAAACAAAGAATTAAAGAAGACACACCGAAAAGGTGGCAAGGAGGGGTATTTATTGAAGTTAGAAAAAATATGCTCCACTTAGTGAGAGCAGGCTGGTGCACAGACTCACAGCAGCCGTGAGGATATGGGAAGGGTGTCTTTCGTATCTGAAATTTCTGGACTGGTTTGTTCCTTATGCATATAAGGCATTGGGACCGTTGTTCCATCAAAATCTTATTTGGTCTGGTGCCAGCTTTAAACTGCCTTGTCGAAAGACTCACTTGGCTTCCTGTGAGATGTAAATGAAGAACTGAAAACAGCACTTTTTTTATTGGTTCCTCATACAGTGCTCAGGAAGCACAGAGTCTCCCTGGATCCCATGTTCCTTGTGTTCCCTGGGTCTCCATGACTTTGACACAGTCTGCCCAGTTTGGCTGGTTTGCCCCACCCCTCATCTGTTACCTCATTCTTAAGCATGAAATTTATAACTTCAAATGGTTTTGAGGCAGGAGGTTAAGGCATGGCAAACTGGCTGGGGATGCTGACACAAACCGTCAATCACAGAGTTCCAGGACATATGCACAGACCGGTTTCCAAAACCCTGCACCTAGGACCAATCAGAAAATACTATCAGTCTTGTCCTGTAAACTCAAGCAGGTTTTTCATAGGATGGTCTAGATATGACATCAGCCTGAGGAGTGGGACACACAAAAGAAGGTTGCTTTCTCATTCACGGTGGTCCAGTCTCAGGGCTTCCTTTCCTACTTTTAATTGGCCTGCACTCTGCAAACATGTTTCTTTTCATACCTTTAATAAATGTAAAACCTCATTACCTTTTTTTTGCTTGTCCCGGCCAATTCTTTGTTCAGGACAGAAAGAACCTAGAAAGCACCTCCAGAAAAGCCCCCAGCTCCTCAGAACCTGATAACAATTACATTGCAAAGTACTAAAAAGTTTGAGTTGTTCAGAATTAATACGTAATCAAAGTGAGAAACGGATTCAAAACAAAAGCAAAAATTCAGAAAGGACACCAAAATAGAGAAAAGAGATATATAAAAAGCCACCAAGCACTAAAAAGATATTAAATATCCTTAATCATCAAGGAAATTGAAAATCAAAACCATAATAAGTTACCAGCTAAACTTCATGAGGACAGCCATGTATTAGAGCAATAATATGCAAATTGAAGAAAAATAATAAAAATTTACTATATTTTTAAATTTAAATCAGTATACTAAAGACCAATATTTTCAGAGAAATATATATATTTTCTATAATTGCAACAAAAGAATAGGAATAAAATTTCAAATTATTGCTGTTAATCTCATTGTTTAAGGATTTTATTTTTAAATTTTTCTTCTATGTTTTATTCTACTTTGCAATATATAATAGTATATACAGGGCAGGAACTTTTCTCCTACAGTATGATAATATTGTCAAAGAAATATTTGAGGGAAGTACATTTTCATTTACCCAGGTTATTTGTATTAAAAATTACTGTATTTCACTCTAAAAATAATTACTTTTGTGGTAGTAAATTTATTTTGTGCTAATATGAAAATATTGCTTATTAAAATACACTTATAATACTTATTAAAAACAAAATTCAAATCTCAAAATAAATCTTAATAAAAATGACATATAAAATAAATTTTTTTTGTTTTATTTCAGTCTTCTAGTACAGAGGCTCTGAGAATTTTTTTTTAATTTTAAAGAGAAAAAAATAATAAAAACAATGGTATGAAATTTCCAAACAAGACTGTAGGAGAGTAACAATGGTTAGTCCATTGCGTATTGTTATCTTCAAAGTAGTTGCTCATATTAAAAGATATAGGCATGAAAAGCTTATCAAACAATATAGGCACAAACCATTCTTTTCAATGAACTAATAGCAATTAATAGTATGACTATCTTAACTATCTTGTGTGTGTATTTATTTATTTATTTGTTTATTTATTTATTTATTTATTTTTCCTTTTCTCTTCCTTCTTTTCTCCTTTCCCCCATCCCAGTAACTCTTTCCTTTTGAACGTTGCTTCCCATTTCACAATATCTACTTTACATTTTGGATCTTATTTACTCTTTCAGCGTCTCACACTAGGGAGACGATATGATGTTTACACATATGAGTCTGATTCATTTCACTCATGAGCATGGTCTCAAGTTGAGAATTTTGATTGCCAAGTTGCACAGAGATTTCTTCAGGGACTGCAGCCAGGAGACACGGCATAGGCAGTCTCAATGTCAAAGATCTTATACATCTTCATCTGCATATTCCTGCTTAGTACAAGATTTTTCTAGATTTTTTAACTGTACCAAAACTCACCTTTTCTTAGTAGTTTTTTTTGTTGTTTCTTTTAAATAAATCTGCTGTTATAATTGACTGACTAGCCTTGCTTGAAGTACCACCAAGAAAAAAAACAAAAATGGAATGGTTTAAGAAAGAAGACAATGATAAATTGAATGTAAACATTTGCAGTTAATTGCACGGAACATTTTCTATTATCTTGACTTTTGGTTTACTAAAAACAACTTTTGATAGTTAATTTTCAGGTTTACAGAAAATATCACACCATAAGACCTATAAGCTTTCTGAGAACTTTTATCTTTGAACTAAAACAACAATTCAAGTGTTAGTCAATCACAACAAAATTAAAATACATATTTTTCTGGTATTTTCAGATCTAATATATTTACATATGCCTAGAAATGATTTCAATTCATTCTGCATTGACCAAAATTATTTCTGGAATATATATATATATGAAATGTAGCACAGTGCCTGTGATTTAATTACTTATTAAAAGAGCGTCTCCAAAAACTAGGACTATCAGTCAGTTAAGACCAATTTAATTCAATATTATCATCACATTATATCTTTTTTTTGTGTGTGTGTGGGTGCTGGGGGTCGACCTCAGGACCTCGTGCGCCAGCAGGCACCAGTGCCGCTGAGTGATATCACCGGCCCTTTTCTGGTGTGTGGGTTCTGGGAGTCGAACTCAGGCCCTCGCGCTTGCCAGGCAGGCACTTATGCTGCTGAGCCATCTCACCGGCCCATCATGTTATATCTAATTATCAAAATTTTCTCCTATTGTTACCGTACTTAGTCTCACTCCCTTCCCCCAGTGTCGGTAACCCATTAATAGGATAATCACAGAACATCGGTCTTTGAAAATACATGAGCTTCTCAATCAAGTGTAATTATTGCTCATCTTCTCACAAAATCAGTAGTTCTCCTATATGTCCTGCCTCTCTCCATCACCCCAAATCCACAAATTAGCCATAACGTATAAATTATTGTATTAGCCATAATGTATTACAAAGCAGCAGATGGATTCCCAATACAATAAGTACAATGCAAATGAATAAATAATAAACAAATATTTAATTCCTGAATTATGCTGAAAAGTTCTATAGTTTAAAGAATGAACAGAAGAGAAATATCTCCTGTCAATGTCCTTCGCATCTCCTTATTTCTTGGTAAGTTTATTTTTAATTGTAGAGTTCGATATGAAACTTGATAACTTTCACTTCAAAACACAAACTTTTTCAATTATTTTGTACTTTCTTCCTGATTCTTGTCTAGACTCAGATTTCAGTCAGAGTACTAAAGAACTGAAACGAGCACAAACTCCCATCTGCTTGTATTATGAATTTCTATAGTTTGAAGAGTTTGAGCATTCGTTTTAATCTTGATCATCAGGGAAGACTTCATAGAAGACACAGCTTTTAAACTTTGCCTTGAAAACTGACAAGGATTTTCACATGTGAGAAATGTGAAATAAGAACTCAGGGCTAACAGAAAGACTTGGGTAAAGACATAGATAAATGAAAGTGCAGCGAATGTCGATGAAATAAATATGAATCCCTGTTGACTGAAAAGTAAAATGTGACAAAGTACATAACAAAATTTGAGAAAAAAATAAGTTGTTGTCAATAGAATATGATGATTAAAAGTTATGTTTGGAAACAAAAAGAATAGAAATAACAGTTTGATCACAGTATCTGAAAAATGAACAGAAGAATATATTTACTTTAATTTTATATTTGATTTATATGGAAGAAAATTTGATTTATGATAGGGAAAGTTTATATCATAAAAGCTTTATAAAATTCAATCATAAACATTCTAAATAATAAGAAGATAATTTATTCATTTAGGTTATATGAGAGCTAAAAAATTTGGTATACACTGACAGGTAGAGGACAACTAGATATGAAAACAGATGAGAACAGAGATAGACAGAGACAGAGACAGAGAGAAGAAATTAAGACTGAAGAGAGCCAAAGGAATAAAACAAATATAAAGTCAATTCCCAAAATTCAAAAATAATTTTATAAACATTGAAATACAACCTTATATAATGCTGCCAGGACAATGAACTTATATTGGCAACTTATTTATAGTCAAGAAATATGATCAATATTTCTTAAATATTTCTTGTCTCCAGACCTGAACGTAATATTTAAAATGAAGGCTGTCCAAACAAATCCAAGTATATAACTACATTTCCAAGTTCATGTGAAGGTGAAAACACTACATAATGTGAAAGTAATTTTATCTTTAAATTACTAATCATATTTGGAGTGGTTCCAAATCTTAACAGAAAAGAATATTTCATAAGTTGTGTTACTGCAAAGTTGACTATTTTGATAGTTATTAGAATTCCTACATAAATAAAATAGTTTTATTTAGAGATTTTACAGAAGGGAGTGTATTTTGAAGGGCTTAAATAAATTTTGGAATGGCATCAAAGCATGAAAAGAAGTCAATATACAGAATTTCTAACAATTCATTCATATGATCCTCAGAGGTATTTGGGGAGAAAAGACACTTTATGTTTCACACTGATCTCCTAAATATATCTTCGCCACTCTGGACTGTCGAAATGAATAAAGCAATGTTGCCTAAGTGTTCAGCGAACTTCAGTTGAGAATCTATTTGTCATAAATCGTCCTTGTTCCTAGAAACAGGAAATGAAATCGACCTCAAGACGTATTCTTGGTGCCTTTTATTGAGCTTCTTTCTGTATCGCCCTCAATATTTTCAGTCTTTACTTCTGAAAGATTCTACCCAATGTAGTGAGATCTTTCAAATGAAAAAGGGCTAACAAGGGTTTGCCCCAAGAAAAGCAAGATAAAATTCTAAGTGAAAGCTCTGAAACGCTTAGGCCTCCAAATCTTAATTAATTCTTTATTCTGTATCATCAGATAATGGAAGGTAGCTAAGGATATAGGTGATTATATTTTTGGAAATGTCACATCATATGAGATGGGCTATTTCTTTCATTAGTCACTAACATTTAATTGGAAATCTTCACAACTTGTAGTTATAATAACCTATTTGAGAACATGTGACCTCATTCTACTGGAGCAAGATTGTCATCTATTACAAATCGTATTTTAACTATACATTTCAATTCAACAATTATATCCCTGTCAATAACTACCAATAATGTTATCAACTACAAATTACTACATCCTAAGATAATTTTTAATTTATAAATTGCACTCAACACTTTATTCTCACTTTAAGGTGAGGACCACAGTTACAAGTAATTTATAGCAATTTGAATAAAAAGGAAGTGAAAGTATAATTTTGTTAGATCTATCTGCATACACCATTATTAAATATGACAGAAACTGGCTATCTAATTATGTAAAGCACAGGGAATTGGTAGGCTTTTGCCTGTCTTTCCAGAGAAGCGTATGTGTTCTTCCAGTAAATCAGACCAACAATTTTAGGTAGTGTCTTATTCTGATGCATTTATGTAAAGTTAATATGTAAATGAAATTTTATAAAAGTAGCATAGATGAATCAGTATCAAGAAAAACAAGCAGAATTCATAGGAGGGAGTAGTGGGTAGAGAAATGAATGTGGTTAAAATAGATAAAATAAAATGCACAAAAACATTAAGGATGCCTCACCTTTTTCATTAAATACATAAGGCAAACTAAGCAGACTATGTGATATAAATTGATCAGTAATGCATACACATTAGAAGGTACCTAACCAGTTTTGTTTATGTGTATTTCTTATTATAGCAATATCATCCATAGCTATTAGTACCCAATGAGAACTACATAAATTTTAAGTACTCTAAATGCTTCCTATGATATTATTTTCTTTTATCTCATAGCAATTCTAGATGTAGATACTTAGTAGCTCTTCCTGTACAATAAGTAGAAAAATTAAAGTTTAAAGAAGTAAATAAATTATATAGAAACATAGCTACTAAGAAAGGCAAGATTCCAACACAGATTTATCTGATCTCTATTGCCCTCTTATGGGTTTCAACTTTGTGCTTCTGTTATGCAGAAAATTGATGAGTTAGGCAGGTTTAAATACTTTTCAAATTATGTTATCAAAATCAGAAAAGTATAGCTAAGTACTCTAATGTTTTTATAACTCTCTGTCCATTAAATGCAATTTTATAAAATAAAACATAACTGGAAGCTACATTAAGAACATATGAGACCACTTAAGGACCTTATGTTTTTCAATAATTCATCTAATTTATTTTGAAAAACTATAATGGGTGACTTGTATATATAAAGCACTGTGAAAGACTTTTTGAGATTTATAAAGAATACTTTAGAGACCTAGTGCCTCTATCAAGGATCAAATGATAACAAACATTTACAATTTAATGCAGAATAAAATATCTTGTAAATACAGGCACAAATGATATGCTGAGAAAATACAGCAAATGATACAGTTAATAGATTAATAGTAACCAAGGAAGTTAAATCTTTAGAAACTAAATTACATTTGAATGTATTAAACAGTTAATAACATTGCAGTAACTGAATGCGAAAAAGAAGAATTCTGGCAAGGAGAGAGGAGTACAGACATCCAGAAATTTCATCACGTCAGTCCTCTTTTGCACTAGAAAATACACTCAGATGAATATAGTGAAGATTAAAAAAGATTATTGATATCAAGCAATATGTAATATTTGAACTAAGATGTCTACCTGGTGTTAATATTATTGGTGTTACAGTTATGGAAAGAATGTAATAGGAAGTTGCCCATAATGTTGTAGTATACTTGGAAAATGTATTTTGCAGTGAAATTTAATACCATGTTTTATAGCAAACACATAGAATACAGTGTGACTTAAAATTTAGTATAACCTAAATTGACTGGAGAAAAGTGATACAACTATTAGATATGATCTTTGATTCTTTTAGAAAGATAAATTTAGACTGGATGTTGGAGGAACTTAATATGAAATTACAGAATGTAAAATTTATTTTTTGGACTGATTGTTATGGCTAGGACTTTGAGGAAGAAATGCATGCTTTAAAAGTGTTTACCATTAAACAATGAGACTCAGTGTAATCAAAAGTATCGTGTGATGTGGGGGGAAGAATCAAATGAGAATCAGAGGGTAGGTAGCCCGAGCACTCACCAGGACCCTCTCTAGCCTGAAGTGGGGCCATTATCCCAGAGAGGTGGGCAACCTCTAAAAGCTATAAAACCAAGGCAGATTATTTTCCTCCAAAACCTCCAGAAGTAATCCGCACTGCTGACATCTTGATTTTAGTACAGTTTCAGCCATGTTGGTCTTCCTCTCTAGAACCATAGATAATTAAATGTGTTATTTTAAATTGATCAGTTTCTTGTAATTTATTAGAAAAGCAAAAGGAAATTAATACAAATCCCTAAACTAAGACCTTCAATATATGAATAAGGATTATGCATTATGAAATGATCTGTTATGAGCATGAAATAAATGGGCATAATCCAAAGCTGAGAATATGTTGATTGTTGTTATTATTGTTGTTAATATTATTAGAATTAAAAAGAGGAAAATCTATGTGGTAAAATAAGGCCAAAATGTGAAAAGGCAAGAGGTAAAACAAAAACGGTTAGGAGCAATTTTTTTTTTTTTTCTTTTTGGTACGGGGAAATTGAACTCACAACCTCACGCTTGCCAGGCGCTGTGCCCTGAGCTATATCCCCGGCATAGGAGCAATTCTTGCGAGGACTTTTTAATCAAGGTTGAGCTAATATCAATCTCAATCTTCATCACAATTTCAATCTGAAAGACTTTAGAAGTTATCATCTGGGAAATGACATAAGATTGGATTTAAAAAGGTAATACTACCATCAACATGAAGATTCAAAAGTTCAGAAAAAATAGTGAAGGTGAACAAAACTGAAGGAATACTATCAGGAAGTTGAATATAAAAAAAAGTTACCGAAGAGTTTAATAAAATGAAAACAAGATTATATTTATAACAAATTTAAAGGAAGTTTTAACAGAATGCAAAGCTATGAAAATACCAGAAGGACGATTGATCTTAAAGATGCCACCAAGGGTCTTTGGGAAAAAGCTAATGTATGAACTGAAAAACAGTAGGATGAGTTAAGACTATTTCTGGGGAAACATAAATAGGAAGAAGAAATAGTTTAGTAGAGAGTGTGGTCATTCAGTTTAATACAAGATTGATGTCTCAGTAATCAAGTAAGTGACTAAATTTAACGTTTTCAATGCAAAGAAGCTGTAGGTCATGAGAAAGTCAAGAGTGTAATATAGAAAATGGTTGTTCAGGTAAAAGGTAGGTTGCACATCTTTAAACATGAAAATGCAGAGGAATTAAGAGATGAATATACAATAAATGTGGTCCAAATGGGTGCTTAAAATAGCTGCAGATGGTAGGCAAACTCTACCAAAGAGAAGTGAACGTATCTTCATTGATTGTGCGGAAGAAATCTGTAGGACGGCAGCTTATGGTGGTGAGGAGAGGGCAGAGGGTAGATTGAACTGATGATTTAAGATGATTAACCACACGTAATTTTATTCAAAGGTACATGATATATCCTCACTGAGGAAGTATTATAGAAATGAAATGGGGAAGGGAATTTATGATGAGGAATAGGATGTGAGAATTAGCTTTCTCTATTTAATTTGGCTGTAGAGAAAATACCTTCAATGGACAGCAAGGTGTCAGTTATAACGCTATAAGTACACATCCATGAGAGAAGCAGTTTACTATGCAAGAAATTTTTTTATTATGAAATTGACATTGAGAAGGTAAGGGGAAAATGCCAAGTAAAGAGTACTTTTTGTAGGAAAGAACTAGCGCAATAACATTTAAGAAAGCAGCAGAAATAAGATTAAAGAAAAAAAACTGGATAATTTAAGACCAACATTACGTCCCAATGGCTCTTGAGGTAATATGAAGGGTGAACTGCAAATTTAGTGTTGTAGGAAGGAAATCCTGTCAAAGCCTCTTTAACAGACAAAATAAAATTTATGTAAAGTAAAATTACACATCAAGTAGAAAAACAACATTATTTGAACCTATGGAATTTACCAACTATAAAATGGATGTACAAAAAGGACAATAATAAAATATGTTCCCATTTCAAGATTTATGAAGATAATAATTCTTCTATAGGTGCATCAAAGATAAAGAGCAGGTTTTTAAATTGTACTATTTTCCATGTACTAAGCTTGATGTCCTAAGGATACCCCAAAAGACTTATCTACAAAATAATCTGGAATTTGTCTTGTAGTTCAGAGGAAAATCAGGGATTAATCTACATTCTTTAGATTTGTCACTATAGGATTGTAGTAAAATCTTTGTGAAATATATGACCAACTATAAATAAGATACTTAGAGAAAAAACTGACTCAAAAAAACCAGAGGATTTTTCATTTAAAATGGTAAAGTATGCTATGGAAAAGGGTTGCGAAGAGAACTAGAAAAGATACAGACCTTGAAGGAGATTCATTAACTTTGGTCATATATAACAAAGTAGCAGAATAATAACTGAAAATGTTAATTAAGCACTGTGCTCCATGTGTTTTTTACAAGTATGATCAATGTTTTAACTCCCTAACTCCCGATTACTAGCTGGTTTTCAAAACAATCTTGTTTTTTTTTTTTTTTTTTTTCCTGGAAGACAGCATGGATAAGACATCATTTCTCCTTCTGCTTTGGAGTAGTTATGATTGTATAATTGAATTTTAGCTAATGAAATATTAGCGGATGTTTGCCACTCTAATCCTGCTTATCCAAACATCCAATGTGATCCTCTATGTACTTTTTCTAAAGACAGCTTCTTGAAAGTTTAAGATGAAAAAGAAACAGTCGTGGGACAAGAAAAAAAAAAAACAGAGCAGATACTGAGAACTCTGACTTCAGAAAGCGGGGACTACATGGCACTTAAAGCAAATGGATTAAAAGCAGAAGAGATTTTTTATGAAACCAAAATTGACAAGAAGTAATAAACTTAAAGACAACAAAAAAAGACACAACATTTTATTATTTTAAAATTGAAAATCCTGAACTCTGTAAGCCTTAATAGTCCACAGAGTCCAAAGTAAAATAGAATAAAGTAGAATAAACAGAAATTGGCTGCAGGAGATAAGGAGGAAACATTAACTAATAAGGAAAACATTTCAAGAAGAAGCCAAGGACCACAGAGAACAGCCGACAATTTAATCTGCACACACACTGTGGACCCAATGTCTCAGCAAAGTAGCCTCTTCTATCCTAAAGGCAGAAAATTTTCAGCATATTTACCAATATTTTACATCTTTTGATCAATAATTGTTCTTTGTCTCTTTCTATTCTTCCCTTATCAATGTGACATTACATCAGTTTATCCTATTTCCAGTTTGGAGAGCATATCTCTTTAGGTCATTCATTTTCAGGTGGTGAGAAATTATTCCAGAACTAATGGAAAGAACTGTGATAGATCTAGAGATCTTGGATACAACAATTGGATGGAACTTTATTTTCTCTACCATGGGGTAGTATAAATGTATTTATGTTTAAAGAAGAGATTGACTTTCATGACTTTCATGTCCAGAAGGGTGGAATTTTATAAAATTTACTAGGCAATCACCTATCTCATTTCCCCTTTTTCCTGAACACAAAGGAAAACAATATTTTCCAGCCTTCCGCACTGACACATGGCAATAATGGAAGCTATTTCCAAGCATGAGGTATGAAAATTTCTCATGATTGATATTTCAAGATTAATCCCAACTGGACACTGACAAAACTGAAGATGGCAGAGCTATCAAAGGCGTAGAGCCAAGAATGACTAAGTGGGGCTGGTGAGATGGCTCAGCGGCGTAAGCGCCTGCCTGGCAAGTGCGAGGGCCCGAGTTCGACTCCCGGAACCCACATATGAAAAAAGGGCCAGTGATATTGCTCAGGGGCACGGGCGCCTGCTGGCGTGCGAGGTCCTGAGTTTGACCCCCAGTACCCACAAAAAAAAAATGACTAAGTGATTCGTCCCATTACTCACACATCTGCAGACTAGTATTATGAATAATTGGATTTTAATAATGCCAAAAACGTTGAATTGATATTGTCAGTGAAACTTAGATGTTTATATGTTACAATTGCTGATGTAACTGTGTCACAGAGATCCTTACAATCTAATAAAGTAGGTTTAATTACTCATTTCACTTTAGAGATGAGCAAACTAGGGCACTGAGGAGTTAGATTACTAGCCTAATGTTTTATTAGTATGTGGTAGGTTCAGAATTGAGCTGATGCTCAATTTGGCTGCAGATGTTGTCCTCTTCATTGTAATTCTATGACACAAAGTCATTGGATTTGAAAAAGAATAGGGCACTGATGACTCTGAAAATTTTAATTTCAAAGCAGTAGTGACAAAAAGTTGTGACTGTATATATAAGATATGAAAATAGTGAATATAAACTGTTTCATTGAATCCCCCACCTAAAAGAGATAATTTTTAAAAATTCTGACAACCTCAGTCATATAAAACTTAAGGGTTGCAGGTACCTTGAGATCTCTGAAATTCAAGATCGATTACATTTATTTGCAAAAACACATGAATAATTTTTCCCTGAATGTAAGTAGTAAAATAAAAGCTAGGCTCACACTAAATGAGCTTTGATTTCACCAATTTAAGCATTCTTGTGTATTCAGGGCAAGTAGATAAAACAGTGAGAAAAAAAAAAAAACTGCTGGTTTTTGGTAATGGTTTGTCTGTTATTATGTTAAAATACATTTAAAATATCTTGCCTTTCAAAAAGCAGTGGCTCCCAAAAGCAGCTGGCCCAGGGTCTTCATTAGAACAAGTAGGACACATAACTGTTCCAAGTCTTACAGTACAAAATGAATGAGTTTGGCATTATTTACACCTCTTCCAGACTCTAATGTTCCCAGAAGATGGTCCAAGTTTTGTCACTCACCTGAAACCTATACAGAGCCCCCTGCTGTTCACGGATGTCCTTGTGCTAATGTCATGGTAGAAATTGAGACCATTAAGACAAATTCCTAATCTCTATTTCTCAAATTATCTACAACAGATCCCATGCATCCCTTCTTCTCTGCTGCTTCAGGGAAGACAGTGATGCCACTTTTTTTGGCACACCACATATGGGTTCCAAGTCCCTGTCTCATTTTATGATTCCTTTTCTCTTGAAGTTTTGTGTCCTCTCTCATTCTTTAAAGTTTCCAATTCTTTTGTTTTGTTTTGTTTTGTTTTGTTGTCTTTTGAGACAAGGTCTCACTACACAGTTCATACTGGACTTGAATTCACTATGTAGCCCAGGCTGGCCTCGAACTTGCAGTGATCCACCTGCCTCAGCCTCCCAAGTGCTGAGATTAGAGGCATGCATCACCATGCCCAGCTAAAGTTTCTTACTCCTTAAGAAATTTACATAGAAAAAAAAATCACGTTGAACTATTACCATTTTCTAAATGTGGCACATATTTACTTTCACACAAGCATGACTTTGCCTGTGTTGTTTCCTCTGCCTGAAATCCCTGTTCCTTGTTTGTGCCTGTTTAACTTACATTCACAGTGTAAGATTGTTGACCTGAAATTCTTCTTAGAGAAATCTTTACTGGTTTCCATGGGCGGAATTATTTATCCCTGTTATCTGTTCTTGCTACAATTAATTGACATCTCTATTCATGTTACTTGCATTAAGAAGTCGTTCACATGTTGGCTTCCCTTGTAGGCTGAAGGCAGAATTCTTGTGTAAGCATAATCAGTCCTCAGCACAAAGGCCAGCACATAAATGTTCTTTATCTATTTAAATGAATGAATGAATGAATGAAAATATTATTCACAGACAGGAAAAAAAGAAAATATACATTTCTTTTTTTTCTTTATATCAGTGATAAACTGAATAAAGGAAGACATGCTTAAAGTAACTCTGCTAAACTTAACCTTAAAGCTAGCTAAAACTACCCTAGCACTCAGTATAGTAATATCTGATTTTCATTACTTCCCAAGAGTTTCTTTTCTTCATTTCCTACTAAAATCCCATTCATATTCTAATTTTATTTAATGTTATATAATTCTCACATATTTTAGACATTTAATGAGAACCCCTAAGGTCTGAATTTTTCATTTCTAAAATGACTTTACCTCCATCTCAACATTTTGATGTTCTAATTTCCCTTTGCTTCTTAGGGAATTTGGCTAGGGAAAACAATTTATCTCGAGTGTTCATACCATAAAGTTCTCATGAAACAGCTGTTTACAAATTGGCAAAAGCCCATGTAACCCAATCTCTCAATCGGCTTCTAATGGTAATGAAAGCCAGGGCTGAACATTTCTACTTGTGCCTGGCAGTAAATTTGAGAGTAGGGAAAAGTTTTGATTACTTCAATAGGCCACAATATTTTTTATTTAAATAAATTAAATACAAAGACCAAATGTAGACCAAATCTTGGCTGCGAGGTTTTGTCTAGGTAATCCTTGAATTATGAGGCTGGCATCTGCTCCTGGCTGGTCCCTATTCCCTAGAATAATTACATCAGACATAAAGAATTGTTTTCTTCTCTTATTTATATGAATAGATGAGCAGCTTTAATTACTTTATCTCATTGAGTGAGTTAAGGCTAACTAACAGGAAAACATGACACTTTTTTGAGTGAACATGTGATGATTAAAAGAAAATTTGATTTGCTTTCTTTATAATAACGCTGTTTTTGTTTGCTCATCTCAGGCTTCCCTGTATGTGGCTAGATCAAATGGGACTTTCAACAGATTTTATCTTTTAGAAGCTAAGCCCAGTCCATTTGGTTTTTCTCTTTTTCTTGGAACATCACATACTCACCTGTTCCTCATTTCTGCTCCCTTCATGGTAGGCCCTTCCTTCCTGGCATCTCTTCTTCCTTCCACTTCCTCCATCTTGGGTTTTTATAGACTGTGCTTTGCTGGGCCAGAGTTTTGATTCTATTAATTTTATTTTTAACTTCTCTATTTTTCCTATTAGAGAATAAGCTTCTTAATAGGTACTGCATTATATTTATCTTTGCATACCTGACAATTAGTCCTGGGATTACTACTTATTGCTCTGAAAGTGAACCAGTAAGGGGATCTAGAAAATAGAAAATAAAAATTTAAAAATTCCATAGGTCATTGTTTGTTTAAATTCTGCTCTTTGTGACATTCCTGTGTTTGTGTGGATGAGCTCTTTGGTTTTATGTTGTGGTGTTGCTTTGTTTTTTTGTTTTTTTTTTAACGTGGATACCGGGAGTTGAACTCAAGACCTTGCGCTTGCCAGCAGGCGCTTGTGCCACTGAGTGATATCACTGGCCTTTTTTCTCTTCTTCCTTTATGCAGGTACTGGAAGTCGAACTTAGGACCTCACACTTGCCAGGCAGGCGCTTATGCCACTGAGCCATATCACTGGCCCTGTTTTGTTTTTTTAAGTCAGGACAAAGTTAAGTTTCATAATTATTGAACATTTTATTTGTTTTCTTTTGTTTCTTTTTTCAGATAGGGTCTTGTTATGTAGTTCAGGCAAGCCTTGAACTTACTATGTAGCCCAGGCTCCCTGGAACTCTTGGAAATCCACCTGCCTCAGCCTCCTGAGGGCTGACATTACAGGCATGCACCACCACACCTAGAAATAACTGATTTCTTAATATAATATAGAAAAATAAGAACTAATCTGAAATTGCTTGTGTTTTATCAAGATTAAGGTCAGACTATTTAGGCACATAGCCCTGGCAGATAATAGTCAAAACTTTGAAAAGTAGAGTTGAGCCAGGAGACAGGGAAGAATAAGTCATTAATTCCTACTGTAAACCCAGTACCCAATAATAAATGCCCAAAGTGGAAAGAATTCATTACCATTATGTTTATTACATTTAACTTGAACAAAATATATTTGTGTTTTGAAATGAGTGCAAAAAATAAACTTCTCAAAATACCTCTCACTTATATATTTAACTCTATTATTTATAAACTGTACAAAAGATAAAAAGGGGTAAATACTTTTTAAAATAAAGTATAAATCACAAAATATGAATTTATACAAGTAGAAATGAGATTTGTGCATATTTTTTAAATATTATGAAATTGTAGAACAAAATATAGGCAATACATGCTATTTTAAATACTGAAATTAGCCAAAAATGTGGAGGGTTGTGTATGTGAAAGGGTGCATAGTGGTGGAATGAATATGACCAAAATACATTATGCACATTGAATCTCCCAAAAATGTGAAACTAAGGGGCAAGATGGGGTAAGAGGGGATGGGGGGAGATTAAAGTACGTTATGTGAACATAGAAATCAGCCCAAAAGAAACCCATTCATCTCTATAAACACTATGCACTAAAAATGCGGAAATAAAAGTTTGACTTACACAGACTTTATATTTTGACCGACTAAATAAATTAGATGTCTTAGTCACTTTCCGGTAGAGAAGAAAATGTTTCTCACAAGATGGCGGCCAAGAAACAGAGGGAGAAGAGAGGAACAGGAAAGGAGATACAGTCTTTCAGGTTATACCCCAAGTGACCCACCTCTTATGGCTAAGGTCCACCTCCCGCAGTTCCTACCTGTGAGAGCGTGGGAGGCTCTTGGGGGACATCCCCGATCTCAACCACAACATTAGGATATTATATACTCCTCACTATCATTCACGAATTGGTCTTCCATTATCTTGGCCTTGGAAATTCAGTAATCCCTCGGTTCACGAACTCTTCTGTTTTCAAACAATTCAATTCTCAAACAAAAGCATTCAGCAAAATTTCGCTTCCATTACCAAACTTCACATCGGGTGACAAACATGACTATGGCCATCTTCCCCACACAAACACAAACGCAAACAGCTATATTGCCCAAAATGATAAAACAAATTAAGTTCGTAAATCAAGGTACCACTATGTCAGTGAATTTCTTCAGTGCATTCTTAATTGAAGATGACTGTGCTTCATATTCTCCCCTAAAGTTTATAAAACTAATATTTAAACACAGTTGATTTTTTTCATAGTATTATGAGATCTTCACAGTACTTAAAAAAATGGTTTCTTGCTATAGCAAAGGTAGATGTTTTTCAAAAAAGTGATGTTTTTTGTCATGATACATGCAAGAAAAAAACTAAATCTTACAATTCATGGATTATTTTCTCTGAAATTAATTGAAAGATAGTTTTCTAAATGGTTTAACTATTGAGTCATACATACATACATATGTACAGATATATATGTTAATGTATGTATGTGTGTATACCAGAATAATATGAATAAGTTTCAAACACTCTTTAAATTGAAGGTATTTCACATGAAGTAACAAGAGATTCATATAATGGACCAAAATGCTAGACGATACGGTATTTCAAATAAATACAGTAGCTTATTCTGAAAGCTTTTCCTGTACCTTAGGCCTCAGAGAAAATTTCAAGATGAGGAGAAAGGGAAACAGATAAAGAAAGTGTTGATAGATTTGGGTACTGTGAAAGGACCACTCTAAAAATATGGTCCAGAAGTAAATAGCAAGGTACATGAATTTCCTTGCTCCTATATTTGCATGACAACAAAATAAAAATCTCCATCTGATGTTAAGGCAGATAGGCCTTAATGTATTTCATGAAGATGTGGACTATTTCTCAATCATCTTAGGAAACGTGGATATGACTGACTAAGTGGAGTAACTTGAAGAAGTGAGTCTGAGAAAGGAGAATATCAGAGAATGATCTTTATCAATTAAGACTGCATGGTGGTGAAGATATGTCAATGGACGCCAGAATACCAACTGGAATAAATAATACTCTTGAAGATCAGAGATGGTTGATGCCACCATCTTCCACAAGGAGCCATGATGATTTTCCAAACCCACTTGAAAGAAAGGAATTCTGAATCGATAGTGTTTACATTTCTGCTATTCAGCCCAAACAAAAACTTACATAAAAATTAAACTTTTTAATAAAGTTGTTTTCTCTTTCAGGTTCTGCAATTGTTTACTATATGATAATAATAATGACCAAAATGTCCTCTGCATTATTAGAAGTAGTAATGAATTGTTTCACATTAGTAAACTCAATCTGATAAAACCCTTGAAGTACTAGGTGATGTAATTCGTATCATTTTCTAAAGATAAGAAGAAATAAATAAATTCCCCAAATTATACTCCATGGATCCATGGTATTAATGAGGGTTTATTAGTTCAAAATATTGACACATTAAAATTTTCTTACATAATATATAAATTAGACATAGCAGGACCTGGTAGCACGTGCCTGTCACCTCAGCAGTTTGGAGGCTGATGTAGAAGGATGATTGTAAATTCAAGGCCAGCTTGGGCTACATAGTGAGACCCTGTCTTAGAAAAAAAAAAAAAAAAATGGAAGTTCATAGGTATTTGACAGGCTGCCATATAATAATGAGACCTCTATTATACCTGGTTCAGACACCGAAATTTTTTAAAAAGGGCACGGGTAAGGAAAAAACTGTTTTCCAGAACAACTTCATCTCTTAAAATTGTTAAAGTTTTTATTATTATCATCATTTTTCTAGTTAGCATAACTGGGTAAACATTTTAGGAAGTTTATTAAGTCAATTTTTCTCCAAAGATTTCAAAAATATGGGCTATCAACCTGATGACTTCCTTTTCAAATGTAGTTGATATATTTAGTGCTCAAATGTAAGAAATGGAGATGTTTGTTAAGAACCAAAATATTTATAACAGAAAGAAAACTAGCTATGTCAATTTCCCTTTTGAGGATAGGAATGTATTACAGTAAATTTTATGTGATATTTACCCAACTGAATAAAAAAAATAATACCAAGTGATTTAGTATTTAGCATATAAAATATCATGTACTTTTGAGGCATCCTTAAAAGAATATAGAAAGTTTACATGATAATTTTTTTCACTGCATTAAGGTTAGTTATTTAACAGTTCTGTGTGGTTGAATATTACAACTTATGTCACTGAGACTACACAAGAAAGCAAGACAAACATGACAAGTATGACAGAATCATGACACAGCTGCATAATTACCACAAATGAAAAGCCTTCAGTTACACCTTAAGATATTGTAAGAGAAAATCCCTTTCAGGTGCACGGCTTGCATGCAGAAGAGTGCTGAGTGATAAATTCTTTGGTTATTGAAAAAAATATCTACAGTTATGCAACCTGAATTCATCCAACAGTAAATACATTCTAGCTGAAGGAAGCCAAATGTACTGTTGGAAGAGCACGCTTCCTCGTTAAAAGCAGGTATTCTAGACAATAAATAAATACAAATGTCTGTTTATGACTATGAACAGGTTATGAGAAATTGAAATTGTTTTCAACCTATTTCACAATGTAAAAAGTGGGAAGAACATTAGATATTTGGAAAAAATTGTGAAGTATCTAAAATTGGAACTGTTAGTCAAATCATATTCTTCGTTATAATATAAACTATTAACTTGCTTTTTCAAGTAGCAGGAAAAAAATATAATTTTCTGAGACTTGCTATTATACAATTTATACGATGTCTCAAAACTGAAAAGCAGAAAATGAAAAAAAGAACACCCAATAAGGAGATAACAGATGAACGGGATGAAAGACAAGGCGATAGTTTCCAAAATCCTGCTCTGTCCTCACTTCGAAGCTTGAGATCACACATGCCTGTTTCCAGCATGTAATGCAGGTATGTTCCAGAGCCAGCGACGTCACCAGAAGCCATTGCACAGAGACTTTTGTCACCAAAAAAGTCTTTATTGATAGGAATAGTAAACAAGCAGATCATAGGGAAAAAATCTTAGCTTTGATAAAATACTGAAAACTATAGTACTTCATTTATTTCCACAATATGATAGCAAATACTGTTCTGAAAGCATTTGCTTATGTTTGACTAGTGTTCCACTGGATTTATCTTTAGGGTGTGGAGAACTTGTTGACATAGTTTTGTCATTAGTCTTTAGTATTACTAATTATCAAACATCTCTAAAATATTTATAGTATTTTAAATAATATGTATCAATATTTATATACATGTAGAAATACTTCGTTACCACAAAGCAAGTATCATCTTGATGATATTTGTATCATAATTTCAATGAAATTAATTGCATCTAACTAATTGGGGCTAGAAGAGAGTTTAAAAAGAACAGGAAAAAAGGAGTGATACTGGTTACTTTAAAAAATTTGCAGTATCTTCTGAACATCGAGTTTCTACGAGAGAATAAGATTGAAAAACATGAAACTCAATAAAAAAAATCTGAAAATAAATGTTTTAGATAATGAAAACAAAAGGTCATTAATACATTTATAAATTTTATGAAGTTTAAAGTAAAATATTAAAAGTTCTGTAAAAGATATTTCCTTACTACAAATAGAAGAAAATAGTAAATATCTAGCACTGAGGTTTAAGGAGTTGATAACCCTCAGGAAACTTACATAAATCTTTGAAGGAAAAGAAAGTGAACTTTAAATTTTGTGTGCTAAAAGGATAGATTCATTGCTTCAAGCAACAAAATTTGCGATTGAATTTTATAAGATGATTTAGTTTTTGTTTTAAAAATTGTATGTACTAAGATCCATATAAGAAGTGAAAATTAGATATCCCTCAACATATGGGCATGATGAATCATATGTGAAAAGTTCTATATATAGGCAGAAATAATTAACATTTTAAAAATGAGGACAGGAAAAGTGACCAACTGTCAGATCGACATAACAGCTATCCTTTTTCATCTGTTAATTACATAGTCACTTTATATCACTGGCTTCAGAATAAGTATATGCCTAATTATTGGAGCATTATCAAGTAACTCAAGATAACTTTCTTGGGTAGTTCAGGCCACATGGAAGCTCCTGGAGAATGTTCTTTCTTATACATCAATCATCAGTTTATAATTTGATTTCTAAGTTTTCACATACTTTGAATTCAAACTCTTAACATTTAAACTTTCAGTATGAAATTTCAATATGTATTTCTGACCACTTTGTCTGCCTTTAAAAGTTGGGATAAGTTTCTTAACAAGTTCTGTTACCTTTGCTGTTCTTCACTATTTCTCACTGTTTGCTGTCTGTGGCTATAACTTTAAGTTAGTTTCTCAGCATTGTGGGCAGAAATATAAAAGTGCATGAGAGTTTCCTAAAAGAATTTGCACACACACCGTATCTGTCCATCCCGATGGCCTCTAGTATGCACCAGATGTGGATTCCAGTCTTCTCTGTCTCATCTGCCAGTGTGCTCTCCTCAGGGGCTGGAGTTTCCAAGCTTAAAGTTGTGGCATGCCTGAGTAGGCATGTCTTCCAGCAGAGTGCTACCAGAAGGACAGTCCTTCTGAAATAAAAGGTCCTCTGTTTGCTTTACTTGTTTACATCTTTCATATTTCAATCAGGCAATCCTTGACCAGTTGGAAATGTAGTCCTGTTTATATAGACATCACAGTCAAAACATGTTTTCATTGAGATATAATTATAGTACTATGATTTTACCAAGGGCAATTCATAAACTCATAACAAAAGAACAATAAACCAAAAAGAAAAAATCAGATGATCTTTTTCTGAATAAAAGCATAAGGGAAACAATAAATATTTGTTTCTCAATTTCACAAGACTTTTAATGAAGGTTGTTTATCAATTTAAACATGTTTTGGTGTTGGGGGTTTCGCCGGTAATTTCATCTACTTTTTGTTTTCATTTATATCCATATACTTAAATACTCACTTGTTAAATATTAATTTCACATCTTTTTGCACATAGAACAATGTAAAAACACACAATGGCAATGTAAAAACAGTTCAAGATTATATCTTCAAATTATTTGCCAGTGTAGGAATTACTACAATCACTTTGATAACAATTGATCATAAATATTTACTCAAATATTTCCTGGAGAAAAGGAGCTCAAATCTTTTCAACAGAGGCAAATGTATATTGTGTAATCTTCCTGAAACCCATCCTGCTTTCCTCAGACTACATGGCTATATTATATTTAGGTAGTCACTGAATCTCTGAAAGTGAGAAGTTCAGTGCTCCAGTCTGTTAGAATACGATACTTTATATATTAATGTCACTGGTTTCATTTTTCTGTTTTTCATCATTTAAATGAAATGGTTAGATTAATTAGCAATTAAGATTCTTTAAAGCTGTAGTTCCATAATTACTTTCCTTCTTTGAATTGATGAAACTAGTGCAATTACAGTAGTATACAGATGTTTAACAGTTGTATTGAACAATACCCTACAGTTCTAACCATAGCTACTTGGAAACCCAACTATGTTTTACTAAGATCCTTTTAATATTGTGGAGGGGCTCCAAGAATTGGTTTCACATTTACTTCTTTAACAAATAAAGTTGAAATAATTCTCCATTTTATAATACCACACTGTGATACAATGTTAAATAGAAAGTTAGTAGAAAGCCACATAGATTCACATTAACATGAAGGAAATTAAAATATCACAAGGAAACTCCAAAGATCAAGCTACTACATTGATATAGAAACTCCTGTTCTTCCACTCAACATATAAATCTTATCAGGGCCTACATACATCTAATGATATAGTTAACTCAGAAAAAATTATCACCGGGTATGTTATTTACATAGGG
Organism: Erethizon dorsatum; assembly: GCA_028451465.1. Classification (NCBI taxonomy): domain Eukaryota; kingdom Metazoa; phylum Chordata; class Mammalia; order Rodentia; family Erethizontidae; genus Erethizon; species Erethizon dorsatum. The sequence continues at coordinate 19,959,486 of CM051830.1, read as the reverse complement.
AATTTAGTTTGTAAGAGGATAGGTCCCTAAAAATACGAGTATAAATTAAATCTTGTATTCAGAAACTAACAAGTAGCAAGCAATACAAATTGGGCTTTTTTATCTACTATCTCCGGTTCACTTACAAAGTGAATAATAATTAATACTCTACTACATTGAGTAATAATTCACATAGTATCTTCTCTCTCATTTTTTTACCTCTATATCCACCTTCCAATTTAAATGACTTAACCTGGCAAATACTCAACAAAAGCACAATAAATAGTTGATGAGATAACTATAGAATTTTATAAACGTCAGCAAAAAAGAAAATTTTGCATGTAATGCATGATATTAATAATAATGCCATGCATCTGGAGTGCAGAGATGGGTCTGAGGCGATGTACATACACAGCAGATTACTAGAAAATCAAAGGAAACCAATATTCCTCTTGTATGTCTACCCCATCCAATATAAATGAATTAAAATGAACTAAATAATATATTCCTATTTTTAATGACTTCTCAAACTATTACGGTTTGGATGTCTTCTGTTGAGTTTGGATTTACACACAGCTTTGAATATTAAGGCCATGGCTAGATTTTCTTTTGATTTGTGTGTATATCATTAAAATAATATCTACCTCTGGGCATAATTCCACATGAAATAGTAGTTTCTGTCACACATGAAAAAGTCTTTGGCCTGGTTTGCACTTCATTCCTTAAACTCTGTTGATAGTTTGAAATGGACTTACAATATTTAGTTTAAATGATACACCCTTAGTCCAAGAGTTTAAAGATAACAAACTCTTGAGAAAGATAATCTAAAGTCAAGGGGAGAAAGTGTCATGGAAATGGGAAAAGATGGCTGAATAGAGACCTCTCCCCCCAACTTACTTGCTTCTACATAAAGAAGAACAAAAGCAACAAGTGTGATGTCATATTTTAAGGGGAGTGATATTGAGAGAATACTGGGAGTCAAGAGGAGAAAAATGGAAACCACGTAAGATTTATAGATTGGACAACACTATAATAAGAGAAACAAAATATCCTGGAAACTTTCAATCCTGGGTCCACAGAGGTAGATATGTGTATCCCATCTTCAGGGTAAAGGATGGAAGAGAGTATCAGCAAACTCTTATCCTTAGGTTTTTTTTGGTACTGGGAATGGAACTCATGACCTCACACTTGCCAGGCAAGCACTGTGCCTGCTGAGCTATATCACCGGCCTGCAAACTCCTATCAACGTGGATACTGGAAATCCCAGCTACTGAAAAGTTTCACAATCCTCATAGGCTTGCAGACTAACTACAAACTGAAATCTGCACAGAAGCCTTGGTTTTGGGGAAAAAAATGTTACAAATCCTCTCTCAGTTGAGCCCCCAGGGTGTTGTAACCAGGAGCCATCTTGAGAAGGAATCTATCATCTAAATTTGCATGATTCTAGGAGTCAGGCACCTCGGTATAGTCCCATCTCTGGTGATCTGCAGCCACCACAATACACTGAGTCAGTGTATAATTGTCGCACAAACCAAACCTGGCTCAGTGGCGTGAATCTGACTTGAAGCCCTGGTCACACTCACAACAGAGGATGCATGTTGCAACATCAAAGGTAATAGAGAGCCCTGCTCTCAGGAGCTGTGGGGCTTGCCTGCCAAGACTAAGGCCACAAGAAGTCACATGCAGAATCACACTAATTTCACTGAAGGCAGCCATCCTCTCACCCACCTCACAGTCTGGTCAGAGGTCCAGTGCTTCAGGCTTCTCTCGACTACTAGTGTTGCCAGTTCTAGAGACCCTTACAAGTAGCAGAGGCAGTATCAACAATGCCTGAGGAAACTCCCATCACACAGTAGGGACCAATACTCCCACTGTAAGAGTAGGAACACAATGTGCATCACATGTTCTCCATACACCACAACTGGATAAACACTAGAGTTTTCTTGTCCTACAAAGACAGTGGGTCTCTCCAACTCCAATACAGTAGGCATTACTCACTAATCTCAGGCAAAGTGGTTAAAGGGAAATTATGCTGTGGTGTCAATGTGGAATAAACCTCAATATTGCATAACAAACTGATATCGCAAGACATATCTTCAGGATAAAGCCAATTACTAAGAAGACTATTTTATAAAAACTATAGAACTCCCCCATCCATCTAATATGCATATCTCAGTGTAGAAACAAAAGAAATATGAAAAAAGATGATATGATATCTCCAAAGACTGAAAGTCTAGTAACTGATTCCAAAGAAATCAAAATAGATAAAATGACAAATAAAGAATAAAAATGAATTTTAACTTCACTGAAATCCAAGAGAATATAGATAAAAAATTAGAGGTGGTTAGAATGACAATACAAGACATAAACTAGAAATTCAAAAAGAGGTAGAAATTTTGAAAGAAAGCCTAACAAATGTTGGAAGTTAAGAGCTTAATAAGTCACAAAATTATTTTGAAGTCTCAATAGTAGACTACAATATACAGAAGAAAGAATATCAGAGTTTTAAGACAGCATTTGAAGTATCACATCCATCCAGAAAAATATATAGAATGAAAAAGAAAATAAGAATATATAAAGAGAACATTCAAGATCTTTGGGATACCACTAAATGATCAAATATACAAATCATTGGTTTATCCACCAGTAAGGAAATAAAGGTTAAAGGTACAGAAAAAGTATTTTTAAAAATAATAGTATATGGGCCGGTGAGATGGCTCAGCGGCATAAGCGCCTGCCCGGCAAGCGTGAGGGCCCGAGTTCGACTCCCGGAACCCACATACGAAAAAAGAGCCGGTGATATAGCTTAGCGGCACGGGCGCCTGCTGGCGCATGAGGTCCTGAGGTCGACCCCCGGTACCCACAAAAAAATAAATAAATAAATAAATAAAGAATAGCTTGTGTTTTTCCTAATATAAATAACAATGATGGAAGTATTTTTTTTTGCATTGACTTTATTTGGGGTTACATAATCATATTGATCCTGCCTTACTTCCACCTCTTAACCTCCTCCAATACTTTTGAAAAAATATGAAAATTAAATGAACATTTTCTATAAAATATAATTTAATAGGGATTTTTTCCTAAGGCAACAAAGTCAAAATTTGAGTTCTTCATTTCTTATTTTCAAAAGGTTTTTATAACTTAACCAAGACATATTGTAAAACATTTCTCTAGAATTTTAATTTATATTATTAATTTATCATTCTCTGAAAAGACATTTATTTTCAAAGTAGAATTCTATGTCCCATTGTCCAATATATATGCCTTGTCACAATTACCTCGGAGAATATGAATGACTAGAGTTACTAAATACTATGAAATACCAAAAAGAATTAAAAAGCAATCTTTCTATAACCATAATTAGAAATGGTTAATAGTCTTTTTACGTACTGATTCTGTATGACATGGAAAAATTAAAAGTAAACAAAATCCTTAGATGCGAAAAGCTTGCAATCCAGCCTATTATGGGAATCTCAACTGACTTATGAAATATAACTACTAGTATCAAGAACATATAGAATTTACTGAGTTTAAAAGTAATCAGGAGTTAGAAAGCAGAGGTCACTTTTCAAACATTTGTCAAACTACAAGAGCTTCTGAATTTTTCTCATGCTGCCTACTCAAAAACTGAGATTTTCTATCTGTTATCAAGTTTCTAAGTACTTAGCTTCAGTGCAAAGTCTTTGAAGACGCTGGGTTTTTTTTGGTCTAGATTTGCATATATTCTGGGTTCCTATTGATTGGGTTATCTACCTGAGGATTTACTACAGCTTCCTAGAACACAAAAGGAGAAACTCTGACAGTTCTGGATGAATGAACAACTTAGTTCAAATGTTCTTACATATCAGATTGGCCAATCAAGTGTAAGTATCACTGACACTCAGATTTTGAAAATAGAAGACTACATTAGGTTCAGAAGTTGTAATGAGCAACATCATGTAAGTTCACATTCCCTTTCCCATACATGAATACTAAAAGAGAATTGTTATTGTGAATGAGATGAAAAAAAAACACATGGTCACTCAAAAAAGAAAAATCTGGAATTCAATATCAGATGCCTTGCTCAGTGCCTGCTATTTGGTCTTCAATTTCATCCCTCTTCTCAAAGAGAAAGTTCGGTGTACCTGGCTTCTGATGGGGAGACTCCAAGTGAGAAGGTATGGAGGAAATATTCTTCTTATGTCCATTCATGAATTCAACAATTACTTTTGAGTGTCTAGTTCTGGAGATGTATCAGTAATAGTAAAGACAGCATTTTCTGCTTTCATACAGAAAGTTTTAAACTCTTATGAGTAGAATTTATGTCTATGGTCCATGCTTCTGAAATTCAGATCAATTTCCATCACACTTTACAAGAAAGAAACCAGTTATTGATTAGTTATTTATTTTCACTCTTCACATTGGTTAGATGAACTCATGAAGGATATTTGCCTACACTTAGGCAGGCAATTCAAAAATTAAAACAAATTAAAATTTGCAGAGAAAAGTATCTCTTCTAATACTTGTTATTTTTGATTTATAAATAATCTCTACCTTTATTACTTGAACTATGATAATCATATATATTTTGTTGCACATATATCATGTTGTAGTCACAAAAGTCTTCTAAAGTATATTTTTATTTCAAGCATGTTCCTTATGGCAAATTAAAGTGCTATTTTTAAAATATAATTAAGGCTACCTGTTCATAAGCACATATGGCATAATACAATGGCCATAACAATAAAAAGTAATTTATGAATAAAGAGCACGTGTATATTCCCAAAGAGGATTGTCACTCTAGATTTTAAAGTGTTGTCTCTTGAGTTGCCTTTACATGATAACATTTGGGGATGTCTATCGTGATAAGGAAATGAGCCAAAATTAGGACAGTGGAAAGTGGCAAGAAAACCAAAGGCAAACATACACATAAAGACACCAATGCAATAAAAATAAACAGACACCAACATGTACGCCATTGTCAGGCAACAATATCAACCTTTTCATCTTTCTGCATTGTTTTAGTCTTCTACATCTGATACGAGAATCTATCACAAATTTAGTGGTTCAAAACATTACAATTTATTATCTTAAAGTTTTGTCACTCGGAAATCCAAAATTCACCTCACTGGGCTAAAATCAAGCTGTTGACAGGACTACATTCCCTCTTTAGGCTATTGTGGAAGGCTCATTTAGGCAAAATAACTTTTTTGCAGTTTCTAGAGACAGCTGACATTTCTTGGCTTGTGAGTTTCACGGCCGACATTCCTGTACCTCCAGGCAGCAAGGTCGGGGGAGTTCATTCCAAGCCATTCTTTGGCTTTCTGTCTTTCGCTTCCTTCTATCATTATTAAGAATCCTTGTGATTACAATGAAGTCGCCTGGATAGCAGAAGATAGTCTTCTTATGAAGAAGATTTTTCAGGCTATTAACTAAATTTAATTCCATCTGCAACTTTAACACTTCTTTACCAAGTAAACTAACATATTCATTGTCTAGCAACAGGGTTTTGTTTTGTTTTGTCTTTTGTCTAAATAGTCATGATTACAGTTTTCCTTGAAAAAGGATTTATGTGCTATACAGATATTGATGCAGATATTGTGTTTTTTTTTTTTTTTTTTCCAGAGACCCACATATTACTCACATCCCATGAGTGTGAAAGCTGGATCCATGTGCTCCCACTGAAGGTGTATCAACTTGTCATCCTGGAGTCAAATGTTGACCTTCCAGGTCAGTACTTCATAATTTATCTTCTAATGATTTGTTTTATTTTTTAGGCAGTAGGCAGGTGAAATTTTTTTCCTCTCTTAGAAGGGTTAGGGGCAGCATAAGGCAAATATGAACTTCCATGTTCAGTATGTTAGAAATTTCCCTGTAGTGTAAAACCCCATATATGCTGCAGAAACCGCACGCTTACTTTCAGCATAAAGGTGAGTAAATATAAATGTTAAAAACTTACAAAGCATGCCCCATATAATGTATATTTGTACTTGGCTAGAGCCTAGTGCAAGTATGGAAGTGTCTTACGATAAGGTCAAATGAGAAGATGAATTGAATACAAGTTTAAGAATTGTGGACTTTTTTCAGTAGGATTTGGAGGGCGGTAGCGGTTCTTTGAAAATAACAGTGACATGCTTTTTAACTGTACTTTAGAGGAAAATCTATTATCAACCAGGGATAGCTTGAGTTAAAACAAACAGGTGGAACATCACTGATACTTGCACAATGAGGATGAATGATCAGGGTTAATTTGGAATAACAAAAAAAGATTGTGAATAAAGGTTTCCCCATCCCTGACTCTGTCTCTGCCTCTATTTCTCTCTCTCTCTCTCTCTCTCTCTTTGCCTCCCTCTCTCTCTCTCATTTCTGTGATTGAACCCAGGGCCTTTCACTGAGCTACATTCTCCTCAGTCATTTTTTTAAATTTAATGTTTTTTTTTTTTTAATTTTAAAACAGGGTCTTGCTAAGTCACTAAATTGACCAGCCTGACCTCATACTTGCAGTTCTTCTGCCTCAGCCTCTGAGAGTGTCAGGATCCCAGGCACAAGGCTTGCCTTGAAGAGTTAAATACAGGTGTGTGTGGTAGCAATAGTTACAAAGAACTTGGGCTTTTAAGGGCTAGAATTTTAGAAGTAGGGTTAGAGATGAATGAAAAGAGAAATTCTGAACAATAAATAGAAAATACCAGATTAACCTGATTTTGAATCTTAATTCTGCTATTACACACATACATGCATATATACACGTAGATACATAATTTAATATTATATCCACTGTAAAAGTTGTACACATATAGACTCTTAGATGTTAAGAGCACTGTAGCAAGTCTACTTGCTTTTATACTGCTCAACTTCCTGTTGTGCATTTAAATCATTCCAGAAGAAAAGGCTCCTAGATTTTCTCTCAAAAAGAACTTTATAGGATTTCAAATCCAGACAACTTAAAAGTTCTAGAAATCTCAATTCGTTACTGAAATGTTTAGAGCTCAAATTAGGAATAATACCAAGAATTAAGAGTCAGGAAGATGGATTCGGGGATTAAGTTATTTCTTCTTTCTTCTTCCGTTCCTTCTTTTAAGTCTTTTAATCTAATTTTGTTTGGAAATGCAACATCAGTATTGGTAGTTATCTTTATATAACTTTGTTCACTTATATTATAATGTGGATCAAAATAAGTGTTAATATTAAAATTAGAAAATATGAAAAATTATATTTGCAAGTTAATTCGTTTAGAGGATTATTGCTAAAACAAAGTCACTTAAATTGGAAAATCCTTCATGAAAGGAATTAAATTACTAAGTCAAGCACAAAATAGTCATTTACAGCAACAAAAAATAACAATCTTTAAAATTTGTGGAACTTTCATCACCATCTGTGTTTTGAAACAGAAAGCTGTGTAAGAAAAACCTATTTAAACTTAAATTTTTTAAAAAAAGAGAAATTAATGCTAAGTATTTTCCAGTCCTAACCACTAACTATTTTCCAGCCCTAAAGTTGATTCTAAACATTAAAACATATATCTTCTCTGGAAATCACCAAAATCAAAACTTAAAAAAAAAAAAGCAGGAATAATCATATTTAAATGAATTGTACAAATCATGACTTGCCTAGGACAAAGATTAAACACCAGGAAAATGATGATATTTCACAGTATCAGATATTAGAACCATAAAACTGTTAAATGCACATAGCATTTCTAACAATTCTATCTTAATTTACTTTCAACAGCAAGTACAGATATTCATGTCTTGCTGAGAATAACCATCAAATATACTGAAATTATTAGACATAGGAAAACTTTTTAAAGCCCCTGTAAGGGAAATCCTAGAAAAATTGCAAACACAGTAATCTGCTCAAGATGACATTACCAAAATATATAATAAGCCAAACATATGAGTATTTATTCATATACAAATTACAATACCATACCCTGAAAATATTGGGGAGTAGAAGTCAAGTACATTGTTAAGCTGCATTTGGCTTCATGCAATATAATTCTTATTTTTTTCTTCAGATAATAAACTATTTTCTTTGATATTTTTGATATCTTTCTATTGTCTTCTCAGGTAACTTCTGTTTGAAACTATCAGGTCATAGGTATTGCCGTATTTTCACACCCAAATTATGCTTTTTATTTATCTATGTGCATCTAACATGAACCTAAAAATTCTAGTTAATCTTTTTTAATCTGGACAATGTTACAAGCCCATTGTTAGAATATTAGAATACCCATTTTCCTTATCCCCACCCCCATGTTCATCACCCCAGCTATAATCTCTGTTATGCCCCAGACTATTTTACTTATCTCTACACGGCTAAATGAAAACTTTGTGCAAACATTTTTAGTACTTAACATAGAATTTATCACAATTTTATAATCGTCTGCTCCTGTATATAACTTTCACAAGAGAAAGTAAATATCTTGTGGATAAATATTGTCTTGTATTTTTATCATTGCATTCTTAGCAGCTAGTAGTCAGGAGTCTCTCTAAAAAAATGATTCATTACATGATTTTTACAGCTAACCACTGATAAGAATAGTACACAGAATGTAGGAAAACACTTAAGTGTACATATATCTTCCTCCTCCCCCACATGAAGTTAATAGTAATGAGCAAAACAGTAAGTATCATTTGAGTACACTTGTCAGTGGTCTAAAATTTAGAGACACTGTAATTGTTAACACTCACAAGCATTACTAAAAGTCAGAATTTTATACTAGAAGAGATTGAGGCTTTAAGGAATTAAAGTGTATGCCCAGGATCTTTTTTATGTATCTGTCTATGTTAAGAAAGTGTATTGTGTATTACAAGATATACGACATGATATTATGGGATATTATGTTTTAGATAATGAAGAGCTGAGCTAAGTGGAGCAAATCAACATACTCATCATCTCAACTAGTTACCCATTTTTTCGTGACAAGAGTAGCTACAATCTAGTCAAATGTATTAAGTATAGTCTTCATGTTGTACATTAACTCTCTGGATTTGCTTATCCCGTATTTGTGCTACTTTGTACATTTTAACCTACATCTCCTCATTTCCTGCCAGTCTCCACCGCCTTAACCAGTGTTTTGTTCTATATCACTGCATATTCAAATTTTATTTTCCACATGTACATGAGATTATGTAATAAATTTTGTGTGTCTTATTTATTTTTGGAAGCATAGAGTCCTTCAGACTTGCACCCATTGTGCCAAAATATCATTCTTTTATAAGACTGAATAATATTTTATTTTATGTATGTATCATAATTTTCCAGGATCTTCACTCTAGATTGCTTGGCTCCATCTCTTGGCCTATATGATATACTCCTTCGACTTGCTCTATACTCAATACTTTCATTAATTAAAAAGTAATTATTGATTACCCATTATGAATAAACAACAGAAATTATAATTACAAATTTTAGGAGAAATAAACAATGGGGAGATGCCATGATAATGAAATACAGGCTAATATTCAGAAAATATATAGCATAAATGATTAAGTGGCTGACATTAATATTTTATTTTGAAATAATAAAAATTATATGTAATAAATGAGCTTTCCAAGAGTAGAGAAAATTAACTTTCCAATATTATGATTCTCCTCCAACCTAGATGCTTTTAGTTCATATGTAGATTAAAAATTCATATTTTCTTCTGGGTCCTTGAAAGCAGGAATGTAAAGTCAGTAGTTTGAAAGGGGTGTGTGCGTGTGTGTGTGTGTGTGTGTGTGTGTGTGTGTGTGTGTGTTTGTTTTCTCTCTCTTTCTCCTCTCTCTCTCTTTCTCTCACCTTAACTTTATCCTTCATCCCCACGAAACATTCAGAAAACCATCAAAGGCAATTAAACATTTTCTAAGAGACTATGAAATACATCCAGATAGGTTACCTTGCTATTAAACATAATAACAAACATTTTAAAGTTTAAACCTGTGACTAGTGCATGAATTCTGGAAACAAGAAATTGTATATTATTTAACTTTCACTTCGAATCGTTTTACCACTACATCAAAGGGCATTCAATAAATATTTACTTAAAAATTAACAGATATTGGGCCGGTGATATCGCTCAGCGGCAGAGGTGCTTGCTGGCGCGTGAGGTCCTGAGTTCGACCTCCAGTACCCACAAAAAAAAAAAATTTACTGATATTAATTTTCCCAAAAATTCACAATTTCAAAAAACTTACAAAGAAGGATGAATTGACTCATTGTACCTACGAATACTATAACTTTGTATTCAGGTCTTTCACTCCAGTAACTCTGAAGAATATTGCAGGCTGCGTTCATGACCCATAATACACACAAGATTCCTTACGTATCAATTTTATTTTGCATAGTTTTTCAGTTACCAGTTTAGAAACTAAATTAAATGAAAGACAATGTTCCTTATGTGTTTTAGAGTAGGTTGCATTTAAGTATGTCACCAAGAAAATAAAGAATGAGGTTATGCATTGAAAGCTTTCCATAGAAAATAGAAATACACTTGTAAGATATCTCAAACCAATAATATTTAAATAAAAAATGGATTAGATCAAGTTGGAGATTTAAGCCTAATAAGTATATAGAAGATATTACCTTTGCTGCTGTCCTTTTTATAAAGCCCTCAATAAAATTCAAACAGGAAAGAGATATTTGTATACAACAAATGAATGAAATACAAGCAGTCATTCAGAAAGACTCCACTTAGAATGGCGAGAAATGGTATCTCAAGGATCTAAAATTTAGAAAGTGGGAGAAAACTCCAGGGTCTTGTAACCTTAAATCAAAAAAGTATTTCTTTAGTCCTTTTTGGCTTGAAGATCTTATAAATATTTGGGTCATGTGGTTTAAATTCTGTAAATTAAACGAAGAGCTTTCTCTGTGTGATTTCACCCAGTAAGTATAATTTGCTCATTCTCAAAATGTTCTTCTAGAAACTATGAAATCTAAAGAGACATCCACTGATTTCCAAATAATTCAACTCTGTGGTTAGAATTTTTTACAAGAAATAAATAAGACCTTACATATTCTTAAATTCAATTTTTTGAATCTGTGGATATTATGTCCAAAATTTTTCCAACATAGTCTTAATGGCTGTGTAAGAATTCTGAGAGTTTTGCATTCCTAACATACCCCCTTTCTTCTCTATTAACAAAACTATTTATTCTCCCACATTTTTCTTACTTAAATGACCTTAATGATACAGGCATTTTTATACTTCAAAGTATCTACTATATTATATTGCATTCTGCAGGTGCATACCAGTATTTTGGTCAGTGTTTAGCTTTTGCCCTTATTTCCTACAGGTTTAGACTATTTGTGCTTTTCCAAGAATATCGGATATACTACTTTGGAGTTTGTATTCCTTAGCAAACACAGGAAGTTCAAGTGACTTATGATTCAATCTGTGCCAATGTTCATCCACTGCTTACTTCAAAAGATAAAACAATATTTCGTGTAATATTACAACTTGCTCTTCAAGGTACTACATTATATTTCTTGTTTATTCCTACTATAAGCCAAGTCAAATATTTTAAAATTATGAGGAGAATTATGGTTCACAAAATATAATAGACAAACTTACACAGGGATAATATTTTCATGATAGAGCATTTGGATTGGTCAGTCCCAGGATAATGATAAATGTAATGTCTTATGCAGTTCTACTAAGAGATAAGCATGGACTGTGAAAAAGCACCTCACTCCAGAAAATAACTGCCATCCTCTTCTGGGTTTTGAGCTTGTTCTGATTTCTCCATTTTTATTTTATTTTTTTTTTTTTGGTACTGGGAACCGAACTCAGGACCTTTTGCTTGCCAGGCAGGTGCTGTGCCACTGAGCTCTATCCTCTGCCCTGATTTCTCCATTTTTTTTTTTTAATGTGGGTTCCGGGAGTCAAACTCAGGACCTCGTGCTTGCCAGGCAGGCACTTATGTCCCTGAGCCATCTCACCGGCCCAGATTTCTCCATTTTTAAAAAGCACATAAAAGTAGTTTTTTTTTTATGAGCTACTTCATTTCACCTATTTTTTAATTTATTATATTAAAGATATGTTGAAGAGATTTTAGTAGGAGGTAAAAGTGTGAAACAGCAAAAAAGAGAGGAAGGGGGATCAGAAGGTTGGCTTAAATTTCTGCAACATATTGAGATAAAGAATTCCAAAGTCATATTCAAATTTAAGAGTCCTAAAGAAAAGAGAATGAGGGCCAGTGAGATGGCTCAGTGGCATAAGTGCCTGCCTGGCAAGTGCGAGGTCCCGAGTTCGACTCCCGGTACCCACATACGAAAAAAGGGCCGGTGATATCGCTCTGCTGGTGCGTGAGGTCCTGAGGTCGACCCCCGGTACCCACAAAAAAAAAGAGAGAGAGAGAGAATGAGATTTTGGGGAACAAACCTATTTCTGGCTGAAGTGAGAATGTACGTAAATTTGTGTCATTTAAAAGATACGTGAGACTTTAGGGGAGACGAGGACCATAAGAGCTAATGTCCATTTTCATTAGGTTCATTAGAAGGCTTTGCATTCTTCAGAAACCTGATCCACAGCACCTTGAGAAGTTGCTTCCCAAAACATGAGCAATGACATCACAACAAGCACGGCATGAAATGTAAGCAATTCATATTTTGGGGTGCAAATAAAATGAAAATGTGTATATTCAGCCTATCTGAAGGGAAATGGAAAAGAGCTATCACTAGCTATACCTGACTTAAAGTTGATATTTTTCTATAGTATTAAAATTATGAAAGTCAAAGTTCAGTTCTTCTCAAATAAGGCAAACAGTAAAGCTGGTTTAGTGCAGCATTGCTTCAGCTGTGACTTAGGCTGGAATAAAGTACAGTCAGATAAATGTTCAGAAATAAATAAAGAATGGAAGAAAAAGATGGAGGCCAGAATCACATTATAATTTGACTATAAAACCCCAAGGATTCAAATGGAATGGAGAGGGGAGCTCTGTGTCCATCACACATCAGAACTTGTCATTAGAACACAAGGCTAAAGCAGACACAAGGCTAAAGTAGAATGACATTATCAGTTTCATTCAATACTCTACAAACATACTTAGATGTTGAGCCATGGCTATATTCCAGTGGCAACATATCCAGCTAGTAAAGCACATTTTTTAGCTAGGGGTCACCAGTGGATATAAAACTTGATGAGTTGGATTCCCAGAAAGTTCCTAGAAATAAAGTACTGACAGTGCCCCTTGTGCCTTTTTCAGTTTCTTCTTTCTGGTGTCTGGAATAACATCACAGCAGCCAGAGCATCAGTGGCACAAAGAACAGAATGATGGCTTTGAAAGATAGACAACAAATACCAACGTGGTATAATCAAAAGACAGAGGGGACTGAGTCACTAATGACCCCATACAATTCTGGATGTCTGGTTTTAGTAGGAGATGGAATAAACTAACTTCCAGTCTTTCAAATCAGTGTAAACTTGTATTTCCATTTGCAGGTAGCTATATCTAATCTCAGTAAATTACACGGTTCTCTTGACAGTTTATGGCAGAATTTAGATTCACTGTCCGAAGCGCCATAATGGGCAGAATTCTCCTGACCGTCTGTCTTTATTCTTTGTGTTCATTACCATGGTTTTAAGGGTCTTCTCTACCATAATCCATCAAATTAAAGACCTGACTTTCTTGGTATTTCAGTTTGCCTTACAACTGCAAGGTAGATAAAAAAGGCCATTTGCAGAATAAAAAAATCTTTCTCATTTTAGACATCTTGCATTGTGTATATGTTTGTTTCTCTGTGTGTGTCTGTGTGGATGTGTGTTTTTTATTTCCATTACTTATCAAATTTTAGATTTTCAGTAGAGGCGATTAGACACAGTAAGCAGAAAATTCATACTAGAAACATTGCCAATATATGAAAATTTTAAGTTATTTTGCTTACAATATGAAACTACTTATAACTTCTGCCATGGTTTATTTTACTAATCGATATTATCAACACTTTATATTCATAAATTCATAGGAATGAAATCCTGACAGAGCAAGATTTGGCAGTGTCTTTATAATATTAATGTGACATTTGAAAAATATCTATTTATTGAACACTACAAAAATGTGTCCTGGGCTGGCGAGATGGCTCAGTGGCATAAGCACCTGCCTGGCAAGCACGAGGTCCTGAGTTCGACTCCCAGTACCCACATACAAAAAGAGGGCCAGGGATATCGCTCAGTGGCATGGGCGCTTGCTGGTGCATGAGATCCTGAGTTCGACCCCCAGTACCCACAAAAAAAAAAGAAAAAAAAAAAAAAAGAAAAAGGTGTCCTACTACATTGTGGGATAAAATACAAACGTAGCAGAAAAACATGTTTTACCATGTTGAAAGTAGCATTATCATTCTAGGCTTTTCAACCTGTTTTGCATCTATTCCAAAGTGGGAGGTGGGGGTTACAGAAATATGATCTCAATTTCTAGATGTTTGCAGGCTAATGTAGATTCACGCAGCTTTGTCAAAAAGTCTTTTCTTCCTTCTTTCTTTCCTTCCTTCCTTCCTTCCTTCCTCTCTTCCTTCTTTCCTTCCTTCCTCCCTCCCTTCTTCCCTCCATTACTTCCTTATTTTATAGCTCCAGTTGTTACCTCTTGGCTGCCTTTGTCAAAACTTGTCAGGCTGCTATTTCCTTGCTGTTGCCTCACTCAAAGAATTGTATGGGATAGCCAATTAAAGTAAAATGTTAATGTTTATTGAAGGTTAAAGAAGACAAGAAATATAAATTAAAAAGGAGTGAAAAGAAGAGGAAAAAAGAAGTTAGTTGAAATGCAGAGAGAAATACTCCCTGCACACAGAGGAGTTCACTGGAAGAGTAAGAAAACTGTGGATGAAAATTTATTTACTGGATTTACAGCCTCTTACACTGTGGCTGTGGCTATGAACTTCAAAACAGTATTCTTGAAAATGTGTATGTTTGTACTGATTCAATTTCCACCATTTCTCCGATGAAAAAATCACTACAGTGACATATTTTGTAAAAAAAAAAGTAATTAAATTATTGTTAATACATTATTGCAGACAGTTCTATAGAAAGAATGATTTTAACAAGCTACAGGTAAAGGTTTTGAACATTTAAAATTTCGCATAGGAAAAATCACTTGTTTTTAAATGTAAAATATAAATCATTGCTTTTCTATTATCAACCATTAGAATATTTGCAATAATAAAAGTCAGTGGACCTTGCTCCAAAACCCAGTAAGGGTTCTGAGTACTAATAAAAATAAAAGAACATTTGAAGTAGAAGAAAAATAAATAATGTATCATTTGCGGAAACCATAAAATTTTAAATGGTCAGGGTATTTATATAATATGGTTCATAGATTAAGTTGGCTGAAGAAACTTTGATTTAGACTTGCCAAAATATAATTAAACACCGTTCTGAGAATCAGTAAAGCTTAATATCAATATCTGCTTGGGCGATCCCATTCCCCTGAATATATGGAAAAGTTAGAAATAGATGGGAGCATTCCTGAGCTGCTCAAAGGCAACTACTAAGGAATTTAATTTGTGGTCCATTGGACCCTAAATACAAAGACAGGGATTGTATCACAGGAGGGAATGTTCGTCCATAAAATATGCACCCAGAAAATAGTGATCTAGGCATTACATACGATGAGCATGGTTAAATTAAATGATTTAAAATATCGAGTGTCTTATTTTGTTTAACATGATGATCTTAGAAAATCAAATATCATGTTCACTCTCATAGGTAGAATCTAAAAGATAAAGATAGAGATGGCATGGAAGTAGAATGAGACTCGTGGAGTAAAGGAAAGGGATTAAGAGGAGAGTGGAGGGAGTACCAGGGTGGTAACAGGATTGAAAATGATCTAAGCACTTCATACACATGTACAAATATGCCAAAACAAACCCATGATTCTATGTAACTAATATGCAATAGATAAGCTGAAGATTTTACTAAAAAAAAATCCACTTTGTCTTCTCTTATAGTAAAAAGAAAGATGGTATAGGAACTTTCTTAAAATGATCAAACCTGTTTTTAAATTATACCTCAAACTTCTCAACCTACTTCATACAATTTGCCCTCTTTTAGCACACCATTCTTTACATGGACTTATTCTGAAATCTTTCCACATTATCCCCCAACCTTGCAACAAACCTATTCCTTCATTATATTCATAAAATAAAATGTTATCGTAATTTTTCTCAAGGTTAATTATACCAAAGCATATACTCAGACAGATGCATGCTTGTTACTCAAAGAGGATGGTGTACCTTTGCTAACCACTAAGAAAAACAATGAACACAAGAAGAAAATCTTCATTTAGTAAACATTTTAACTAAAATGATATATTCAGGCTTTTACCAGAAAACATGTTTTGTTTCAAATCTATTCTATATTTTATGTGTTCTTGGTTTTTCCATAATAAGGAGCCTGGTTTATTAGTCTAGGAGGGAAAAAGTATAGTGATGTAAGAAAAAAATTGTTTGTAATTACTCATACAAAATTCACAAAATGTACAGCTACAAGGTTACTGCCTTTTAGTATTCTTCAGCATGATTTAAAACACAGGTATAATGATATTTTAAGCTAAATTTCCACCACAAATACCACCTTGATTAGTAGCTAAGTAAAACTATGGAGTTTGCAGTGGACAATGCTGGAAGCATGTCAGGAGTATCGCTGCACATTAAGCAGCACAATTTGGTTTGATTAAAATTTGACTATTTGTAGTATAGTTAATGATCATGCTGAAATGGATTCAAAATTAAATTGATTTTAAACAGCTACAACAGAAACATGAATACAGTATGACAATGGAATTCAAGTGAAATTGATTATCACAATGTTTTAATCTTCCACATTTGGTACTTATGGATTTATGTGTGTGTGTGTGTGTGTGATGCCGGAATTATTTACATTCCCCTCTTTCTAAAAGAAAATAGATGACACATCATGAGCCATTCAATCGCCGTATCCAGAAAGTTCAACTTCTTAGACTCCAAGCATCTTTTCTAATTTGTCACCAAATCCTGCATATTTTACTTAATATGTCTGAAATTTGTCCCTTTCTTTCCATCCCCACTGGCACTGCTTCAATTTAATGGGCTCAAATATCTCCATTTAATATCCTCCAAATAACATTGTCTTCAGTACATTGTGCCTCTTATTTGTTCTTTCTCTCATCTGTCCTTTTCTTGGAATCCTTTAATGGTTCCTCACTGCCTTCCCAACAGAATCTAAATTCTTAACATGTAAGTCCCTTACGGACTCAGCCCCGCCTACGGTGTCATTCCCATACCTCTATCATTTTGTCCCTTCCTCTCACCAAATGCCCAGGTCTTCTCCATTTGGCAACGTTGCAGTTCCATTTCTCTCATAGCAGGCTTTGTAAGTTACAATCACTACGTCATAGTATTTTATTTATTTGTCTTTCCTAATGCTTTCCTTTAAGGATGTAGTTTGGGAATATCAAGCAATGTTAAATGTTTGGGTATTCAAAACTGGAGAAGGGAATGCTAAGCATATTTAATGGGTAGAAGTCAGGAATTCTGCTAAGCAAGATAGCCCCATGACAAAGAATTATCCAGCCTGAAATGTGATGGTGCAGAGATTGAGAAACTCCATTTTAGAGCAAGAATGATGTTTTTTTCTTGTACCAGAATTGCTAGCACTGAACAGAAATCCTGGCATTTAAAATGTGTTTTATATATGGATGTTAAGTGAATGTATATATGCGTCTGCACTCCCATGTTTATTGCAGCACTATTCACAATAGCCAAGAAATGGAAATGACCTCCATGTACATCAACTGACAAGTGAATAAAGAAATTACATTATGTGTGCATAATGAAATATTATTAAGTCTCAAGAAAAGAATAAATCCTGTCATTTGGAGAAGCTGAGAGTGGGACAGTGATTATGTGAGGTTGGGAAGTCTACAAGAGCAGGGAGAGGAGGGAAGAGATTGGTCAACAAGTGCTATGATATATAGGTACAAATATATGGCCTTTGTACTATGGAAACTAAATACTAAAATGGACAAATTGGTCAAGATTTTAAAATGTAATTTTTCACAAGCAATTCTGTGCTCTGTTCCGAAGCACACGATATTTCCTTTGCTTCGATGGCTTGCTGCTCCTTGCACATTTCTAATACTTCACTAAATATTGTTTTTCTTCTGCCTCTAAAATATATCATAATTCTGCCCACTTCTTGTTCACATGATTGTCAATATCTCTCATTCTAAAGTTTTCAATGTGTTTTTATTTTACTTACACTGAATGTACTTTTATATTTATATTTATTGAAAACTAGTGATCATTACAAAAAATTTTGATGATATTACTTTTCTCTTTCAAATTTGATGATTTTTCCCATTTCACTTTACAGTGTGGAGAAAATAAATGCTTACACACTTTTGATAGGGTTCTACATTATAAATTAGTACAGCCACTATGGAAAATAGTATGAAACATCTTACAAATCTGAAACCATATGATCCAAGAATTCTACTGCTAAGTATATCTCCTAAAGCAATAGAATCAAATGAAAAAGACATTTGCACTCCCATGTTTATTGCAGTGCTACTCATAATATCTAATAAATAAAAATGATCTCCATGTACATCAACTAATAAGTAAATAAGAAAACTGCATTATGTATTCATAATGAAATATCATTCAGTTATAAGAAACCATAATATTGGAGAAAGTGAGATAGAATAGTGGTTATCCAAGTTTGGGGAGATTACATGGGAAAGGAAAGCTGGGAAGAAACTGGTCTACAAGTATTACATTATAATTAGATAGGAGAATTAAGTTCTGGTGTTCTATTGTAGAGTAGCGTGACTATAGGTGGTTTCTGCTTATTTCTGCTTTAACAAATTCAACTGCATCCATCCTAGTCTTTCCAAATTCTTCGGTTTCTTTCTTTTTTTTTTTTTTTTTTTTTTTTTTTTTTTGGTGTTTTTTTTTTTTGTGTTTTTGTGTTTGGGTTTCACTATGCAGTTCAGGCTGGCCTTGAACTCACTTTGTAGCCCAGGCTGGCCTCGAACTTGCAGTGATCCTCCTGCCTCAGGCTCCTGAGTGCTGGGATGACAGGCATGCGCCACCCGGCCAATTCTTCAGTTTCTGATGAGAAATTAGAATTACCATGAATACTCAGAAATCCTTCAAATCATAAATAATTATCTAACATTCTTCATGTTCTAGAGCTATTGTTATGGAAAGAATATCTACTTACTAAAAATAAATATTAAGTTTTATAGTATTAACAAAGACTTATAGCCTATAGTAAATGTTCAAATACAGGAAAACTCCAGGGACAGTACTGCGTAGCATTTGTATTATGTCACATTCAGATCTCTGGCAATAGAGCAAAGTACAGAACCATTAATGAATTTGCCAAATTGAGGATTTACTTTACTCTCAAAACTTGGTATCTCCTGAAACACCACTCATATGATTTGTTTATAGTATGCACTGAAAAAAAAAATCTCTATTTCATTTGCAAAAATGTTCCACCTTTAGGAATGTGTGGTACTCTAAACATACATTATTGTCTGCAAGAGTTAAAATCAAGGATAACATGAGCCTGTGGAATTTTTTCCTACATGTTTACTGTCCTGGATCCGAAAATGGTTAACCATATTCTTCAATCATGTCAGCATTTCCTGATCACATATACGAAGTTTTCAGATTTTCCAACTGATTATTCTCAGAACATTTTAAGTTTCTGAAGGAATTCTCCAGAGAGATTCCTGTATAGAAATATTAAGCCACACAATTTCTTCTACAATTCAGAGGTACAAGTTGTTCCTAAGATTGGTTATTTTCCTTTCATTCTATCTCTGCCTGGGATCTCCTCTTTTCAATCTTCGTAGCACTCACTGGACTTATTCTTCAGGTTTTGAGTAGAACGTCTTTTTTTAGAAAGGGCGTACAGGAAAGTGTTTCTAAGCCAAGTCCTTAGCCATAATCATTTGTCTATTGTCTATCTATCTATCTATCTATCTACCTATCATCTATCCATCCATCATGTCTCATAAAAATTAAAGGTATACTTTCCCTCTATGTTTACCTATTAAATATTTGTTCAATAGTTGGCAGATATTCCAAGTGTCAACCAGTACTAATGATTTCCACTTAAGATTTGGTTTTTATAAGCACTCATTTTACTAGTTCTCTGAAACATGTGAAATTTTAATTGAAATGGCATGTGCCCCATGAAGAGTGTACACTGTGATTATTAACTATCTTTAGATCTGAGACTAGTTCTTGGAACTTGAGATGGAGTGTATGACTTTTTTAATTTAATGAGTGTGAATGCTTATTCATCTTCTTTTGTAATCTGGCTATAACTAAATGCAGAAAATTAAATATTTTCTTGTGTTGCCTATTGTTTCTGCTGCTGATAAGGAGTTCAGGTTTATTAGAAATGACTTTACATAACACTTCATTCATTCGGGCTTTGCGGGAAGGTATTGTGAAGGTGGATGAACAGGAGAAGGTCAAAAATAGATGAGCTTTCTATAAAAGTTTCTGTGAAAATTCAGAATGCTTAAGGTAGATGCTTAAGGCATAAATCAGATAACTGTATTGTCATATAGTTCTAGAGGTAACAAGTCTAAAATAGGTCAGGAGGATAACCTCTTGTAGGATCGCATGGTGAACAGTCTTAAACTTTTTGTGTTTTCTAGCTTCTGATGCTGACTACATTCCTTGGCTCATGGTTCCTTTTTCCATCTTCAGATTTGGGAGTATGAGACCTTCATCAACACTCTGTCTCCCCCTCTCATTTTGATCTCGGGTCACATCTTTTTCCCGGATTTTGACCCTTTTGCCTCTCTTTGCATAGAGATAGTTGTAATATACCCATCCACAGAACTCAGGGTCGCCTCTCCATCTCAAGGTCCTTAGTCACGTCTGCAAAACTCCTGCTTTCCACGTAAAATAGTGTATTCCCAGGTTTATGAGATTCAGGAATGAGTTATCTTTAGTGAGTCATTTTCCTCTTTGAATACAATGTAATCACTCATTGATTTATTAATTCAACTAATAAACATGGCTTAGAACAACCCCAGGAACTGCACTAGACAAAGTTCCCCGAAGATGAAAAGAAGAACGATTAGAGATATGGCAGACATATAAGGTAACAGTTACCCTACAGAACAAGAGGGTGACAAATACTTTCATGGAGCCATGTGAATGTTTTGGGAGTGATCAGCACTACTCCTCATACTGTTTGTAGATCTTCCCCAGTTCCTTCTCTCCAATTCTTTTAGCCCCAAGAATTATTTACTTTAATGATCAAACTTCTATTTCATATAAGTAAAATACTTACACTTTCTATACTTTCATTTAGAATGAATTAGTTGCCAAAATGTTTTTAAAATAATACCTATGCAGTTTTCTTAAAGGATGACCTTATGGATTCAACTCTGTAACCTAGGTTGTCATATAACTAATGTCTGTGGCCATAAAGTTTTCATTTTAAAAGAAATTGGATTTTTAAAAGGATTTCTAAAGGAATTTTGGTTATAGCATTATTCTAATAACATCTCATTTCTTTTGGTGGACATATTTGAGATATAATTATGAGTTCTTTTAATCTAAAATTTCCATAGTAGGATACTGCATTTATGGCCTTGAGGTACTGTTAAATCTGTACTCAGTGTGACCCCTTTTAAGAACATCAAAATGCAATATCATTGTGTTCAATAAAGAATTAAACTTGCTTAAGAAGAGATCTAGCTTTTTCCCTTGATTCCTGCAAGGTAAGTTTTGTTTGCCAGGGAATATGGGATACTGAGATACGAAGAATGTTCTGGAGCATAGGCTGACCATATATGAGGGGTGCAGGGCAGACATACCAGATAGAACAAGGATGTGATTTAAAGCGGTGGCTTTGGGCTATGGGACATTTGTACACATGGAGTGCTGAGGACCAGCTTGATGTGGTGCAGAGTAGGTAGTGATCGATATTAATAAGTTGGCATAAAGTAAATTGAGAGTCTGTCCTAGGCCTACATGACTTGTGGCAAGGCCTGCAGCCGGGATGGGGATGAAATCAATCTCCAGGCCAAAGGCCAGAGTCAAAACCAGCCAATGGTCTGTGAAGTCTGGTTCTCGAAGCAAGATAAGCACCACACCTGAGGACTTTGTGAATGGCCCAAATTTCTCTCTCAGCTCAATAGTTGCAGTTAGCATATAATGAGGTTACTAGTTAACCGCAACCTATTCCTGTGTGCTTTTCACAAAAGCGCTTTGTTCCTCAGTCCTTGAGCCTTGCCTGTGTCAGGGTCCACCCCCATCACTTCCTGCAGTCCACCAGCACACCCCCCAATCAAGCTGTGCACCTAATAAAGGGCAGGGACACTGTGCCTCACGGTAGTCTTAGTCCTTCTTCAAATCTGACCATCCCAGTTACCCTTGTAACTAAAATATATATCTTGTCTGTGTTTTATTCTTTCCTCATACCCCTGAGCAGGAGATCGGTGGTCCTAAACCAGGGCCCCAGTAAAGAAGAATATGCAATAAATCAATCATGATTACATACTGAGTCCCCAATAAAAACTGAACTCAAGCTTTGTGAAAGCCTAGTGATTCTTCCTGTATACCGGCACATGTCAAAGCTGAGAAAATGCTAGATCATAATTCCACAAGGAGAAGACTGTGGAAGCTCCATATTTGCTAACCCTACCCATTTTTTTTCTCAGTTGATTTTAATCAGTATTCTTTATCCTTTAATTAAACATAAACACAAGTGTAGTAGAATCAGTGAGTTGAATTGCTCTGGTAAATTATCAAAACTGAGAGTAGTTAACCCTTAAAATGAAGATATTCCTGTGGAAGACTGTAATACCTCTAACTACATAGTTGTCTAAATTGTCCTCATCCCATGACATATTTTTGTGGGTTATGCAAACCTACTTCAGTTAGAACATTAGTAAATATTTTATTACAGAGAAAAGGAGAATTACTTCAGGTAATAAATATGTTTTTAAAGGTAATGAATTAGTTGCTAAATAGTTCACACTTTCCATTAAATAAATGAAATATAAATAGTAAATTTGCTTGAAATTAACTCAAGCTCTTTTTAATAGCAGTTTGCATCTTTAACAGATTTAAAATAATCAATAGTGGGCTGCGGATTTACCTCGGTGGTATGGGGTTTGCCTAGGATGTATGAGGCCCTGAGTTTAAGTCTTAGTTATGCAGAAGGAAAACAAAATAATGGGCCAGTGAGATGGCTCAGAGGTGTAAGCACCTGCCTGGCAAGCGCGAGGGCCTGAGTTCGACTCCCATAACCCACATAAGAAAAAAGGGCTGGTGATATCGCTTAGCGCCTGCTGGCGTGCGAGGTCCTGAGGTTGACCCCCGGTACCCCCCCCCAAAAAAAAAAGAAAGAAAGAAAACAAAATAAGACTGAAGCATACCATGAATAAGTTCTATAAAGTATATCTAATATTGAAGGTGAAATTTTAGGAAAGATTTACATAATGGTTCTTTAACATTCATTGTTTCTGGTTATGCAAAATGTTTCTTTAAATTTAGACATGTAATAAGAATATGACATAAAATATTAAATGCAGGTAAATGAGAGTAAATGGATATCTTTACCACCCTTTATCATTACCAGTTGGAAATAAGTGATTTATTTCTATTTCAATGCATTCCCAGCTTTATTTTTCTTGTTTTCAAATACAACCAGGCAATGTGTCCAGCATTGCAATAAAAAAGTGAAATAAACTACGGTTTTTCTCAGATTATTGGAAGTGAATTCACAATCTAGAGAATGAAAGAAGGAAATAAACCAGTTATAATTCAATGTAGCAGATACTTTATCTATACAATATTAAAGGAGCAAATAAAGTCATAACTAACTCTGGCAAAGTTGTTTTGGAAAAGTACCACAAAACACTTGAAATCTAATTTTGAGTAACTGGGAAGAGTTGAAAAATACTTTAAGGAAAGGGAGTATGTGTGAAACAATGATACTTCGGGGGAATAAACTGGCTCAGTGAACAATGAGTAGCTACATTTGCTTCAAGCATAGGTGCCATAGTGAAGTGAGAAGAATAAGTAGGAAATGAAGAGAAGCTAGAAAAAGACTAGAGTCAGCCCATCAGGTGAAGAATGAAGTGTACAGTTTTGTCTTCTTCCCTTTTCTCATTGCTGAGACACAATGCCAAACATTCACAAATTAGATTTATTTTGGCTCACAGTTTCAGAAGTTTCAGTCCACGGGTGGTTGGTCGGCCCCAAAGGAGAAACAGCAGGGTGGAAGGGCCCAGTGGAAGAAAACTGCTCATGCCCTGGTGGCCAGGAATCAGAGAGAGAACAGAGGATCCGGGAAGGAAAATAAACCCTTCCAGGTCATGCCCCCAGTGACCTGTCTTTCCTAGCCAGTCTCTACCTCCTAACAACGTTCAGTTATGGATTCATCAGTGGATTAACCTGCATGAATTAAGTACCTCTATGAACAAATCACCTTTCCAAAGCCCCATCTCTGAACACATGAAGGTTTGTAGAGACATTGTAGATCTAAACCCTAACAAGGAGCCATCAATGACTTTGAGATAATATCAATCAAGTAGCATATAATGAAATAACTCTGATGTCACTGCAAAAAGATGGAGCATTCGGGATCAGTTCAACACTTGCGCATACACGAGCAAATTAGAATGTCTACATGAACTACATGACAGTAAGGCAGATTTAAAAGATGCTTAGAATCAATAGGCCTCTGCTTCTGTATGTTGTATACAAGGAATCATCATATAAAATTTGCCATCCACAAAGTAAATATCACAAAATCTTACATGCTTTATTGCATGACAGGAGGCAGTGAAGCATTTTGTTTTAATGAAAACTTTAATGAAGTTGTGATAATAGTCCAGAACAAAAAAATAAAATATCTTGATTGAAGGGATGAGAACTATTTTCTATTCCTCAAATGTCACTTTGACCCAACTAGATGCAAAAGTTGTAACAGAAGAGTCAACTGCAATTTCCAATTCCTGACTTCTGAGGATGGAAAATTAAACCTTACGTAGATAATCAAAAGTAAGGCACATAAGAGGAGTTAAATTTTGAATATGTTTAGTTTGAATTGCCTTTGATTGCCAACATTGATCCTTGATAATAAGAAATAAAAATCTGGCAGTTAGGAGAAAGGAAGTCGTGAAAACATGTATTAGGTAGCAGTTTAGGTCATGAGAGCTAGTCAATTAGGCAAAAAAATATTATGAAAACAAAAGGACACCAAGCCCAAGGACATAACCCTTAAAATAACAGGTATTTAAAGGAAAGGAAGATGAGAGAATGATCAAAAACAAGAAGTATCTGATTATGAGTAATATATTCAATAATATGTTCTGCTAAAAATAACACAAATGAATCTTAGATGAAGGAATGATCATCATTCTGAAAAATGCAGAAGCACATTGAAGTATATTGAAAGGCAACATAATACTATTGTATTTATTTTTGTATTTAGAAAGTTGGTCATTTCTGATCTTAGAACTAAGCAGTCTCAGAAGAAGTAAGTGGAAAAAGTAACATATGGAGGTAAGTAACAATGGAAGATCAGGAAAAAAAATGAGAACTGGGCCCTTTTAACAAATGTGATGATGAAGAGCAGTCGGGGTCCATTAAACATCTGTTAGTACTCCTAAGATACAGACAAGCAGACTCAAATCATTTATTCAAAACCCGAAGCAATTTAATGAGTGCCACTATGTGCTAGGCACTGCTCCATGTGAAGTAGAAAAACAAACTATAAAACAATGTATAGAACATACATTCTGATTTTTTTCAGGTTAAAAAGAAGAAACAACAAAAACATAAAATGTTGGGGTTATAAAGGAAATGCAGCTAAAATGAAGTAGAAGAATTTGTCTTTAGGAGGAACAAAAACACTTCTGTCTGAGGCAGCTGGATTTAGTAAATTTGGAGATGGTCTATAGGCAAATTAAGACTATGGAGAACAAAGTGTATGTCTTTCTTCCTCACCATTTTAAATGCGCTTTCTAGCATAGTGTGATAAGTATATGTACGTGTGTGTGTACACATATATGTGTGTGTGTGTACCATTGTATATAGGACTCAACAAATATTTGTTAAATCAATGAATGGATATTTGTACATGAGAATTTCTATTGCTCCTAAAATAGAGCAGTGTGTTATGCCAGTATTTCTACAGTTTATAAAAATCATAACTATCTAGCAGATACAAGCACACACACACACACACACACACACACAAACCTATAATTATAAACACATATATTTAACCTTAGGAAAAAATAAGTAAATTCACACAAAATAACTAATTATTTCTGTTCTTGTATATCCTGCTGAGATAATCTAAGTAAGAAATTAGTCTTCCTGTCAAAAGAAATTGTGGTTAAATAAATCCATGTGGCTCACAGCAAGAAAATTAAGTAACCTCTTTAGTTGAGGGAAAGGAAAAATAGAGGTACTACTGTTACCCATCAGCTTAGAGTTGTTGCGTCGAATTTGGATGGAAACCCCGATTTGGCAAAGTGCTGCTCCTTTGAGGTTAGTTGCCCAGGCTTTGCGTGCCAGGCCTCTCAGAGCTTAATACCTCAGCTCTGAGCCTTGAGTGCCAGCGCCTGTCAACTCTTAGTGCTACAAATCTTGGTATTATAGTGCTTAGTGTTAAGTCCCTGACAGCTTCTAATTACCCCTCTCAGCATCATGGAAGTGAGGTTTGCAGACTGCTTTGTGGCTTTCCAGAGCCTACTTGCAAATTCTGCTGTCTCTCGAGGCTGCTCTGCAGCTGGCCTCTCTGAGGTGTCCAGCCACGCAGTTGCCATCAAGTCTCAGGCTTCCTCCTCATTTACCAGTGGATTCAGGTTCCTCAGGGCTCAGCCATCTCTTCTGCTGTAGGCAATGGCGTCCGGTTTCTGCCTCAGCCTTCTCTTTCTCTAACAGCTTTGCTCCTGTGCATTGGACTCTACCTTAG
The DNA here is from genome assembly GCA_028451465.1 of Erethizon dorsatum. Taxonomy (NCBI): domain Eukaryota; kingdom Metazoa; phylum Chordata; class Mammalia; order Rodentia; family Erethizontidae; genus Erethizon; species Erethizon dorsatum. The sequence continues at coordinate 19,932,602 of CM051830.1, read as the reverse complement.
CTTCGGACTAGATCTTCTCTACAGTTCTTTACAGGCCTTTACTTGGCTTCTATTAGCAGCCTTAGGCTTCAGACAGGTCCTGCTTTGGTTTAGGCTCTGGCCTTTGCTGACAGCCTTGCCACAGATCTTCATTCTCCAAGGCTGTCGATGTAGCCCCTCTTCAGGGTTAATACCTCCTAGTGTTACTGAGCCTTTTTAGTACAGCCCGCTGAGCCTACTCTACTCAAAATAGAAATAGCATCACCAGAGTGAGACCTGTATTAGTATCCGTGGTATAGCACAGGGGGATAGTGCTCTAGAGGGAACCCTTCTGATGGGCTCAGGGGTATAAGGAGGTGCTGCTTATCAAAAGGAGGAGCTATTTGTGCAAGAGCTGTTTCCTGCATTTTTGCAGACCTGTTGGAGTACTTTTAAACTAATGTTAAAATGGTGGGGTCATTTGCAGAATAAAGCCATCCAGAGTGGGCCATAGGGGGAAGCCCTCTGGAATAGGTCTGTTTTTCAAGTCTGTTGTGTCCAGGGCTCATATCAACTGGAGTAGCCTAGGACATGAATTGTTAGTGGCGTCTATGGACAAAATCTGAAGAAAATGAAATGTTACTCACAGCCTCCTTCTTGGAAGACATTAATATTTCTAATAAAATATTCAAGCAATTTCAAGATAAACTTCTAATGATATTCACACTGCTCCTGGGAAACTAATCCTCCTCCCACTCAATTGTCAGTCAATAGTCTAATGATCTAAGTTTTCTCTCTCTCTACTTTTTTTTTTTTTTTTGAGATAGGATCTTGCTATGTAATTCAGGGTGGCCTTGAATTTGCAGTGATCCTCCTGCTGCAGCCTCCCAAGTGCTGGGGTTACAGGTGTGCACCACCATCCCCGACTCTCTTTTGTTTCTTTGAGTCTTAATTTCATATGGCTATCTTATGACTAATCTTTTTTTTTAATAAATATACATCTCTAGTAAGCATAAATCTAAACTGGCATGTTTGAGGTATTTGACCTTGTATCAAGTTTTAAATAATACTTGGTAATATGGCACTCTCTAAATGTTCCGAACATTTTATTTATTTTTATTTTATTTCACTAAGTACAAGTTGGAGTACATGTTTACCTTCATCTTAGGGAGTAGGTGCATGTACGTTACACAGCTTGATTATTTTTTAATCCTCTTCTTCTCATCTACCTCCCTCCCTCCTTCTCTAAACTCACTTTCCCTATTTTCATTCTTATTGCTATTATTCTTATTTTTAGTTCATGTTTATGACACATAATGTTTGCATTCATTGTGGGTATTTGCTAACATGTATGTGACATTTTAAATCTTTTTACTTCCCCTCCCCCTCCCCCCTCCTTCCCTCATCCTAACACTTCAATTGCAATTGAAATTAGTACAAAGATTGTCATTTTAGGATCCGTATTATCGAAAATATTGGTCTATTCCGTAGACAGTGAAGCCCAGGAAGAAAACACAAATACTACAGTCAGAAAGCTAAAGACCAGAAAAATATAGTACCATCATACTCTGTGAAAATATGGATCAAAATATAACTGTTATACTTTGTGACGGTTGTAATGGTGAATTATAATAACCTCTAATATACAGTATATTTATTTTATTTAAAAATTATAACAAATTATAAATATCTAACATATCATTCTTGGAATATACGTTGGGTAGCTCTAAGTTACTTGAGTGATCTAAAGCAAATTACAATAAAATCTAGCTGAGCACATAAGATAAATTTTAAGCGTGCTTGCATAATTGATTTGTAAATACCTTTCACAATAAAGCTTAGAAACGAATTGAGCTACCAATCCAATTGAGTCTCAAGAATAATTTAAAAAGACACAAAGTATGGAGTGGCTGATTTACAAAGAAATTACAAGAATGCAGGCTGAAGACTCTATTGACTAATAAAAATCAAATTTAATCTGGAATCAGGACTTCCATATCAGGAAAATCAAAGGACATGGGAATCGAGGTTTTTTTAAAGTTCATTTCACAAAAAATTGAAGCTGCCATGCAATACATGAAATCACTGAAAGATCTTAATTACAAAATGTTTCCTGATTTTCGTAGTTATCAGTGATTATTAATTTATTTTAAAGGTCTGAAATCAGATTTCAAAGAATGAAATAGCTCTACACCACAGTAGAAGCTGTGGCCTCTTGTCCATACAAAAGAGAAGAGCATTCTGAATGAGGTTTGATGAGTGTGTGAAAAGGCCTTATGTCCTGGCATCCTGTCCATTCATTTGCGTATTCATTCATTTACACGTTGATTTGATTGTCATCTATACCTTCACCATGCTAGATGCTAAGGATTGCCTGAAGAATAAATCAGCCAGAATTTAAATATTATAATATAAAAATAATCATTATCATAGAAATTTCTTAAATTTCAAAATAGGCCCTACAAAGAGATAGAATATATATATATGTCTTACATCACCTCTTCAATAACTTTTCAGCTTATTTTTTGAGTGGTGTGAGATAGGGATCCAATTTCATCCTTCTGCATAAGACTATGTATTTTTACCAACACCAGCTATTAAAAAGATTGTATTTTCTGCATTGTATGTTCTTGACATTTTTATAAAAAATCAATTGAGTGTGCGTGTGTGTTCTGGTTTCTCTCCTTCTTACAAAGCCATGAATACAGGAGATGCACTCTGATGAGCATATCTAACTAATCCTATTTGCCTCCCAAAGGCCTCATACGTAAGTATCATAGTTATAGTAAATTTCTATCATTTTTCTACCTTACAATGAGGATTAATCTCCAGAATGACTTTTGAAGGGGACAAACTATATCAAAACCATTCTTTCGCTAGCCACAATCTCATGTCTTTTCACAAACAACACACAATAACTGTCCCAAATAGTCCCATTTGTCCCAAACAGTTAACTCTTTCCATCATTCACTGAAATTCATTCAAATTCATCATTCACTCCTCTAAAACTAATAAAAACTCCTTCCAGTTGTAAGCCTGTAAAACCACAACAAAATTTCTACTTCTAACATGGAGCGGTGGAACAAGCATGGGTTGCACATACCCATTTCATAGAGAGAACATAGGAAGGACACAGGGGTAACTGGCCTGTAGCTTTGTTGAAACTCAGCAGGAAAGATAGGAAGTCTTAGGACTGCAAGTTCTCCGTCCAAATATATATTTTTGACTACTTGAATCATTCAGATAATGAAACAAGTCTTATTGTACAGTGTCTAGCACATTTTTAATGCCTAATAAGTTGCAAAACAAGGTATATGAAAACCAGTTTAAATAAATAGTCATATATATAGATGATAACTTGATTTCACACATCTGATTTATTTATGCCTGCATCAAATTCAGAGTAAATTTCACAAATTTATTATGGAATTTGTTCATGTAAATTCTTTTCCATACAGTGTACCAAACATTTTAGATATGATGCTATTTCTAGAAAACACTTAATCTAAATAATGATTGAATGAAAATCCCCAGTAAGGTAAGTAGTTACTTGCACTGTTCAGGTCTTGTTTTTCAACCAGCTGTTGCCATATAAGAAGAATCAGTGTTCCTAAATTATCACCATCCACATTAAATGCTGCAAGGACAAGATTAACTTTGTAGTTATACCTCTTTGTGGCTTTCTTTTGCTTTGTTTTGTTTTGCAGTACTAGAGATTGAATTTAGGCCTTTCACACTGAGATACATCCCTAGGTCCCTATCCATTCATTTATTATTTATTATTTATTTGTTTATTTAGACAGGGAGCTTTTAAGTCCTAAAGTTGTGGACGTGCACCACCATACCTGGCTTCTTTGTGGTTTTGACAGGTTGTGACTTCCTTAATATTTAAAAATATACATATTTATCAGAAGAATCTTTTTGGTTATATTTCAAAGATATTTTTGCTGCAGGAAAATTGAATGATAGGTGCTGTACCTGATGAAATCCTGATTTTTATTATGGTGCAGATTACATTATATTTAAAACTACAAATATCATGCAGGTGAATTAAAAGTTTTATTACAGAAAGTGGAAAAACAAAAGGATTAACGCATTTATTTATGTTCATGTCCTCAAATATGTGAGAGGCTTTTTTAGATTGTTTTCTGATCGCTATGTGGAGGAAAGACAAAATCATTTTTAAAGTGAATTTTCATATATGTATTTAATAAATATTATTAAGTTAGCAACAAACATTATTTCTTCAGAATCCAGTTATTTTATATGACAAACATATTACTTAATTTATATAATTGCCTGTTCGTGTTTTGCACACTTTCTATTGGATTGTTTTACTTGCTTATATGCAGAGATTTATATAATTTGGATATTCTAGACTTACTCTTTGAATTTTTTTCAATTTGTTGTGCCCTTAGTCTTGATTTAATAGTTGAAGGGAGGAGTGGGGTGAGGTGTACATTATTTTTATACAAATTGGAAGTAAATATTCTTTTTTACTATTTTTACATTTTGAGGCATAGTTAAAATGGCTTTGGTCATAAATGACTTAGCTATGTCTTTCACACTATTGTTGGATATACATCTATGTGTATATAAATATACAACAGTATTTGTTTAAAAAAATCTTTAGTCCATTTAGATTTTATCTTAGTGTGTACTAAGGTATCCATCCAAGTTCTTTTTTTCCCAAATCACTACCGAATCATCACAATGCCATTTATTTAAAATTTTATCTTACTTGATTTACTTGGTATATTTTCTGTATTATACAATATATTTTTGTATATATTTTGGTCTGTTTTTGAAAATGTATCTTATTCCTTTGGCCTGTTTACCCAGATGCTATCAATTCACTCTTACATTAATTATTTTGTTGCTTGTTTTTCCTTTTCACTTAGGTCTAATGTAACTTTATTGATCTTTCCTGTACTCTCAGGCCTCAGTATTTTCCCTTATATTCAATTTATAACACCTTTAAGGGGTTGAGCCCTTCTGTGGTTTGTATTTTTATTTCTTTTATTCTATTTCTGTGATTAGTAAAGATGTTTTAAATTTTTCTTCAAATAGACTTTTCTCATTATTCATTTTTATTTCCATACTTGTGTATTTCTATTGCTATTGTAAGTAAATTTTTCTCTCATTTTTTTTCTCCAAGTGGACATTGTGTGTATACTTGAAGGTTATTGATTTTGTATTTTATTTTTGCATTGCAGTGCTATACTGACTGTTTATATTGTTTATAGAAGTTTCTCCATTTCCTCCAGTGAAATTACCAAGTTTAAATTGTATTATCTACAAATATTGATGTTTTTAGTGTTCAGTTTTAGTGATTACACTCCCAATTTCTCTCTTTTGATTTCAGTGATAGCAACTTTTTGCATGTTTCATAATAATGGGGATTTTAAGACTTTCATGTTCTTAACTGCTACAGTTTGAATATAGTTTTTCTTTTTCAAAGATTATTTTGAATTTTTTCCCCTTTCCCCCATCCTAGTTCCTTTCTCCTTTTGAAGAATTTCATTTCATTTCACAATATCTATTGTATATTTAGCTGAATCTTATTTTGGCTTTTAATCCCCATCATGAGCTATCAAATGGGTGGGAAGTGATGGTGACTGTTGTATTTAGAAGTGGAGCTTCAGGGCGATAAGTGGGATTAGATGAAGTCACCAGGGTAGCATCACAATGACTGCACATTGGTGGCTTTATAAGGAGATGGGGGAAAGATTTGAATTTGGATGCAAACTTCCTGTCTCCCACTGTGCTCTCTCCCTCTCCCCACGCTCCTACCATGAGGCTATGAGGTGATGCGGTGATCTCATCGAGGATTGTACCATGCTGTTTGGGCTTTATGTCTCCAAAACAGTGAACTCTTCTCTTTTTCTTTATGATTTACTCAGCTCTGGCATCATGCTATTAGAGATAGAAAGCAAAGACAGCAATGTGGTGTGGACAGATAGGATCATTGATATGACTGCGTGTGAAAATTTGGAAGGAGCTTCAGTGAGTTTCAGTACTTAGTAATGGGCTAGAAAAACTGATGAAAATGAGAAATGGTCCTTCAGAAACTACAATATAACCCACTTTTGTCATACTGTTGCAAAGTTAGCTGAGCTTTCTTATGTCCTGAAACTTTATGAAGAGCTAATTTAAATAATGAACTTATCTAGCAGAGGAAATTTCTGAACAGTAAATCAATCAGGCTGTGGCTTAGTTATTCTTTCCTTCATAACACAGTATTTGATGACCTGGAGGCAGAATGTGCAATTAAAAGAGAAGGAAACTGGGTAGATTGAAACATGCAGACTGATCATCAAAGAAATGAATTACGTACAAAAGAATTACATACAAGCATAGCTCAGCAATTCACTGCTAAAAAGACTAGTGTAGATAGAACAGTGTTAAAGATGACCTGATGGTACCCAGAAATCTTTGAGGCCACTTCTCCAATCAAAGGCCTAATGTTCAATGGTTTAAAGGAACAACTCATGGTGTTTTCCAAGGAGCATACCGCCTAGAGCTGCTTTGGGATTTTGATCCTTAATTTCTGAAAACAAAATGCTCGTTGGCCTCTCCAGCTGTGGTTCAATAAGGTTCAGATACTGCATATCTAGTGGCTTCAATGGGAACAAAGGGCACCATGTGGCATCCAAGTGGTGATCATTTTGTGACCACACAATGCAAGAACTAATGTATCATGGAAACTTTTACTACCATTATAAAAAAAATTCCAGGGCCGGTGAGACGGCTCAGCGGCTTAAGCGCCTGCCTTGCAAGCGCGAAGGCCCGAGTTCGACTCCCGGAACCCACATACGAAAAAGGGGCCGGTGATATCGCTCAGCGGCACGGGTGCCTGTTGGTGCGCGAGGTCCTGAGGTCGTCCCCCCGGTACACACAAAAAAAAAAAAAAAAAAAAAAAAAAAAAAATTCCAGGTTGGAATGCCAAGTAGAGGCTTGCTGCTGGACTGAAATGATGCAGAGAGCCTCCTTAGGGGTAATTCCTAATGACACAAGGGGAGCAGGACTGCCACTACAACCTCAGGACTTTAGAGCTGCCCGTTTGCAGTGTCAGCCTTGGGGGGGTCGCAGTCATGAGTCTTCAAATCTAGAAAGGTAAGCCCAACACGTCTACGCATTGTATCTATGAAGAAACAAAGGATTACAAGTATGAGTTAACTTGTTTTGAACAAGAAAACAAATGCACAGAATCATCTCTCAAAAAATACTGTTGAATATTCATTTGTAAACAACTTATTTTGTTGAAACTTTGGCATAAAAAGATGCATGCAACTAGCACTGCCCTAGAATTTACAATGCTCTAAATTTAATCTCATTATAACAAAAAAACAAACAAACCAAAGAGAAAAAAATCCCAACTAACTTGTATTGTTCCCGATTTTAATACATGACATTAATAAATAATTTTATCTTTTTATGTTTATGTTTGTCTTTTTTTGTGAACACATCTTCTCTTGCTTAACAATGAGAATGGGGAAAAAGAAAAAGGCAAATGCATAGGGATGCTCTAGATCTTGGGTGTCCAGTGTTTTGCCTTGCCTAGCCTGCACTGAGTGAGGAAGAATTGTCTTGGGTTGCATATAAAATACATAATATACTTAACGTATATAAGTGACAAAACTTTCTTTTTTAAAGATTTTTATTATAATTTTAAAATGGAATAATACAAATCTATTTAAGAATCAAATAAGACAATGAACATATTTGTTTAATAAACATAAATACCTCCCTTCACAGGCGCACATATATGCATGAAGGTTCAAATACCGTTACAAGTGATCACTGCATTTTTTCAACTCTTACAAGCATATGGATGGTCTGCGACATCCTGGTTTGCCATTGGACTGACCATGTGTGGTCAGGTGTAGAGGTGGAGTTAGAAGGATGGAAAGAGCCAGTTTATGCAAACAACTTTAGGTTGTGAAAAGGAATGAGATTTCGTTACAGTGAGGCATGTAAATGACTGGATGTTCTTTCTTATTCTAGGTATTAATGTGATTCCTTCTACATTTGGAGAAGACACTCTGGCTGCTGAGGCGAATTCACATAAGCCTGGGGGAAGCCTGTTAGAATAGTCCAGAACAATTATGATAATGCTTTGACTGGGTCTGGGGCATGAGGATAGAGTAAAATGTATAGAATGGAAATTTAAAGAGTATGGTCAGTGGATTAAAAGTGGTTAATTGGGGAAAGGGGTCTTTGGGAATGACATACAGGTTTTTAAATAGACGAATAGTTGAGTGATCATGAGGGCATGAGGAAGGAGGAGAGAATTTTTGGAATAATACGAAAAGCTTCATTTTCAATGTGTTCATTTTGAGGTAAACATTTAATATCCTTTCCCCCAAAAAGATGTCACCATAGAAGTCAGATGTCACAGTAAACTTTTAGAGAGACCTGGACTGAAAAATAAATTTAATAAATAAACATCATAAAATATTTTTATTTAACACTGTGACACTGAATTATCCCTAACTCAAACTGACTTCAGTAGGAAATTTATTATATGTCAATCTAGAAGTAGAGTGGACCTCAGAGTTTATGGATTTACCACATATGGTTTAATCACTTTACAGGTAACAGAAGTTTTATCATCATAGAGAAAAAGCAGCTTGCTTAAACTTATAAAATCGGTAAATATAAGAGTCACATATTAAAGTATATGATTTTTCTTATCAAAATTCAATATTTTAAAATAAAATAAATGAAATAACTGCAAACATATTTATGCCCTTTTAAATTTTTTTTAAATTGCTATGTCTAACTTTACTAGATCATTAAAGATTTTATTTGATCATAACCAATGACTTTGAGTGTTCCCTGTTCCTGTCTTTCCTTTCAGGCTAAATCATATAAAATATTCATAAACTTCTGCCAATGATTCATTAACTACCAAATAATAACAATGTGAGTGACTGGCAGTGAATAGTGCATTTTTCCTTAAGCTCATCAGCTAATGCTCATTCTTTTTGCAGCATAATTTCATTCAACACATGCTGACACCATGTAGGTCATAGCCATATGCATGAGCACTTATTTCCAAGACTATTTCAGTATTCTTTTCCTTTTCATATGAATAAATTATGAATATTAACTTCTTCAGATTGTACAGGAAATTTACACATCAGAAAATTTTACATTAAGCGTAAACCCTTCAGATAAAGCTTAAACGATTTAAACATTTAGTTACAAATGCACAACTGTTAGTCAGAAGCGTCAGAAATGTATATCCATACATATAAAGCATAATATAGTGCATGCAGCCATTTATTACTTGGAGAGTGAATGTACGGTAATATATTTTTTCTCTTATACTATTAAAATTTTGCTTTCAAAATAATATTTTTCTATTTCTGGAAATCTGAAAGTTTGCAACATAATAAGTCTTCATTTTCATTTGTTCTTTTCTGTGACATGAAGTATAGGTATCAGAGTAGAAAAACAAAATGCATGCCTGCACTTTAAAAACACTTAAATTTTCTCTTTTTTTCTTTTAATTCTCACAATTTTTCCTAATTACTTCATACTTAGAAATCCTGTCACATCTTTCCTTGTCACACAACTGGGATTTACATTCTCCCTCCTAAAACACCACTACAAATGAAAACATTGTTTCTGGTTCCAACTGCATACTCAATAGCTGCTGAGAAAAACAGAAATGTGTACTCACTTAACTAGTCTTAATAAATTCATACTCAGTAGTGTAAAAAGTTAAGAAAATCACAAACTGTAAATTTTTGCATTGATTACAGTGAACCACAATTTAATTTATTTAAAGTAGAAAGAATGTAGCACTCATTACTTAATTTTCTCAAGAAAAGGACACCCTACTTTTGTCAAACGCCGAAGAGCATATATTTATTAAACTTTGCCTTTATTAATTATTAATATTTATTAAACTATGTCCTTTCAGAACATATCATTCAATGTAGATTTTTATCTGATAATATGAACACCCTTCTAATGAATTTTAACTGCTTCAAAATATTACATTTTCTTTCAAAAAATTAGCAGCCACCACATTAGTTGAACTCAGTGCCAATAGATCTGTCTTGTTTATAAGATCCAAATGAATGCGCCTAGTTATGAGCCTTGAAGTTCAAGACGTGTAAATGAAACACATCATCCCAATTCAAGAAAAGCAAATGCTGTAGTCATTTTAATTTATTGCAGGCATGTAGACCAACCTTATTCTAAATTTCCTGAAGTGCTTTCACCACTTTGGTTTGGCAAATTGACAACCCAGAATAGATACAGGATTGATTTGTGCCTTCTCAGTGGTGCAGGTGGAACTAGGATATGAAAGGAGGCCCTTGAAATTAGTATACTGGCAATCATCCATTCCTGGTGTATTTTTCCTCTCTATTCATCTTATTTTGATCAGGAAAATATCTAACTGGGTGCTTTGTATGAGGACACTAACAAAATAATTCCCCACTCCTTTTAATTTTTTTGGTAAGCCATTACATTTGGTAGAACCTACATTTCTTGTTATAACAGTGAAAGAACAATAAAACCTGACATATAATTAATGAGACATTACTAAACACCTTTACATTGCAATGATATGGCAACTAGTAGTCACGAGCACATACAGAAGAGATCATCATAATTAAGTTAGAACAATACATTTTCTTTGTAAAACACATAATCAGGGTACCCAGCAAAAAATACACCTAAGTTCTGGCAACTCTGTCCGGGCCACCTAAATACTTCCCCAAATAATGAACTATATATCAATTATATGAGATTCATATCAGGCAGTACATTTGGCATGTATCGTACTATATGAGAAAGTAAATATTGTGTTAATGAAAAAATGAATCATAAATAGCAAAATAAACTTCAAATCAGAATCCTTGGGTATGAATCTCACCTGCGATTTGATAATCTACTACTTAATATTTCCAAATTTAATTTTTGTCCGGTATAATGAGAATGATACTGACTTTAAAGAATTATATGCCATAATAATGCTGTAAAAAGAATTTCATAAGTATTATACAGATAATTCATTTAATAATTTCTGTAAGCATTTTCAAATATTCCCACATTGTATAACATCATAATATAATAAATGCTATCATTTATTAAATGGTTATTAGATGTTACTTTTTCCTCTAAGCTCTTTACATGACTTAATCCATGTAATCATTATAATACCTTCATGAGATAGTTATTACAGTTATGCCAATTTTACAATGAAAAATTGAGATACAGAAGTTAAGTAACATCATACCTTATGTTAATAATGTGGCCGAGAATCAAAGCCAGACATCTAAGTCCAAGGTCTTTTCTATTAATCAAATTATTGCTTTTAATGCTTTTTAATCTTATAAAAATATGCAAAATAAAATTATATACTCCAAAATAAAATATTTGCATTACTTATCTTCTGAATTTTATATGAGCAAAAGAAAACAAATTCTGACACTGAGGCCCTCTTTTACATAGTAACTCCAAGTCTCAGGCAGTAATACAATTTTATTTGTAAATTAGACAAAATCCTTATTGCTTATGAAAAGCAAAAAATTAATTTTTAAAGTATGGATGTAATAAATAGAGTAAAATGTAAACATTTCACATAGCAAAATATGAATTTACTTGTGAACTTGTAAAAGGTCAGAGAGAAAGGATGAGGCAAAAAAAGATGGAGACCGTATAACATCTATATACATCTTTGGAAAGTAACACTACCAGTAATTTCTTCTGTAATTTCTGCTGAATATATGATACATGGAAAATGAAATAATGCATATTCTTAATCCTTTTTATGTATACTGAAATGAACAAAGGTGAGTTCGAATTAAGCATAACTTCATAAGAATATAAGTCTCCTTTAGTTTGACAATGGAATGTTCATTTGTGGGCAACATCTCACCTGCTCTTGCTCTTAAATGAAGTATTTCCATTATTACTGATTAGTTGGCCTACGATTTTCTGGTATATTAAACTCTTAATTCTTGTGTAATCGATAATATCACCTTTCCTCTGGAAGGGACCAGAAGTATTGATATCCTTGACGCACACGTGGATGTATAGGGGAGAGGGACTCTAATCATACATACCTTCAGCCTTAAAATGGTTGCCTCATTCCTTTGCGAAAAGATGCAGATATCATCAAATCCAAAAATATTGTAGTAATGATAAACTCTGGAACACAGCTTTCTTTCTAATCACTTTCCCATTACTTTTTTCTTAAACTTTTATTTTTTGAGAATTTTTATTAGTATAGGTATATGTACATGTAGCCATCGAAATTCGAGCTAAAGAGAATCTATCCTTTAAGTTTTATAAGAAATAAGAGGAACAAAAGTTATTTTATTGCAAAGCACAAACCTAGGACATGCGATAGGTATATGTCTCTGCTAACAAAATCAACCTGTAAAAATAATTTCTTATTTTAAATAATGAAAACCCTGAAAGTCTGAATTATACCAATGTAGTTAAATGTTTACTCTTGTAGAGGTTTAATTGAATCTAGTAAAATATTAGTGAGAAGTTTTACATATATGTAAAAGTGTTGAAAACTATAAATTTAAGTTACCAAATTTTATTTTCAGTTTAGCCTGTTAAAATAAGGAGATAATTTGTGCAAATATAAGTATAAATGTAATAGTTCTTACTGTTTAATAAGCTCTACTCTAAGATTTTTTTTCTGGCACTCTTTTACTTTACCCATACCCTAAATTTATAAAGCTAATTTTGTCATTATACCTTTTTAAAAATGAGTAAGCTAAAGTTTACAGAATCTTAGTAATTAACCCCAAAAATATCAATAGTTCACAAAAACCCTGAATTAAAATATAATGTGATTACAAATCACTGCAAAATGACTATAATATTATAATGAAAATTTTCAGCAATTTTAATATATAAATAGTAATTAAAACTTGTTGAGTGGTAGGATGTTGATAAAATAATGAATTATAATTTAGGTAAAAGCTATGTAGTTGCTAAAATTAATGCAGCATATCTTTGTTTTTGATGCAGACATGTGTTCCTGTCCCATTTTTAAGGGAAAAAAAAAAGCCGGTAAAGCTATGTATAGAACGGTTTTAAAGATCTAGGCAAAAAATACATTAAAATCTAAAGAATAACACTGGAAATATGCACAGTAACTATTAGCTTGTGATAAAATATCTATGGGCTTAACTTTGTCATGGACTCCTTAGATTAATTTTATAATATCCCTTCTGGACAAGGGCATCAGCTTTCTGGAGTCAGATGCCTGGGGTCACACATCACATCCACCCTCTGAGTTTCATTGATTAATTAACAGTTACTTTACTAACTCCTTTAAGCCTAAACTTGCTTTTGCTTCTAGTTGAGTTGGTAACAATATCTCCTTTGTGGAATTACATTAAGGATTGAATGCCCATACTAGTACAGGGCTTACAATTAATATTGGTTAAAAATAGTTAGCTAATTCTTATTTGTGCTACAGGATGAAATGATTTTATTATTTTTTTGTTTTGTTTTCTATTTTTAAAACACACCTTTATATTCTTTTAAACAGAAAAAAATAGAGTTTATTATTTTAACCTTGAAAACACTTTGCCAATACCCACACCATCATGAAATGCCATCTCTTTTTTATACAATCACTAAACAATCATTCTTAAATAAATTGGTGTAACCCGGGTAGAGGTTTCTAAATAGGTCTTCATAGACATCAACTCTTTGAATCATCATTATGGATGAATTAGAGAAGGGAATTAACATATGCTTCTCAGATGTGCATATGACATCTAGTTAAAACTAGAGCTATTTTATCTGATTGCTGAATCAAGAATTGGAATGAATTTGAAAGGCAAAATCAGCAAAAGGCAAATGATGACATTTAATAAGGATAAATGAAAATGTCTGGATATAACTTCTAGAAAGAAATAATAAAAGTTAGAGGATGGAATAAACTTGGTTTGAAAATAGTTCATGTGCCAAAGATCTGGGGATTTTCAGTTAATGAAAAAAAATAATATGACAAGCTTGCAGAAGCTAATTTAATCCTAGGCTACATTAATATAGTTACAGTGTGCTTATCACGGGAATTGATAGGACCACTATACTCTGTACTCTCAAAATGAATTTGAAATACTGTTTAACCTTAGATACTAAAATTCAGGAAGGGTAATAAAAATTACCCTTCAGATCATCATAAGGAGTCCAAGGTGGGCGAGTGTCTGTTGTCGGGCTGTGTAGTGTTTCTTGAAGGGGCCATACAGGTTTAGTAAACACTTGGATTCCAGGACAACATATTCTATTTATTTTACTTTATTGATGGCTCATTCTAAATCTCATATGTTTGCTCATCTAAACACTAGAGTGTAGCAAGGCTCAGTCTTTTTTTTTTTTTTTTTGTGGGTACTGGGAGTCGAACTCAGGACCTCGCACGCCAGCAGGTTCCCGTGCTACTGAGTGATATCACTGGCCCTTTTTTCATATATGGGTACTGAGAGTCGAACACAGGACCTCGCGCTTGCCAGGCAGGCTCTTATGCCGCTGAGCTATCTCACTGGCCCCAGTCTTTTTTTAATATAAATTGAAATTTTATAATTGCAGAAGTTTATGGCATACAAAGTAATATTATTATTTATGAATACAATGCAAAATACTGAATAAAGCTAGTTACATTCATCCCCTTAACTGATTGACATTAATTGTGCACATTAGAAATGTCTTTCTTAGAAATGATGAAATGCACAATATTCTATTGACTATATTCACCATGCTGCAATAAAACTTAAAATATATATTCCTTTAGCCTAATTGAGATTTTGTATATTTGCCAATCATCTCCCAGCCTCTTACCACACTTCTGCTCACGGAATCTACGAGTGCGATTGTTTCTCATTCGACATATAAGTTAGAGCATGTGGTACTTTTTTTGTGTGCTTAGCTTATTCCAATTAGTGTAATAGTCTAAAATTCCTTCCATGTAATCACAAGTGACAGACTTTCCTTCTTTCTTAAGGCTAGGAATAGTCCATTGTGTGTACACTGTATTTTCATCCATTCACCTGGTGATGGGCACCTAATTTGCTGATGGGCACCACAGTATCATGGCAGCCGTGAACAGTGTTGCAATACACATGAAAGCATAAACATATTTAAATCATACTGTAATTCTATTTTTAGATTTTTGGGAAATGTCCATTCAATTTAAATAATGGTTTGATTTTTTTTCCAAACACATTATGCAAGATTTATTTTTTCCACCATACACTTGCCAATAGCTATCAGCTTTCACCCTTTTTCAAAGTCATTTTGACACCTGTGAGATGAAACTCATTGTGACTTTAACTTGCATTTCTGTAATGATCAATCTCATTGAAGATTTTTTCAATGCCTATTGGCTACTTGTATGTCCGGTTTTGAGAAATGTCTACTCAGGTCCCTGGCCTGTTTTGAAATTCTTTGGTTTCTTTGGTTTGTTTTTTCGCTTGTTTCCATCTGTTGAGTTGCTTAACGTCATTATATATTTTGACATATGGGTTGCAAATATTTTCTCACAATTTTGGGTTGTCTCTGCCTGCTTATTGTTGCCCATGCTGTGCAGTATCTTTTCAGTTTAACATAATACAATTTGTCCATTTTTGCTTTTGCTTTTGCTTTTGTTACTTGTGCTTTGGGAATTAATTCCAAAAATCATTTTCTAGATCAACATTGTATAGTTTCTTTCTCCGTGTATTTTCATTTTTAGTTTTTTTTTGGGGGAGACCAGGAGTCGAACTCAGGACCTTGCACTTGCCAGGCAGGCACTGCAACACTGAGCTATATCCCCAGCCCCTTCCATGTATTTTTCAGGTCCATGAAGTTTCAGTTCGTAAGTCCTTAAGCCATTTTAAATTGGTTTTGTGTATGATGTAAGGGTCTAGGTTCATTTTTCTGAATGTATATATTCAGTTTTTTCAGCAACATTTGTTGAAGAAATTGTTCTTTTCCCATTGTGTATTCTTGGCACTTTCTCAAAGAAATCAATGGACCTTATATGTATTCATTCACTTTGGGGCTGTCTATTCTGTTTTTTTGGCCATGTTTGTTTGTTTGTTCTTCTTTTAGTCCATATCTTTGTAGTATAGTTTAAAATGAGGTACTGTGACACCACAAACTTTGCTCATTGTGTTCAAGATTGCTTAGGTAAGTCAGTCTTTTGTGATTCTAAATTAATTTTAGTATTATTTTTCACAATGTTGTGAAGAATGTCACTGGTATATTGATGGGGTTGCATTGAATCTGTATGTAAGTCAGATTTCTTTTACTGTAACACATACCTGAGATTATCTACATTGAAAAGGAAAAGGTTTAATTTGGCTTTCAATTGTGGTGGTTCCAGCCAATAATCAGGCCGACCCACTGCTTTTAGGCCAGTGGTAGGTTGCAGTACATCCTGACAAAGGCAGTATTACAACAAAGCTACTCATCACGTAAATAGGAATGGAAACAAAAAGAAAAAGAGCTAGACATCCTACAAACCCCTTTGAGGGCACACCACCCAAAACCTGAAGATTTCCCAGTAAGTCCTATTTCTTAAAGTTTCTACTAATTCTCATGATGCCAAGCATTGTCTCAAGGTCCCAACACATGGGCCTTTGGTGGACATTCCAGAACCAAACACTGTCAATCCATACCTTACTTGGGTACTGTGGACATTGGAACAGTATTATTCCCTCCAGTCCATAAACACATATATCTTTCAAATCACTGGTTACTTTAAAATTTTTTCCATCCACGTTTTATAGTTTTTAGTGCATAGATCTTTCACCTATTTGTGTTCTTGGGAATTTGAGAAAATGAAATAAAAAATCATATCATTTACCACCACTGATCATTTCTTTCAAAACAGTAACAAGCTATTAATAAATGGAAATAGATTATTATTGACAGATCATTGTTATTATTATTAAAACTGAAATAAATCAATTAACTATTGATTTTTAGAAACATGGAAATTTGAGGTTATTTTTATAACATGTTTGGGTTCTTCCTTGAAATCTCTAACAACTCTTATTCCATCCTATTCCCTTCTCATATCGTGACTGTAGCATTATCCCATGCAGGGAAACATAAAGCAGTTAAAAGTTTAATGCTACAGTCACTATATAAGAGGGAACTGAATGGAATGAGAGATGTTAGAGATTTCAAGGAAGAGATGGTAATAGGGTTTGGGATTTAGAGAAATTAAAATTAGAAGATTAAAGGTGAAATGCTTAAAGTTAAATTTATGAAGAAATTTCATATATTGGTAAGAGCGGTGAAAAGACATGATTATGACCATGTCCAGGGTGTGGGTGCCTAAATGGAAAGGACAACTTTCATCCCTCAGTTAAGGGAGAAGAAGTCAAAATACGAGAGGATTAAGTATTAGAAGCACCTTCCATATAAATCATCATGGATTATAACAGAAACAAATACGAGATAAACTGACAATAAGAAGGCAGCTAACATCCACAAGTGACAAGTGAGAACCATGGCAGGGAGCAGGGACTCTAATAACTGCCTTCAAAATCTTTTGGAGTTCTATGGAGAAAAGAAAATGGTGGTCATTTACTCCACTTGCTGTCACAGGGCTATTAGTGTTTTGCTTTTCAAAAAAAAAAAAACAAAACTTTATGCTTTTCATAACTGTGATCAAATACCAGAGAAAAATCAATTTAAAGAAGGAAAGATTTACTTTGGGTCACAGATCCAGGGATTTAGGTTCATGGTCTTTTGGCCCCATTCCTTTCAGTCTCATCGTGAGGCAGAACATCATGGCAGGGAGCATGTGGTGGAGCAAAGTAGCTCACCTTGAAGTGGACAGAGGTAGAGAGGAGGAGAGAGAGGGAGGACCCAAGGAGAAATGTACCCTTGCAGGCCGTGCCACCACTGACCTACTTCCTCTGACTCTACTCCACCTGTTCCTACCACCTTCCAATACTGTCATCAAATTATGAATCTATTAATGGATTAATCCACTGATACGATTAGAGCCCTCATGATTCAATCACCTTCCAAAAGCCTCACCTCTGAATAGTGCTGCACTGGGGCCAAGCCTAAAACACATGAACACTTGGGAGACATTTCAAATCTGAGCCATAGCACAGATGAAGACCCCAGGAGAAGGAGTGTCCTCAAGTCAGAGCAGGTTGTAAGAAGCTAAAGGGATATGCAGAGAAAGGATAAGTGTAGAGTAAATGTGCTGATATCACAGTGCGTTTTGCCAGTAGAAGAACATTTGACAGGCATGTTAAGAAAGGGGATTGAATGTATGACTTAGAATGACCTAAAAGTCCTGGGCTTTCTTCTGTAAATAATATAAACAGAAGAAACAGAAATAATTAGTAATTCTGAGGTTATCAAAGGGTGTGGATAGGCCAACCCTATGATTGCTGAGCAGGAGAAATGGGATGGGAAGGATTCAGACCCATTTGTTCACTTCAGTAATGGTGAGGAATAGTCTGATCTGGAACAGAAGGATTTCTCTGATATTTTTTTGTTCCTACTGATATGTATTTGGGGATTGGGAGAGGGAAATTTTTCTGGAAGATTTTACACTTTGGGACTGTCTTGTCACCATCATGATCAGCAAGTACTCTGTGATTCGTGTTTCTCCCCTATATCCAAACGTATGGAAACAAGACACAGAGCAGTTTTAATGAGAAAGTTATTTAATTAGAAAAAGGATATGAATTATTCAGTTCTAATATTTCACAGTGCTTCATAGTTGGTACTTGACAAAATATATGTTGGATTTCATTTGCTGATATAAAATTGTGAAACCATAAATTAGTGTCATAATCATTTGAATTAGAAAGACATTCCAGGTACGTGGAGCTATTAATAGTAACTTCACATCACAATATTTAGTTTTAGATTAACTATTAGAAAGCAAACAACTCTTGTTTCATACAGAACAATAGATTTTAAAATATTTCAGTTTCAACAGGTACTTGAACAAATGGAATTGACATTTTTGAAACATATACAGGTTTCCTAGGGAATTCAAGATATGGAAATTATCTTTTTGATCAGTTTTTCTCCAGAAACTAGGGCTTCCTGAGATGAACTACACACAGAAAATAATTGAGTTGTGACTATAGTGTAAGTTAAATTGAATGTACTGGTTCCACTGAACGAGATTTGCCAGATCACCATCATCAGTGATAGAGACCAAAGAATGCTTTTCTTTGTCCCTTCTTTCAGCATTAAATGTAGTTAACTTGATCACTTTACACTCGATACCTGATATGGGACAGCCACTACTAATTAGTTTTCAAAAACTGTCCTCTTCAGTTCTTCATATGTTGTTGAGAATGTTAATGTGTACCTAACTCTCATCTTTGATGCATCACTGTTCTTCTAGGTTACCCCAGCAGAATTTATAAAGCTAAAATAGAACAAGGAATTAGCTTAGACAAACACCCTACTACAGAAACAATGAAAAGCCTCTTTGGAGATTAGCTTGAAAAATGTTTTGATGCCTGGTAATTAATCCCCCCACAAATGGGTTTTAAGACTGTGATCCATACACTCTGTTTTATAACACAGACATAAAATTAATGTAATAAATAATGCCAATCTGCCATAGCATTAAAATGGAAATAATATAGATAGTAATGATACTATGTAAGAGTTGAGGTTCCCTTAAGTAGAAGAGGAACTAAGTTTTATATAGTTTATCTCATTCACTGTCACATGTTCGTGCATAGATACTAATATTATTCGTGATTTACAGAATAAAAAGCCCTGAAACTAAGAAAAGCGTGATAACCTGATAGAAGTCATGCGGGTAAAATATGGTGTGACTTTAACTATCAAGACGTTTGCCTCTTATAAGTAGAACGCAATAAATACCAGTGTTGAGGGGCTGGTCAGTGTTAAAAGAACTTCCTGAAATGTCACTTTTGATTTTATCCTATATAAAAGTTCTTTAAAGAAGTAAGCCCCAACTTGCAGTAGTTCACATTTTTTCCACTGTCACATTTTCTATGTTTTCTCAATAAGAGTAAGAAAGAACAATTTAAATTCTCCATCATTAGTATAGCTTTCCTACTTTCACTGCCATTCTATAAACATCTGGGCACCTTATAGGAAAAAACAACCTGAATTTTCAAATTCCCAATGGAAAAAAATTTCAATAGGCCCAAGAGGAGAGCAATCAAGAGTTTTATCCATCTAAATGTTTATCATTTGTATAGTCTTAAGCCATTTTAGTAATAAAATGCTTATGTAAGATTCAATTCCATTAAATTCTTTGCCTTGTTCATAACATTTTCCAAACTTTGCAGTTGCACACAGAATAGGGTCACAGACTGGTAATGGAATATGTCCACAGCAAAATCTACCCATATCAATGCCCAAGAAACCGAGTATACCTTTCGATATTTGAAATTTCTATAATTTGCAACACTAGAAGAATATATGTAGTACATAATATTTTGTATTTGTACTATTTACATAAGGATTAATTGAAGAAATCTGGTAAATATTATACATGCTAAAATACGTTCTATCTGTATGTGTATGCAGACTTGTATACACATATTCACGTACATAGCATCTGCCAAATATTGAAACAAGGAACTAGAAAGCTAGGATTATTACAAAATTGTCCTTAAATTTAGGACAGCAAACAGTTCCTACTTATGCCACCCCAACTTACTGTTTTATAATAGCCTTTGCTATTTGGTGCCATCTTTGAGGGATGCTAAATAAAATGAGATCAAATCTGATGTGAAAAAATACCTGCTCAGGGAGAGGAGAAAATCATAGCATGTATTAATTAGAATACAATTTTTATTCTAAACTTCAACACAATCCTTGCTGATATGTCACTATGCTTTTTACAATATACATGAAAAGAAACTCTGATATAAAGTATATGTAAAATCTGCCTCTGTGATATATATATGACGGTTCCTTATACCCACACATATATATTAACACACATTACAAAACTTTAGATATGAAACATCATGTGTTCTATACTTTCTTTTAATTGTTGAGAAAAATCATGGTATTAAAGGAGGAATTCAAAATACATTTTGATGTATTTTCTTACATATAGCTGAAATGTCAGACTATTCGATTGAAAAACCTTGGCTGTATTACTCTGAAAATAGTTATTAAAATTTGCATTTGATTATGCTAAAATGGATGTTATGGCTAGTTTTGTGCACTCACAGCAGAATTTCAGTTTTAAAAAGTGTTTTAATGTGTCCATATGCCCTAAAGCTAGATGAGGAGTTAAGGAATAACTTGGGTAAATGTACCTTAGGCATTTTATTTTAAAATTTCTTTTTGCTTAAAACCATTTATCTTGAGAAATTATTACATCGCAAGTCTTTTACTCTTTTAAACTCAACATTAATCCATACAAAATATTTAATATTAATTATTTTGCATTTTGACTACATTATCAGTTAGATAATAGAACTATTGTAGGAAAATGTTCATCATATTTAATTTGTGGCTTCATAGAAAGTAACAGATTAAACTAGGAACATGTACATGATTTAAAAATGTGTCAAGTTTTTCACCTCAATAACATTTTATAATACTTTAAGATATCTCTCTCTTTATTTACAATTATTTAGTCTCCTCATTGTAGAGTATTTAATGAATCCTTCATTAAAAATGAATCCTTTTTAATAAAAATGGAATTATTAAACATAGCACAATTAAAATGTCATTATTTCAATAACACTGATTTCAGCTGGTAATGGATCCCTTGCAATGTATTTAAAATTATTAATTCTGTTTTCTAAAGAGAGTATGCATGTGCATATTCCAAAAAAAGCAAACCCTCTAAATTTGTATTATTGGAAACTGTGCTGGCTTCTTCAGTCTACATATTTCAAGCAGTAGTCTCAGGGGCCCTATACTTCCCCTAAATAAGGTAGTTAAATTATCATATATCTCTAATAATAGGGAGAAATATTAAAATAAAGCAATCAAGATTAAGAAGGAATTTAATTAAAGAAAGAAGGAGCTGAATTTTGTCACCTATGTTTCTTTTTTCCAAATATTATATTCTGGATTCATTGTTAATTTTTATCATTTTAATATGAGTTGTATTTATTATATCCAAAGATTCTTGTATTTACAAAATATACCCTATAGACATCCATTTAAATTATAGGATCAAGTTTCTGGAGAGCACATAGTGCTTAGACCCTGGAAGAAAATTTGCCTCCTAGAAAATAAAAGGCACTTAAATGAGTTAAGAATCACACTGTTCTAAAGAGATGTATTTGTAAGGTGAGTAGAATGTTACTTTTCAATTGGAGATTTAGTAACTCCATTAAGAAATCTTGTCTGTAGTACCGTTAATGTAAGAGTTTACAAAATCAGAGCACATTGCAATGTTTGTGGTAATAATATGTCTTGTGTATCCAGAGCTTATATTTAGGTAGTTATTTCTCCTATCATTTTGACTAAGATTATTATTTCTCATGCTGCTATGAATAAAAATTAAACAAAAGTGTATTTTTAAATATTCCTTGAAAGACATTATTTTACTAGATAATATTTAAGTCAAGAGATGATGTAAATTTTTTTTTTTTTTGCAGGTAACAGGAGTTGAACTCAGGACCTCACGCTTGCCAGGCAGGTGCTTATGCCGCTGAGCTGTATCACCAGCCCTTTATTTTTATTTTTTAAAACTCAATGTAAAGGGCTGGTGAGATGGCTCAGCGGCGTAAGTGTCTGCCTGGCAAGCGCGAGGGCCTGAGCTCTACTCCTGAAACCCACATAGGAAAAAAGGGCCGGTGATATCGCTCAGTGGCACGGGTGCCTGCTGGCGCGCGAGGTCCTGAGGTTGACACCCAGTACCCACAAAAAAAAAAAAAAATCTGCTAATTGTCATGTATTATGGATTGAAATGCAAAGTTTCTATTAGTATAGTAATAGAAGCAAACTTTAATAGTAACAGAAAAAATAAATCTATTTATGCTTTTAATGTAATTCAATTCTTTATTAAAATAATAAACTATCCAATTTTTCTAAAATATTTCAATTGACTTGCTATTACTTTCATCCCCTGGGCTTACTCTTGCACCTAATAAGCATTTAACATGTGCTTGTCAAATTAACACTTAATAAATATTAAAAGATAATTTTATACAATTGAATTTTACATGTATAATTAAATTAGTAAATATAAATTATTTTATTACATCTTACTAGTGCTACTAATAATTATAGATTTGATTACAAAATTTATTATCATTCAATTCAATCTCTACCTCTAAAGAAATGTGCTGAATGAACTCTTCAAATCAGTTGTCATACATGGCTCTTTCCTAAGCTTCATTCAGCTCTTAGGAAATTTCTCTCTAGAACCCTTCAGTCTATTGATTCTTTTCAGGTTGTTTTTAGCAATGAAAAAAATATCATTAAATTTCCTTCTTAATATTGCTTCAAAGCCACAGTAAATTTCTTATAGCATCCTTTTATATTCTATTTTATTGCAATAAAAATGATTTGAAAAGAAAAAAATATTCGGTGTACTAATAATATACCTAGTATGAAGAAGGGTTCTCAAGACATTGTTATTCTCCTAACAAATGTAGAAGGCAGGTAATATCATTGCCATTTGATAAATGAAAACGACTGAGGGAATAATAAAGTTAAATGAGTTTCTCAGTGTCACAGTAAGTAAATTGATAATACTGGGATTAAAAGCCACAGGCAACACTATATCTAAAGGAAACAAGATCTTCCGCTAGGTAAGAATTACCAACTTTTAGTTTCACTTGAGTTAAATTGTAGAATTCTAATGAAAAAGTTTTATAGCTTACATAGGGGTGTCAAATAAAAAATATGTTGTTATCTTTAATCACTAGTACTCAAAGATGTGGTTCCTGACCTAGTTTTTCAACACTTCATTATACATGGCCTGGCGAGTTTAAACTTCTTAATAAGCCAGCCAAAGACAAACTGTCTATTGATCTGCTGAGAACAATGACCTTAAAAGTCATCAGTTATGAAGCTGATTCAACTAGTTCTAATGCACCTCTCAATTTTTTCTCGAAAAGCTGCATTCTCTTTTGCATTACGATTTCAAGGATATACAATTATAACTTGATAACAATTAAAGTGAATGCCAAAAATATATGTTTCTAAATTTTAAAAGTACCCAATTAATGTGTACATTAAATTCTCACTTTCTGCTCATATTTTTTTTCTTAAGTATTCCATTCTGCTAAGCTGGACACAGGAGGGGATTGCAGTGGGGAGGGAATGAACAACTAAATTGATGTATCTTCTCGTAGACATAATTCTCTCCAGTAACTGAGTGTTTCCCTTTCGATATATTTTCTTTTCTTTTTTTTTTTTTTTTTTTGTGCGTACCGGGCGTCGACCTCAGGACCTCACGTGCCAGCAGGCGCCAGTGCCGCTGAGCGATATCACCGGCCCTTTTTTCATATGAGGGTACCGGGAGTCGAACTCGGGCCCTCGCGCTTGCCAGGCAGGCGCTTACGCCGCTGAGCCATCTCACCGGCCCTCGATATATTTTCTAAATGTGTGAATAGATTTTTTTTTCATTTCTCCATTTTATTTAACTCCTCTTCAAAATGAAGGATACATGTCACTTCCATAGCCACTCAGAAATGGAGACCAGACGAGGATGCAGCATGCAGTAACTGCAGTGTTTGATGCTATGGACTCAGATTCAGTGGTTCCGGTGCTTTCTCATCCGAGAAAATGGACCTTTCCTTCCAGCTCTGGACTCAAAAGTTTAGATTCATTCTGGCTTTTTCATTTGATTCTGAACTTCTGCCAGCTTATTTCTTATTCCTCTGCAGATCTTACTAACATGGCAAGCTGATATTTCTAGCTCCTTGCATACAATTTACAAGCCATGAGAAATCAAGAATAATGCCACATCTTCTTCTACATGTATTCCACTGCTACCAAGCCACCCAAGTCACATGGGAATTGTTCATAAATGGGCCTTCTTTCACAGCTGCAGCCTCTCCTGTGAAATGTGTCACCATAGCTACTCTTCTCCAACTTCCCATGGCTATCTCTATACCTCCAGTCTTCTCCATTCCCATTTCCCTACACATTTAGGTTTAGGCATTTAACTTACTTCATCTACCTCGCTTAGTTCATCCTCCACTCCCTATTATGAAAATAATGAACTGTAGCCAGGTGCTGCAGAATACACCTGTAATTCCAGCAGGACTGCAGTGAGTTTGAGGCCAACCTGAACTTCCTATTGAGAACCTGCGTCAAAAAACAAACAACAAACAAACAAAACAACAATAAAAACCAAAAATAATGAATTGTATACTTTATCCTTCCTTTATGCTGTGTCCTATTTCTCCCTAAACTGTGAAAGTAATGAAAACTCTAGATCTGATTATATTCCACATTTTTTGTTCCCTGAATGTGAACAAAATTCCAAATTGTTTCTGAATGTGAATTTTTCCAAATGTGAAATTTAGGTTTCACTGTTTTTCGCTGACCAAAGAAAACACCTGTATATCTTTTGGAGTTTGAACATAGGGATGGAATTGAGGGTAAAATTGATTACATATATGGATAGTTTGATTAAGCGAATTTAATTATTAAAATACTCTCCATGGTTCACTAAGAAAATTATCTCATAAAAATCACATGGTAAAGAACATTTTAGTATTTGTATAATAATACATCAAAATAAGAATTTTTTCCTGAGTTTTATTTTTATATGTAAGAAGATTCCTACAATCATTTTCAAAAAGTAAACTAACATATGAGTCTGTCAAATTTTTCTTAAATGATACTAAAGTAATAATATCTTACCCAGGGCAAATTTTATATTTTATAAAAGACATTTCCTGGGGCATATGTTAAAGAAAATATGTTTTCTTTTAAGATACAAAAATGTCTTATTTTTTTTAAATACCTGTAGCAATCAAGCTGAAGTTTAAAGTAGCATATAAAATCAGACAACACAAAAGTGAGTAATTATTGCAATTGCTTCATCATACAATTTTGAAGGGTAGCCAAATTATCTTATAATTAATGTTCTACGTAAGTTAATAATATCAGTCCATGTTCTTTGAGTACATGGGGGCTATACAATTTTCTTTGGTGATGAAGAATGTGAAAAAAATCATAAATATGTTTATAAAGAGGATAAAAAGTTAATTTTTGAACATTGACTGATAATTCACTTATGCTCAACAGGGACTTGATTATAAATTTAAGTATAATCTACTTTGAACATCTGAATTTATAGGAAGGATGATACGAAATTATAGATGACATGAAGTAACAACTTTTAGCCATTTACTACTTATTTTTTTTATTTTATTTTTTTTGTGGGTACCGGGGGGTCGACCTCAGGACCTCGCGCACCAACAGGCACCCGTGCCGCTGAGCGTTATCACCGGCCCCTTTTTCGTATGTGGGTTCAGGGAGTCGAACTCGGGCCCTCGCGCTTGCAAGGCAGGCGCTTACGCCGCTGAGCCATCTCACCGGCCCCATTTACTACTTTTTGATGAAAGTATTTCATATCCTAAGCATGACACTGAATATAAAATAAGTGTCTATTCTACAGTTCAGAATAAGGTAAATCTACAAAGTTCAATCATTTTACACTACTGAATGCCATAGAAGAAACACGCTAAGAGAAACAAGTTTCACTTTCCAGATTGATGAGGATTTTGAGTTAAAAATGAGACAAAATTGCATCTAGTATAAGTGTTTCTCTAAACATGGTCCTGTGACTATACACTCCATAATCTCTTGGAGTGTTTATATATTCCTGGCTTGTGGATGAAGATTACAAACTCAGACTCCTCAGCACCCAGAATACTGCACTACACTAAATACAAGGAATTCTTGTGCAAACCGGAATCTGAGATTTTTCTTACTTATCTATGTGAGAAAATTAACTACGTAGTTGTTTTACCCATCCCTTGACTCAAGAATATAATTTTATTGTATAATCCCATCTTTTGAGTTAGCATATAGAGAGATCTTATTTATATTAAGAAAGAAACTAAGCAGAATTTTATTTAAAGGAAAATTTCCTCATATAGTCTCTGATAATGTGTATAAAAATTAAAGTGCCACATAATTTATTGAACACATATGCTCAACGGTTCATGTTGTATCTTATTTCATTTTCATAATATGTGTGAGGTTCATATTTTTAACATTGCAGTAACAGGTATGGAAAATAGAATATTCACTTAAAGTGAATATTATCCTCTCTCCCCCAGTTCTCTCTCTGGTACTAGCTTCTCTGTCTTTCTTACTTAGATTGAAATTTATGCCTATTGGAAAACAAAACAAAGCAGGATAACAATACCAAAAACTTTCCTGAGGAGCCTTTCTGGTCTACCCCTGCCCGGTACCTCTCCTCAGATAGATACTCCTAACATGAAGACTAGGCATTCATTTGTCACTGGGCAAGTAGCATTGTTAATATCTACTTTTATGCCTGTTTCCTCCAGAGATTATGAAATCTTTCCGGACAAGAATTAATCTTAATTTATCTTACTGCTTCTTTTTTTTTTTTTTGTGGGTATCGGGGGGTTGACCTCAGGACCTCGCGTGCCAACAGGCACCCGTGCCACTGAGCGATATCACCGGCCCCTTTTTCGTATGTGGGATCCGGGAGTCGAACTCGGGCCCTCGCGCTTGCAAGGCAGGCGCTTATGCCTCTGAGCCATCTCACCAGCCCTATCTTACTGCTTCTTAACCTGATGAAACATTTGATAAATGAATGTAAAGTAATATATGCTTAAATTTTGAAACACTCAAGACATATTAGATATGTATGAATCAAAATATCACTTAGTATTATTAATTTAAAACATACACTAAAGGAAAAACATATATCCATCTCTTTCTAAACAATGAACAAAAATATCAGTATTACCCTTTCAAAGAAAGAAAACATTTCCAAAAAAAATATTAGGCTTCTTCTTGTTGTTACTGAAGCACTTTCCTAAAAATAGACTTATCTTCTGAGTGTAGCTAATTTGTGGTCCTCTTGGTTTTTCCATCAAGTGACAATGGTTTCAAACTAAAATGAAAATGACCCTACTTGCCCATGAAATTGAAGTATTTCTTTATCAAGTACAGGAAATAGTTCTCATCTAGAATAATAGCTCAAAAAGATTTTGTGTGTATAATGGGCATGGTGGTGCACACTTGTAATCCCAGTACTGCTGGAGGCTCAGGTAAGAGAATCACAAGTTCGAGCTCAGCCTGGGTAATATAGTGACCTAGCAAAACTTAGTCTCAAAATAAAAAATAAAAACAAAAATGGGTAGGGGATGTGGCTCAGTGCAGAGGACCTGGGTTTAAGCCCCAATATGAAAAATAAATTTGTATATATTTAGTTTCTAGATGTCCTCCCAAAGCGTCATATGGTCGTAGGTGGGGCTTTTTGGAGATGGCTGGATCTAGGGTGTGTGATGCTGGGACTAAGGGTGTGCGGTTATTAAATTAGTCCACTCATTGACTTGGCGAAGTTCTGGGAGTGGATAATGGGAAGGCCCTTCCTGGGTGTTAGTGTTATCTACCCTAAGAACAGGTAGCCTGGATAAAATATAAGAGACAAAAAGAACGGCTGTTGTGAGTGCTTGCTGCTTGATACTTCACTGCTTTGCTGCCTTCTGCCTGCCATGAGCTGTTTCCCCTCTGCAATAACACTCTGCCATGCCACTCTGCCTTGGAGCCAGCCAACTATGGACTGAAACCTCTAAAACCGTTAGCTACAATAAACCTTTCATTGCTTAACTTTGGGTATTGAGTATTTTTTCTCAGCAATGAGAAAATTAACTCAGACACCTTCTATTCATAAATAGTATCTTGGCATATACAAGTCAAACAGGAAAATGCATATTAGTAAATATTTTCCTGTGTTGAGTGACATGTACTGAAAACGGCATATACAGCATTCTACTGGGATATAAAATCCTTACATGCTTACTAAAAAGAGTTTTCCTTCCTGATTTCTGTACTTAAAATGGATCCTATTATATCCTCTGGAATTAGAAAGAAAATCACAATTAGGATTGTTGACTTTTAAAACTGTTAAATTACATCAGAAGTCATCTAAATTTTGCTAGTCTCTGTCTTATAGATGATCATTCTGAGGTTCCAATTTAAGTGGAAACCTTAAATTTATACAGTGTAACAACAGTAGTTCGGTCACTTTCAGTCTATTGCTCCTTATACTACATCAAACTTTCTTCACTTTTCATCAAAAATGCATTCATTTACTCAAAAAGGATTTGTTGACTACTCAGATTCATTGACATTCTAAATTCAGAAAGGTTAAGATGTATTATATAATTGAGTGAAGACAACTCGAACACAGAACAGCAAAATATAAACAAAAAACAAAATTCTGGGCTTCGCTGTGCCTTGGAGCACATGCAACCTTCCGACTATTTCATGTTCCTTTTTCTTTTAGAGAGAAAGAGTTCTTGAAGTGTGGTTCCCGAGCTGGAGCTTAACAAGAGTGCAGATCCCGGCCACAGCTGCTATCTACTGAATCAGAAAGTAGGACTGACACTTCAATGTCTATGGCTGAGTGAGATGTCCATGATATTCTCAAGGCCATCAAAGTCTGAGTAACACTGATGTGAGTCACCATTTTGAGTCAGAATTTTCTGCTAAATACAGTCAAATATACCCAATCTATTGAAAAAGTCGCTTCTACCATAAGAAGTAAATCAATTATTCTTTGGTGTACCATTGCTAAAATAATGCTTACATTTTAAAATAAATTTTTATTCTTATAAATTCTGACTAATTTTAATTCAATCTCTTTTTACTACAAAATTTGAAGTTAGGTTATTCTTCCATGGTTTCAATCTTAAAACACTACTTTTCTACAATAAACTAATATCTATTACCATATAGATGATATTAAATTACAATAGGAAATTAAAGTTTCTTACTAGACCAACATGAAATCTGAATTTTATAGTGAATAGGAAAAATACATAATCACAAATCCCATGAGAAGAATTGCAGTCCCTTTCAATCTTGCAAATATGCCCCACATTTCAAAACGGACACTCATATGCATAGGTGTGTATGACAATAAAGCTTAACCTCAAAAGGGAATTTAACTTAAATAAATTGAAGTGATGCATGTTATATATAAAAATTACATGTTTGATTCTACTTTTACAAGTGCCCAAACTGCAACCCAAAACCCACTCGTTTATTGCAAAGTACCAACACAGTAGTTAAACCCGAAAAACAAGGTTTTAGTTTAAAACAAAGAACTCGTATATTAGTGTCTTTTGTCTTAAAATAAAAACAAATGGCACGTGTGCCATAGGTTCACTAGCGCTGGTATAGGAGATTTTCAAAATTATAGAAATACTACATAAGGAATTAATATATTCTTACATTTATCAACTGGAAGACTTTTAGACATATAAACATTCAAATGTTTGTGTTTGTAATAGCTCCTTATTGGAAATAAAGTTAGCTACATTTTCTTTATACGTAATAACAGTTATAAATTTAGAAATCTTATTGACATTTTAAAATATCTTTTCAGGCTCTGTGTTAAAATCTCCTAGAATATCCAGTGGAGGATACTTTGTGTTTAAAACCATCCAATTTATTCACAAAACAGATGAAAAAGTTCTAGGTTCAAATGATGAGGAAAATTAAAATTAATCATGATACTCCAAAGAAAATATATGGAGTTCAAATGCTTAAATTTTAATATTAGGCAAAAAGAGATATTTTAAAGCTTCATTTTTAAATAAAAGTACTATGTTCACAAAATGATGATTATTTTTTCTTTCACAACTAGTTTAAAAGCATGCCTATATAAAGTATTTAAAAAGAGTGCATCCTTTTCTCTGTTACCAAAACATTTTTCATACTGACCTGAAAACATTATCTTCTGAACCAATAAATTATACAAAAAAAAAACTTGTTTGAAACATTCAATTTTGTCGTGGCCCAGGGAAATAAGAGTATAAAAATGGAAATTAACAACCTATGATCTAATTTTATACATGTCAAATTATAATACTTTGGTTTAAATTGATATGATTTATTAAATTTGTAATCAGTTAACCCATTAAGATCTACTGGATGAGCTACTTGAATTCTAAAGGCAAGCCTGAAGCAGCTGCATAGCCCCAGGTATTGTTTCAATTTCCTAACAGAGTGAATACAGAATGAACGCAGTCAAAATGCCTGAGAAAACTCCGTATAGTGAGAAGAGGTGCCAGCACCGTGTTATGTTGGAAGAACTAAAGAAGCAGGAGCCAAAGGTTTTATTCCTTTTTCGCTGCATTGCACAGAGCAGGGCATATATAATCTTTCTGAGTATCACCTGAGTTCATGACTGATTTAATGATACAATGATATGAAGGATGAATAACCATGTTAATAGCTCAGGGTATGAATAGGAAATACACTACCTGAGGAAAACTGAGTATGAGAGCATGTTTCTGCAGATAAATTTTGAAGTATTTAGTATTTTGAACCTCTTCCATATTTCAGAGCACTCTCCTAATTCTCTGACAGTTGATGCTGATTTGCTTTAGGTTCTTTAACCCTTCTCATCACTACCCATAAGTTGTTTGATAAATGATTCCTAGCCACAGTAAAAATTGTGGAGACAAATCCTGGGCTTGCTTAGAGAGTGGTATGTTTTAGTGTTAGCTTTCTTTCTTTCTTTATTATTCGTACATGATTGCAGTACATAACGTTTACATTCCTTGTGTGAAGTTGGCGCATGTGCGTGGCACATCTTAATTCCTTTTTCCATGCCCTTTCCCTCTCTTCCCTACCCCTCCTTCCATCTCTTGATCCCCTTCCCATTTGAGAAAGATTAGCATTATGATTTTAAGCAGAGTTCCTTAAAAGAGTATGTAAACTGTATTTGAATTCATTTGAAATCTACAGTGTGTTAGATAATGTGCCCATCTTATCCCTTTTAGTATTCAAAATAACCTAAGTGATAATGATATTTTGTGTAATTTTACAGTTGACCGAATTTAAACAGAAAACTTGTATCATTTGAATCCTGAATTCCCAAGTTCATAATTTTTAATACAAATTGCTGGTTATTTTGCAATTTGCAATAATTATTTTATTTGAAAATAATTCTCTTATTTGAAAATAGTCCATAGTAACTAAAATTAATTGAAGTACTATACCATAACAAAATATAGCATAGTTTGATAGTTTTTACTGAAGGAAAAATAAGTCATTGAAGAAATTCTATGATCTAGTGTTAAATAATTCAATAAGAAGATCTTTATGTTTCTAGAATAATTTTTTTCTGATGGACATATTGAACTAGCTTTAAAAAGATGTGGT
Source organism: Erethizon dorsatum (assembly GCA_028451465.1). Lineage (NCBI taxonomy): Eukaryota > Metazoa > Chordata > Mammalia > Rodentia > Erethizontidae > Erethizon > Erethizon dorsatum. The sequence continues at coordinate 19,900,325 of CM051830.1, read as the reverse complement.
TCTCCTTTCTTAATAATGTTACAGGTGCTCATAACTTTAGAAAACATGTTATTTATTGATATATTTGCTTTTGCTTAAAGAAGATTGCTAATTGCTAAACCATTTTAATATTCACATAGCAATAAAGACAGAATAAAGTTAACTAATCGGGGAAAACATGATCTTTAGTAAAAACAATTAATAGTAACACTTTACATTTATAAAATACTATAATTTTCAAGGTTCTTTCATACACACTATATCACTTAGCCCTAGAAAAGCTCTGTGAGTTTGCCAGGGAAGATAAATTATTAACCCAATTTTATGGTTGAGCAAATTAAGGCTCAGAAAGATTAAGTGCCTTGCCCAGTAACACACATAGTTTTTGTAGTGGCATTTATGTATTATTAAAATGAATTTTTTCTGGATTTTCTGGTGTCTTTCAACACAATGATTTTACCATATGGCATAGTTTTACAAATCGTTAGTCTGTTTTCCAATTGGATTTAGTTTTAAATCATAAGTGAATGGTTGCCCTGAAATAATTACTTATAAAGTCTAAGTCCCTACACAGAAGTTGGTATGTTTCTAACAAAAAATAGCAAGCATAAACAAATGAACCAAAAAGGAAGCAGGCGTTCTTTTTATTGAAGTTGTCGGGAAATACGTGCATGCACGGCACTAACAGTTCCTGAATCTGAAGATTAATTATACCACATTTTCTTAGACTGTAATAATGAAGAATATTTTCTAAGAATCATACATATGTCCGTCACTTTAGCATGAATAATGATGAGCAGCTTTGAGCTGTGAGAATGCTGCAAGATTGCAGAGAATAGAGCTCAGAGGCTTATCTTATAAATTAATGCAAAACCACATCTGCAAGCAAGACATAGAGAAATGAATTCAAACGGAAGGAAAAGAATCACTAGGTATAATATTCTAAAATAAAGCAAATATATGCAATAAAATTATTTTGTTTTTCAATTTAAGCTTTTAGGATTCTAGAAGTGGATTTGAGGATTTCATTTACAGTGATCCTTTACCTTATTAGATATCCTGCAGTAACTACATAAGAAGGACATTCAAGTAACAAAATTAATTCAAATATATTCAGGTAATAAAAATGAAGATCAGTCAGCCAGATTAATATTTCCTTTCTATCATGTTACTTAGATGGTACAGGGTGCTTAGTATCGTTCAACACAAACATGACAACTTGTGTTGTTGAGTGTGGCTGGTGTTGCCATTTCTTCATTCGTGTATTTTAAGTTTGACTTCCAACTTAATAATTATGCTAGAAAGATCCATGGATTTCTTCTAATAAAATTAGATTCAACCACATTTTTGTAATGTATAATCTATTAAGCACTGTAAAAATGTTACTTGTTAGCATTATGCACAGATACAGAGGTCAAAATATAAAAATGCTTCAAGACATTGGATTTACAGAATATCTCTGTTCTATCACTAATTCATTGTGCTGCCAATTTTTAGTCACATCTGCTCCACTGGCTACTTCTTTTCAACACACTGAGAAATAAGGGAAGAATAATATAAGTTTCACAGTTATCACTTATGCCCCATCCTCTTTTAATATGCCATAGACCGTGTGTATAAGCTTAACACAAATCATACCATGCCACTATTTCTGTTAAGCCTGTATTTTCATACCACCCTGAGAGTCAGAACTATCTAGCTGAATCCCTTGACAGATCAGATTTCAATCTCAAGTGATACAAAATAGAGTGAATTTTAGTTCAGCATTCCTCTTACTTATTTTTCAAGAACTTGATACAGTTTTAGATGAACTGGGATACATTCTGTCCTACTGTGACATATATCAAGTTAATTTAAGATAGGCAAGCATCCTGTGTGCTGAGAACACAGCTTTATTGTCATGAGCTAGAGATGCTTCCAAAAAAAGGCTATAAATACTACTGAATGATTTGTGCTAGGGCAAAAAAAAAAAAAAAATGGTACCTGTCACCTCTACCAAAACCAAATTAATTAACTCAGAAAGATGTTTTCTGAAGTTCCAATGAAAATTGCAAGACAATCCTATCTAGTAATTAATTCAGTTACCACTTACAGTCATATCATTTTAATCACAGCATTGAAATTGAAGGGATATAAGTACAAAACCAGAGGTTTCATTTGAATAATATGAAGGCTTTTGTTTGGTCAAGTTACATGCCAGATTACAACTGGTCTTAAAATACTTTAGTGTAAGATATTAGTCCTGACCCTTTATCAAAATCTATTTGATCATTACAGAACAAGTTTTGTTAAAATTAGCAAAGCAACTTATTGAGAAAATATATGCAATCTGCTTTAATTCTGACAGACCACTCTGGGGGATGTACTCTCAGGACATCAGGGTCCTTCCAGTTAGATCAATACAGTTCGAGTTTGCCACCTTCCCTATCAAATTACCAAGCCTACGGTATGCTGTACCTGCCAGCTAAAATATATGAATCCCTGAATGGTTAAAAAATGAAAATAGCACTCCAAGTCTTCTTCATAATTTATACTTCAAGGCACTTCTTTTATTAGCATTCTGGTAAATCCTGGCATAAAGAATTGCATTAAAGCCAAAAAAAAATAAATCCACTTGTGCTGTGCAATATAGTTATTAAAAAATTTGAACTTTAATTTTGAGAGTTTGATAACTGAAAAAGGCAAATGTTATGATCATTGACTTCTTATAGGACATGCAATATTTTAAAACTTATTCTTTTTTTCCAGAATAAATGTCATAGATAATAAAATTTAATATATCACATACATATATAACAAATTTCTTTTAAGATATATTTAGCTTTTGATATATTTGCAACCTCCTCATTTTGATGCCTAACATTTTCCATGCATATTTCTTTAACATTATTCTAATTCTTTGCAAATACAAGCGTGTTATGTCAATCATATTGGACATAGATTATTTTTAAAACATAGTTCTCCCTGTGATCACGGATAATGTACATAACATTTTGCTGTCTTTTATTTTTCAGTTTCTTAACCTATAAAATAAGATAATTGAAGTACACTCTCCTTATGGCTTCTTTCAGTTTTAGTATTTCAGATTTGAAGATTTAAAAGTAATAATTGTTAGAAAAGATTACAATAGCTAAGCTCTGGAAACAGCTTAGATGCACATCAATGGAAAAATGGATGTAAAAAATGGTATACATACACAATGGAATATTATTCAGCCACAAAGAAGAATGAAATCATGCATTTGCAGAAAAATGGATATAACTTGAGACTACAAATTTAAGTGAAACAAGTAGGACAACCAGTTAAATATCACATAGTACGTCTTATATGGATAAGCAAAAATACAAGTAAATTAAAGGAAAACTAAAGAAGAGATGGTAGGAAATGTTCTGGGGATGGGAAAGGGGCTAGGAAGAATGGAAGAGAGAAGAGTGCAGGGAGGGGAGTAAAGGGAAACTGTCAAGATATTGTGCATACGTATACCAATTCCCCAAAATGAATGTAAATATTATGATTTGCAAACATATACTAATGTAAATAGATAATAAATAAATAATGTTTAAAATATCAGTAGGATAAACTCAAAGCATGTATGTCTGAAACTCATATGCTGAGTTTTATTTTTCAAATTTATTTTAAAAATCAATGCAGTTAAGCTTATTTTCTTTCACATGCATGAGATTACTGGTTTTCAAAGGAGGATGACTTTGCCCTCAAGAAGCTATCTGGAGCTCCTGAGATATTTTTTAGATAGTCTTTTTTTTTTTTTTTTGTGGGTACCAGGGGGTCGACCTCAGGACCTCGCGCGCCAAGAGGCGCCCGTGCCGCTGAGCGATATCGCCGGCCCCTTTTTCATATGTGGGATCCGGGAGTCGAACTCGGGCCCTCGCGCTTGCAAGGCAGGCGCTTAAGCCGCTGAGCCATCTCACCGGCCCTCCTGAGATATTTTTGGATGTCACTATAGGATTTGCACATATTTTGTAGCTACCACTCTTAAAGTGTTCATTATGAGGGTTGTAATTTTAAAGTATCAATACTGGAAAAGATCGGATGACAGTAATTAGACAAAACCTGTGGTTCAGGAGAGTAATGAAATTTCACTTGTAGTTGACATTTGGCAATGTCTAGAAATTTTTTTTTTGGTATAATTTAGAAGCAAGTGCAGTTGTCATTGTTGGCATTAAATAGATGGAAGCTAGTGATTCTGCTGAGAAATCCAACAGAGCACAGGACAGACACCCACTGCAAGACACTACCAGCCCATACTGCTGAGATGGCAGTTCTAAGGTTCACAAACTCTACTAGCTGAAAAAGCTTACTCGTTTTATCTACTTTCTTTTGAGACAAATATTAATGTCTAAGATAGAACGACACTATTAACACAACATACTTGGGAGAAAAGCAAAAAAAAAATTCATTATGTTTGAATTTGCAGATTTCTACCTCACAATTTCAATCTGAAGTTTTAGCTTTTTCTTCACTTAGTAGTTAAAGTTATTTTTGTATGTCTTTTTTAAAATGGAGTACATTTTTACAAAGTAAAGATGACATCCTCTTTCACAAAGTAATCATTCTTGGGAGAAAAAGCTTAAAGTAATTTTACTTTAAGCATTTTCTAAGGTACACTGATATGAATATTTCACTCTGGGAAAATAGGAACTAAGAAATACACTATCATCTATACAGCATTTATTTATTGAGGACCTATTGCATGCTAGAATGATGTGAAGTAATAAAACATCTGAACAATTGAAAATTAAAGAGGGAAATGCTTCTATAAAGGCTTAAGAAAAAATAAACTTTATTTTTCAATGAAAAAAATCTTAGCTATTTGTAAGTGGAAAGTAATGAGTGTTAGAAACAGTGGTGGAAAAATAAGGTCAGAGAGTCAGGAAGGATCAAAAGTCACATAGGACATAGTTAACCACATAATAGAAACCACTTGGATGCTTTAAGCAAGTAAGGGCAAGAAATGATTTCTCTCTCTTTCTTCCCTCCCACCTTTTTATTTTCCCTTCCTTGTGGCTTTCCTCTCCTTCTCAATCCCTCCCTTTCTCCCTCTCTCTTATCTTCCTCCCTCCCTTCCTTTCTCCTTTTGTTCTTTCATTCATTTAAATATTTCTGGCTGCTAAGAAGATAATACATTGCAGAAATGGGAAATGATAATAACTAGGACTAGGTTAGTTGTGTTGGAAATGGGAAAATAAAAAGCAATTCTGAGGTCCTGTATGTAGTATAAATGTTAAGCCTAGTAGATCAGATATGACAGGCAGGGGAGAGTATGGCTCTCAGGTTTTTGGCTTGAGCAAAAAGATAAATAGTATTGCATGTCATAGATATGAAGAGAGTGAGGGTCAAGAGGTTTTAGTCTTGTTTCTCTTCTTTGGTAAAGAAAAGCAATTGTTCTACTGTGAACCTGGGAAGTTTACTACACATACAGAAAGGTAAGAGCCAGACATGGTGGCGCACGCCTCATGAGGAGGCTGAGGCAGGAGGATAACCATGAGTTTGAGGCCAGCCTTGGCTACATAGTGAGTTCAAGGACAGCCTGAACTACATAGTGAGACGCTGTCTTAAAACAGAACAAAACAAAATAGAAAAGTAAATGAATATTTGGCACTGAGGGGAAGGGCCAATATTGGATTTTAAATTTGGATATCATCAGCAAATAGGAGAATAGGTTATATTTAAATTAGACTAAATCTTCTGTAGATACTATAGGCATGTGAAAGAGAAAAATAAATAAAACAATGTTCTAGAACGTTCAAAGGGTTATAGGTAATGAATAGGCTAAAAAAAAATTAGAAACTGAGTTCAGCCAGTTTTATAAGGGAAACCAATAGAATATATTCTCCTGAAAGACTAGTAATGTTTTAAGAAAGAGTCTTCTAATATATACTAATGGGACTGAAGGTAAAGTAAGAAGAAAATCCAGAAATGGCCATCGTATATGTTTAGAGAAGTGTTTCTGATGACTTTAACAAGAGTTATTTCAGTGAAGCGTATGGAGAAAAGGCCTCATTGGAATACTCTGATTAGAAAGAGATGGAGTCGTAAGTACCTCCCCAACTATTTATGAATTTAATATGATGTAATTGAAATTTTAACAGTTGTCTTGAAGGAAATTAAGATCTTATTTTAAAATTTCATAGAAATGCAAAGGGTGATTAAAAACAGATACTTTTGACAAAGAAACAGGTAGGGAGATATGTGTTACCAAATATCTACATAGACTTCTTTCAGTTCTGTACTAATTAGTCAGCATGTTATTGCCTCAAAACAGAGAGTCCCACACCGCACTATGCATTAATCAATATTTAATAATATGGCAGAGGTGGCACTAGTAATCAGGAAAGGATGATGTTATCCACATATTTAGAATCTAATTCAATATTCACTAGAAAGAAAAGAATAAAATTGAAATGCTCATACCAGAAACAATGATCAAGTGTACTCAATACCTACATGAGAAAAGTAAAAGTAAAGATTCCAGAGGATAATAAGAAAAAAATATCAGCCTGCTGTGGTGGCACATGCTGGTAAACCTAGCACTTTAGGAGGCTGAGGCGGGAAGATAGCAAATTTGAGTCCCGTCCAGGCAACTTTGCAATTTAGCAAGACCCTCAAAAAAAATAAAATAAAATAAAAAGCCTGGGAATGTAGTTCACTGAGAAGGCCCTAGGTTCAATCCCCAAGACTAAAAACAAGACAAATTGTAACCTTAGGATTATGAAGCATTTCTTTAAAAAGACAGGGAAGGGCTAGTGAGATGGCTCAGCGGTGCAAGCACCTGTCTGGCAAGTGCCACGGCCCGAGTTCAACTCCAGAACCCACACACGATAAAAGGGCCGGTGATATCGCTCAGCGGCACGGGCGCCTGCTGGCGCTCGAGGTCTTGAGGTTGACCCCTGGTACCCACAAAAAAAAAAAAAAAAAAGACAGGGAAAAGCAACAACACTAGAGAGAATAAGAGAGAAGAGAGAAAAAAAACAAAACCTCTGTAGAAACAGTGCCTCTCGGAATTATGCCTGTCTTCATACTTTGTGTGATTAGTAGGCAAGGTGTAGAAATATTTGTAACAGTCTAACAGTGTGATTGTATATCTCTGAAACCAAATTTTTAAGCTGAAAGAAGAGTATGAATGGAATGGTAATTAACAATAATGTAGAGGCCAGGGATTTAGCCCAGTGGCGCAGTGCCTGCCTGGCAAGCATGAGGTCCTCAGTTTGATTCCCGTTACCCAAAAATAATAAAATAAAATAAATTAAATTAAATTAAAATAAACAACAATGGAGACTTTGGGGAAATATGATCTATTAAAAAAATATATCTATTTTTCTCCCTAATGACATTTTGCTAAAATGAGTGTAAGAATTTTTTTAAAAAGGTATAAATTTAGAAGTGGGGAAAACAAGATAAAGAATAAAATAACAGAAGACTAGATATTAAAGCATATTTTTGGATTTTGAAAATGGATATATTGAAAATTAGGTTAGAACTATATTCAACTTCATTGATATAAATCATTAAAGTGAATATCACACTACATTAGGTTAGTACACTTTAAAAGGTTAAACCTATCCACTGCAGAATGTGCAATAATAACATATTTGAAGGAGTTTTCAACAATGTTTTGGAATTTTCAATGTTGAAATCTTTCTTTTTAATGTGGGTTCCGGGAGTTGAACTCAGGACCTCGCGCTTGCCGGCCAGTCACTTATGCCGCTGAGCTATCTCACCGGCCCCTGTTGAAATCTTTTGACGAATCAAATCTATTTCTCGGATTATATGAAAAAGAAAGATGTATGTAGATTTCTGTTTTGCTTATAGTAACTAAAAATGAAAAGTGAATTAAATGACTCCTAGGGAATGAAAGGACTGGACACCATATAAACATATGCAAGATATTATATAGTGACTTAAAATGATGTACTTGTTTCACACTAATCCCTGGAGCCTGTAAATATTACCTTATGGGGAGAAAGAGTCTTTGCAGATATGAGTAAGTTAAAGGTCTTGTCATGGAGATATTTGCCTTGCTTGTCAAAGTTAGCTACAATTCTTGTCACACGTGTCTTTATAAGGGAAAGGAAAACAGAAGGGAAGGCCATATTAGTAGGGAGGTGGAGATAGGAGTAGTGTGGTTACAGGCCCAGGAATGCCGCTAGAAGGAGAAACAAGCAAGAAATAGATTTTGTCCTAGAGCCTCCGCGGGTAGCACAGCTCTACCACATTTTAACTTCAGTCAAATGACTTTGATTTAGGACATCTGGGCTCTGGCATTTTGACAGAAAAAATTTCCATTGTTGTAATCCATAAGATTACAGTGATATATTATAAACAATTGTGAGGCAAAATGTCTACGTTATACTGTTGAGAAAGTAAGCTTTTTTTTTTTTTTTTTTGAGACAGGGTTTCACTATGCAGTTCAGGCTGGCCTTGAACTCATTTTGTAGCCCTGGCTGGCCTTGAACTCCCAGTGATCTTCCTGCCTCAGCCTCCTGAGTACTAGGATTACAGGCGTGCACCACCGCACCCAGTGAAAAAGTAAGCTGATAATGCACATACAGCAAGTGCCCAGAAAATGCTTGAAAAACATACTAATAGAAGTTATGCATGCATATTGAGATTATTGGTAGTTTGTTCTTTTTTTAACATTTTTAAATCTTTAAATGACTGCTTCTTTTTTCTGATATCTATAATGTTATTTTTATTTTTAAGCAAAAACAAAAATATTTGTTAATTTTCCCACACTGAAGAATATTCCTGTACCTATGCAAATAGGCTGAAGTGGAACAAAGCTTTCTGTACCGAAGGTACCAAGCCCAATGAAAGGCACATCTATCCTTGTGTAGTTATCTCATGAATATAATTATTAATGCTTTGAGAATGACAAAAATTTTGTATTTTTTCCAATGGTATCAATGAAGAGTTATATTGGGCAGCTAATATCAAAAGTCATAGCTCAGTGACTTCAAAATAACATAAATTTACATCCTCCACTACAAAATTAATCTGAACTTAGGACATTAATGGCTAGTGTACCCACTACAAAAGTCACCATGGGTACAGATGTCTTCTATATTTTTATTTGCCTATCATAGCTCATAATTTCCCTCTCAAGGGCGACACGTTATCAAAGGGTATCTTCTGGATCAACATTTTAGAAGAGTTAAAGGAAAAGGGGGAGATATTTTTGAGAAGCTTGACCCACTGATATTCATTTGCGTCTCATTGGCCATGATGTTCTGCAGTCAGGCAGTGAAATGCAGTCTTGTAGTTGGAAACAATGTTACTAAAGCATAGCAAGGACAGATACTGGGCTGACCCTCAGTAGTGTCTTCCATATCCATGGAAGTAACTACTAAGGATGGCAGGGTGAATTATTCAAATAAAGATTCAGGAGGAGTTGCCGTCATATTTGTTTCCTGTTACGTCCCTTTGGGAAGAACAACTAAATATGATTGCTTTGTCTGAAGCTAAAGGCAGACACTATGCCTGTTTCTCTTATATGTTCACTATTAACTGTATATTTAGTGTTTTAAGTGCTTGGTTCAAAAAGTATTCACTTTGTTTGACCTATATAGATAAAATGAGGAAGAGTAGATTTTTATCTAGATTTTTCAATTTAAAATTGATCTTTACTTTGTGATGAAGGGAAACTCATATATCAAAATTCTTTATAGAATCCTGGATATTTCTTTTACTCCAACAGGTTGAGAAATTCTTCTTCCACATATTACTCACTAGGAATATAAGTTTGTTAAGTGACTAATCTACTTGGTGAAGCACATGCCTAACTGAATTATTAATAAACAGGACATGAAGTCAAAACATAGTCTCAATATGTGACTATGTATTAGAGAAACAAGAAAAAATATTTGCAAGTCTTGAACTTGTATATTATATAAATTGAGAGTTAATATTTAATGGCTTCAATTCTACTGAAACATGACTAACAAAACAAGTGTGTATGAATATTAAGTAAACATGCCAGGGAATATTTTTTATATCAATATAATTGTAACTTTTCAAATCAAAGAACAACTCAACAGAAGAATTTGAGCATAATATAAATAAGAAAGTAAATATAATTCAGTAGTAAAAACAGATGTTCAAATGTTTTCTCATTTTAGATACATAAGGTATATTTATTTTACACTTTTTATTATACTGTCTCAGTCACATCCAATATGCTCCTGAAGTTAAATCCAATTTTGGTCCCTTCTAAATGCTTTTTAAATTGATTTTTATAGCACACAATATAAAATCTTGATTAAGTAATAATCAACACAATACACAAATCTGCTGGATTGTCTCAAAACTATAAACTTCAAAGATTTATTTCATTGTGGTTTTTTGCTTATATTTCCTTCATGTACTAGGTAAATGTTTATAAATATGTAAAGCTAATACATAGCTTTCAGCTCTGCAGATGAACAAATTGCTCTTTCTGTATTTTTAGATTGGTAGATTTTCAATATGTTATCTGATTAATAAATATTCACTGATGTTGATACTGTTTATATGCCCTTTGTCACCCCATCCCTGGAAGTATCTCTTCTACCTGGCTGTCTCCTCAACTCTCTCATCCTCTTTTTACTGGGCTTTTAAAAAATCTTGATTTTTAAGAGGTCTTCATATATTTGTGATTTGTTTCCATTATATATATATATATAATATATGTATATATATACATAATATATATAATATATATAATATATGTTAATATATAATATATGGTATATATTAATATATACTATATATAATATATAATATATAATATATAACATATGTATAATATGTGTAATTGTATAATATACAATATATACATATATATACATATATATAATATATATACACACACACATATATACATATACATATTTTACTCTTCAAATTGACCTTTCACTCTTTTGTGACCTTAGATGACACCCTTACAATGTTAGTATGTTTTTCTTTTAGGTTAGCGATTTTTATAACATTTTAAAGAACTCTTCGCCTTTTCTAATATTACAAACATGTTTTCTTATACAAGTAAAAGTGCTAGGAGAGTTACTACAATGTTACTGTGTGTAGTCAAGAAAAAACATTGAGTTCAACTGCAGAACTACGTTTCGAAATGTATGTAGATCACAGACACATTAACAGAACAGGACTTTTATAATGCAGTAGAAGCCACCTATATTCATGAGACTGTGATTATGAGAATTTATAGCTTTCTGATACAAACCTGAGATAAGTAATAATGAGGAGACCATTTATCCAACACTAAATATATACCTGTCATTGTGAAATACCTTACATTCATTATCCCACATAATCTACGCAAGATTAGTATCATAAACTACCATTTCCAATTAAGGAAACTATAAAATGCATAGCTTTTTTAATCCAAGATTTTGTTGATTTTGACAGTCTTCTTCCAGAACTGGAGTCTTCAGCCAAAGAGATAACCTACTTGTGAGTGTGAGCCCCTTCAATAAGTAGAGACATACATACAGGGCTTTTTTTGAATCAAAGCCACTTGGGATTTTTGTTTTGTGCTGGACACATCATTGTAACTACACTAGACAACATTATATGCAAGAGATTAGATAAAGTGTTTTTTTATATGCTTATTTTGGAAAAATTAGTTTCATAATGCTCCCCATCTTTTCAGTTGCCTGGACACTGACAGTTTAGAATTATGTAAAATGCTCTGAATTTAATTGGAAAAAATAATTTTTTGAAATGAAGTAAAAATTTATTATAATGGAATCGAGTCAAATCAATAAAACTCATTTGAGAGGTTACTTAAAATACATTAGATATCATTTACTGATTTTTAACAAATGACATTTATCATAATAGGAAACAATAAAATAATTTTATCATTGGCCTTTACTGAGTAAAAATCAAATGAAAAGCATGTATATTTTGTGCATTTGTATCACTCTGAGTGTGTGCTAAAGCCCTTTGTAAAACTCTTTATGGGTTGATTAATATAATGTGCCTATTGCCTATTATCATTTCTTTAACAACACTATTCAGCAACACATACACATTTAAATACAAATACTAATTAATAACAATATTTTAGCTCTTGTTTTCACAATGTCTAGGAATTCATATGTCAAAAATATAAATATATCTTTATTATCTTGGTATTTTACATAAACTTTTTTGTCCTTTCTTATAGTATAAGTTATTTCTTAATAGTAAATATTTGGGCCTTGTTTAAAGTTAAACCAGATGAACTCAGGTAGCAAATACCACAAACATAAAAGTATAAAAGAGAAACCTGCAGTTGGTACAAATGCAAAATATATTTCAATATGAGATAAGCTATGTTATTCTCCAAGGTTATAAAATGACATAGTTGATGGTATGAAGATGATGATGAAGGAGAAAGAAATACTGAGAGGTGCATGTTTATACTAACTCACAAATATGTTTGCCTCTATTTGGAAATCAAGTTGATAGTTATTTTTCAAGTCGACTTTAACCCACTGAAAAGTAGCTGGTTAATATAAGTACTGTAAAAACCAAAGATATTTCCTCTGTAAATTTAGTTAACTTTTAGGTGCCAAAGATATGAAATAAGAGAATTGCCACCAGTCCTTCCATTCATTGAGTTCCTTGCTTAAATACATATACTTAACTCCCCAAAGATCTTAGCACAGAAATATAGCATATCAGTGCTCATTGTTCTTAACCTTTCAAAGCCTTTAAAACTATTGACTTCACCTTATCTAAAAGTATCAGTGTACAGTTTCTTCTTCTTCCTAGAAGAAAATCCCTATCCTTCTTCCTTATTTTTTCACTGCAGTCACCTTAATAGAAGCTCCAAAATACAGGCTCTCTGTGTCTTCTGGAGTTTCAGTCCTGTCTATGCATTGCCCAAAACATGACTTTAGCTATATCACATTCTTGCAAGGTTGTCAAAGCCTACCCCCATATACACATTGCGTATGCACTCTGTGGGTATGTATGTGTATTCTTAATTAATTTGTAAATTTGTTGAAGCAAGGTGTGAATAGGAACTAAAAGAAACAATTTTTTGTTAACAACTGCTTTTGAAATGTAAATTACATCTTTTAGTATTATAGCTATTTATCAGAAAAAAGTCTCTAAAAAAAACCTAATTGGTGAAGACAAATTATAGTTTTATTCATTATTATTTCCTTGTTCTCTTAAATAAAATGTTAGCCAGTATCACACTGTATTTGTGCCTGAGTAAACTTCCACACATTGTTACACTTTCAAAATATTTTTTTCTATATCTTTCACAATTTTTCATTTTTCTTATTTTCCTTTTTGTTGCACATATATATGAACATATCTTAAATATTCAACCCAGAATTTTGTGAGAAAAACTAACCCAAAATTGGTGAACTCAACTAAGTTTAAAATGTTGAAAATATATATTTTTAGATACATTTCTTCCTAAAATTTAGTATACCTCCATTTATTGTGCAAAAATCCACAAAACCAGAAAAAATTAGTGAAAGAATGAACTTGAGTTTTAGTTAGAGAGCTCTCATTTATCTTTGTCAGAAATCATTTGAGAAAGGTTGTATGAGGTGTAGAGGAAATATTGTGACACTCTACATCCTGTAACTTTACAAGCCAGCTATGATTAAAAAAAAAAAAAAAACTTATCACACTATGTTATGAAACCCAAATTTACACATGATGAATCTTTATTGAAAATGTAATTCTAATAGGTTACCTTTTCTAGGGTTATTAAATTATATGATTTATTTTCACCATATAGATATTTCTTTTCAAAGTATTTGTGTTCCTTATATTCAACATTTTTCATGGAAAATTAGTTTCTATTTTCCAGATATATAAAATTTATCAGGTGGAGGCCATTTAGCCCACCTGAAAAAGTAAATGTTAATGTTAATATTCAAACTTTAAACTTCAAATATTAGGAAACTTTAATAATGTGCACCTTTATTATCAAAAGAGAAAATGTGAAAAAACCTGGATATTTTGATAGGATCATGATTTTAAGAGGGAAAATTAATCTGTAAATTTTGAAAGCTAATTTAAAAAAAAATCAGGTATTACATGACCACCAATCTCTGATTAAATTAATAGTTAATAAATCAATGAGCCCAGAAAGTTACTTTTGATTAATTTTGTTAATCAAAGTATATTATTATATATTGACTGGCACAAAGTATATTATTTATGTTGACTGTATATAATTAGTTATGCTTATAATATTGAAATTAGTTCAATAATATTTGAACAGTATTCCCCCCTTATCAGCAGACTTCTAGTGAATTCCTAAAATGTAGATGGTTCCAAACCCTGTAGGTATGTATTTTTCTTATATACATAGCTATGATAAAGTTTAACTCATAAATTAGGGACTAGGAGCTATAAATAAAAATGATAACAAAATAGAACAATTGTGGCAATACACTATAATAAAAGTTTTCGTGAATGTCTTTTTCTTTCCAAATTTGTTTCATTTTATTTCCAACATTTTCTGGGGGTATTTAAATTGTAATTATAATTTCCAAGAACCTGCTTCTACTATAGGAAGGCAAGCTGATTTTTAACTGTATTAGCTTCGTGTAGTTCTTTTATTTTTTTTTTTTTATTTCATGGAAAAAAAGGTAAAACAAAATTTCATAACAAAATAAGAGAAGAATAGCAATAGTTAATACATTGTATGTTGTTATCTTTAAAGGAGTTGCTCAGAGTACAAGACATGGGCATAAAAATTTCTCCAATTGATATTAACACAAACCTTCTTTTCAATGAACTAAGAGACACTAATAATAGAACTGACTCTCATTCTTTTCCAGTTCTTCATGAGCATGCAAAACACGGCCCCATAAGGTGAGAACTTCTATATAAAAAACTTTAAATTAAAAAGAAAAAAAAGCTTCTTTACCATATGTAACCGCTATCCTTAAGTTTCTTTTATTATGCGCTACAGAATTTTGCGTTTTTCTTTTCCCTATGTGTCATGTATGTGGTTCTTGTTTTGGTACAATTCCCTATAATATTCTAGAATGTACTGTTCTGTGAGTAGACTGAAAAGGGTTTTTGTGTGTGGTTTTTGTTGTTGTTGTTGTTGTTTTTCTTCTTCACATTCAGTCTGGAGTTGTAATTTGACACAGATTTCCACCCACGAAGGCTCCAGGCATGGACTTAATATAGTGAAGGCAACACCTCCCTCCCCACCTCCCAGTAGGGTTGGGATTGTATTGTATTCCCTACTGGTTTACCCTTCTTCCCTGTAAAGGGCAACATTTTCTCTGGGTACAGAGGCTCCCTCATCATTTCCAAGACTGGAGAACCCCTAATTTTGGGACTGTGGCGTGTTAGATTTTCTCACAACAACTTATTGTATGTAGTGTACATGTAGTTCTGGTACTCCATCGTTGGCTCCAGGTAACTCAAACTGTAGAAAGTGTAACTGAGGCTAAGGGGAGACTAGTAGAGTTTAGAGCTGAGTAATAAATGCCTATTCTATCCAAATTTAGTGCTAAATCTAGGCTACTCTAATGAATAGATATTTGAAATAAAACTGTATGCAGAAGTGTTTATACCAAGTTGTGATACTAAGTGAACAACGATAGAAATCTTTACCTTTGCCACCTAGATTTCACATATTCTGCAGTTTCTAGTCTTAATGGTTACATTCATATAAACAGACACTCCCAAATTCATGTTAGGTTACTAAGAAACTAGTAAGAGAAATACTCTTCAGAAAAATAAAAGAAAGATAATGTAAATAAATCAGCCAATGCTAAATAGAAGGGAAAAAATTGTTTAAATAATATATATCCAGGTCAATATGCCAATGTTATTTGAAACCAGTCTGCGTGAAAATAATTTGTTTCTCTTAGAAGGTTATACAAATATCAGCTGTGTTGATATGATATGTTTACAAGCAAATCAAATTTGGGGGCTAAAGTAGATTCATTTTTATAATGAATCTATATATGAATCTTAAATAAGATTCAATAAGCAAACAGATGGCTTTGCAGGTGGTCATGTCTTCATAACTAAAGCTATTTAAGGAGCATGTGTTAGCATCTTGAAGCAATGGTGGGCACGTTCAGATGTTCTAAGAATTCTCCAGTCCACTGAGCTGACATCTTCCGCCAATCATTTGGTCACGATTACATCTCCAATTTTTGAAGTATGTCACATTCTCTGAACAGTCCCTGTCTGTACACCCTTAACAGGTGTATATGACATGTGGAAAATGTTACAGATTGTCAGAATTTGGAAAAATGCAGTATTTCATTACTCACATAGAAAAAAGAAAAGAATTCGTTCAGGAAAGGAATGCATTTTGATTAGACATTCCACCATCTCATAGGAGAAGGATAAAATAAAATATTCAACATTTTCTTCTCAATTAACTACATTGATCTAGTCTGTCCTCACTGAAGAAAATCACATCTCAAAATATGCTCACAATTTCAGCAGTACATCACCTTTTATTAATTGATGGATTTTTTCATGTAATTCAGTAATGTATTAAGTTTTGGAAAATTTCTCATTAGAAAAATAGCCTCTTCATTCTTCCCATTACAGAAAATGTTTTTGAACCATCAGCCTTTGAGGGAATCTTATCATTCTTGAACTATGAAGAGTCACAACTCCTGTCACTTATCCAGGGAACATTATCTATCTCGCTCAAAGGAACAACTGCAAAGATAGCTGATATTTTGTAGATCACTGTGCCTGAATAAGGATTTTAACAAAAATGGTGATTTCAGTGGGATTTCAGCCCTTCTACAATCTAAAAGTTTCTATTTCAGTTACCATAAAGAGGTCAGAACAGCTTGTTCAGTGAAACCTCTTGAGGCTAGAAGTGTTAGTTACTGGCCCTGAGCAAATGTAATAGTTGCATGATTCTCTCTTATCTGAAAAGAATAACACAAATATCACCTTAGTACAGTGATTATATTGAAATGGTACAAACCTTTAACCTAATGTTAATTGCAATTAGAAAGAAAAGTATTCATATCATGTCAATAAATTGAGTTATTCATAAGTATTCCCATCTTGTCTCAATTTTTTTATTTTGTTTAGCAGCAGTGACTGAACTGTCACCATGGTGAATTGCCTATTCATTGAAAATTCAAGAGGGTACATGAGCAAGACTTTTTCAAATGATTATAATTTAATGTGTCATAAAAGCCAAATAAGTTTTTAGAAATTATGATTTCAGTTACATTCCTGAGTCCATTTATGATGAACTGTTGATGTGATTTTTCAAAAATGATACTGAAAATGAATTTGCACATTTATGTTTAATCTTATGTAAAACACATTGTAAGATATATTATACGTATCTTGTAAGATAGGTAAGATACATATGCAAGATATATTAGACTGAAGTAGATTGTACGAGTTACTTTATGAAAAGTAATTGATTATGTATGATGTAAATCGTAGCACCATTTCTTGGAATGAATTCCATATGTGACAATGTAAATAAGTCATTTATTTGGTCTAAATCCCATGCAACATGAAGAATATTTCTTAATTATTGGATTTGGATGAAATCATTATGACCATATTCTGTATTCTTTATAAAACTTTTACCTTTGAAAGTTCAGTTGATCCTTACATGAAAATTCAGGCATTGCTTTGATTATTCTCATTAACTTTTCTGAATCATTTGATGTTTCCTTATATTATACATGCATGCAACATTTTCAAGGTTTTAAAATGTGGGCTGAGAAATATTTTAAATTTTATTTTCAAAATGGTATGTATAAATGACTAGAATTTTAACATTCTTTTAATGTTGTAAACATGAAAATAAGTGACAATCATTAGAAAACAATCTATACTGATACTATCATGTGAAGAAATCTGTGTACAAAATATTAACATTTACAAGGAGAATAAAGCACTTTGAGATCCATGCTTGGTTGAATGCAAAAGATAAATGATAGGAAAAACAAAGTTGGCTAAGTAATATAAGGTCAAATTATATAGGCAATTAAAGGTAAGACAGTATTTTTAAAACAAATAGACTGTTGTATACTGCTGGATTTTTTAAAAGCAATTTTCAGGGAGTTCATTATGAGTTTTCTATGAAGAACAGATTGAAGATATGATATAAAACTTCCATAATTTCTGTATGACATTCCTAATGAGTTCTTGTTTGATATTTTACTTTAAATTGCAAACTCCACTGTAACACACAAACGCATACACTTTTTTGCTGTGCTTTTCCATAACAATTATCATACGAAGCAATATGTACATCCATCAATCTGTTTATTGTATAAAGTTTATGTTACTACCTGTTAGTTTCTTTTTTGTAATAATCTTTTTGGTTTATATCTTGTACTAACTACTTTGAAGATAATGGTACACAGTGTAATAACTATAGTTATTCTCATATTATTTGGTTAGGCAATTTGTTTTATTTTTTTCATGAAATAAAAAAATACTATAGGTACAATAAAAAAGGCAATTTTGTCTTCACTTTTCCTTACTCTTACAATTCCAGAAATGAAAATTTCTTGTAGTACACAATGAAACACAAGTAATACTAATTGCATAACTACAAGAATGTTCTTATGATAATTAAACACAGAAATGTTAAATTTTATATTATAAAATACTGTGTAATGTTACCCTCAAAAGACCTAAGTAAATGTATTATGTAAATATATGTCAGGATATCAAAATTTATAACCAGCAGCATTTTTAATCTGCAGGATATACTTGCTTACAGTGTAATGGAAATATAGTGGGCCCCCAAAATTCATGGGGCTTATGTTCCTAGAGCACTGAGAATTGTGAAAAAGAGAGAATTTCAGATATGGTCAGAAAAATGCCTACAAATGCCTGTATTTATAGTTTAAACCCTAAATATGCTATGTCTCCCACAGTTATGTAACTTAATTTAATAAAATACTGTATTAATAAAGCCTTAGAAAATACATGGCGTTTTGGCATCATTTTAAGGATCTTAGAGCTTTAAGAACAACAAAACGAGAACGATGGAGATCGCAACTAGCGGTACGGCACCCCGTTATGATGTGGGAATGCTGGTGCATCTGCCAGAGATGGGCCACAGGGCAGCAGCCAAACTGCTGCAAGGAGAACTAAACAACGCTCTCAGATTGACCACTTGCGAACCTCCCGGGGGGCGGGGGAGGGAGGGTATTTGCGGTTTCCCCAAACAATTATTAGTTAGATTCTAAGGAAAAATCCGTGAACCACTGAGGCCGCGAACTCTGAACCACAACCTGGCAGGGGTATACACCGTATTTGCAGCACTTAACTGGGACCAGCCTGGGATAATGAATGTGCATTCTCGCTTTCTTCAGACTCCGGCTACTTATTCATTCTCAGCATGATACACTTTGAATATCCTAAATAATCTAGAAATCAGAAGATATTTGCTCTGATTCTCTGGTGTCACAACAAAACAACAGAAAATTAGATTCCATAATGAAAATAACTTAAACCTTCAAAAGTCATGCAAACATCAGGTGCTAAAATCTGTACCTATTTTGGGGGTGTCAACATGCGAAATGACACATTTGGGACATATGTTCAAATTCATTACAAATGTTCTCTGTTGTGAGAATAACTAGAAACACACTGATTACCAGAGCAGCTGCAGAACTTCTTCAGTTTCTATGTAATCTTGTTTCTTGTTAAGTAGCAATACTTGTTTATCACTAAGCCAGGTTTCCAGAAATAAGAGCTCCATTTCAGTTTTGAGAAAGTGGGTTAAACCGGGTGTGGTGGTGCACACCTGTAATCCCAGCACTCGAGAGGCTAAGGCAGGAGGATCGCTGTGAGTTCAAGTCCAGCCTGGGCTACAAAGTGAGTTCAAGGCCTGCCTGAACTGCATAGTGAAACCTTGTCTCAAAAAGACAAAAAAAGAAAAAAAAAAAAAAAGAATAAGAAAAAGTGGGTTAGGGAAAGACATTAATTTAAATTCTAGAACTTCATTTAAACACTAGGATCGTATTTTTAATGTCTTTGTTGTATGTTTGCAATTTCAGAATAAAATAAGTAGCTTTGTTCATATTGTATTTTCTATTGTCATACCATACCCTTTATAAAAACTGATAACTGGGGCCGGTGAGATGGCTCAGCGGCTTAAGCGCCTGCCCGGCAAGCGCGAGGGCCCGAGTTCGACTCCCGGAACCCAAAAAAAAAAAAACAAAAAACAAAAACTGATAACTTACAGAAAACACTTAAAATTAAATATTATTACTGTATTTCAAATTTCATTTTATATATTGAAAGTCTTTTTAAAAAGTCTTTTAAAAAACTAGAAATTTTTTTTTAAATCTGATGTTTGAAAATGACAGATTCATTTGTGGCCTAGGCGGAGAGTAAACTTCCACACCAATCCTTCTCAATTGAAAGGAAGAGAGAAAATTTTCCAGAACCTTCAACCTCTACTGCACTTCTTACCCTCACCGCCCCAGTCCTGCACAGTGGCTTTTTAGAAGAGCAGTTCTGTAAGTTTAGTTGTGTTCCTGGTCCCTGTAACGAGGGAGGTGAGTCATGTCTCTTTCTTGGGAAGATGTTACAGCACCAAACCTAGTCATGAAAGGCTAAATAATTCCTGTACTCTTTTGTGTAGGTGTGTCTCTTCATTTCTTGAAGCCGACCATTTCTTTTTCACTGCTATATATTTCAGTTTACCCACAACTACAAAAAAGTTAACCCCCCATTTTTATAATTTAGTAGTGGAAGAGAGTCATTCCCTGCAGCCCTGTCCAATATATAGACCTAAATTTTATTTGCTTTGCAGAAAGAAAAAGAAAAGGTAAATACTGTATATGAAGATATATATGTATGTATGTATGTATATGTATGTATTATATATATGTATATGTATTTGGATATATACATATAATAGTGTGAAATGTATTCTCCACCATTGTTAGGATACTGGCAGTGGACACAAAAACTTTTCTTACTAACCCAAAACTTATTTTATCTTTACATACTGAAAATTTGACAAGAAAATTATTTCAATCCATTTTGACTTGAACTTTATGCACCCATAAAGTAAAATAGATAATCAAAATCATTTTTACAGATTAAATGGTTACAAAATAATGATATGCTGCCACCTTGTCACACAATCCTCTCAGCACTTCCACCTCCTAAACAAAATATTCACACGAGCACCTTTGGGCTTTATTTTGCACTGTTACTACAATAGCTTTATTTTTAAACACAGTATTATTTTCAGCCAAAAGGATTTTATAATTTTCTTCTATCACTGTAATTCTAATTTTGAAAAATATGAAGCCGACTTATGTAAAGCTCATTTGAGTACAGTTTGCAAGCTGTCAGTTTATTGACTTTGCATTCTTGAATATTACAATATTTTTATGTTGCAGTTGGGTGGTTCTACACACCATATTTTAAGCATGTTTGCATGCATCGCATGTTTTCATGTTCTCCACCTTATTACAGATTTAAAAACATATTTTCCAACTTGTTTCCAAAAAAGAAAACTTGACTATGTTTTCAATTCTAACTTTTATCCTAGCTTTCCTGGAGATATTAATTTATTATTTTGTGAAAATTATTGTTATATAATCAAAGTATTGAGTCCAGAACAAAATTTATGAAGGATTGCTGCTCTCTGATTACTCATAATTGTGTTTTCCCTTCCAGCATTTTTTTTAAATGTGGGTTCCGGGAGTCGACCTCAGGACCTCGCGCTTGCCAGGCAGGCGTTTATGCCGCCGAGCTATCTCACCGGCCCCCTTCCAGCATTTTGATGTCCATTCAAAGATATCAAGCCAGATGTGTAAACACTCAGATGTCTACAGGGGGGTCATTTGACAATGGAAGGCAATACAGTCAAATAAATGGAGTAGGAACATTGTTACTAATATACTACCATAAGGAATTTAGAAATTCTTATATGTATGTATATATTGTGCAATGTTTAGATCAGGGTAAACATGTCTATCTCCTCAAATGTTTATTATTTCTTTGTATTGGAATAATTTAAAATCTTTTCTTTAATTCCTAAGACTTACAGTATATTATTATCTATTGTTGCTCTGCTGTGCAACAGCATGACAGAACTTTTTTTTTTTTTTTTTAGCTCAGACTGTCAAAGAACCCTGCGACGGCTAGCTAATATCTCAACAGTATACCGCTAAGAAATGCCTCATAGAAACTTTGGTCTGGGATCTCAGCTGAAGGGACTGCTAGCCTGCTTTCCATGAGAATTGCACAGCAAACAGCAAGGGTAGTAGAATACTGATTTGCAATCACTCTGACTTTCAGATTTTAAAGATTAAACCATTATAGCAAAGCTCTAAAAATTACTACATTTTACAGAAAACTAAGTCTCTAAATCTCAGGGATATTGCTTTTAGAAAGTCACCTTCACGAAATATTTTGCTTTCTGACACCAGAAGGAAATGTGAGCACTGTGTCCACCGTATGTAACGGAGTATGTAAGACGACAAGGCAAGACATCTTTAGACACATTCGGGGAGGAATGAAGAGCTGAAGACTAAACAAGATGCTATGAAAGGGACGAAGGATGAAGTGAGGGACCAAAAACCACAATAGTAAATAAAAATCAGATGGAAGGCAAACACAAACAGAACTGACACTTCAAATAACTACAGTAGGACAGGGAGGAAAGTGTGGAGAAAAGTGTCTCAGAATGAAAAGGAAAAAGTTACAATAATGAGCAAAGCGGTCGTCTGAAAGATAGAAAAGTGGTCTGAAACCTCTACATTAGAGGTTCTGTAGAAAAATATACATCATTGGAAAATAATTAAGAACATATTTTAAAGCCTTAGATGAGTTGAACTGAATGGACACATGTAGAAGCAATTTAAGAATTCTGAGGGAGTATCAATCATTTTAAAAATCAATAGACATATGCTGGCAAATGCATAAATACTGTCTCAAATAAATCTAGTAAACTTCTTAATAATAAATGAATGGAATCTTCCTATCTTCAATCTCCAGTGTCCAATTTATTTCAACAACAAAGAAAGCTCCCAGAATGCTAGATCTAAGAAAGTACCAAATTATTTATTTCAAAGAAGCTGCAATTTTTAATTTGCAAAGAATGGCAGCCCCTTTTATTGTCACTCAGCATCAACATATTTAACAACGCAATAGTGAATATTATGAAATGCTTCCATTTCATCTCTTGTATCAGAAACATGAATGACGAGCCGTATAAACTAAGAGGGATCCTTTGAAAGAGGCTTAGAAAATGTATAATGTTGTATAACAGCTAAGTTGGCAAAAACTTTGCTTGACCTTAAAGGACTATACTTGTTAGAATTAGTTCCAAATCAATAACCATTAGACCGAAACAATGTTGATTTGTGCCTTTCTGAAAGGTAAATGGCTCAAACAAAATCGTTGCAATAAAATCTTCCTCTCTAACAGTATTCATTTCAACAGGAAGCCAATAAATCTCAGTTTCATGAAGAGCCAATAAATAATGAAAAGCCCAGCATTTTATTTTTAATCAGCAGAAATTTAAATGCATTGGCATACACAATGTCAATGTTGCAAGAAAATTCTGCAAGTATCTATTGATGTGTATAATTCACAACCTGGAAAATGAAGAAACACACATATATTCAGTCTTATAATGTAGTCTGAGGACTGCGAAAATGTATATGTATCCTGTAACTTGAAAATATGTAATGCTAAATATATCCAAAACCAGAGTATACTTTTCAGGATTTTTTCTGAGGAAATAAGAAAAATACTCCCTGTCTCATCTTTTCATTCCTAAAGTCCCCTTCATAGAATTTTAAAAGAAAAATAGAGGAGTTACAATGGCAACATTAAATTTATAAAGTAAATTATGGGTGATTTTATTTCACATACTATAGAGTTTCTATCATTCTACTTTATCATGACTAATAGGAGATGATATGACGTAATTACTGGATGCATATATTAAACATGTGGCTATAAAAAAGTAATAACAACAGACATGTTCATAGATAAAATTCAAGAAAAACAAAATTTCAAATATATGTAATCTTTCTCTGGAGGCTGAAGCAGGAGAATTGCAAGTCTGAGCCCAATCTGGGCAACATAGTGACTCGGTGAGACCCTGCCTGAAAATATAAAAATAATTATAATAATACAAATAAAAGATTTTAAAGGCTTTTCTTAAGCTACATCCATATGAAAACGTTCTGGGTTGAATCAACTGTAAAATCTCAGTTGTATGGAGATATCCATAAAAGTACTAGAAAAACTTACACCAAAAGTGAATTTTGATTTTCGTGCTAAATGTATAAAATTATTATTATTTTGTTTTCTTCAGGTTTTATGAACCAATAATTGTAGATGTAAATACCAATCTGTTGATTAAGTTAAAAGTTGAAAATTCTTGTAAAATATTATAAATTTTAGAGTAGACCTTAATGCATGGTGCAAGGAAGTTACTTAACTTTCTCTTATCTTCCTTTAGGGGGCATCTAAATAGTAGTTGTGATTAATATGAGAATTAAAGAGATAATTTAGAATTATCCCGTTCTTCTTGGAGTGTCCTCGATTTCCTGTTGTTTGTCTCTCTTACCCTTACATTTTATATATATATATATAATTTTCAGTTTTTCAATTCTAAAATGTTAGCCCCTTAATGTCAAAGACTTTTTGTCTATCTCATATGATAAAATTATTAGGTAAGTTTTTTAAAATATTTCTCTACTTCTAAGTTACATGAGTTTGGAGAACAAGACATACTTCTAATGAGTTAACCAGTTTAAAATTGTGTTCCCTACTGTATGGAAAGTACGTTTTTGCTTTCTAACTTCAGAAGGAAAAAAGCCAAATAACTCTTATCTTGTTATTTAAGAAAAAAATTTCTAAATGTAAAGCTATTTTAAACCACTCTTGTGTGTTTAGGAACACCCACTTAGAATTAAACTGAGTCAAAAATTGATCTATATAAAAAAATTACATGTAACAGTAAAGACAGAAACCTTACAACAAAATCAACATTGAAGTCCCTTCCTACAATAGCCACTTTCTATGAGGTTTTTAAAATAGTTAAATTCAAATCACATTTCTAAAATACAGTAACTTTATTTTGAATTGAATTTTTGAATTCATTTTTTAAAAGATTCCACTGTTAATTCATTACTAAAGCTAATATCCATTCATAAATTAGGTATGCAAAATATTTGCTTAATATTTTTTTAAATGTGAGGTTTTAAAGAAACATTCTTTCTTAATGCCACAAGAAGAAATATGGTCCTCTGACCTGTATTAAATGTTGGCCCTCCAGAACTGTGGTATATAAAATAGTATTATTTTAAACCACTCAACTTACAATAGCAATAGAAAAGTAATTTTTATGGTATACTGATAAAGTTATGAATGGAAATTCTACAGTTTCACATTTAGGAAAGAATACCTTCTAATTCTATGATTTGTCCTGCTTAAAACATATGTATCTTTTTTCTTCTACTAAAAATACTAAGTCCTTGTTTTCTTTGACTCTCTTTGCTTTTGATATTGAAAATTTCCTTCTAAAATTGTCTGAATTGTTTGCCTTCTTTCCATTTTTTTTATCCTCCATTACTCAGGATTGCATCCTTAACATCCACCAAAACATCTCCATTCAAAGATACTCAATGCTTTATTTTTTATTACAATATTGACTATTCTCAAATTATTCTTCCTTCATTAAAAAAATACATACTAAACTCATTGCAGCATTTGCCATTGGTGACCTTTTGACTATTGAAATATTCAACATTATACTTTTGTAATTTTCTTCTTACCTATTTCAGGTTTCCTTTAATTATTTTCCCTCTGGCCCCTTCTTCTGCTCCAGCCCTTCAATAGGATGTTCTCCATGATTTTATTCTAAGTCTTGTTCCCTTCATACTGTGATAAACCATCCAGTCTCCTGGCTTCAATAACACTGTCACATAGAACATTCTATTATTTCACTTTTTACCTCTATCTGCATGGTTTATCATATCAAATTTATTATATCAAAATCAAATTATTCAAAACATTAAATATACTTTCTACATTCATTATTTAGATGCTATCATATTAGTACTTATCTGATATACACAGTATTATCAACTCCCTTTCCTTACTCAAAAAATAGATGTAATTCCTACCTCTGAAAAAACACTTATCTCTGTTTCATTCTTTCCTTTTTCTGCCATTGTCTTAAAATTGCAGATATCTATTTTTCCCACATAGTGTGCTAAAAATTTTGCCTCCTAAATCAGTATTCTTCTTTCTGAAACCTTTTTTTTAAATAAATTTTTTAAAACTGTAGCTTATATTTTTCACTGATCTTCAATGCATATTTGCTAAAATCAGGTATTACCGACCTTGGCATCAAGATCACAAAACTTTTCTAAAAATAACCTTTCGGACCACATTCTAAAAATAGTGTGAGGAAAAATATTGAATACTTGCTATAAATTACATGCCAATTTAACATACATTTATAAGAGGCATATACTTGAGTAAGCTTTTGACATACATAACATACAAAATATAGAAGAATCTCTGGTCTTCAAGGAGATTTCATTCAAATGGAGGGACCTCCATCACCACAGGAAAGACAGATATAAACTACTGAGAACAATGAGTCAGAAAAGAAAGAAGTTTGAAGTGGTCTTCAAGTAAACTGACAAGGAAAATTTTACAGAGAAATTGTAAATACTTCATTGTAAGGACTTCTCAGGAGGAGATAAAAAGCCAGAAGAGTAAAGGACATCCAAGAGAAACGTAACAAGAGTATGCAAAGGTCCACAAGTACTTCAGGCTTTGAACAGTCCTAGGAAAAGCAAGAAAGCCCAGAGAACTGGCAGTCAGCAAGCAAGGATTGAGTAGTACGGACCTGACTAGTGGCCAAATATTTAAAGCCCGCCAAGTGGTTTTGTTTCTGTTGTGACACTGAAAACTTTTGGAGACGTCAGGGCCAAAAAAAAAAAAAAAAAAAAGACTTGATTTTTCTTATAAGTGAACAGAATCTTTCTGGGCCAAAAGTACACTGCTAAATGGTAAAGGTAGAAGCAAAAACAAAAACAAATTAAGGTGCAACTTGGACAACTCACATGTTAAATCACTGCACTTCAGAGCTGGTAAAATACAGAACTGTGCACTGAGCATGTAACTTGGGAGTAAACCACTTGCAAGGCCCTGAGTTTAATCCCCAGCATTGAAAAAAGAAATAATTGTCTGGTTTTGATGATCCAAAATTTGTCAATTATTACATTTTAAAAAATATTATATACCCTACTTTCTGCTTATTCTATTTTATCTAGATTTTACCAAATGTACAATTATATTAGTGCAACATAGCATGAAAGCAATTGTCAATTTGAGCAGATTTTTATACAGAAGTAATTTAAAAAGTATAAAACATATGGATTTCTACGTGCTATAACCAAATGACAGCAGAAAAGTAAAAGCTTTCCAGGGAGTTAGACAATACAATTTAATTTATATACAGACATATTTATAGTGTTATAATATGTCTGTTGCACCTTAATCTGTTCTGATTTCCACAGAAAATTATTTTCATGAGATAAACTAGTTTATAAAAATATTCTTTCATATTTCAATTGACAATTCAATCCTAAGTCTCTCAACTTTATACATATTTTTTAATTTTCTTTATTGAAATGTTTTCTTGTGTGACTTTTTTTTTTTTGTGGGTACCGGGGGGTCAACCTCAGGACCTTGTGCACCAGCAGGTGCCCGTGCCGCTGAGCGATATCACCGGCCCCTTTATTGTATGTGGGTTCCGGGAGTCGAACTCGGGCCCTTGCGCTTGCCGGGCAGGCGCTTAAGCCGCTGAGCCATCTCACCGGCCCTTGTGTGACTTTTGAAGTGTAAAGTAGCACACATATATGCTACAAATAAATGTGCATGTATTGAAGTATGTATGTTGAATATTTAAAAAATCTTAGTGACATACCATAAAAAAGTCTGGAGACTATTGTTACAGATAGAGAGGCATGTTGCATACAGAATATTGGTGGTCTTTGGAGCCACACAGATCAGCTGTGATTAATGAAGTAACTACCATTTAATGTTGTACCTAAGGTCAGATGTATTGCTGAAATGATCGCATTTTAGCCTTTCCAAAACTACATGTGGAAACATAGTTGTGTTTCCTTTTTTCTCTCCACCTGGAACAATTCTCAACTATGAAATTGGTGCTCTAAAATTATGCTATAGTCTCCCAGTCACCAAAAAGTACTTAAGGAGATTTTTTTGTTGTTCATTAAACAAAAAGAATCCAATCCCTAACATTTCTTCAGAATATTACAATAGTTATCAAACTCTCAACTCTACAGGAGTATTGGCAGATAAGAAATGGAAATGGAAATGGAAAACAGAAATGGAAAGTTCACATAAATCTCAAACAATACTTGAAACAATATTGTGGTCCACTTGCCATTATTTGGAGACAATTAACTGTAATTTTAGTGTTTGCAGGACCTGGGAGGGCTTCTTTTTTCTTTTTTTTTTTTTAATGTGGGTACCAGCAGTCGACCTCAGGACCTCATGCTTGCCAGCAAGCGCTTGTGCCGCTGAGCGATATCACTGGCCCTTTTTTCCTTTATGTGGTTACCTGGAGTCAAACTCAGGACCTCGCGCTTGCCAGGCAGGCGCTTATGCTGCTGAGCTATCTCACCAGCCCTGGGCTTCATTTTTAAGTAAAGCAGGGGTTTGGATGGGCTCAAAGTAAGTCCATACATTCAGGGAGGCACAGAAAACAGCTGTCCCCTTCCTGTCCTCTCCTTTGTTGGAGGGTGGTAATCTGAACTCATTCTTTGCTGTGCTGCAGTGATTTTTGCCTTGTACTACCCAGATTTAAACTTTTTTCATAGTTTGAACAAAAGTGTCAATATAATTTTATTGGGAATGAACTGTTCACGATTTAAATCAGTGATAACATGATAAGAATTGTGACAAAGAAACTATCATCTTACATCAAAAATCACCTCCAAAAATGATACAGTCATAAAAAATGTGAAAGAATATACTGTACAAAAGAAGCTATAGAGAGTTAGCAGGAAAGTAGGAGAGTGAATTACAGTTTAACTGTAGAAGAGAAATTAATTCTGATCTTACAGTGTGGTCAAAGCAGCATGGTATGTTGTCAATGTGCCAATAACAATGCAGTTATGTTAACATGCATTTTAGGTCAGTTTCTGGATTAAATGCTATCTTGTTGTGCATTATTTAGCTGAATTCATACAAGAAAACCAATAAATACTGTTATCTTCCTTTATCAATGATGAGACAAATGATTGGTGAGGTAAACGACTTGCTCAAAGTCACAACTTATTGAAGTGGCAAGACCATAATTGGAATTCAGTCCACATCTGAGTTATTATGCTATTCAACTTCTCCCATATTTATATCACCATGAAATTGAGAATAGTTTACTGGATTTGTAACAAGATATCAGATTGTGTGAAGTCTGAGGAAATAAAAAACTGTATTTTCTTCTTGAGGTTCAAGTAAAGGATGGAAACCTTTTACCAAATATATTTTTGCACTCTTTGAATTTATAGTAAATATATTTATTACTTGTATTATTTCAAATATAACTATTTATCTAAATTTTTTTTTTGGTGGGTACCGGGGGGTCGACCTCAGGACCTCGCGCGCCAGCAGGCGCCCGTGCCGCTGAGCGATATCACCGGCCCCTTTTTCGTATGTGGGTTCCGGGAGTCAAACTCGGGCCCTTGCGCTTGCCGGGCAGGCGCTTAAGCCGCTGAGCCATCTCACCGGCCCTATCTAAATATTTTTGCAATTAATTTTAATTAATTCTACCTGGTTTTTACAAGGTTTGTTAGTCATGTATTTTTCATTAATTTAATGATATTTTTTAAAATTACAAGACAACTCGCGTGATTGTTACATTTAACTGTCAATTTGATTGGCTTTGGACCCACCTAGGAGATTAGTAAAGCACACTTTCGGGTGTCTTTGGGTAGGTCATGGATGTGACCTTGGGTACTCTCTTGTTTCTCACCTCTTCCTCACTGGTCCTCTTCTTCTCCTCTGCTTCTTGGCCACCATGAGGTGACTAGCATTCCTCTGCCAAGCCTTCTGACATGATACGCCTGCCTGTAAGTGAACTGACCAAGGACTGAATCCCCTGAAGCCATGAGCCAAATTCAGCTTCTCTTTCTTTAAACTGTGGGTGTCTGGTATATGCATGGTTATGAAAAGCTGACCTAATACACTGTGTTACATGGGATTCTAGAATTTTTATGTCTATGTATAGTACCCTATAGTTTAGAAGGTTAGGGACATTGCTAAAACAAAACAAAACAAAACAAAACAAAACAAAACAAAATAAAATTGACTTTACTCAGATCTCCTCTGCTTTGCTTCATAATGAAAAACGTCAGCATTAATCACCAGTATAAATACTCACTTTACATTTGACTTTTATCAGAAGTTAGGTAAATTATGGGAAGGAAAGATTTTCTAACATCTAAAGTTAGTTTTATTTTTCACTGGCCATTTTGCTAGCAATCTGATTTAAGCATATGAGAGAGAAGCCGAGATAGAGACAGAGATAGAGTGAGAGACATCAGTGCTAGAACTAAAACAGATAACCATGGCAGAAAACTAATTGACTGCTATATAAGGTATTACTTATTCTTTGAAACAAAGTGGAACCTCAGTAATGAAGATTAAGGCATGAATGTCAAGTCGAGTTAGCAAAATAAACAGGACAAAAAGCTCAATCCTGCAATAGTGGGCTACTGCCATTTGGACTTAGGTAAGATTTATACAAAGGGTTGATGATAAAGTCAAAAGATACCAATTTGGGAAAAATGATGAAAACAGGCACAGGTCAGAATCTCATTGCTAAATTGTGTGATAAAAATATTTGTAAGTATTACATGTTTCTCTGATCAAAACTTTGTAATTTCAATATATGGGAAGAATTTCCAGTTCTCATGACATTTAAAAATCATCAGATTGAAAAGCAATAATGACATATCACACTTTATTAGTGTAGAATGTTCAAGTATTGACAAATGCCATAATTTAGCTTTATGAAAAAAGAAATTCAATTGTTATGATTCTTACTATTAGAATGAATCCATAAAATGAAACAATTCAGTCTTACTGTATAATTTATAAGAAATCAAATTAATGGTGCTGCAAACTACTCAAATCTATTTACCCTGTTCAAATTATAACTTTATAAGATATTTTTCAAAGAAGCTTATTCCTGAGTAATATAATGTTTATTAGAACTACAGGATAATGTGCTAAGTACTGGAAAATCTCAGGAAATAGGCAATTTATGAAATATCATGTACTAGTTCTCTGCTTTAAATGTTAGAAAAACATGTCTAAGTGTACAGTACATTCCTGATTTCTCATATTATTATTTTTATATAAATTTATTCTAGAAATTTAAGAAAGGTTATATAAACAATTTATTTATTGTGGCTATCTCTTAATTGATATTAAATACATTTGATTTTCTATATGTATGTTCTGCTCTCATATATGTATATACAATTCTAAAATGTAAAGCTTTATAAAAAGTTTATTCCATGAATGTTATTGCTTCTTATAAAAAGAATTATTTTAATAAATTATTAATAAATTATAAGCTAAATAAGATGAGTACTTCAGATTCAATGAAGCATAGTAAGGGAAAATAAACATATTTTCCATGCTATTTATTTTCCATAAACATACTATAAATCAGAAACAACCATCAAATGAAGCTGAACAAACTTCAGCTTCTTGCAAGTATTTCCTACTGCATAACATTATTTATTTTTCTTCTGGATAATGCAAATTAGATTAATAGTAAATGACAATATTATTAATTTCCCTCTAAAATACATTTCAAATCTGCACTACTGAATGACTTGAAAATAAAAAGTGATATTTTGCTTATAAAATCATAACCCCTAGTGGACATTCATTTTTAGTAAAAATATGAAATAATAATGGCATGAATATCACAGTCATGAAGGTAACAGAAGGATACAAGTAACAAAGTTATGTATGAAAAAAGTTATGTATGAAAAAGTATGTTGAAATACATACACAAATTAGAAGAGTGATGACCTGGAAATAAAACTACATAGCTCAAGTATGTAAATCCTTAGAACATTCTGTAAAGTATAACTTTTAGATACATGCCTTATTACTAGCCTCATTCACAGGACTCAAATCATGACCTACTAAATATATCTTTCAGATTTAAGACCTAAAAGTTATAAATCTTACAACACTACAGTCATGAAATTCTAGTGCAGTTGAAAATAATGATAGAATTTCCAGTCGCCAGTTAGAGACACATTTCTTGTATACCCAAGTTAGATACTGTAAGAACCATGACATCCAGCTGACAAGTTACAAATCAAAACATTTTTACTCGCCCTTTGGAGTCATTCAAAATTATTGGTGTACAAATTCCCTATCAAGTACACAACGTAAAAATCACCATTTTAATTTGTTAGGCTTTGACCTACTATCCATCAGAAGCTCCCATCCTTTAGGGCCTATGTGCTATAGTGTCTACAGTGTGACAATCAAGGAGCCTGAAGTGTGAGGCCTGACACTTTTTAAATAAGAATTATCTGTTTTTGCTTGCAATTTTGCTGCCTATTAATTAATGCTTCTGCTCACTAATGAATGCTGCTGTCTCCACAGGATTAAATAGAGCTATGAATTTATTTTTATGTTTCTTTCCCAAAGTCTGTCTAGTCCACCTCTGGAAATCCCTGTATTTATCATGGGGTCAAGTGTAAGATTAGATCTGCCACAGCCCAGAAGTTCAGACCTCTCAATGATTCACAGTTTAATGGTCACATCTAGTATTTGGGATTATAGCAATATAATATATAACTGATACGAATTTAAAAGTAGTGTATAATGTTTGCTTTCATTTTTTTATAAAATATGCACATTGAATGTGATCTAGTTTAGAAACTTAAGTCAATAATAAAATCAGATTTATTAGAAAGAGTAAATATATAACATATTAGTTGAATTTTAATTGCTGGGACAAAATACCTGATATACAAATTAAGGGAGGAAAGATTCATTTTAATTCACAGTTTCGGAGGTTTCAGTCCCATGTTTGGCTGGCTCCAAGGCAGAAACATCCTGGAGAAAGGTCCTGGGAGAGAATAGCTTCTCACATCATGGCAGCCAGAAAGCAGAGAAAGGGAGAGAGCCAGAGAGACAGGAAAAGCCTGGGGACAGTACACTTCAAAAGCTGCCTTCCAACCGGGTCTCACCTCCTCCTAGATTCTTCAGTTATGAGCTCATCAGAGGATTAACCCATTCATGAGATTAGTGGCCTTGTATTCTAATCACCTTACAAGAGTTCCAACTCTGAACAATGAGACTTTGGGAGATATTTGAGATCTAAACCATAATGAACTTTTTAGAGTATTGTGTTTTGCTGCCTGGTGCATACTTAATGGACTGACAACTTAGAAATATTTTTTCCAAGTCAAAGCTAAAGCAGATGTTGAAATTTAATTTTATTCTGTTCTACCTGTGTCTGTATCTTCATGTACTCATCCTAAACTACCGCAAATTTGATAGCTGCTATCATGTCTGTTCTTATTTACTCCCTAAACTATTATATACAGAGTGCCAAAGAGTTGTTGAAGAAGTAAATAAGATTATCCTATTTTAAAGTTTCAATGGTCTTCCTTTGCATTTAAAATAATCTGTAAACTTAACTCTCACACTCAGAACTCCAGGATTTAGTTTCCAGGTCTTTATCTAACATCATCTAACACTGTTTACTGGATCTTGCAATTCTTCCAAGCCTTTCTTTTTTCACAACTTTTAAGATTTCACTACTCTGTAAGTTTTAGATAATTGATAACACTGCAAATTATTTTTGTCCAAGGATATGCATGGAGATTTTGTAAGGTAGAGGGATAATTAATTGTTTTACCATGAGATAAAGTAATTATGCATCCATTTATTAATTTATTAAGTATCCTTGATTGAGTTTTACTCAGAAGCAGTTCTAACTTCTTACTGGTTTCCCATTAATGAGTTAAATAAAATTTTTGTACAGATTTCTCTTACATTTCTGTGAATGTCTTGGTTGTACAATATTTTTTAAATTATCTGTTAACATATGTATGCATGAGGGGAATTTATTTGCCCTAGTTGGATATAGAGTAGGGAATTAAAGTGTCACTACATATGGATTGAGGATGTAGCTCAATGGCAGTAATAAAAGTTGAATCAAGAGAAACATGATTTTTATTTTGTTCTGGTTAGATTTTAGTTGTGGTAACCAAAAGTCAGAAAGGTAAAAATTAGTGCAGCTGCATTAACCCATAAGCAGACAATTCTAACACTAATTATGTTGAAATTTCAGTGGCTAACTACCTTTCCTAGAAGGATAATAATATTGTGATGTACTTAGATAAAAGTTAATACCTTATTGGACAAACTGACACAAACTAAATTATAGTATTTGTAAAGAGAGGAACTCTGCCTCTCTAAATATTTTAAAATTATGAAAGGGAAGTATATTGGACAGAGAATAGTATTTAATAATCCACTTTTCTAAAAATGATGTTAAAATTTTTTGTTCCTAAATATTATCTAAATAATTCATCCCATATAATACAACAAATAATTAAATGCAGAAAAAATATATTTGGTTAAAAATCATATTAAGCAAATAGTCATGAGATTCAGTTGGTTGGTTTAACTGGAAGTAGCTGAAAAGCACAGATGAGATAATCTGAGACTCAGACTCTCAGTGTCCATCTGCGGGAAGCTTTTAGTGGATTATCATAGTATTTATGGAGCATATGTTACACACAATAGTTTATGCTACATCCTGGAACTACAACCATAAACAAAATATACTATTTGCTATTACAAAGCCAATAATGCTGTCAAAAAATGAGCAATTACAATATATATTATTGCGTCTTTATTTTACCTAATTTTCTATGAAGGTGACCTCTTGAGAATTGCACAAAGACTTCTGTGTAATCAATACTGTTTCAAGTCACTTCTTACATTTGTTTTTCTATTGTCATACTTTGATTAAAAATCTAAGTGACTTCAATGGGTTTCTTCAGAAAAATGCTGAGATGGTACATTATTTGTAAAAAATATCTGGGCTTGATCTGCCAAGAAAACAGATACAAGACCTTAGAGAATTCATGTAATCTTACTCGGATATTGTCCATGTCTAATAAAAATCACAGAGCTATGAGATCCAAAGCCATCAGCATGCAAACATCTATCTATATTAGTGTCTTCACCCATATAATCCTATTATTCTAGGAAATTCTTGCCCAGGGAGGTAAATTTAAAGTTTGTTCTTTGTTTCAAGATCTCCTTGGTTGACATATAGATTCTTCAATAGAACCCATTGAAAAATAGCTTATTACCAATACTCTGATTTCTGGCTTCAACACTGTAATTTTGCTCTGTGCAAAAACCACCATCTCTAAGATTTTTACCAACTCCCATTCGAACCTCACATTGCCTGCATGATAGTTCAACATTAAATAAAACTGTGATATCTCAATAAACACTCCAATTTTCCTTTGTCCTCTATGAAACACTACTAAGTCACTGAGGTAGTAATGCATTGGTGTACAGCAGTAAGAAAAAAATTAACTTTGATCTTATGAATTTATTGTCTTGGTGCTATTTGGGAAAGCCGATAATATTCAACAATTTCATTGTTTAAATAATTCTATCTTTGAAAATGTTTAATGTTATAGAATTAAGCTGTTTAAAATATATAGAAGTGTAATTAATCCATTTACTTTTATCTGAATGCAATTATAGATAACAAAATATGTTGAGGAGTAAGTAATGCAAAAAATAATGTTCCATAAGATTTTTTTCTTTATAAGCTATAAGGTATAATTGTTGAAGTAATATCACAGCAAATACAAGCATGCTACATTTATTGAAACATGTTATAAAAATGTAACTTTTACTCCTGAAGATTTCATAGCAAAATCAAAACTAAAGTGAAGGATTGCAAAATAATTTTCTGTAAGATCTACTATCACTTTGAGTTCTTGAACAATCATTCTTTGTTTATCTCACAATATTAACCGTAATCTTTAGAAGTTTTAATAAAAAGTATAACCATGACAGAAATTTTAATGTTTAATTATAAAACACTATAGAAAAAATATAAATATCACCCTAAATATAAATTTTAGCCTTTATTCGTTTATTTAGACACTGCATGATCCTGTAAACAATTGTCTCTCCCTGTCCGGGTCTTAATCTCTTGCCCTTTCTTATTACTCCTCTCTCTGTATGTAATCTATGCCAAAATCTTACTGACACAAATGTTTATTTATTAGTAACAATATTTCTGGAATTTCATTATCAAAAACATTAACTTGTTGACTTTGAGGAAACTGACATATTAGCAAGACAAATCCATCATTAAGCTAAAGTGGTATCCTATGGTAAGTTTGATATCTTTTTATATTAAAATCTTAATATTAAAGTCACTGTGATTATTTTCACAAAATTACTACATGTAAAAAATGCTGCTATATTTTCTCATATATTTATTTACCATTTGTACTTCTTCATCTGAGAAGTGTGTATTCATATCAGATGCCTGTTTTTGGACTGGGTCTTTAAATTTGGGGGGGTCTGATTTTTTTCAGTCCTTTATATGTTTTAGATATTAGTCCTTTAACTGAGGCACTACTGACTAAAATTTTTTTCCCATTCTGTCAGTTGTCTTTTCACTCTGTCAGTGATTTCTTTTGCTATGCCAAAGCTTTTTAATAAGATGAGAACCCAGTTGTTGATGCTTTGTAATATTTCATGGGCAATCGAGTTTTTGTTCATTAAGTCTTTGCCTACTCCTATTTCTTCAAGAGTTCTACTTATTCTCTCTTCCAGTAGATTTACTGTTTCTATTTTAATATTTAGATCTTAAATCCATTTTGATTTTAATTTAGTGCATGGTGTGAGACATGGGTCTAGTTTTAGTGTTCAGCATGTGGAAAGCCAATATTTCCAGTACCATTTATTAAAGAGGTTATCTTTCTTCCAGTGAAGGTGTTTGGCCTCTTTGTCAAAGATAAGGTGGCTAGGATTGGTTGCAGTTGTTTCTGCATCATCTAATCTGTTCCATTGATTCTCAGGTCTGTTTGTTTACTTATTTATTTATTTATTTTTTTGCCAATACCATGCTGTTTTTATCACAGTAGCTCTGTAGTATAATTTAGAGTCAGGGATTGTAATGCCCCCTGACTTGCCTTTGTTGCCCAGTATTGTTTTTGCTACTCTAGGTCCCTTCTGTTGCCAAATGAAGTTTAGGAATGTTTTCTCTAGTTCTGTGAGGTATGCTAATCGTATTTTGATTGGGATTGCATTAAGTCTGTATAACAATTTTTTTTTTGTGGGTATCGGGGGTCCACCTCAGGACCTCGTGCGCCAGCAGGCACCCAGCTGAGTGATATCACTGGCCCTTTTTTCGTATGTGGGTTCTGGGAGTTGAACTCGGGCCCTTGCGCTTGCCGGGCAGGTGCTTACGCCACTGAGCCATCTCACCAGCTCTGTATAACAATTTTGGGAGTATGGCTATTTTCACTATGTCGGTTCTTCCTACTTGATAGCAAGGGATATCTTTCCATTTTTCGATGTCCTCTGTGGTCACATTTTTCAGAGTATTTCAGTTTTCAAAGTAGAATTTTTTACTTCCTTTGTTGGATTGATCCCTAAGTATTTCATTTTTTTTTTTTTTTGTGGGTACCGGGGGGGTCGACCTCAGGACCTCGCACACCAGCAGGCACCCGTGCTGCTGAGCGATATCACCGGCCCCTTTTTCGTATGTGGGTTCCGGGAGTCGAACTCGGGCCCTCGCGCCCGCCGGGCAGGTGCTTACGCCACTGAGCCATCTCACCGGCCCCTCATTTTTTTTTTTTTTATGCTATTGTGAAAGGTGTTGTTTCCCTACTTTCTCTCTCAGTGAGTATTATTTGTGTACAGGAATGCTATTGATTTTGAGTAATAACTTTGTATCCGGCTACTTGACCGAATTGCTATTAATTAAAACAATGCTTAAATTCCATTTCAGTCCAGAAAGAACCATTATTGTCAAGAAGTCAACCAATAACAAATGTTGACGGAGCTGTTGGGAAAAAGAAACCTTCTGCACTGTCGGCGGGAGTATAGACTGGTTCAACTACTGTGAAAATCAGTGTAGAGGTCTCTCAAAAAACTAGGACTAGAAGTTCCATTTTACCCAGCTATTCCCCTTCTTGGTATGTTCCTGAAAGAATTAAAAGCATCATTGCACAACAATAAATGTGGAGCTATGTTTATAGGATCACAGTTTGTAACAGCTAAATCTTGGAAACAACACAAATGCCCACCAACAGATGAGGATAAAAAAGATGTGTTTTTTGTTTTTTGTTGTTTTTTTTTTTTAACACAATGCAGTACTATTCAGCCACAATGAAGGTTAAACTTGGGACATTTCTACGTAAATGGATGTACCTTGAGATTATACTCCTAAGTGAAATAAATCAGACACATGTGTAAATATCTCATTGTCTCTCTTGTGTGAGAAACTGAAAGTATAAATAAGGACCAAAATGTATAATAGCTATTGTGAAATAGGAAGAAATTGTTCAAAAGGAAAGGGGAGCTGGCAGGGAAAGGAAGGGAAAAGAAAAAAATGAGAAAAGAAGAATAAAATGGAAAAAAAGTTTTGTAAATAAGCGGGGGAAGAGTGATTGAAGTGAGGGGAGGAAAATGGAAAGAAAAAAGAGGAATCAAGATTATCAGGTACAGGTACAAATTCTCTATGATGGAAGTGATCATTATGTATATCAAAATGGTACCAATAAACTGAATTTAAAAAAAAGAAAATGCTGACATATGCTATCTCTAATACCATAATTGTTTGTTTTATTTGTTTTGTTTTGTTTTGTTTTGTTTGTTTTTTAACAGCACTATTGCCTGAAATATATGCTGGGTTACATACGATGCAAAGAACAGAGAGCTGCCCCAGCCATTGTGTTGCAGAGCATCAACCAAAGAACAGTAAAGTTTCCTCTCAAAATATAGTTGTAAATTGCCGAGCTATCAGAGCAAGTTAAGAGCAAGAGTGAAGGACTCTCAGCCCTGTTGTGGATGTTACTTTTTGTTCTTTATTTCTGATTCCAGAAATTCCATGATATTTGCAAATTTCCCTACTTTAATTTTTGCCACCAGTTTCCCTATGACAAAGTAGGAATTGAAGTCACTGCTTCTGTCTCATCCGTCTTCTGGTGTCACTGTCAGAGTTGCAGGTACGTGAGGGAATGACATAAAAGGAGAGGTGTGCCGGTAAATATGTTTCTTCCCTTTAAACTCTGAAACAGTGTAGGGCAATAGACATAAAGATGGCAGTAGTTTACCTGGCAATCTATTTTTCATTCTTGCCAAGAGAAAAACACATAATGGTCATAGGTAGTCACAATTCTCACACAAATTGTACAATGAAGAGGATAGAAGTACTGAAAGGGGAAACAACATTGATAAATAAAGTGTTTCTTAAATAACTCCAGTATGCTAGTTTGTATTATGTAATGTTTTAACTTATTTTAGTTAAAACAACACAGCATAGAATTATAGTTTTGTGTATTTAACTTAAAAATCCATGCTTTAAAAACACTGATCAATATGTATTATAAGGATGAAGGAATGCAAAGTATTCTACAGTGAAACAAAGCAGATCTGTGATTGCTTGGGGTAAGGAGAGGGAGAGGCAGGAGACATTACCAAAGTGCTCAAGGAAACTTTCAAGGTGTTGGTAATATGTGCTGTACTGAACGTACAATTGGTTTCATGAATATATATATAAATAAATAAATAAAAATATATATAATATATTGGTTTCAAAGGTGTACATATATTAATTTGTATGTCAAAAATATATTGTTTATGACAAGTATTGTCTCTTTATTTTCACCCCCAAATTATTAAAATAATGGAAAAAAATAACAGAAGTTTTCATGTCATGGGCCAGTGTTTTTATTCTTATATTCCCATTTTTAATTTCTTTGTTTTCATTTGCATGAAAGGAAAGGGATAGTCACCTTCTCTGAGTTTTCACAGAGCACTAATTTGAGTAACTATTTTAATCTAAAATTTCCTACTATAACACTCAAAAATTTTACTAGGTTGCAGTCATTTATTTATTTATTTATTTATTTATTTATTTATTTATTTATTTTTGTGGGTACTGGGGGTCAAACTCAGGACCTCGCGCGCCAGCAGGCGTCCGTGCCACTGAGCGATATCACCGGCCCTTTTTTCGTATGTGGGTACTGGGAGTTGAACTCAGGACCTCGCGCTTGCCAGGCAGGTGCTTATGCCGCTGAGCTATCTCACCGGCCCTGCAGTGCTTTAAAAAGATATAAAAAACAGATTCTTAGAAAGCTCAAATATAGCACAAAGTGCGTTCATTGAATGTTTAGATTTTTACTATAGCAAACAACTATTTGAGAATTTTGTAATACATTTATTGACATAATTTTCTAAAACATTTATGGCAGAAGTAACAATGGAAATTCATCTTCCAGGGTCATTAAATTTTTTTCCCAGCTGGGTGTGGAGGCACATGCCTGTCATACCAGCATTGAGAGGCTGAGGCGGGAGGACTGCTGTGAGTTCGAGGCTAGCCTGGGGTACATAGTGAGTTCAAGGGCTGCCTGAACTACATAGTGAGACCCTGTCTGAAAAAAAAAAAAAGAAAAGAAAGAAAAGAAAAGAAAAAGATTGTTTAAAAATTTTTTCCCTATATGTATCTTGCGGTACTCTTTTTAGAAACAACTAAGATTCCTTATCTTGAAATAGATTACAGATGAAGTTTAGAAAAATCTGAGATCTTTATGTTCAGCCAAAATTTCACTCAATAGCATTTGTTAAGTCACAAACTATAGTCAGAAGAATTCTACTATTGACCCTAAAGAAAAGAAAACTACAATCTTTTCTTTGGCATATTGGGAAGCTTTTAAAATATCTAAATAGTGATATTTTTCTAAATATCAACAATCTGAAATAGAGTCTGTCAGGAAGTTGACTAGTGAAATATTTCTTCAGTGGGTTTTCACGGTGAGTGTGGTGGGCTGACAACGGGTGGTCAACTTGTAACAATCACCCAGCTGAACTGAATCAGCGTGGTGCTGGGTGTGGAGGGCCTACCTGAGGACAGACGCCAACAGCATAAAAAGGAGAACTGGAGAGGAAGAGGTGGTGCTGTTGATTCTCTTGGAGGAGCTTGTCACGCTGGCTTTTCTGATAGGAACTTGGCTGTTCTCATCATTGGAGAAGCTCAGGATCTCGTTGTCACTGAGGATGGCTATGGTACTTTCTGGGGGAGCTCTGGTCCTTACATTAAGTGTCGCTTCCTGGCTCCAGTGCAGATCCCTCAGCCTGCTGGCACAGATCCTTCATCCCACTGGCACAGACTTTCTAGCTTCCACCACTGACTTTTGGCCCTTCCCAGTGAAGATCCATGAAATAGACTTGCATGAGACATTGTCGTGGGCTCTAGGCCTCCAACTGGACTTGTGGGGGGCATTGCCATGGGCTCTAGGTCTTCAGCTGGACCCATGCAGGACATTGGTGTGGAATCCAGGCCCTCAGCTGGATTCTTTGGGTCTTTAGTGTGTGGACAGATTTCCTGCACTCTTTTTGCTTTTGACTCTTTGGGTGACTATTATAAAATAATTCTATAAATTATGTATCCTGTATTAAATTGTTTCGCTTGCAAACCCTGACTAAAACAGTGAGAACTAATGTTGGAGACTTTAAATGAGTTATGGACAGTTGTAATTCTCTAAAGAGTAGGAAAATCCAGCTGTGTCATAGAAAGAACATGTAATAGATCAAAAATATTATGTATACAAAAGAGAAGATTAATGGAGGCCTGTATGCTGGCAATTGAATAAACAGTGAGAAGGTAGAAATGAGATAATGTTTAGAAGAAACAAGCTCACAAATTGGGGCTGATTCAGTCATTTTAGGATACAGTGAGTTTCCAGACTTTTGAAACATTTAAGAATGGCTAGATGCTACCTTGATAATAACATTATAATGGGAATTATATTGTGTGAATTAAAGATCAGTGTTTTGAGTAGCCATAAGCTTACTTTAATTCTTATAATCTTTGATTTTATATATTTAAAAAACCTTCATTCTTGAAAAGAAAATTGCAAAGAAATTTATTATCACTTTTTTCATAATCATGGAAAAATATTCTTATAAGAATGGAACGTAAAGTAAAGCTTTACATAAAAATATACTTTTAATATGATAGTATTTGAAAGATTACATTTTGTGAAGATGTTCTTTAAAATCTTAAATGAAAATGTTTATTTAAATCTAATTTTCTATTATGTTTTGGAATAATGATTGCGTGTGGTTTAAGACAGTTAGCACATAAGGCCACAGCAAAGCCAAGCCCCTACGAATTTTTTAAGCCTTTGCTAATTTCAACCTGACAGGAAAGGTAGTTTAATCAGTTAGCTGCTAATACTTATTTAAGTGAACAGCCAGGGAAATGGTTGCTTGAAAAACAGGAACACGCACATGCAAGGCCAAGACAGCCTCTTTGGCTCTTTCAATAATTTCAAAAGGAAAGAGAATATAAAGAGTGCACTTAAAGAAAGAAAGATTACTAAAAAATACAGAAAATATATTTTTATGTTACATGCATTCCCTGTATTGGTATTGATGCCTAAAGAATAAATATGAACATTAATGAATTTGTAGAATCCTTCTGTACATTGACTCTTAACAAATGCTTAGGAATATTTAATAGTTCTTTAACAAGAATTGGAGTATGAAATAGTATTTTTTCTATAATGGGACTTATTAATTTTATAACCAACTAAAATGTTTTATTAATATTTTCCTGTTTATTGATATAGATCATGTACATTATATGTAATTATATAACTCCTCAATCAGAGAGCCAAATTCTATGAATAAACATTACAAATCAATTGATTCAAGATTCTTCTCTGGCCAGGTGAATTTTCACTAGATAAATTTTACACCCTAAACAGATTGTGGAATTATGATTCCTATTGAAAATAATGGAAATCTCAAAATTTGTAAAAGTTGCTATGGCTATAAAAGAATGGTGTACTTACAGATATTGAACAACTAGTTTAAAACAAAAATAAAACAAACTTAAGTTTTAAATTTGGAAATAAAATTTTAAGGTGAGTGTTTATAGTTATTTAAAAATGTTTATTAGAATAAAAATGATATCATTAATCTTATGGCTAATTTCTTACAACTTGAAAATCTTAAATATTCCAATTAAGATGTACTATTGCTTTATTCTTATATGAAGCCCACATAGATATCATAAAGATAATTTTAAGACCTCTTTTTATTTAGAGTGCTAAAAAATACAAATGATTTTTTCGTTAGAGTCAATTCAAATACAAACATACACATACACACACCAATACACACACACACATACATGCACCAAGAAAAAGCCTTAAGAATTTTTACCACTTTTTTTTCTCATTCTAAACTGAATTTTGGGAATAATGCCTATTGAAAAAATTCATATTAGTAATTTGAAAGCCCCAGAATAGTGACAGCCAAAGCGGACCAACACTGATTAATTTTGGCAATTACACTTGGAATAAGACCACAGAGATAATAGTAATGAAGATTTAGAGAGCTTGAAAAGATGAAACTAGATAGAGAAAAATAATCAAATAAAGTGCTTGTTGCCAAAAACCCATAATTGTTAATTCCTCTTCTGTAAATAATTGCATGAATTAGCATTTCTGTTCATTGTAATAGCAATAAACATGAATACTCAAACTAATTCTTTACTTAAATTCTAATTACAAGACACATTTTTACATATAATCATTGAGTATACACAATCACCACTGAGAATTAACTTTTCATAAATGAAGTTATAATCTCTAATTTTTTAAATAATATTTTAATTGTTAATTGAAATGTAAAATCTAGGATATTTAAATCGTAAATTTATAGTAAATTCCAATTGTGAATGAGAATTAAATTGAAAAATTTAATTTAGTTATACAATTAATCTCAAAACTAGATAAACTATTACAGTTGTGTGCATTCAGATAATTGTGGTTATTTATGTGTAAAATCACTAGCTAGAATAATCTCCTTAATTCATCACTGTACCAGAAATTGTGCTATGACTAACAGAATGATTTATAGTAATTCAATCAACTTCCTTCTCACTATAGCCTCTTCACTATAACATATAAGAAACAAGAGTTGGAGTTGTGGGAAAGAGTAGTAGTTACAAAGTTCACGTGCTAATATATGTGAACATAGACGAGTAT
Source organism: Erethizon dorsatum (assembly GCA_028451465.1). Classification (NCBI taxonomy): domain Eukaryota; kingdom Metazoa; phylum Chordata; class Mammalia; order Rodentia; family Erethizontidae; genus Erethizon; species Erethizon dorsatum. The sequence goes on along the minus strand of CM051830.1, from coordinate 19,856,001 downwards.
AAGAGAGTCCCAGACATTAAATTGTTCAGATTATTGTTTGGACTTTTAGTGAGTTTGGGTCTCACTATATAGTCCTGGCTGGCCTTGAACTCATGAACTTCTTGCCTCAGCTTCAAATTTTTGGAATTATAGGCATGACCACCACACCTGGCTAGATATTATGTTTAAATAAGAATTTATAGTGACTTTTCCCAAAGACAGACAAATGCAGAAATAACCACAGTTGACTTTTTAAAAAAGTGGTTATCTATTCATTTGATACTCTCACATTTTGCTTCCTTGGTATAAGAAAATAGAGATCTAGTGCATCGTTGATTTTAAAATGAAGATGCCAATCCAAGAAACTAAGCTTTAAACCTGAGTTAATACAGTTAGATAATGGCAAAGATAGAAAGCAACCCATGCCTCCTGCATGCATTCAAGAGGAGATATTCCAGGGGGATGAGCATTATTTTTTAAGTCAAGTAAATAAAAATGTAAAGCTGCCACTTTGATAGGTAAATAATTGGCTTGCTCTAGATATAAAGATGGACAAAAAGAAACAAAATAAAGTAAGTAAAACAAAAAGTGGAAAAATCCTATCTTAAAGGCTTTGTAGTTCAAGAAAATCAGCAGGTTATTTTGGTACAATATCATAAATAGCAGACATATGGCAGGGACATGAAGGACAAACAAGCCAACAAGTTTATGTCATTCTTTGTTAACTTTTTTTTTTTTTTTTATGTGGGTATCAGGAGTAGACCTCAGGACCTCGCGCTTGCCAGCAAGCACTTGTGCCGCTGAGCTATATCACCGGCCCTATTAACTTGTAAAATGGGAATTATTAAGATTTTTTGAAGGATTCAATGACATAATATATGAAAAACAAATCACATAATTAAAACACAATTGTTTCATCTTATTTCCTTCTCTTTGTTATTCTCCCTCATGTGTACATTATATATGTATATATATTTTTTCTTGTATAAGTTTGTTTTGTTATATTTTATTATATCTATTTGTGTTATTATTATTATTTTCAGTTTTAATGCTGAGGCCCAAATAGGCATTCTATTTTTAAAATTGTATTATTAACTTTTATTTAAATAATCAAATTACATAAATATTCCATGAATATTTTAAGAAAAAAACATATTGCACTTTTATATACAATATTCTACATATTAAGACAATATTATTAAATTCCATATTCTAATTATTGGTTTTCTACTACCCCTCCACTGCTGTTTTCCATTTTGTTCCTGACAATAAGAATGACATTAAAATTTTATGTATCCTTTTGTCTTTCAATTAATCTTAGAGGATCTCTACAATATAGTATTCATTAGACTGTGTTGTGTGATGTTTAAGAAAACTAATCATCATTTTAATTTTTATTTAGATAAAATTTTATTTCAGGTAATAGTGCTATAAGTAGCATGTTAAAATTTTGAGTCTGTTTATAGTATTCATTAGAACTTGAAATATCTACATTTATTACATCAGTTATGTTTTTAATTTTTGATGTTAACTTTTTTCAACTTTTCTAGCTCTATCCTTTTCATTTTCTTAGACCTTGTGTTTGTTTTATATGTGAATAGATATTTTAAGATGTGCATAATTCTCTCATAAGTACTGGTGGCTGTTTTTAAGGTTTGCAATAACATTCTAAATTTACTTTTTCTGTTCCCATTATAAAAATTGAAACAAAGTTGAATTTTGACTATTTTATTTGGATTATATTCAACCTTTGCCTGTTTCTTTTTCTAGGTGTGTATTCATATCACCTGAGCTCATGGCCTCAAGTTAGTTTAACTTAAACACTATGTTCCATGTCAAATATTGCTTTCCAAGAAATATATTTTAATTATCTCCGTGTAATGTTCATAATTTTATACAGTGTGCAATAAGTGTATTTATATTATTGTATTTTTGCGTTATTACATTAACTATTTTCTTTTCAATGTTTCTTACCATGTCAACTCTTCTTCTTCTAGAACTACACAATTTCTTAAAACCCATTGAGGTGGCCGACTGCGTGTGTGTGCTTAATGTTTGTGTGTATGTGTACTGGGGGAGGGGCTATAAAGAGGTAAAGCCTTCCCCTGAGTTTTAAGATAATTACTTATCTATTTTGTTACTGTCAAAATCTGTTTCTTTCTTCCTTCAATAAGCAGTTTCCCTAACAGATGACAGTCACAATGTCATACACTAGAAATTCAGTTGCACTATTACTTGTTTATTTCATTGATTTTATGGGGAATAAAAAGGAGTTTGTTAATACCTAGATTTTGCTCAAGAACAGAGTCTCACGGGTCATTTTTTCTTACTTATTCTTGTTTTGCTCAAGAATGCACCGATGTGTCATGCTTGGGGCTTAATTGTCACGGTGGGACTGAGGCAGGATTTACTCTGGCACTAGTTTCGCTGACCATCAGAATAACAATGTAGATGAGAAACTGCACTGACCACATTCATGGCTTTTCCACATTTTCTTCTAAATTTACTCCTAAGAATCGTTGTTACTGACATAATGATCAATATCAGTACTGACATGTGGGATTAACCAATAAAACGATATGGTAGAGATAAATTAGAACAAATTATTTTCTGGAACAATCATGTTCCAAGTACTGCAGGGATTTATTTCTACACATATTGTTCTTGTGTCATATCCTCTCTCGGTCTGGTGGGAGATGAAGGTATTTGTGGCTACATCATGAACTCAGGGTCTGTTATAGAGAAAGGGCTGCACAGTTTCTACTCAGCACCAACACTGTATTTTTGAGCTAAAGGTAATGGTGCAAATTCCTTTTCTATTTAAGGTAAAGGCCACTTTGTGCAGACTCTTGGGTGTCTCCATTTCGAGCATTAAAATATATTTTACTAATCACTAAATGTTGTAACTGTTGAAGTGACTCCCTTGTTCTGGCAAGAAATTTTGTACTGCCATTAAGTTTTGATGTTAAAAGTTTTCATTTCTCCTCTGTGAATATATAGTATTTTCATAGGAGTTTTTAAGTACTTGTATCAGAAATTACTATTTAGAAGGCATTTTAAACCAAATACTCATAGTTTTCATCTTTAAAATGTATAAATTCATGATTTGTGAGGTGGGTACAGGGGATCGAACCCAGGTTCTCAGCATGCCAGGCAAGCACTCCATCACTGAGCTACATCCATAGCCATGAAAATATGTACATTCTTTAATCAATATAATATTGAAAGTCTTTAATCAATATAATATTTATAACTTCATATTCTTTATGATATTAATAATAAATATTGTATAATTCATATTCCTGATGAAGAATACTTGCATCAACAATATGTGATACATGAAAATCCATTTCAAAATTTGGAGGCTTAAAACAATTGCAATTTCAATTATGTTACTGAGAATAGAAAATGCATATTAGATTGAAGGATTTATTTACTGAGCCAAAGGTGCCAGTACCTGTGAATGCAGAAATGGAGAAATCAGTGCAATAGATACATTTTTTAAATAATCAGGATATCTCATTCCAAATATGTGTTCAATTATTTACAGGAGCTCTTTATGTTTTGTAATTTTGATGAAATGATTACTGAATTTAAAAATATATGTGTGGGGCTGGTGAGATGGCTCAGTGGCGTAAGCGCCTGCCCGGCAAGCGCGAGGGCCCGCGTTCAACTCCCGGAACCCACATACGAAAAAAGGGCCGGTGATATCGCTCAGAGGCACTGGCGCCTGCTGGCACATGAGGTCCTGAGGTCGACCCCCGGTACCCACACACACACAAAAAAAAAAATATATATATATATATATGTGTGTGTGTTTTTACATTTTACCACTTGTCTGAGGCTTTGTAGAAACATTTAAAGTCTCTGAATGTTAGCTTTTCAAAATTGGTGAAATAATACAATCAATGGAATGCTACATAAAAATGTATGAAAATATGGTAATTCTTTGTAAGCAACATGCAACAAACAAATTTCATTTTTGTACATGAATGTATTCATAAATATAAAAACATAATGAAGCATGAACCAACATGTAGGCAGAATTTAAGTTTCAAATATCTTAAAATATCTTTTGAATTTGGAGAGTGTTATGGCTTGTGTCTAGATGTCCCCCCAAAGTTTCATGCAGTCATATGTGGGGCTTTTCACAGGTGGCTGAATATAGACTATGATGCTGGGATTAAGTGTGTGATGCTGGGATTATGGATGCGTGATTACTAAATGAGTCCACTGATTGGTTAGGCACAGTTCTGGGTAGGATTAAGGGTTGCCCAACCTGGGTGTGCTATCCACCCGAAGGGCGGGTAGCCTGGGTAAAGTATAATGGACAGAAAAAGGGCTAGTGTTGCTGCTTGTCACTTGCTTGTTGCTTACTCCTTGCTGCTTGCTAGTTTCTGCCTGCCCTGCTTTGCTGTGGACGGTTTCTCCTCTGCCATGCCACCCTGCCTTGGAGCCAGACTGAAACCTCTATAAACTGTGAGCCAAATAAATCTTTCTTCTTTTAAATTTGGATATTGGGTATTTTGTCTCAGCAATGACTAACTAAGACAGAGATAATTCAATAGGAAGAATAAATTCACTTAATTTGAAGACTAGCCTTTCAACTGAAAGCTTACAATAATTTTTGTTTTCAACTTGTGATATTCTGAAATATAAAATTTATATGGAAAAAAAAGCACTTAGGGTCTAAAAAACATCAACACAATAACCACTCCATTTAAGAAAACCTCATTTTCCTTCCCTAATAACCCATACTTTTCTCCTCCCAATAAATAATTATAATCTTGAATTCGGTCATAGTAATTTCCTTGCTTTTAAGTTTTAGTAAGCAACTTTAATATGTTTATCTAAACAATATAATATAGTTCTGTTTGTAAACCTCAAATACATAAAACCGTATTATCTGTAATTTTGTACATGTGTATGTTGTTTCCTTCACTTGACATTCTGTTTCATATATTCAGTCATGCTGGTTGTTACTGGTAGCTGTATTCATGTTGTATTGGTTTATTTTTTATCAGTACGTGCTTGTGATCCATAGTAATTACATTCATTTTGGAGAATTGGTACCTATCCATACTGCATCTTAATCATTTTCACTTTCCCTTGCTTTTCCAGTCTTCCTGTCTCCCTTTATCTTCAAATCCCCTTTGCGTATCTAAAGGTCTACTTCACTGTTTCCCAATGTTAATACATCTGATTTGATTATTATTCCTATTATTATTTGTTTTTTTTAAGTCAGGGTTTTGACAAGTTGGCCTCGAAATCACAGTGATCCTCCTGCCTCAGCCTCCCGAGTGCTGGGATTACAGGCATGTCCCACCACACCCACACTGATTTGGTTAATTTTTAATGTTTACTTTTTTATATTTTAGGAAATTCTTAGGTTTCTACAAATTATAAAGCTGCTTTCTTTTATTTTCTTCTAGAAACAAAATGCTTTGGCTTTCTTATTCTACAAAAATAGATTTATGTATATAGCACGTAAAAGAGATCCAACTTCTGCTTTTTTTCATATGAATATCCACATTGAATAACTGTTTATTCAAAAGTTCACACTTTACCACACATAAACTACTTTATTATAATTCTATCATATATGAATTGGGCATATATTTCTACATCTTTTCTAGACTTCTAGATTCTCTTGTACTTTTCAAGCCATTTTTAAATACATTTTCCCAGGAACATAACTACAAAAACCAATGAGACACATTTATCTCAATACTCTCCTATTCTCACTAAATCTCAGAGCAATGTTTGAAAAATTATTCATTAAGCAAGCTAAAATTGTAATACTATGACATATCTATAAATATTTAGAAAGATTGTAAGAAATTTATCATATTTCATGATTTACTTGCACATGTGATTGACCAAAGAAAGGTAAAAGTTAAGAAAAGAAAAAAATATATACTTTTAATTATCATATGTGAATCTTTACCTATTTGAAATGTTTCTTTCTTTTTTTTTTTTTTTAATATATATGCTGGTACCGGGAGTCAAACTCAGGACCTCACACTTGCCAGGCAGGCGCTTATGCCGCTGAACTATATCACTGGCCCTGAAATGTTTCTTTTATTGCAATAAACTTGGCAGGGTATGACTTAAGACAGCTAGGCAAGTGTTCTACCACTGAGTTACACCCCAGCCTGTTAGTCTATGACTTTAGAATTCATAGCAGTAAATGATTCATTTATCTAGAGAGCCAGTAACTTATTAAAGGATGAGGATTTTTCACAACTTGGAGAAAAATTATACATATACTTATGGGCTTACTGCCTGAGAATATCTGCACAATGTAACTGCAACCACAATCTTCCAAATTACTTATATTCAGGAACCAAGTGTACACCTACCTTACATGTCAGAGTGAATAAAATTTCTCCAAGCATAGCTCAATTTCTAAAGGTGAGAACATCTATTTTCAATTTATCTTAAAAGGTCTATATCTAGGTTCAGTTATCAGTCTGTAAGAGGGAAGGATTGCTCAAAACCACACTTGACCAGATAACAAGAAAATTAGCAGACTCACATTCTAAATCCATCAACTCAGCAATCTACCAATGACCTAATCATCTATTATAATACAGTTGCAGAAGCACAACTTAAAAATACTTTATATGTACATAAATTTAAATATTCAAATATAAGCCTTATTGGATGACTAAAATACATGTTTCCTGGAGACGTAAAAACAACATATTTTTTCCCTGCTTATGATCCTAGAGATCTTTGTTCCAATCTTGCTTTTCTATATTTGTGATAAAGAGAAAAAAATGTTTTTGTAAAAGGAGATGAAATGATGACAACCAAAAGAAATTTGATCTAATTATTTTAATGGACTTAGTATGTTTTTATTCACTGCTAATGCCTTTCAGAAACTATGTCAATGTAATATGCCAACCAAAGGAGTCTATGATAGTAACAATAAGCACTAAAACAATTTGGATGATCATTTTAGGGAATTACATGGTCTTTTAAAGTATTAAATCAAATACTTAAATATGGAAAAATATTAATTTTTCATTTATGTCTCAACTGTTCACTAATTCCATATTTGTGTTTTATGGCAATGATTTTTAAAACCTAAAGTCTCTCATAATTATTTTTGAAGATGAATAAAAATATGAACAAAATATAAAAGGTAATCTAATCTCTGGATTTGAAATTCTCTAGCCTCTCAAATATAAGGTTAATCTCCAGAGGAAATATTTGCATACACTTTATGGTATAAATAGGTAGATAGCATTCTCTGAAATTTTAAAAAATAATTAGTTGGAGAAATTAAATACCTCACATCACCAAGACTAAAAGAACTTTAATGAATAGATTATATCATTCATTTTATCACAATAGCAATTATCAATGATCATAGCATCATTAGAAAACTTTAATTAAGGAGTTATAACCCAGGTCAGTGTTAGGAAGGATAATCTTAACTCAGTGGTCATAAATACACATAGCACTCATACAAGTTTATTCAAGCTGCCAAGGTAAAGACAGAGGTAGGATGAGAAGTACAGTGTTAGTGAACGTCTTCCAAAGAGAATCCCATTATGACTAAGCAGGTTACATGAGCTTGCAAGCAATTCTCAAAACATTTTTCACTCTTTCACTAGCTTTTAATACTGTGATCGAAATAATGCCTCTTTTATTCAGTCCAGAAATTCTAGAAACACATCAAGCCATGTTTACGCCTCACAGCTGACTGACCGATAAGCCAACCACAACAATCACACTTGAGACAACATCTCGGTGCCCCAGATGGAGATGTCACTACATCATGGAGACATGCCCTGGCATCCGTTTGTTGACAGACTACTAAAAAGCCTCTTGCAGAATGCTGAAATCTGAGACTTTCATACAACCTTAAATTCAAGTAGTTTCACACAATCCATAATGAAAAGCTGATGAAACCAACAAGCCCATATAAAAGTGAATAAGTCAGGATCAATATCTTGACTGTTTTTGCTGAACTTAAAAGTGTGCAGTATTTTTCATTTCATTAAAAAATTAGACTAAATTTTTTAGACATGTGACACTAATTTGGTTACATGGACTAAAAAATTTATTATTTAAAAAAACACGTGGTCTGATGTTTCATGGAACTTGTTCAATACACTCAGTCTCTTCTGTAATTGTAGATTGCTGATAAGATTTATTAATTTCTCTCAGTGCTGTATAAAAGACAACTACAGATACGAAGCACAGTGCCCTCTGGTGCACATACAACATAAAATAAAAAAAAAATTATGTACCTCTATCTACATAGATAACAATCACCAAAAAAGTGAAAAACAAAATTTGCTTCTAGAGAAATGCTAAACCAGTCACTGAGAATTGTAAACTTTTACCACTAAGAAACACCCAACGTGATACTTTTACATAAAGTAGTTTACAAGGCACAGATCGATACAATCTAATTCCTTCAGGTTACCACTTGTAAAATCCTCTATTTAATGGATTCACATGGCTTTCAGGGAGCAGGTAGCCTTTGTTGGATTTAATATATGACTCCTTTTGTATAACTTCTTTAGATTTCAAATATAGAGGAGTAACAAAAGTTAAAAGTTGTAGATCATAATTCCCATTTTTTTTTCTTTGTTATTGCTATCATGTCCTATTTGTCTGCTATTTCTTTTCATTCATTCCATTACTGTCTCCTCTAGCTTCTAAATGTACAATTACTTTTCAGGTTAAATAAAACAAGAAGGACAAGATGACTCGACTTTTCAGTGCTAATGGAAGATGTCATTTCCATTTAGGCTGAAAAGGGTAACAAAGTATATTACAAGGAAAAGCAATTAAAGAAAAATCATTTAAAATTTTTAACTATTTTAAATGAGAAACACAGCCTCAAAGTACATTAGCATTTACTTTAAAGCAATGTAGCATTCTGAAATTTGAGACTGATACACAAATGGACACCATTACCTATTTTTCCCTCATAATATGACACATCTATAAGAAATGTTTTTAAATAGCCAAAAGAAATTATTATAGTTCATTGTCAATAATAACCCTCCTCCGGGCTGGTGAGATAGCTCAGTGGCGTAAGCGCCTGCCTGGCAAGCGCGAGGTCCTGAGTTCAACCCCCGGTACCCACACACACACAAAAATAATAATAATAATAATAACCCTCCTGAAACTTTCCCTTAGAGAGACTTATATTCATAACCTCCAAAGATGAGATCTCTGTAATTGCTTTCCCTTTGCTTCATACCTGTATATCTTGTATCTTGTGCTAAATCCCTGCCGGCTTCTGTCCACAAAATCTGTGTATTCCTGTGAGCGATGGAAGGGTCCCTTATCAGAGAGGAGCCAGTCGAAGGGGCTTGTGGCATGCTGATCCGAAACAGCAGCAACTGCTAAAACCCAGCAATGAAGACTCAGTGCTATCCACTCCCATAGAGCCATCGGAGAGAACAGTTCAGCACCAGCTCTGCTCCGCCATACCATACTTCCACTGGGGATTTACAGCCTTCATTCTCTCAGCTCTCCCTCAGCACCTAGACAAAACACACAGGCAATTAGTTAGCCCCTGCTAGTTTCTTACGGCTACCTTTTTAAAGTCTGATGTAGTTTTAAATTAGAATGATAGCAAAAGTGAGTAAGAAGCAAAGCAAAATGATTTATATTTTTCAGAGCTACACTTTTTAATGTTTTGAGCGCTTTTAAAAAATATAATGAAAACAGTGTCACTGAGTCACAACAGACCTTCTTACAACAATGTCATTCAGAAGATCATTGTGCTTATTGAGCGACAATCAAAAATTTCAACTACTATCCATTTTTCTGCTTAAGTGTTTTATAAAAATTGACACTTCTGAAAGAATGTTTAAGTATCTAACCAATTTTTTATGTTTTAATAATAGCTATATTTGATTATTTATTTTATAATTATCTTATATAAATGAATTAAAGTTATTCATGTAGTTATTTTCATAATCTAACCTTGGAATGAATATATAAGTTGAAGAATACATTGACATGCAAATACATGTGTGTTTACACATGTGTGTGTATCTGTCTGTCTAGATAGAAATAGACAGACAGATCTGTGGATGTGGGTTGGAGTGAAGATGAAGCAGGGGGAGAATATTTACCTGAATTATTTTTTCTTTATTATCTTAGAGACAAACTGTTTCACTGATTATTTAGACAGATCCATAATTAAACTATTTCTTTGGACAAGGCTTTGGACAGACAGGGATATACTGTGTCTTATTTACAAAATAATCATATCTGCAAAATCTCTATATATATATATACTCAAAAATACAGATAATTCATAAACTATGAAACCATGTACATTGTATTATAACTATCCAAAAACAAAGTAAGAAAAGTGGTAATACCAGTGTGGCATGGTATAAATAACTTTATGCAAAGTGGCTGTTACAATGTCTATAAGATACACAAAAGATTCTAGAAATATTTGATTTCAAATTTACTTTTAATCTTCATCAGTTGTTTAAAGAAATAATATTTATAAAACAAACTGTAGAGTATATAAGTTATGGTTAATGGGGTTATTTTAATCGTAAAAGTTTAGTCAGCAAAAATCTCTTTTCTAATACAATAAAAATGCACAATATAAAGTATTTTATACAGTAGCTACTATACTTCTCTAGTGTTTAGGTAAAGACATGGAGATTTTATCTGCTTTTCCAGCTTATAGTCATATAATTTTTAATTTAATTCTTGACATTTTTAAAATGACTTATCACAAGAAAACCTAACATGATATAATAAAAATATTTTGGAATAAGAGGAGATTCTGTACCGCCTTCAATCTCTATATAAATGTAAAATTTTCAAAGGAGTCAACTTGTAACAATAAATGCTGCTGAAACACACATTTTTTGTGTGTGTGTGCGTACCAGGAGTAGAACTCAGGACCTCGTGCTTGCCAGGCAGGCGCTTACGCCACTGAGCTATCTCACTGGCCCACACACAACATTTTTAATATGTAGTTTTTCTTTTGTGAGAACTATATTATTAATATTCAAATTATTTTAGTTTATTTACATTCATAAATCAGTAATTATGCCCATGTGTTATAGTATAGTATAATCTTCCTATGACCAAGAAAAAATCATTAATACATGAGATTATGAATTCTGTTCACATTTCAGCTAATTCAAGCTAAACTTTTTAAATCATGTTTATTAGGTTTTTTTAGGAAATTTATAATAATAAAATGAAGATATCCCACAAAAGTTCTACTCTAGTAGTCAGAGAACTTTCCTTGAAAAGTTATAAAACAGGGAGACAGAATTCATAAGGCAATGACATAGGCATAAGCCATCTTTAGAACATATGACCTTAAACTCAGTTTTCACTAACAGGCGTAAGTCCCTGGTTTGTCAAAAAAGCAGGTAAGTGTCCATTTGAATCATCTCCATGTAAGTACTAATTTTTTATTATTGTCGAATTACCTTAACTGCTTTCTTTATTTGGATTGGCTTTATAACCCCATCGGTCCTCATTTGAGAAATGTTTTTCTAAAGTAGTTGTCAGTGACAAATGAGTAGAGTTCATTTGTCCTCAACACAGTATTAGAATATTTGGAGATCACCACTGAGGTAAAAAGGTAAACACAGATGTACTGTTAAGAATGGAAAATCATAAGGTCTAATAAATAAAAATAGAAATTATGAAACCAGTCAGTGAATTCAACAATTTTTCTCTCTACAGAATGACAAAAAATGAAAAATGATTTTGAATTCAGTATTACTGAAAAATTGCCCAAGTGGCCAACTAAGGAAATGACATTGTCAATTTATAATATTTTCTAGAATACATAAGAATTTTATATGAAAAAAAAGAGTGAAAGGGAATGAAGAACAACAACAAAAAATACTAAAAAAAATTCTAAAAAAACTAAAACATGGATTTATAACATTTGATTTGATTGAAAAGTAGTATTACTTATGTTTTTAATTTATTGAGAGAGCAGTATTAAAATACCTCAATAAAGAGATATTTAGTACATAGCCTATTCTTACAGTAAATTCCTTCTCACGAAATAAAATTCATTCTGAAGATTGCCTCTTGATACAAATTTATTTGAGAAAACCTAAAGGTCTTAAAAATCTGTGCAGAAAGAAAACACATCAAAAGTATGTTACAGGGGCCGGTGGGATGGCTCAGCGGCTTAAGCGCCTGCCCGGCAAGCGCAAAGGCCCGAGTTCGACTCCCGGAACCCACATATGAAAAAGGGGCTGGTGAAATCGCTCAGCGGCACGGGCACCTGCTGGCGCACAAGGTCCTGAGGTCGACCCCCTGGTACCCACAAAAAAAAAAGTATGTTACATACATTAATACATAAAATAATATGTATATAATATAGATTCTATATTACAGCAATTATTCTTCCCCACTAGATGTCTGTAATCCTATTCCAAGGTGGAATGCGTTAGTTTTACCTAAAATGCTGATATAACGTATGTCCTTAAAATTCATGAACTTTTGAAATTTATAAAATATTTCTTGAAATATTGCAAGTGATTTCCAGTATAACTGAACCTATAAAGGTACAAAAAAATGTTAGGAATCACTGATTTAGGCTTAATATCCTTTAGATTGTTAGCTTATGTCATATACCACAATGTTTTCTCATCCAATGTCTAGTTGGATTTTCAAAGCTATTACTATTTTTTAAACCCTTAATGTTGTAAACTGTATAATACTTTTATACCTGCATTTAGACTGATTTTTTTCATGACCAAAATATTTTCTCAGGGAAAAAATCCACTCAAGAACTTGAATATGCAAAGAAGTTTCATAAAATATTTGTATCAAATGTACTTTTATTTAAATGTAAAATTCATGCAAAAGTTAAAAGACAAATACAGTAAACATGTATCTTTCTGCTACATTACGAGTTGTTTATATCTTACCACTTATTCTTTCTCTCCTCCTGCTCTTTCCCACTCTTAAGTATTAAAGGTCTGAAGAAAATTGATTTAATTACAACAGGGTCACACACACATTCAAGTTCTTTTTCTTAAGTAAGTATTAACTGCTTTTTAAAATAGTTCCTTTACATTAATTCTCACTAATATTGAAGTCAGTAAATTTAAAATAATGAACCTTTAAAACAAATTCTCCAATACTCAAAATGACTACATTTACTTAGTCAAATTTTTGTAGATAATAGAATATGTATTATTCTATTAAATTATAAGTATTAAAATCATTTTATTACCATAACATAAAATATAGACATATAATTCCACAATATGATAAAATGTATGGCACCTATTACATACATCACAGGGTAATTATCTTTTTGCTATGTATTTAAATAAATACCGGCTCTGAAATAAAGTCTATTAAATAAAAGTAACTGAGTGTTAAATGAGTTAAAATATTTTTAATAATACATTTTCAAAAATTCTTCCTAAAAGTTATTTATTGTTTCGGTTCCAATTTGGTAGTACTCATGATGTAGAAAATCCGAATAAGAGAGCAAATCATATCAATCACCAGCAATGTGGAAATTATTTTGAGAAATTTTGAGATGGAGGTGGAACACAGGAAGGAAGAAGTGCTTCTGTCTGAAAAAACTTAGAGTCCAGTGAGGAAGGCCATATTTAAGGCAGCGCACACTGCCTGTGGTCATCCTTATTAGAAACCTTTTCCTTGGTCAACTAAAGAATATTCAACATTGTGCATCCTTTTTTCTACTTTCTAGTTTTCTTACTAAGTACCTCCACACAGTCGTATCTTTAAGCACATATTCCCCTACTTTCTCACTTAATGCGCATACCTGAGCAATGCCCATGCGTTGTTTATTGCATCAGTAATGTTCACCATCTTCTCCTCACCTCCACTCTACTTGACTGATTCATGTCCTGCCACGTACACTACCCGGGTTGTCTCTGCACTAGATCGCTGCGTCAGCTTCCTAACGATCCACCTAACTCCAGTGTGGATCTCTCTAAACTGTTGCTTTTAATACAGTCAGAACTATCTTAATAAGTAGTTAAATCTGAAGAGATAACTTCTTTATCCCCACTTACTGTAGGCTTTGTGTTCGGGATAATATCCAAACCTTTTGTAATAACTTATCAGTGTCTTTTCTTGTTTAATTCTACACCTGCATCTTCTCTATGTGTGCATATCCTTACCATTATCAACCAATGTGAAAATGCTTCAGATATAATTTTACTTCACAATCCACTTTTCTTCCTTTCCGCCTTGGGATCTTTGCTTATGCAGTCTCCTGTGCCTGAATTAGCATCTCTACTTGGACTTGCCTAAACTTGACTTCCCTTGAATCCTCAGACTAGATTACTTCATCCACAAAGCTTTTGATAACCCTTCAAGGTTGGTTGGTGGCATTTTATGTTCCCATATCTTCTCTTATTATAGTACATACATTACAAATTTGTTTATATGCTTGGCTTATTTATCTGCCTCCCTCCCTCCCCACAGTTAGATTAACTGCAGCAAAGAAAGAATTTATCTTTTCTTTATGAAAACCAAAGACTTAGCAAAGTACCTGATATAAAGTTGCTTAATAAGTATAAGTTGAATGACAGAAATAATGATTAAATAAGTAGTGAACTGAAGTATAAGATATAGATAGCAAAATTAAGAATTTTTTTGCCTAAAAGTAAATAAAACATTAATGAGTTTGCATTACATCTCAGGATGACACTAGCTTTGATAATTGAGAAACTGAGAAAATGAAGTTTTGAGATAAGCACCTATGGCCATATTGTAAATATAAATGATATATTCAAGTAGTATCAAAGCAAAAATTTTTTTTTTATATGCGGGTACCGGAAATCGAACTCAGGACCTCGTGCTTGCCAAGCAGGTGCTTATGCTGCTGAGCCATATCACTGGCCCAAAATATTCTTAATAATAATTTAGTATTAGTAAATGTTAAATAAAAATATATAAATTCATCAGTATTAATTTTGGGTATGAAAACGTTATTATGATAATGCACATGATTAGAGCAATAAGAACTTTTCAATTTGTGTTTTATAGTTTCTAAAGTTTATAATCACATATTAAAGTCAAACAGATATTTGAGTTAGAAAACATACATAAATCTTCTCACTGAGGAACATAGTGTATATTACACTGTGTTGTCACTTTCAAATTTAAAGAATAATAATGCAGTAGTTGAAGATGTTTTCTCTCCCTTCTTGGAAGTTCATATAACAAGATAACTTTGACTCAAGTCACCCTCCCTCCATACGGGGAAAAAAGTCAAGGATAAAATGACACACTACTCATTGTCTTTAAAACAAAATTAACATTTACTGAGCCCTGTTGATGTGCCAGAAATTTTACTAATATTTTACATTTTCATACACAATGTGTCATATATTATTATCTTCAGTTTTCATTTAGAAGAAAATGACGTTTAAGAAATATAAATATGTAGCAGAGCAAGGATCGTGGTGATACTCTTGAATTCAAATGAACACCATAATCTCTGTATTATGCCACGCTACTACCCAATTGGATCTGACTGCAGATTGAAAAATTATTTATTAGGATTTTGTTTCTCCCTTTAAATAATATGAAAATTAAATATTAAATACAATACAAGAAATAAAAATAAAATTAAAATAGAAGGAAATAATCTCAGGTTATTATAAACAATTGATCTGAGAAATTACTTATGTATTTTCAAGAGGTATCTGCTTTATATAATTTAATGTTTTCCATGGAGGTAATAGTTTAAATAAACTAAATAAAATTAAATTTATTTTAAAACATCTGCCATAAACTAAAAAATGGGAAAAATAATTTTTTTCATACTATATGTTTTTTACTGAGTTTAAAATTTAAATCATGGTAAACATCTTTCAATCTGTCCTTCATAGAAATTATCCAATAGGCTTTGATGATTCAATTTTATCATAAATTGCTTTACAGTACTACTAAAATATTAAGAAAAAACCCTGCCCAATATGCATATGATAGATTTGGTTCCCATTCGGGGCCATAGAATAAAAATTTCACTAAAATGAGATGACTTGTAATATTTTGCTGAAATGTAATTATAAAATTTTAAGTAAGGTCAGTTTTCTTATGTTCTCATATATGTATTCTCATGACAAGAATATGAAGATCATTTGTAACAGGTATTTTAAGGAACAATAATGTGAAAAGTCAGAACTATAGCTAAAACATAAAGAGGTTATAACATCATTTGCCTGGAAAGATCCTTCAATGTGGAGAAAAAACTTTACAGGCATTGCTTTTATAGATCAGCAATTAATACTCAAAGTGTTAAATTAGAAGAACATATTCATTCTTTCATGGATGATGGAATGTACTACTTTCAACATGCAGACATATATTGATTTTTATTTTTGAATTTTCAGGACTTGCATACAGTGTATAGTAGGATAAAGAAATGTTTAATTATCAGATAATTTACTAATTATTTAAATATGTATTACTTTACTGCTTTAGTGAAATATTGATTACAATCTATAATTTTAGATCTTAGATTAACTAAAACTCTTCTTTCTTAATCTAGACATGGCTTCTTTAAAGGTAATAAGTTGTAACACTAATGAATTAGAATTTGGTAATTTATTATATAAAAATAAAAATAATTCATCAAATATGAAATATTGCATAATTTACAAAATGTGGGTTATTTTCCATAGCAATAGGTCTGATTTTGCCATTCTCTTTTCTGTACTTAACAGTAGTACAGAGGAGTGATTGCCTGAACTATGCGCTTCTGTTGAAATAAACGGTAATATGTAGAAATAGGAAGAAAGTTATTCTGAGTTATTCTGATATACAAGTTATCACTGTGTATTTATAAGAATTGTAAGAAAATTTGTTTATCTTTTCGATTTGCATTGATAATTCTTTCAAAATTTAAAACAAATTTGTAAAGAAACAGAAAGATGCCATTTAGCTCCAAACATCACAGTAACCTGAATGTATCTAAACAAACACGAACTACTATTTAAAAAAAAGTAAATGGAATGTACACTGATTCGAATTAGCAATTCTTGAAAGTTTTAAAGGCAAATGTCCTAATGGGTTAATAACTACCTTAAATTGCCTTGAAGATAGTACATTGGAATTTTTTAAATAAAACGACTTTCACTCATGAATTATAAATTTTATGATATGCTTATATTATCCCCTTTAAAGATTTTCATATGACTAGAGTAGAGGGATTTGTTGGCACCGATTATATATCAGTAATTTGTGTGGTCCTTAACACTAATGCTATTTTTGCATATGCTAAATTTTTAGAATATATACTGAGTTGAACTTTAACTTTTTAATTTTAGAGACTGTTTCATTAATGTTTATATTATTATTTAGCAGGTGATTACCACTAAAATATCAGTTAGCAACACATTACTATTGTACTATTTCTGCCTTTTTCTTCTTCTTCAACTTCCTCAAAAGAATTGAGCCTTCTTGTTTTGAATCACATTGTTTAGGTAAAGTCTGGCCTTTGAAGGGCAGCTTTCTAGTCATTTAACTCTGTTAAACCTGTATTCCCGAGGGTATTCTTCCTTATTTATTTTAACTGAGCAGGCAATACAGTGCCTCTGAATTAGAGTTTTAAGTGTTTTCCATCTTAATGAGGGTGAGTATTCCTCTGAGGAGTATATACTGCGAAGGGAACTAATCTCCTGCTTCATCCTATCAATACCATCTTGTCCTACCAATAAAGAGGGAGTTAAATGCTACTGCCTAATGGTAGAACTGATTAGAGAAAAATGAAGAGAAAGTGAGTTCCATTCCTTAATTCTATCCAGCCCATAGAGGATATTCTTAAAGTCGAAAGACTAAGAGTCACTTGGGTTATCTGATAAAAATAGCACAGTAGTTCAATGTAAATTATCATATAACAAAATATCTTTGTAGGATTTAGATTGCACATGAATTTATTTCATAAGGTAAGTGATCAAAGACTAAAGAATCAGTGGTCTGATTTGGGGTATAACTCAGTGGCAGTGTGGTGACTAAGCATGTGCAAAGCTCTGGGTGTGATCCCCAGCACTGAAAAATAAATAAATAAATACATAGGTCAAATGCAGAATGTTTGAAAGTACATTTAGATTGGAAAATCTAATTCTAAAAGAAAACGTAAGGATGGCTACTTTCACAAACTTCTCTCCTTGATCTAACATGAACCAGTCTCCTCCTAACTTTCATCTGTTAAAGGCCCTGAATTTTTAGCTACTGTGTTCATCTCTGCAGGAATTCTGCTAAGACTTAGCAGAATCCTCACCGTCCACGTATAATAACTCTAGTTACTAATGGGCTCCTCTTCATCTACCATTCTCCGGGTGATATCTTATCACCTTGGCCCCTCTTCAGCAAAAATCTTTTCTTTTTTTTAAAGAGAAGAAGAAAATAAATAGATATAAGATAAAACAGAATTTCAAATCAGGCTAATAGGAGAGTAACAATAATGAATATATTGTGCATTGTTATCTTCACGGTAGTTACTCAGAGTACCGGATATAGGCATGAAATAATGTCCAGACAGTATTAGCACAAATCTCTCTTTTCAATGAACCAAGAGAAACTAGCTGTATAACTAGCTTAACTATCTTGTGTATATATATTTTTTCCCCTTTTCTCTTTCTTGCTTTCCCCTTTCCCCCATTAGTTTCTCTTTTCTTTGGAACAGTTGCTTCCCAATTCACAATATCTATTATACCTTTTGAATCTTATTTACCCATTCAGCTTCTCACACTAGGGAGACAATGTGATGTTTAGACATGTGAGTCTGATTTATTTCACTTATGAGTATGGTCTCAAGTTGCATCCATTTACCTACAAAAAAGCCTCTTAATGGATCAGTAAAGCCAGAATGCTCCTTATCCAAAATATTTGCTCTTAGTAACTTTTTATCCACTTACTCACATCTTGGCACTTAACTATAAATTCCTGTTTTTAATGGTTGTACTCACAGTTGAGTCAAAATTTTACTCTTCTACTATAAAACCACATTTTAATAACCATCTTGAATAGTTTTTATCATTCTTTAATAAGTATCATGAATAATTTTGTTCTTTAAGAGCACAAGAAAACATTATCATTAATATATTTTACTGTCAAAACAGTGAAACAGAAGAGTTTAAAAAATGTACATACAGGAATATACTGGAAATAATGGTTTCAGATATGAAGATTCAATGCTTTTGAATTGTTCTGCTTTTTCTAGACTAGTCTGATAATACAAAACATTCTTGTTTGTGAGAATAAAACATTTCTTATCATTAAAAGAATTTTGTGACATAAATGACAATTTGAAAGAAATTGGAGGAATGTTGCTTATTTTAAAAAAATTTATTTGGCACTACGTTATGTGCAAATCTATGCAAGTACAAAGATGATTAATGTTTTGCCCTGACTTTATGAATGTGATGCTCAGTTTGAGTTTTGCCAAGCCTTAGAAAGTTTATGTTGTCGTTTTAAAATGATACTGGGTAAAAACTGAAAGTATAACTCTTGATCAGCAAAAGCTTTCACAATGTTCTAATTAAAGGTTTCCTCAGATTTGGTACAGTTATGAAACCTTATAAATGTAGTCACCAAATGGACAATCCTCATAAAATGTAATGGGACCAAAACTTACCCAAGAGTTAGTCAAATCTACAAGATGAAGTGAATCACACAATCAGAAATTAAGTAAGGATATGCCTTCTGAAAGCATGTGTGATAGAAAATGCTACATTTAAGGAACTTTCAAATAAGGTTTAGTAATTTTTCTTAAAAAGTAAAAAAATAGGGCGGGTGATATGGCTCAGCGGCACAAGCGCTTGCTGGCAGGCGCGAGGTCCTGAGGTGGACTCCCAGTACCCGCATATAAAAAAAAAGAAATAAGTAAAAAATAAGTAAGCATATTATGAGTAATGGCTATTTTTCATCACTATATTTCCAATGTTTACCCCAGTTCACACAATTCATCAAAAACTTAATATATATATATCTATATATAGATATATATATAGATATATAAAATAACCAAAAATAACAACAGAACAGAGGTGATCCAGAAAAGCATACCAATTTAACATCACGTATTTAAATTAATCTACTGTTCTCGAGTGCCTTCTAATCCCCCATATAATAAAGCATGTACGAACTGTGCATATTCCTAGTTAAAAAATACTCTTTTAGCAATGAACCTTGGGATATCTTACTGAGTTGATGGAGATGATAGTATAGCCCATATGTTTTTCAAAGAAGTGAGCCTTACAATGCTTGGTATTGGTAATACAATCTGGCTTCTCTAAGTTTTTATTAGTAATAATAATGAGCATCTGTTTGCAGAATTGTTCCCGAAAATTCGATTTTGAGAACACTTGTTATTATGAAGAACCACTTTTATAAATATATCAATTTAATTTCTAAACTAGACCAAATGGTTTTCAAACTCAAAGATTATGAGGTACTAAACTCCAAAGAACAAAAGATATAAAAATGATCTGTATTATTGAAAACTAGCCTTTATAGATAAATTACCAGCAGATATTTGAAGGAAGTTATAAGGAAAAATAAATGGGACATTACTACATCTGGCATAGAGACTATTGCATATTAATGCTATCCAGCATATCATGGACATACTAAGTGGTAGTATTTGAAGTCATTTTTTTGAATTCGTCAGGAATTACTTTTTAAAAAACAGCCACAGAAATCATTATTTTAAAATTTATCTAAGGCTAAAATTTTATAATAGATACATTGTAATGAACGGCTAATAATTATTTGATTTGAAATACTGAGCGAATAGTCATTTTATTTTAGATTTGTGCAAATTTATATCCAAAAGATAATGACACATGTCAAACTTTTATCAGTTTTGTGATGAAAGAATCATGTAGGAATTGATTAAATTTGTGTTTACCTTATGTATTCAAAATTATTAAAGAGAAAGTAATATATTTAATAGTTAACCACAGCAGTTCATATTGGAGCCACTGACTCTTACTCTAAATCGGAATTGTTTTCCTTAAATAACCACCATCAAGGATAGGTATAAAATGCAATAATGACAGAAGTAATCTTTTGTATTCATTGTGCCCTATCTTTAAAAGATGGTAACTTCTTTTTCAAGTTAGCTGAACAAGAGGTATATTATAGTTTCTACATTTCATGAAAGAAACCTACCAGAGTTTACGATAAGATGAACCGTGGGTGTTAATCTCTTATGCTACTGTTTAAACATAGGTAGTGTTGTATATTATTTTTTTAGCCAAAACATAGATCTATGTATGTTTAAAATTTTAATAAAGTGTGCTTCATGTAAAAGTTGAAAAATGGAAAGATGTAGTACAAATTGTATGTACGTGTATGTGTGTGTGAGTGGGGGAAGCTTGTAAATCTATAAAGGATGTCTCCACTCAAAGGTGGAAAAGATGCTTAAAACAACTACTTCAATCAAAAGTTAAGTCTTAAATTTAAATAAAATTATGCAGACTATCCTTTAGGAAATTCCTCAGGAATCACTTTTGTTCAAGTTTCAATTCTTAAAGACTGGATTCATATTTTTTAATTCACATAAAAACAAACATAATATTATGTTTTAGTAACTGTGAATGACAAAGTGAAACCTTCAGTAAGTACAAATGAATATGTCTTCTAATTTTGGAGGAAACATTCCATCATAATTGCTTATTCCAATATATTTTTTAGTTAAACTTAAGTTATTTTAAAAGGTGAGCTCATGTCACTAGATATTAGTATTAAAGAAGAAAAACATGCATGTAGTTTTTGTTGCTGTTGTTTAATGGTAATTCCTTTCATTCTAGATTGCTCAGTTTTGAAAGCTTGGTGTTCTTTCTCATTTTTCCATACTATTATCTTAAAAATATCACTCATCACCTTTATGCAATGTACTATGACTATGGCTTTTTATAACAGTGAGTGGGTTACATAAATAACAAGAAATTCTATTAGTATAAAGTGGACATGTTCAATTTAAAAATTTTAAGTAAACTAGACTTATTGTATATACTATTATGCTTGATGTTATCTATAAAAATATTGAAGAAAGTTTGAATTACCTTAAGAAAACATTTTGTGCAATTTGGCATGATTTAGTCAACCTTTCATAACTTTTTTTCTTAAACTTTAAATTGTGTTTAATACTATTTAAGAAGTATTCACTTCTGTATGGAGTACCTCACCTTTAAACATTTACAGAGCTGAACTTGTACATCATGAGGATAACACTAAAGTCAAGAAAGCTACATGATGTATTTTCTACACCAAGAACTTACTGATTACATTAATTTTCAGAATACAGTTGCTTTAGTTATACCAGGAGGATTTCTGCACACAGTACTAATTTTTTTTTTTTTTTTTTTTAGTTTTGGACACTATTCTTTCTTTGTTTTTTTTATTAATTAATTAATTAATTTATTTATTTTTAAAGACAACAAGTAAACATTCTCATGTATTAACAAACTCAAGAATTAGAGAATGTACAGATACCTTTTGGAGAAAAACATTACTCAGTAAAAGATTAAGATCAGTTGCAAAAGCTTGTATCTGAAAAACACGTGTATCAAAAATATTACACAGAACATGATAACATTCTGCTCACATGGAGATGATTTTTATATATGACAGTTGACTAAATCCATAAAGTCTACATTACCTCTTTCATTGACTTTATTTTTTTTGAACTGACTTAACATTTGTGGATATCATTTAAAACATTTTTTAGAAAATTTTGTTTTTTGTGTAACAGTGAGTAGTTAATGAATCTATAAAGTAATGATTTGCTTGCATATTGGCCATTACTTGAGACTGAGAAATCTAAAATGCATGCTTACTCAATTCTGGTCTTTCCAATTCTAGATTGTTTTTTAATAGTGCAATATTCGAGAGATAGCTTTTTAAAATTAATAAAATGCAAGAGTCCAGAAAAGTTAATAAAAAACAGCTCAATCCTGATGACTTTGGCTAATATTCATAGAATTCAGGAAGAATAAGTCCATTTATAAATGCTCTTTCACAATAAATCTATAATGGAATTTAAATGAAACACACCATTATGAGAGAATAATTCTTGCATAGCAGAGAGCTACAATACATTTGAATGTAATGTTCACATATTTATTAATTTAATCAATAAATGTGTGTTTTATAGATTTAATTTGCTGGAACTATAATATGGTAGCTACTTTATTAGCTACTAAAGAATATGTTATGCTTCGGATGTTCTTAAAGCATTCACATATCAGTAAATTAGTGTTTAGACATTAAAACAGATACTTAAGAAATAATTACAAGTAAAAATAGGTTGTACAGAGGATAAATAGTCTTTGTAGCTCTAAATATAATGAAGTATAAAATTTTGAGAAATAATATATTGTTATTATTAAGAAGTAATGTGGAATATAGAAGAATGAGAATCTATAAGGTTTCTTCAACTTAGTATGTTGTATATCAACTTTCCATATCACAAATTATACTTCCTTGGTTAAAAATAAGCACTCAAAAATCAACACAACTACTTATCTCATGGTAAAATAACTAGTAGTCAAACCAACTCATTAAAATATATTAGTTATATATTTTAGTTTGGAGTAAATTTTGTTACAAAATAATAATTAGATTTGTTTCCATTGTGAAAGAATCAACTACTTAATCATGACTAGTCACTTGGAATATTAGTTGGAAAACAATCCAGTACTTTGTTTCAAATATTATATATAAGGTAGCAGATTCTTAGTTTATGAAATAAATATCTACTGAACCTTTGTAACTGGATAGGTCTGCAAGTGAGTAACAGGAGAGAAGTATTTTTAATAGCTCATCAAGTATTCTTGAAAACAATAGTTATAAAAACCTGACAGTGTTATTAATGAGGATATTTAACGACCAATATAAAATGGTTATAGTGGCTATTTGATACCTGCTTAAGTAAAGAACTGGGCCAAATCAAAATTTCCAGGTATCTCTTCAGTAAAATGGCCATTAGTATTCGTAATTAAATTTCTTCCTCAGAGGCTCATTTTTCATTTTAGGGAATAAACTAAATATTATCACACTCTCCCATTCTCTTAACACTTAAGATAATCTATTAGTGATCAATAATATTCAAACACAATGTACTTTAATTTTTGCTTCCTTAAGGACTTACATAGACATTAAAATTAAAAAATGACATATTACATATGTTATGGCATTCAGGAACTGGTCAGAATTACTCTCCTAAATATGTAAATAAAATTATCTAAGTGATTACTAAAGTAAAACATCAACAATGTCAAATGTCACTCTAATTAATTTTGGTAAACTGAGTACCAATTTACAAAATTTGCTACAAATTAAAAGTGTAACTTTTTAGAAGTTTCTCCATGTTGATGTTGTTACATGAGAATATTTTGATGTTCCTTTCAATTATGAGTAGAGATCACCAACTTGACAAATCTGCTAAGAAATTAAAATTTCCTCTGTTTAAATGACAGTGAAGAGTCAACCAAGAGCAACTATTCTGTAAAAGTGACTATTCTCCCTGAAGGATATTAAACCCAAGGCTAATATACTGTCAGTAAAACCTAATGTGACTCAGGAAACATATTTAATTTTTTTAAAATACATAATACCAAAACAAAAGAAATACTGTTTAAGTTTATTTAACACAATGATAACATAGACTAATAGTATTTGATACTAACATTAAAAAAAAACAAGTTCAATCAATATTACACCTTGTGTGAAGGTAAAACCTTATTTTAAGAGACTAATTTATAAAATCAAACTTAGGTTGGGGATGCAGCTCAGTGGTAGAGTGCCTGACTAATATATGTGAGGCCCTGGGTTCATTCCCAGCACCAGAAAAATAAAAGTCATACTTTCAAACTTAAATTGTATCTTTTGAAAAACATATTTTGTTTTCATAATGTGTTTGTCCTTTTTGTTGGTGACAGTGGCCTCTGTCACTTTGTCCACAATTCTATCCAATGTACATAGGCATCTGCATGTGAAGCATGGGAGAAATTAATGAATGTTGTTAAAAAACTTAATAGGATGGTATCAATTAGGTAAAACTAGAACTGAAATTCAGAAAAGAAATTCTAGATCTATTACCACTCTAGTTTCTTTATTAATCCATAATTAGGAGACAAAAAAGAAAAACTTAGATTAGTAGAAGAGTAATCATTAATCATCAGACATAATCCTAACTAAACATCTTTGAGATTTAGTTTTTAAGAAAAAAAAGTGTGTGCTTAATCTGTCACATACTGGTATCACTCATGTGTGTCAGAACTGTTTAAATTCTCCTGTTTTTTAAATCATTAAAATTTTTAGATTGTTTTTCTAATTAGAGATTTTTCATTTTAAAGATAATAAATATGAAAATATAGAACAACAGCAGGAAATATGCAAAACTAAGGCGTATATTGGTAATGAAGCATTAAAGTTTGGGTGGTCCACCAGCTGTGTTCTCTACACTTGTTGAGAGAACTATACAAAGGCAATTTTCTGAAAAGCACCTATACATTTATTAAAGAACACAGAAATCTAGGCACATAACTAATGGTAGAAATTACACATATATAATAATATATATTCAGAATAGTATATGTATATCTGACACAAACACACTCATTCAGTCCAATAGATTCTATTTATGTCTGATTTACTTTATTGTAGTATATTATTTTGCTGAAACGAAATAATATGCATAGTAGTTAATAAAAAAGTACAATCTTATCATAATGTTGGGTTTCTAAAAAGAAAATATCCCAGGAAAATATGAAATTATATTATGTTATCAGATTAAAAGATAAATGAAATTGATCATTGTTATGTTTATTTCATTTTGAAGAGATTTCAAAACAATGTGGATTTAAAATAACTGTCTTCTCCATCCATGCAATAATGAGCGCAAGCTCACACACACACACACACACACACACAAGTAAAAACAAAATACCACAGGCTAATGTACAGAAGAGTTGAGAATTTAGAATTTATTGATGAATTACTTTCTCAGGTAGAGTAAAAACTAGCTTTTGCACCAAACTGAAAAGAGCATTATAACTTTGCAATTTCACAACACTAAGTTGGAATTATCTTTCTTATTTATTGAAAATCATATAAGCCTTACAAGCAGAAAAAATATCAATTAGAGATCCACATCAATAAATGTATCTCCAGAGAAAAATTTTTAAAATATAATTTTTCTAATAAAATGTTGCTAATAAATGGAATGATTTTATGATTATTTTAGTCTTTTTTTTTCTTTCTTTTCTTTTCTTTTTTTTTTTTTTTTTTTTTTGCTTCACTTGGTGGAAACTCCAAAATCCTTTACCATATAAGCAAAACACAACAAAACAATATTAGCAATAATATCAAAACTTAAAACAATAAAATATTTTGGCATTTTAATTGATTTAAATCTGATAGTGGAAGAAACCTATGAACTGCTCAATCTACATAGCTACAGAACTTTTAATTTTAAAGAGGTTTATTTTAGGGAGAGTTCTTGTAATTTTCTAGATTTGATTTGAGTTTTTAATATTGTTTTTCCAGCTATTCTCCTTAATCCAAAGCTTTCTATACCAGGGTCATACCGAACACTGTCCTTGGACAAACTCTTCTCGTCCTATTTAGCGACCCAACCCACCCCCTCCTTATTTTTTTTTTCAAAATTGAGAAATACCACAAAAAATCTCCACAACACATTTCCTTCAAGTAGTCAAAATCACTTTGCTAGCTCAAGGTGCCTTTAATAATTTCCAACTGTCTTTTATCTATTAAGATCTGTGACCTTAGTAGGAAGCAGTGTTTTAAGGCATTTCTGCAACTGCCATCTTCCATATTTCATTAGGGCTATACATACATCCCTTCCTCTCTCTCTACCTTACCATCTTCCCCTCACCTAGTTCCGATTTAGGGTTTCAGTAACACTGTCAAACATTTAGGTAAATTCACGTTTCACATTTAAATAAATATAGATTAAGCATTTTTAAAGGATTTAAATGGATTCATGAATGTGAATATTGAGAAGTTATGCATTATAGCAGGAACATCTGAAAATGCATATATTCCATCACTTGAAAGCGGGGGAAAGCATCATAGGATGGGTCAAACACAGGTTATCTGGCTGTCAATAAAATATAGACATTCCGTCCTTACCTGCTAAACTGCATGATGGCAAACAAATCTAAATAGCAGGCAAAAGGAAAAAAGTCCCCAGAATATGATCATCTGTCTTCCACGCTGCTTGAACCAGTTTCATATCCTGGTTCCTTCGTCTTTGCTTACACACATGTGAGTAGCTAGAACGTTT
This sequence comes from Erethizon dorsatum, assembly GCA_028451465.1. Taxonomy (NCBI): domain Eukaryota; kingdom Metazoa; phylum Chordata; class Mammalia; order Rodentia; family Erethizontidae; genus Erethizon; species Erethizon dorsatum. The sequence continues at coordinate 19,828,730 of CM051830.1, read as the reverse complement.
GTATGGGTCACTAGGGTTAATTCGTAACCCTAGCCATCGCCTCCTCTTTTCAAACAGCAGGTTGGCATTGCACGCAGCTGGAAATACACATTTGCTCTTCTGAACTAAAGCCTACTTTCCCAGCCAGAGACTAGAAAGAGGTCCTTGCTCTAAAGGACTGATAACGTTCTCGACCTGGAGCGGGAGTAAAAAGGCTCTTTGGTTCAACTCTTGGGGACCAGGAGAACAGCCACCAGACACAAACTCTGCCAGTTTGGCTAAGGACCCTGCAGTCACCCGTGCCCAAGAAGCGCCACCCCTCTTGGGAGCAGAGCGCGGGGACCCAGGTCCTACTGACTCCCACCCCCACCCCAGAAGAGGGGGAGGGGTAAAAGCCCAACTTTAAAGTGCTTCTCACAGAAGCTAGACAGCTCCCAAGCTTGACTCTGCTTTTAACTCCAGCCTTATTATTCCAAGCTCTAGCTCCAAGTTGAAATCCAACTCCTCCTCACCCCACCGCCCTGCGGATTCGTGGGAGTTAGGAAAGGAAGGAAAGGACGTATGGTCAGCAACACTTTAACACTGATCCCGAGAAGTCATTCAGCAATTCCAAGCCCTGCTGAGCACTCGCAGAAAGACGGCCACTAAGGCTTTACAAAGCAGGCTCACCCAGGAACCGTCATCTACTAAGACACAACTCCTTACAAATAATAAATACGAACACAGAAAGGCGTTAATGAGAGATCCAAGAAATCTCGCGTCTGTCCTCTCATACAGGGGCCCAAGGAAGGATGGCAAGGATGCCTTCCGGAAGGATGCAAAGCCCCCGCCAGCCCCTCGCCCTCGGGCTGCAAATGCCCAGCCAAGGCACGGCTCGCCGCAGGCACCCAGTGCAGAGCTGCGCCCGGCGGTCACAGCTAGGGACACCCGTGCCACCGCGCGGTCCTCCCGCTCCCAGCACCAAGCCTAGCACAGAGTCGCTCGCTCGCCCTCCGCGTTCCCTGAACCCAGGTGGCTTAGGTGTAGCCCGGAGCTGCGGAGAAATCCCCAGAGTCGCCTGTTGATAGCCCTCTGCTTAAAACGCTCCGGGCTGCGGAGCCTCTCGGACATCAGTTTCCCTTTGCCAAGCGCAAGCCTTAGGTTAGGATAGGAAAAACAGACTCACCTAAATTCCGGATGTCTGCGCCCTCCTGGAGTAGACGACGTTACAGAGAAAAGACCTGACTGCACGGAAAGTTGCTTTCTTCCCCCTCCCTCCTCCCCTGCTCAACAGCAGCAGTCCTCCAAAGAGGACGTTGGATTGGAGAATCACACTAAAGCCTCGTTTCTTCCCAGTGAAGTCGCGGGCGCGATGGCACTGGCTTGGAAGGCAGGGCGACCGCACCAGCAAAGAGGCCAGGTAGAAACTAGTGACGAGGGCCGCCAAGTGCTGCGGACGAGAGTCAGCCCGATCCTCCCTCGGCGGAGCCCGAGGGGGAAAGCCCTTGAGTCGGGGACTGGAGGCAGGCGGGGGATGGGGTGCCGCTGCAGCTGGAGTACTTTTATGTCTGGAAGCTAAAAGGGCTTTTGAATTTAAAAAATAAGAACAATGAAAATTGCTTGGGTTGTCGCGTCAGCTTTTAATGACGACAGAAATAGTTCTTTCCGAGAATGTTTTTTTTTTTTTTTTTTTTTTTTTTTTAAGAAAAGAAAAAAGAAGACACGGAAGAAAAAGAAAAGGAAGGAAAGAAAAGCTTAAACAATAGGTTCTCATCTCCATCCATCCCAATAAGGGGAAATGTTACAGAAACCCAGAAACTTGTACTGGGTGGGGGGGTTCACAGAGAAAACCTTCAATACATATTAGACATCACTGATACATGTAGATTAGGCGTTTAATGAATATCAATCGCTTGTTAGTGTGTGAAGTAAAAGCAGATTTAAATGTTTCTCAAGACAACTATACTTAATGAGGAGGTGATAACCCTGTCAGTTATGCCCATAGAACTGTTCATAAGAGCGTGAAGCAGTGATCATTTTAATATTCTTATTGAAAATTAAGGGTAGGGATGGGAAAGTGTCAAAGTAAGCCAATTACATTTTTCACATAGAGTCCGCCCCTGAATTTCAATTTATTAGAACCAAAATAATCAGCGGTTTCTTCTGATAGCTGTCTTTCTGTGAAAGGAGCAGTCCCTGTCCAATTAACTGCTCACCAGCTAATTCACAAAATCAGAAATGTACTTCCAAATACTGTGCCTGAATTAAGATGCTGTGCCCAGAATAATGTGCTCACGAGTGATATAGGGTGCTGTAAGAAAAAACACGGTGCTTTAAAACTCACTGTCATCTTCTTACTACATAGTAGCATGCTAGTGTTTAGGTTCCAGCTAAATCTGTAAAAATATACTTTACAGAAGGCCCCCGCCACGAGTCATGCAGTTGCTTACAATGAGATGAACACACACTGACCTGAACAACCTTCTGAAGATCAGAGAGAGTAGTGAACTTTCCCAAACCCTCCAACAATCTCATTTAAGCTTACTTTTAGATAAACATAAAATTTGACCTTTCAAATGGCACAAAAAGCTGTGCCAGGAAGGGTTAATGGGGGTTGGAGAGAGTTAATATCCATATAACCTGTAATGAATTGAGAAAAGAAAGTTTAAAAAAGAATATACAATGTATTGGGATAATTCATTACATGGGCTACGTCTTTGTAGTTCAGGTGCAACCAGCATACTAATTAATAAACATGGTCAAGATCTTGCAGTTCTGGAAGTAACAAAAATTCAAAAATGAGACATGACAAATAATTCTTAAAAATAACACTAGTTACAGATATTGTATAAAGTTACAGGTATTGAATAACTTACCAGAAGAAATTTCAGGAAGCAGGATGACTGTGAGAAAAATACATCCAAGATTCAAACAGATATTCCATGGTCTTCAAAAATCGAGGTAAAGTAGTGCTCTGCAGGGTAGCAGGACTTTGAAATAATTGGCAGTTCCTGGTGGCATGTAACCAAGTGAAAACCAGTGACACAAGCAGCTGGGAACCCCAAGGAAAAGAAGCAAAATGTGAAAGAGGAGCTTTTATTTGGGGGTGGGTGTTGTGGTGGTGAGGGGGCTTGTGTGTAGTGGTCCTTAGGCAAAGTGAGGATTTATAGAATGTATATCCCCACACAGTGAGGAGCAGGAGGTGGAATATAGATAAACGTACAAAGAGAAGTAAAAGGATGTATTGAAGACACCGAGATAAAGAGAGAACTAGTGAGCAAGGCTGTAGTCATCCTCATAGATATAGCGACAAGGTTGATTGAGGCTTCTGGGGAGGATCCAATGAGAATCCGAGAGGGCACCGCTTCGAAAATCCTGCTTTGATCTTCCCATTTTCAGTTCTTTAAGAATTACCTGCTCTGGGAACGTTATTGTTAGGATTAATAGTATTCCACCAGCACATCTCACTAGGATTTCCCTTGAACCTCTTCACTCCTAGCAACTGAGGGAGGCATAGTAAGGAAACCCTACATAACCAGCACCCCAAATAAAGCACACCACAGACCACACTGTGATGAGCAAAGCGTCAGCGATTTTTTTTGACTGGGAGGCGGGTGGTCGGGGGGCCTGGGGGGAATCGAAGGATGAGGCTGTGGCCGAGTCTCTGGGCGCTTTGGGGGGCGCTGTGCTTGGGTGGCTTAGGCTAGGGACCCGGAGCCGTGGCGAGAGGAGGTGGCAGCGCAGCCTTCCCCGGTCCCACTTCCCGGGCGAATCCTGACGCCTGTGACTCCAGGCAACTGACTTCCCCGCGAAGCCAACAGCCTTGTTGTAAGTAAGGTAGCTACCGCCTCTGGCGTCCGACAATCCGCGGGGAGCCAGGGCCGGCAGGGAAGCATCCACCTCCCCTCTGATTTCTGCACAGTTACAGGAGAGTGTGCTAGAAATGGCTTTGCTGCCGAGCGCATTATCTTGCCATTTTCCCGTCCGGATACCGCATAAACGATGACCTGATCGATCGGGTAAGATTAGCTTTATTCCTCTTCCCTTCTCCTCTCACTGGACACATTCTCTCTCCAAGCCCAAGCTCAACTCCTCTCTCTCCCCCTCTCCCGCTTTCCCTCTCTCCCTCCCTCTCTCGTCCCCTTCCCTATCTCTTTTTTTCCTCTTTGAAACCTACTTTCCCTGGGGAACTGTCCGTTTGAGCGAGAGGCCGGTAATTCTGTTTGTAGATGATTTATTTTATGGCCTTGGATAAATCCGCCTCCCCACCCAGAGTACTCTCCTTAGGGAAGATTCTCCGTCCTCACCCCAGGGGATCACTCCCGCGCTACAATCTGTGTAAAGAGCGCAGTGGGAGTATTTTGCCTCTCTCTCTCTCTCTCTCTCTCTCTCCCCCCCCCCCAAACAGGAAAGAAAGGTACTGGGTAAAGTGAAAATTGATTTCTTGAAGACTGAGTCGCCAAATGATGGAATAAACATTTGCCCTGGATAAAAATGCTCTTGGTAAGTAATCTTATTTTCCGCGGTTGAAAAGGAAACACATAGCTACTCACTTCCCCATCCCCCACTCCATTCATTTATTTGCTCTCTGTATGTAAATCACGAGCTGTATCAGTGGAAATGTTCTTATTCTCTTTCCTAAAAGAGTAGTAGCCTTGAAGAGTGAATTTGAAGTAGGGGGTTTTAAGAAGGCAATGTGAACATTTTAAGGTCCTTCATTAACCTACACTGAAAACCAAAAAATAGGTAAAGTCCATGCTTGCTTGCTTTCCAATGGGTATTCAAGGACTTTCTTTATTTCCTACTATCTCCCTTACCTTCCTGAAAATAAAGTAAATAGTTTTAGGTAGTGGCCCAATGTTTGATGCTTATGCTTTTGGTATACTTTGGCTATGCTTTTAAATATAACATCCTTTTAATTACAGACCTTGGGAATGGTTAATTTTCACATAAATTAAAACTATAGAAAGCTTCTATTAAATATGCATTCTGGTTCCAATTCTCCTATAAGATACAAATCAGCAGTGTCCCAAATTGCTCTTTGCATGGCGCAAAGGTTTCCTAAAGCCCTCCGGTTTTCCATGAGTATACAGCACCCCCAACCTGTACCTGCTCACAGTATGCAGACTGAGTAGGTGTAGGAGTGGAAAGAAGCCAAACAGCTCTGCACTAAGCTTGTATCATATGTCACTAAGTGTGGAGAATGGCAAGTCTCGCAGATAGCGTGAATTTGCTTTTCAAATGTAAGTTGACCATTTGGAATGTTTTAATTTAATAATTTTCAGAAATGTAAAGGAGACTTGCTCCATGAGAGATCACTACAATTTTGAATCACTAAATATGTTACTAGTAAAATACATATATTAAAATGTTTCCTATATTGTTGTTACTCCTACTTTAACCCTTCAAATTTTACTAATATAGGGTAAGCTAATTGCTGCAAAATTTATTCCTGATGTAAACAGGATGATATGAAATTCATCAAAAGTGTATGACTTTAAAATTCTATTGGGAGTAATGATTGCCATATTTGATAATCAATGTTAGAGAAATCGTCAGTATACAACTGCAGGAAAAAGATAGCTAAATAGCACATTATAATGACAAAGCAAAATAGCATGTACTTGAAGATCTATAGATTTTACTACTATCAAATTTGTCAAGGAGAAAATTTCAGGAAGAACGTGTTGACATGTTGATAAAAATTTCTTTTTTCTTTGTCTCTTCAGACTTTATTCCAGCCATAATGATGTCCTAGAGCAAAAATTTTTGTTCAGCTGTCTCTTTTTACCAAGAGAATGGATGATTTCTCTGTATCTGTGTGTTTTACAGGGGCTGACAGATCCTAAGAAGATCTGAAGTCAACTTAAAGAAGATCACTACACTGAATTATATTAATTACAAATACAGCTTTAACAAGACACACAGACAGCACACTTTTCATTTAAGATTTGAGTATGGGGGCCGGTGAGATGGCTCAGTGGCGTAAGCGCCTGCCTGGCAAGTGCGAGGGCCCGAGTTCGACTCCTGGTACCCACATACGAAAAAAGGGCCGTTGATATCGCTCAGCGGCACGGGCGCCTGCTGGTGCGCGAGGTCCTGAGGTCGACCCCCCGTATCCACAAAAAAAAAAGAGAGAGAGATCTGAATATGATGCCAAGCTTATTTGCCTCATTTGCTATTCAAAGAAATACATTTGTTTAACAAGTCACCAAATTGGATTTCAAGTAGAAAAAAATGTAACATAAAAATTTTTATTTTATGCCAGGCTTGGTGGTGTATGCCTGTAATCTCAGCATTTAGGAGGCTGAGGCAGGAGGATCAGAGGATCCCTTGCCTTCAAGTCCAGCCTGGACTACATAGCAAGACCCTGTCTCACAAAACCCAATGTAAATAAATAAATAAAAGTTACATTAAACAATTTAAGGATTGGAGCATTATGTTAATCATACATTCAGTCAGCCAGCCAAGAAAAAGTCATAGACTTTATATCTTCTAGCTGGATTTTGTCTTTAGAATAATGTATTTCTAACCTATGAACTCATTAAAATATCCAATCTAAAAGTAACATTCATGCTATATTAAATCTGGGAGGTGTAGCTCAGTAGTAGAGTATGTGCCTACCATGAATGCATCCTTAGGTTTGATCCCCTGAACACAGATACAAAAATGTTATATTCTATCGCAAAAATTGTGAAGCAATTTCCTTGTGAAGCAAAATGTCACTATGATTCAGATTATTTTTAACCTTTAATTCATAGCGAAAATGGGTTTTAGTAAGATGAATAACTTTGGATTGCTTTTTGCATTTAAGTCATACATGACACATTTATACGTATATAATTATCATCATTAAGTTATTGAAATTTATTTATTTTACACTCTTTGCTATGGGTTTATTATGTTTTTAGCACTTTCTTTTTGTTGTCAGAAGTTTCTTAAGTACCTTTATGTGTAGGCATTTTCACATCAGATTATATAGGATCAGTATGCTACTAAATAAACAGGGGCACTGTATTCCAATCTGAAATAAACCATGCTGGAACTTGAGAGGACTTTAAGGATCATTTAATTTGACCCCTCACAAAGATGAAGCAGTTGAGAATTAGAGAAATTCAACGATTAGTGTAATCATACACCAAGTAGTAACTTAAGGAAATTAAATATGGTTTTCCTAACTTCATAGTTAGTGTTCATTTTGAATCAGTTAAATTCTATTACTAGTTGCTAACACACTCATAAGATTTAGATAGAGAAATTGTGAAAGAAAGTAATAAAATGATTAACAAATTACAGCCATCCTTCTTGGAGCTTCTTTGATAACTAATATTCTTCACCATAGAAAGTTATCTTTCTGATATATTTTATCCTCTGCAGCCACCCTCACATGATTGGAGAATGAACTTAGTTACTTTCTTTTAGCTGAGACACACTACCCAACATCCATGACTTGAAGGAGGAAAGGATTATTTTGGCTCACAGTTTGTAGAGGTTTCAGTCCATCGTTGGCTGGTGCCAAGGCAGGGCAGCATGGCAGAAGGGCATAGCAGAGAAGTAGATCATGGCATGACAGGCAGGAAACAGCCCCGTCATATACCCTTCCCGGCCACACCCACAGTGACCCACCACTTCACACACCCATGATCCAGTCTCCTCCCAAAAGTCCCACCTATGAGTGCATGAGGCTTTGGTGGATCATCTAGATATAAGCCATATGGGAACATTCAAAGATGTAGCACTAACTTTTCAAGAAATCTTCTTGGTGTTCCTTTTGTCCATGCATTGTGTTGTTCCCTAGACTATTTTTCCCTGTACAGTGTAAACTGGGTAATTTCATCCCCTTGTAATATCATAGTCCATCATATCGCCTCTCTCTTCTACTTCTTAATATCCTACCAATACACTAAGTAGGATTATTCCAATAAGAAAGTGATCATCTCATAATCAGATATTTAATTAAACACTGACATAATTCTGAAACTACACACAGACACATAATGAAAGATGTGATGAGATGAAGAAAGTATCTTGTGATAAAAACAGTTCTGCACTATAGAGCAAAATGTTCATGGTCATTTTTTTTTTTAATCCTTTTGAAATAGAAGGAAATACTTCAGCTGTTAAAATTATTCAATTTTCTGTAGTGGTTGAAACTCTATCAGTTTTCATTATTTTTTGACTTATATCAAAGTTTGAATATTACATGCAAGCTTTTATCTTTTTGTTAACTGAAAATGTAAAGGCAAATGTCAACACTGAAATCCACTGACAATTATAATTCCTCAGTTAAATAAGATTAGAGGAATTAAATCTAAACATTTGTAAATGTCCATAGTGTGCTGTTATAAAATTAAAATTTTTATACTAATCTGAAAAATTAGTGCTTTTTAGGAACCTTAAAGATTTGTAGATGCATTTTTTACTTTTTTTTAAATTTTTTTTATTTTTGGGTACCGGGGGTTCGACCTCAGGACCTCGCGTGCCAGCAGGCGCCCGTGCCGCTGAGCGATATCACTGGCCCCTTTTTCGTATGTGGGTTCCGGGAGTCGAACTCGGGCCCTCGCGCTTGCCGGGCAGGCGCTTAAGCCGCTGAGCCATCTCACCGGTCCTGTAGATGCATTTTTGGAAGCATCTCTCACATAGTGTTTGTATTGTGGAGTGTGTTTTCATGTGAATAATAACTCTTTCCATGTGTATACTGGATTATAGAGCTTAACCTATTTTAAAGCACATGTAGTCAACTCTTGGCTCCATGAAGGAAGCCAGGACTGTACTTTTTGCTTTATTTTAAGCTCCTTCACTTTATATCACCAATGTCAAGCAGGAGACCAATAAATATTTAACAGATATATATTTCATCGAACTTTCCCTCTTTAACATTTTAATAAAGTTTGTTGTATTTAATTTTATCCAATTATTTTATTGTTCAGTAATTATATTTTTCAAAATATTTCGAGAATATTTGACATAGGCTTGGCCCAATAAAATAAATCATGTTAAAAATGATGGCACTTGGGCCGGTGAGATGGCTCAGCGGCGTAAGTGCCTGCCTTGCAAGCGCGAGGGCCCGAGTTCGACTCCCGGAACCCACATACGAAAAAGGGGCCGGTGATATCGCTCAGCGGCACGGGTGCCTGTTGGCGCGTGAGGTCCTGAGGTCGACCCCCCGGTACCCACAAAAAAAAAAAAAAAAATGATGGCACTTTCAGTAAGATTTAATATTATTTTGATCCTTTTACTATGTTGTGAAGTAAACTAGTATACTTATTTGAAAATGAGAGAGAATTGTAAGAAAATTAAAGAACTATTTTTAATTTCTATCTCAGTCTACCAGTTCAGAGTGCTAAAATGAAATACCTGAGACCAGGAGGCTTAAACAACAGATTCTTTTTGTCACAGTCCTAGAGGATAAGAATTCTAAGATCAAGGTACCAGGAAATTTGATTCCTGATTAGGTCTTGCTTTCTGGTTTGCAGACAGATACTTTTCTTACTATGTATTCACATAGACTTTCCTAGGTATGTGAAAGTATAGGAGGGTGAGAGGAAAGAAGGGAGAGAAATTGGTCTTATGGATAAGGACAATGATGCCATCAAGAGTCCCTCCCTAATGACCTACTCTAACCGTAATCACCTCCCTATTCTATAACTCCAGATGACATCACATTGATCAGTAGTACCCCAACATATGAATTTGGAGGTAGTGAAATAATAAACCCATATATTTTACTAAAAATCTTTTTTGGGGTCTTTTAATTTACCTTATGGTATTTCTTCTACTGTTAAAAGAAAAAATGAGATGAAGATATGAAATTATTTGTTTAATGAATTTTTAAATTTTGTTAACAGGTTATATAGATTTACATTCTTCGTCTATTACGTTTTGCAAGCAAAATATATTCAGAGGAATGAAATGTTCATAATAGTGCAAGCTGAATTTTAACACTATATAAGGTTTTGCTATTCAAAGTTTTCAGAACAGTTTTTTTTTTTTTTTTTTTTTGTGGGTACCGGGGGTCGACCTCAGGACCTCGTGCGCCAGCAGGCACCCATGCTGCTGAGCGATATCACCAGCCCTTTTTTCGTATGTGGGTTCTGGGAGTCGAACTCGGGCCCTCACGCTTGCCAGGCAGGCGTTTACACTGCTGAGCCATCTCACCGGCCCCTCAGAACAGTTTTTATATTGACAAAATGGTTTTCTAAATTATTTTATTTAAAAAGTTTATTCATTAGTGTAATGGCTAAAATATGCACAATACATAGTATATGGACTTACAGATATCAATGAACAGGTGCCTACTTGTTATGGTTTATATCTGGATGCTCCTCACAAAGCCTAATGCACATGAACTTGGGGATTTTGAAGGTGATTCAATTGTGGGGGTGCTGTAGCTAAATGTGATGTCAGCATGTCATGCCTTGTTGGAAGAGGCCAATTACTGGGGGCATTACTTGGTAGGCTGTATTTCCTTCCCTGATTCTGCAATGGCAAACAGAAACACCGAAACAACATCCAGGTTTTAGAGGCAGATTTATTGATGTCAACGGTCACTGATTGGGATCATTCCCAAAATATCAGACCCTGATCTTTGCTGGTCAATGGCCTTGATCTTTAGTTTATATGGGATAAACAAGCAGGAAGTACAGAGGCAGAATGGCTTGTCAATTGGGGACTGGTTCTTACAATACGTATCATAGTGACCTGCAATTTCTAAGAGACAGAAGCAACCAGAATTGGTACAGGAACTGTCACCTGGGCAACTGAAGTATACTGGCTGAGGGGGAGGCATTTTCTTTTACATTTTCCCCCCTCTTTTAGTTTTCCCAGTAAATCTTTGCTGGGCATATTACATGTGATCTTTTGAGACAAGGCCCAACATTTAGCACTAACACTGGGTCTGTCAGTGGTCCTAGGATGGGCCCTAGCCAAGGACCCCAAGGCTGAAAATTACTACCAGAAGTTTGTGGTTTGTTTCCCTTATTATAGGATTTCTCCATAAGTTGACTCTGACAAAGGAGTGAAGGAGTTAATCTGATCTAGGAGAGTGTCCAATGTGCCTTGCACGCTTGTCAAATCTTTATCATTGGTAAGGGCCTTACTGGTTATTTTCTATTCTTTCAGGGGAATCATCCAAAGAGCTAAGGCAAAGCAAGGACTGCGGTAAGCAGCCTGAAAAAGCTCAAAAATCAAGGGGGATAGGTGTGAAGCAATCCTGTGAACGGGATCCTCAGGCTTCAGCTGTGCGTGGACTGCTCAGCATCCAGAGTCACCAGAGCAGGGCTTTGAGTGTGTCATCTCTTCAGAGTAAGCTGTCTGGTCCAGGTAAATTCTCTAAAACTCTGGAATGGTGGATCTAAAGCTGGATTTCTGAAACTTATAGAAGTAGTTAATATGTACCTGGGTTATATGTGTGTGCAGGAGTGTCTACAGGTATAGCTGATCTTTAAATGGAGAGAGTCTACTATACTGCATGAGGTCAGGGTCAGTGACACAGATGTTGAAGCCTGAGCTGGCTTCAGGGGCACAGGGGCCAGTGTTGTGGCTTGAGCTTGTAGAACAAATGGTGGGGGAAGGTCTGGCTCTATGGCATCCTTGGTGGCAGGTTTCCAAGCAGCAGCAGGAAGTAGTTTGTTGTGCAGATCATTCCTGCAGTAGAGCTTTGGCCAAAATAGCTTTGTCCAAGGTGACCACAGCATATCTAGCCTGTCAGATTTTATTCCTAACAGAGCTATTTCATGTGGCACCTGGACAGTTACATCTTGGCCTAAGGTGAGCTTGTCGGATTTCTTGATCAGAAGGACAGTGGCTGTTAGAGTGCGGAGGCAAAGGGGGAAAGCAACCCTTAGTGACTGGATCCAAGAATTTGCAAAGGTAGGCCATTGGGCACTCCCAGGGGCTGATAGCCTGAGTAAGCATCATTGTTTTTGCGAACTCAAGGATCCAGATACTGTAGAAGCTAACAGCTCCAAGAAATTTGCAGACTTTTTTCTTGTAACCAATTTCTGCTAGATATTGTAGCATAGCTTTTGTGTCTTTCCAACAGGCAGCATGGGTGTCATTCATCAGAAGTGTTTGAGAAACTAGTGAGGTCAGCTGTAAGGGCTTCTCCAAAGAGGGTAAACAAGTTTTTGAACATCTGGGAGGTTGAGTCCGGGTCGGTTAACCTTTGAGTTCAGAACTGGGGTCTTTCCATTTAAAGACAAAGTGGGGCTGGCTGACAGGAGCCAACCAAAGACAGAAGAAGGCATTCTTTAGTTCCAGGCTGGTGTACCAGCAAGCTGTGGGTGGCAGAATACTGAGGCAATGTATACAGAGGGCAATCATGGTGGCATTGGCAGCTCAGTGATCTTAAACTGGTTTTATAGTCAGGAAGGTGTATTTTAGCAGTTTGACAGTCAATAGACATTTTGCAGTTTTCAAGCTTCATTTTTTTTTTTTCCTTAGGGGACTGTGACAGAGCTGGAAGGGACAGAGAAACAGACTATCCCAGAACCAAATCTGTTGCTAGGGCCTCCCCCAAAATAGTGGGAGAGTTCCCAAACCCTTGTGGCAATTGAGTAACAGTCCAAAAAGGGTGTATGGGTTGGGAACCGCAGAATGCAAGGTGATGGCTGCATAGTTGATGGCACGGAGATATTGTCCAAAGTGATTAACAGTCTATCAGGCTGATGTGTGGCTGGATGCCTGTTTGTGTTTCCCATGACATCGGACAGCAATGGGGGTCACGGTGAGGCAGAATGGTTGATGGCCAGGCCCAAAGGCAAGTCTTTAGTTCATACTCTGGGAGGAGAGTTTTCAGAATTTCAGATTGTTATCTGTCTCGGCTGATGCAGGCATCATCTTTCTCTTGGGGAAAGTGCAGGGTTAAATGAAAGGGAAGCTGACTAGCTTGGTGTGAATGAGATGGTCTCTTCCAACTTGAAAAGGAGGTCTCTTCCCAGAAGCGGTATGGGGACTGGCTTACACAGGAGATGTCCTCCTAGGCTGCAAGTTTGTGCCCTTCAGAAAGGGCAAGAGACAAGAGTCCCAGTTGCCCCAGTGATGGTAACTTTTTGACAGAGGATACTTTTGAAGGCAGAGAGTTTAGTTCTGTTGTTTACCAGGGAAATCACAGGTTTGCCCCTGATTTTTGGAATGACCTTGGCTCATGGGGGGCCCTATATGATAGAGCTCAGTCTGTCCTATCCATCAAGGCCGGACAGGGTGAGAAGAGGTTCAGGTGGTCCTGGATAGTCAGGTTTCTTTGTGTCCCCCAGATAGAGGGGGCATTTATCTTTCCAGTGTCCAAACTATTTGCAGCAAGCACATTGGTCAGTTGTTAAGGCATAGGGTCTGCCACCAGTTTTAGGCTGTGAGGCTTGAGGGTCCCCCTTAGGTCAGTTGCCACAATGGGATTGGCTTTGGTGGGACACTGCAGGAACAGGCTTCCCTAACATTGCAGCTTTCTATTGGGCTCTGTGGTCTGCCTCGTGTTATTGTTCCTTTTTTCTCCTCTTTCTTAGTTTATACAGAACTTTTGAGCAATCTGAAGTAATTGGGTAGCATTCATGCCAGCAAAGGCATCAACCTTTTGGATTTTTCTTCTAATGTGAGAGGCTGACTGCAACAAAGGCAGCGTTGACCATCTGTTGAGTTTCAGGAGCCTTGGGGTCAAAGGGTGTATAGAGCTGGTAGGCTTCACAGAGTCTCTCATAAAATCTGGCTGGACTTTCATTGGGTTCCTGGGTAACTTTAGCAACTTTACACATGTTTATTGGCTTTTTGCCTCCTTCTCTGAGACCTGTGAGGAGAGCAATGCAGTATTGATCTAAGGCCTCAGGGCCTTCTGTCATATTACAGTCCCAGTTTGGATGTACTCAGGGAAGGACTGTGTTCACCCAAGCATCAGGATCAACCACAGTGGCAGGGACTTTTGATTTTAACCAGGCTTGGGCCCCATCTACAATGTGGCAGCATTTTTCAGAATTACAGAGTCATAAGGAGTTGATAATAGTCATCCCATGTTGGCAGGTGGGTCTGGAAGATGGATGTAAGGAGGTCTGTCATCAACTAGGGCTTTTTTGAATAGGATGGGTTGTGATGTTTCCAATTTAAGAGGTCAGTGGAGCTGAACAGCTGGTAATACATCAGGGGCATTTGGTTGGGTGCACCACCCTAAGCTCTAGGGTAAACATGAAGTGGCATCTGGAGGTGAGCTGGAGTCTTGGACTGAGTGGCAGAGCACAGGTGGTGACCAATGTGGGGGGCTATAACCCATCTCTATGAGGTTGACAGCACAGTCAATGTTTCTGGCAATGCTGATGCCACATGACGGTGAGTCAGTTTGGCGCTCAGGAGGCACATTAGGTGTTATTGGCAGGGAAGCTGTGGAGTTCAGAGGAGCAGAAGGCTGTGACACAGGAGACAGGGCTGGCAGTGAAGCTGTGGAATGTGGAAGAGCAGGAGGCTGTGGTGTAGGATACAGGCCTGGCAGTGGTGGAATTGCAGCTGGCTGAGAAGCTTGGAGTTGATGAATATAAGGAGGAGGCAGGTTGGACTTGGGGTCCTCTGGCAGAACAGGATAAAGCTTTCCTGGCTTGGGCTGAATCTGAGAGCCTCTCAGATGACCTTGCAGGTTTGTTTTGATAAGTAGGGTGGCTTTCCTGTCATGCAGGACACAGGTGTGGAGCCAAGGTGGGAGGCTCTGAAACAGGTTGAGCCAGGAGTTAATATAAGGAAACTGGTCAGGATGGGCTCATTTGTTGGGCTCTGTCACTTCATTCCAAACTCAACAGACAATTTCAATCTCAAGTGTCCCTTCAGATGGCCAGTCGGGGCATGGCTTGGCCATTTAATTTCACAAAAGGTATAGAGATTCTGAGGTTTCATTTTCACTCCATACTCATCAGGAAATCCTCTTTAGAAGTTTTTCAACATACAATCAAGGACCATAGGTTTACTCTCGCTTGTGCCTATTCTACCTATTTTCCTGAGGGTATGTTGTGCACCCTTGAATGATGGTGCAACAAAGGATTGGTGCCCCCCAGAGAGAGAACATTCAGATGCCCACCTGGCCATGCTCCTTGTGGGGACTTAGGTGCAACTTAGCTAAGGAGGGTGTGAGGTTTCTGTTATGACATATGTTGATCTCTATGGAACCACAGATGAGGGACCAATCAGCCATGGCAATCAGTGCTTCCCATTCTTGGTGCACAGATGGAGCAATCTATTGCTTATGCTGTCCATTCCACTCACTCACACAATCATTCAGCAGGTACTCAGAGGTTAAACATTCCAACCCTCCTTCCCTTGAGGGTGGCCTTAACTAATAAGAGTAGATCAAGCTCTTCTGCTGAAGCTGAGCAGGACTGACAGACTAACTGGGGTGCCCCCAGGGGTCTTACCAGAATTAAGCAGGCAGGCAGGCAGACAGACAGACTGTGTCCTCCTTGTTTTAGGGTCTGATGTGAGCCACTCAAGTAGGGAGCCAGAAATCCTCCTCCAGATCTCCGAGGGGACTCAAGAACTCTTGAGAGTGCACCATCCCATCAGAACCTGGAGAGATCCTTGCTCCATCCACAAGGGTCACAACCAGTGACCAAAGAGATCAGCACAGTCGGTCTTCCTGGCTGACGCACCAGATGAAGGAGCAAGCAGAAACACCGAAACAACATCCAGGATTTGGAGGCAGATTTATTTATGTTGAAGGGCACTGCTTGGGATCATACCCAAAATATCAGGCCCTGATCTCTGGTGGTCAAGGGCTTATATGGGATAAGCAAGCAGGAAGTACAGAGGTAGAATGGCTTGTCAACTGGGGATTGGTTCTTACAGTATGTATCACAGTGACCTGCCATTTCTAAGAGACAGAAGCAACCGGAATTGAAACAGGAATTGGTGAACTGTCCAGTCACCTGGGCAAGGGAAGAATACTGGCTGAGGGGGGAGCATTTTTTGTTACAATTCCACTTTTCACTCTCTGCTTTCTTGATGCCATGACTTGAACAGCTTTTCTCTGACCAGTTCCTTCCACCATGCACCATATTATGCAAGGATTGAAACTTCTGAATCATGAACCAAAATAAATCTCTACTCCTTTAAGTTGCAGGTGTTGGGTATTTTGTCCCGGCCATGAGGAAGATGACTAAGATACTTGTACAATGTTTAAAGCAAATTACAAAATCATTAAATTTGAAAATATACAAAGAAATTATATGATACAACTTCCCAAACCTCTTTTTCATATCTAATATTTGATCATTAACCTGTGCAAATGTCCACATACTAATTCTCAATAAATGTGACTATTTCATGTTTAATAACAAAAGTTATATTAAACACCTTGAAATGTAGAGATTACTCTGAATTATTTGTGCCTACCTAATAAAATCATAATAAATCTTAAAAAGCAGAAGCAAAAATGTTATTTAGGGTCACAGAAAAAGTTGTGAAGATAGACAAACACACTGGTTAGAGCAATCGCTGGGGAAACCAAGCCAAGAAATGCAGGCGGAGTACCCTGTGGAATCTGGAAAAGGAAAGGAAACATTCTTCCTCATAACTTCCAGAAGAATGGAAGACTGCTGACCCATTTTAGATGTCTCACATCTAGAACTATAAGCTAATACTTTTGTGTGATTTTTAAGTCATTATATTTTTGGTAATTTGTAAACGCAGCAATAGTAAATCAAGACCAGTCTTGAAGAGAGTCAAATATAATTAGTATTTTCTTTCCTCTAAAGGAACTTTATTATTTAATAAAAATCTCTCACTTTATTCCATTTCTCCAGATACACAACAACCCACCATTTTTATCAGTCAAGAACCAAGTTGTTCTTCTAACTCATTTGCAGAGGAAGTAGACATTCAATAGAGTAGAGAAGACTAGATGGATCGCTAGTTTACACCAATAAACTACTGGTGATGGGTTAAAGAAATATAATATTGTAAAACTGTATTTATACTGAATATACTACTTAGTACATAGCCTTAGAATTTAGAAATAAAATAATAAAAATGCCAATGCAGGGCTGGTGAGATAGCTCAGCTGCATAAGTGCCTGCCTGGCAAGCGTGAGGTCCTGAATTTGACTCCCAGTACCCACATAAAGGAAAAAAAGGGCCAGTGATATCACTCAGCGGCACAAGCACTTGCTGGCAAGCGCGAGGACCTGAGGTCGACTCCTGGTATCCCCTTTAAAAAAAAAAAGAAATGCCAATGCAGTAAAAAAAAAATGTTAATGTGGGTGTGAGAATGTGCATAATGTTCAATAAACTTGAAAACTATGTGAAAAGTACTAGCCTTAGTTTAAAAGAAAGATGCTAAGCACACACAAAAAATAAGTACAGAAGCTGATGAGAACTAGCAAAATATTAAAATAAATTTGAGATAAAAAATTGACACTACAGAGAATGATTGACAGGGAGTGGGAAGATTTTATTTTCATGGAGAGATTGATCTGAAGCAATTTGATATTTTTCTCCTTAGATTTTGTGTAATGTTGTAATCGAGAAAAATGACAGAATATTTACTTAATTGGGATAGATAATTAATTTTAGTGTCTCATGAACTCTGAACGCCTTTCACTTCTTTAATGAAAGTAAAGAGAAACTAAACTACTTGATTTCTGATCATCTTGGTATCTTAAATCTCTGTAATGTATGCACTTTCCATTCAGAAGAAATACATACCTTGTAGGAGGATGAAAAACAATCCTTCATATTGGTTATGGAATTTGGTTCCGAGAAGAAAATATGAATTTATAGACAAAATAATTTTAAAAGATGACAAAATGAATCCACTTTATATGTATGGAATGGTACCAAGTCTAAGTCAATTCAAAAAATATTTATTGTGTATTTATACAACAATCATTTATTGATGGTATTTTATATAAGAAGTAAGATTTTGAAAGTTATAAGGATATAAAAATAAGTTACAGTCTTCATGTCCTAGTTGGAACGTAAGGGGAGTGTACTGATAAGTATAAAGTATTTTTTGCTCTGTACCAAATTTCATTCACATCATCAATCATCTTTTTATTAGAATGGAAATCATATTGATTACCATCTATGGGCCAAGAACTTTCTAAAATAGTATACTGACTAAGATAATCATAGGAAAGAACTGGAATATCTTACAAAAATTAATGCAATCAAATGTTAACCTACATCTTCTGTAAGCATGTTAGTTCGCTAACCTGTAGGTTGAACTTTTTGGAGGAGGAATTTGCTTAGAGTTCAAGTGGTACCAGTTGAGGTAGGATGAATGTTTTAGTCCATATAACTTAAGGGTGTAATTAACAGCTTCAAAGTTCATTTGCGGAAAGAAAATATCATTTTGATATGATATTTACATCTGAATGATTTCATCATTGATATGATATTTACATAAATTTATTCTCACAATTCTGCAGGCTGGGATGTCCAAGATCAAATTGATAGTACTGTCAATTTCTGGTGAGATCTCTCTTTCAGGACTGCATGCAGATAGCCACTTTCTTGCTGTGTCCTTAAAGGGTAGAATCTGGTTGTTTTTCCTTTCTATATGAGGGGACAGTTCTATTGGATCAAGTTATCCCTTATGACCTTATTTAACCTGGGTCAGATTTTCAAAGTCTTTATGTCCAATACAGCCATTTAAGTGGCCAGTGCTTCAGCATCTTGAATTCAGTGGAAGAGCCAGCCATTTCTGCATGTAGCATACAGACTCTACCAAAAAAACTGAAAATGTACTTGCATACTAATTCATCTTTAAAGTCATGCACCCTTTTAATAGCGGTCTCTACCAGAAAAAGTTTACCAATTCTATCATTTTCTTAGAGATAGGAATGCTCATGTGCAGAGTATTTCCCAAAGAGAATGTTCATGAAATAAACTGTGGGTTATACAAAATTCTTTGTTACACTGCAACTTGCAGGAAATCATAAAAAAGAAGTCTTAGGGTATTAAATAAATTAACACTGCAAAGAAGTGCAGTGGCAAAAATTAGGGAGTATACCAATTGACCCTTTCTGACACATTTTCTGCCATGCAGGAATAATTAAACGGATTAATTTAAAATAGAATCATTTTCATTTTCCTCACTCTATGCTCTGTTCTTAAAAGTTTTTCAAATTTCTGTCATGGTAAATGTAATGTTCAGAATGCCCATTTGGCATAATGTTGGTTGATCACTCTTCGAGAACTAGCAAAATATTAAAATAAATTTGAGATATAAAATTGACACTACAAAGAATGATTGACAGGGAGTGGGAAGATTTTATTTTCATGGAGAGATTGATCTGAAGCAATTTGATATTTTTCTCCTTAGATTTTGTGTAATGTTGCAATCGAGAAAAATAACAGAATATTTACTTAATTGAGATAGATAATTCTATTCTATATTCTCTATGGGTAAAGAATGCTCCACTGAGTGGGGCTGCTTCTGACTCAGAGAAGCTACAGAGATAAACTTTACCAGTGCTAAGATAGGACTCAGTAATATGGGTAATTAGAGGCACACACTTAGCAATTTAGATATGTGATTAGGAGCACAAATCATCATGCATAGTTAGGGATCCACTTTTGCATCATCAGCAGACAGAGCAGCAACACTGGGTTGGCAGGTCCAGTAGCAGTAGCTGCACCTGTGATGCTTGCAAATATAACTGATATCCCGTGGCAGAGGGGGAGTCAGGGGTGTGTGGGGGGTGCAGAATATCTGGCCTGATTTTTCATTCGATTTAGTCATTTGCTTTTTTTATTCTTGCTTGTATTCTGAACCTAGTTACATGATGAAATTAAAGAATTCTTGAGCTAATAAAAATCCTTCAATAAACTCACTCTTCTGTTTCAATGATCTGCAGTTATTTCTATTGCCCAGTTTTGGAAGACCCAAATAACTGGAAAATGTAAAATACCACCCCTAATTCTCTTCTTAGTTTCTGATTGATGCAATATCTATACTGTATCTCCTATTAGAAAAAAAGTCACGAAGCACTTCAAATCGATTAACTTAAAACTGAACTCTTCATTTTTCTCCAAACCCTAATATTTTCTAGTGTTCCCAGTTTATATGGATTGTACCACCACCATCTTTCCAAGTGTGTAAATTAGTCTTGACTCAATTTCTTTCTCTTCCTCCGTATTTGGTCATTAGCAAGTCATTCACCATCATAAACATACTCAACTTCGACCACTTCTTTCTGATCATTTTCCATATCTTTCCCTCAAGCTATCAGTATTTCTCATTTACAGTACTGATGAAATCCATTGACTATCTAAACTGAATTCTCTACAACATAAACAGATACATTTTCAAAACTCATATCCTTATACCATCCCCCTACTTCCAATTCTTTGAACTTATAGTGAGCTTCACTATTGTAAAAATCAATTCAAAATTTCTAAACCTGGTTTATAAACCACATGGCCTAACCTCAACCAAATTCTCAGGCTTTAGGTTGCAAAGAAGTCTTCTCTATTCATGCAAGATTCTGCATTTACTCTCCTCTACCCACCATGCTACAACATGTCTTTAATGGTTGTGATTCTCTGAACTTAAATAAGATCACTTTAATGTAGTAGAGACCTGCTACATTTCTACACAGCTGTCATATTACAGATCAATTTCCATTCTCTGTTGGGCATTGACATTTCCAATAAGGAAAATTTCTACTATGATCCTCACATTTACAGTTATGGTAGTCACATTGTATACAGTTAGCATTCACTGTTTATTATATGAGAAAACAAGTGAGATTTTCAAGTCAATGTAAATCTGTAACTAAGTTAGCTGCCCTTAGATGTTAACAGTCTCATATTAAAGGCCAGTGTACCCATGGTAAGACATAATCAGATAAATAAGAAATGCTCTCTGAATATCTATAAATACTACACAGATAAAAAAGCAATAGCAAAGCGCAATATTAACATTGCTATTTTAGCAAGTCTAAATAACCCAACTAATTTAAACAACCCTCCTGGTATTCTCAAAGAATATGGTATAGCTTATTCCTAAATTTCTTGTATTAAATTGGGACTAAGACACTGTTTATTTCACAAATAAAGGCAAATGGTCAAGTATTCAACATGCTAGGATTCTGGCTGGAAGAGTGGTTAACTGGAAAACTTACAAAGACAAGAACTACAAGCAGGTTTATGGGTCCTCTATTGTCCAGGACATAAGGAGGCATCTAGAAGACCATAAGCTGGAGCTCAGGAAAAAGGATTGCTTATCCATGGGCCGTCTGATCCTGAAAGATGTGGAAATGGTCAAGTGTGTTAGGGTCAAGACACAACACCATAGAACCTTGGCTCTGGTTGTACCTGCAAGTCCAGTGTTTGTGAATGAGAAAACACATTCATGAAAGCCTTTCATGAGCAGTGTAAGAGGCCCAGGTCCAATCCTTGCTTCTCAATCAGAATTGATCACCTCAACACTAAGCAGTGACAGCTTTCTCTAAGGCTTCCTAAGCCAACTTCTTTCTTGGAAGTCAGCTTATAGAAGTTAAATTTTAGATGAACTAGTACTAGTCTTTCACTTATACAATTAAAATAGTAAAGCTTGACATAAATAATTGTTGGCATATTCCTTATTTTAATATTATTTATTAATGTTAATAGAGCTGATGTAATAATATGTTCTGTCTATAATCCAATTTTTTCCCATGTTGAGATATGTCCATTGGATTCCAGTGATCAGTTTTTGTTTTTGTTTTGTTTTCCCATGCTGGGCTAATGTTGTAGTAAGTATCCACACATATATTTTAAATGTAATGACATGGAAAAGAAAAAGAATAGTGTGACTATATTTTTTTTCAGTGAGTAGGGTGGGGCTAGGTGAGGAAAGGAAGAGTAGTGCTTTAAAGAGAAAAGAACAGAGCTATGAAATTCAATCTCTCTCTTTTCCTCCTTTGCTCTTCTGCAGTGAGTCAATTATATTGCATTTTTCATCTCAAAAACTTAAATACCCTAAGACTAGGGAGGAATATTGCAACGTGGAACTCCTTCCACCTCTCTCCTGCTGTAGAACTTTGTGCAAGTTTCTTGGATTTTTTCACACTCTGTCATCATATGCAAAATGAGGCAGCATCACCCCATCAGGGCTGTTATGAGGAATAAGGAGATTACATATTTAATGGTTTAACTATAAGTACTTATGTGCACCAGGCGAGTCACCTGGTACTTAACAATGACAGAAGTTGAATAACATAGTTTGGAAATTGAATAACATTTCTGTTGTATGATCAATCACTCCTGATTTTTGTCCATCAGAAAAATTAAAATTTTCATTTACATAGTTTGTATGTCATTGCATAGAATTGTATTACCAAACTTTCTGGTCTGGCTATTCTGTTCTGAACTTCTTTTTTTAAGAAGAAAAATTAGGGGGCCGGTGAGATGGCTCAGCAGCGTAAGCGCCTGCCTGGCAAGCGCAAGGGCCCGGGTTTGACTCCTGGAACCCACATACGAAAAAAGGGCCAGTAATATCGAGTGCCTGTTGGCGCACAAGGTCCTGAGGTTGACCCCCGGTACCCACAAAAAAAAAAAAGAAGAAAAGAAGAAGAAAAATTATTTTCACCATGCTGAGGATTGAACCCAGGGCCTCTCCCCATGCTAGGCAAGAGCCCCAGCACTGGGCATAAGCCCAGCCCTTATTATTTTGCTTCTGTGTCCAGTAAGTTGTTTTTTTAAACATCTATGATTTTATATCTTCTTAGTCTATGACCTTATAATGACAAAACAAAACAAAACAAAACAAAAATAAAAACCTCAAGGCTTAAACTACTGCTGTGATAAAGTGTCAGGTTTTATCATAATTCGACATAATTGAACAACTATCAATTTTGCTGACTGTGCAATTTTCCATATACTAATTGGATTCTCCCTATAAAACTTCAAAATATATTGCAAAACTAAGGACTGAAAATATATCTTTTCTCATTCTACAGTAATTTAAATGTGCATTTAATCAATGTTTAACATATTGGGAAATAGCTTTTCCATACTTGCGTATCCAAAACATATTGTCCTACACATGGCAAAGCATAGAATTGTTAAATTAATGATTTTTACTCTATTTTACATTTGTTTATTTTTCTCTCCTTTTTCTAATTTTATATGATTTTTAAATTAGATCAATTTTATCTTACTTATTTTATGTAGTAGAATATCAAGGATGCCCTTCCATGCATCAAAATATTCTTTGTGATAGTTAATTTCCTATGGAAACAGCATTTCATTAGGTACATATTTATTAATTATTTTCAGTGTTATTTGTAAATATTAAAATGTGGCCACTTAAGTATATATTTTAAAAAGTTTCAGCAAATAGGTACACTGCCACAGTCAACATATAGAACATTCCTTCAGCACAAAAACTCCTTAGTGCTCCTTTGGTACGAACGGCTCTTCTCCATCTCATCTTGGCCTTAGGAAATGACTGATCATCTTTGGGTTTTTATAGGTCAGAACCATCTTTGCTAACTTTTCATATAAATAGAATTCTACCTTCTAGCTTTTCTTGTTCAACATAAGAACAAAGTGGTTTTGAGAATTATTCATGTTGTGGATACCAGTGGTTCATTTCTCTTCATTACATAAATATAACACAATGGATTGTTTACTCATCTGTTGACGGACAATTCAGTTGTTCCCAATTTTCTGCTTTTTTAATAAAGATGCTATAAATAATAATATACATATATTAGGACTAGCAAATATTTGCATTTTTTTTGTAAATCTCTGAAAGTTAAAATGCAAGGCCCTATGATAGATTGATAGTCTAGTTTTGATAAAGTTCAGTTTATCTTTTTTCCTTTTATAATTCATGTGTTTTAGATCTTAAAATTTTGTATGATCAAACTTACAAAATTTTCTCCTATGTTTTCTTTAAAAGGTTTAAAAATTTGGCTCTTTTATTTTAGCCCATGATGCATTTTTTTGAATTCACACATAGTAATTGGCACATTGATAGAATACAATATGATATTTCAATATATTTATAGAATGTGTAATGATTAAAACAGGCTAATTTGAGTATCTACCACCTTGGGCATATATTATTTCTTTGTTTTGGGAACATTCAAAATCCACTCTACTAGCTATTTTGAAATATTCAATTATCGTCAGTTATGATTATCTTATGGTTCAATAGAATATGAGAAGTTTTTCTATTTGCACCTTTCCATCCATTAACTATCCTCTCTTCATTTGTCTCTCTCTCTGCCTGATACACTTTCTAAGCTATAGCAATGAATACTTTATTCTCTACTTCTTTGAGATCAACATTTTTAGAATTCCATATATAAGTGAGATCATGTGATTTGTTTTTGTTATGTCTGACACATTTCACTTAATTTTCACAATTCCATCCAACAAGGTTTCTGCAAACAATATAACTTTATTTATATGGCATAATTTCATAAATACAATCACATTTTCTTTACCCATTCACCTGTCAGTGGCACTTAGATTGATTTCATATTTTGGCTATTGTGAACAGCACTGCAATAAAAATTCTTTGCAATTTTTAAATAATAGCTGTTCTAACAGGGCTCTCCAACTATGAATACCTCAATTGTCTGCTACGGGAGTTGTCTGCTATGGGAGTCTGCTATGTGCTTAGTTCCCTTCTTTATTGGGCCATAATAGATTTCTGTGCTCTGCAGTATCTATGCTACATTCTCAATGGGCTCTGATGTTCCAACACAAAGACTCCAGTTATGTAGCTGCTCTTTATGTTTTTGTTGTTGCTTTGGTCCTTTGTTTTGAAGTGAAGGATGCCAGACATCTCTAGTCAACCATTTTACTTATCCTTCTTTTCTTTCCTTTAATTTTTGTCTATAATGTATTTTAAGTGCAGGGGTTCAGGTTTTTCACATATATCTAATTGTTCCTGTACCATTTAATGAAAGGATCACTCTTTCTTAATTTGGGGATAGTGATACCTTTATTGAAAATCAGTTACTCACATAGGTGTAGCTGTATTTCTGGACTCCATTTTATTCTACTTATCTCCATTAATTCTCTTCAATTTATCTGTATTTCCCTATACCAACATAAAATTATGGGGATCTATTGTAATTTATTTCAACATGGTGTTAAATATGGACTTCAAGATTTGGATGATATGTTAAGTAGCAATTAAAATTTTTACTTTCCAGTGGGACATTGCTTATATATAGAATTACAATTGATTTTTGTAATTTGAATTTGTATTCTATAATCTTAGTAGACACAGCATTAGTTCTAATATCTTTTTGTAAGATTTTCTAGCTATATAACATGTCAACTAAGAATGCAGTATTTTACTTCTTGCTTTCCTATTTGTATAACTTTTATTTGTTTTTCTTCTCTTACTAAACTCGTTAGGCTCCCCAGTATTATGCTCAGTAAAAGTGATAAGAGTAGACATTCTTGTCTTGTTGTCAATCTTAGAGGAAAATATTGTTAGATGTTATCTCAAGACTTTTTATATTGACATAAATCAAATTGAGGTAGTTTTATTGCTAGAGTAGTAGATTATATCATAAGAGAATGCTGAATTGTTTAAGCGATTTTCTGATATATTCATGTGGCTATCTTTATATGATTATTTGCACTGATTGATTTTCAAATAATAAGCTAAGTATGTGTCCCAAAAACAAGTATTTATAGATGGTATATCATCATTTTCATCATCGGTGAATTCAGTTTGCTGAAACTCTATTGATAATTTTGCATCTAGATATACAGTGGGTATCAGTCTGTACATATTAGCATCAAGGTAATGAAATCTGGAGACTTGCTATTGTGTGCTTTTTATTTTCCTAATAGTGTTATGAACAATACAGGGCTTATCATTGTTGTTTCATACCATTGTATTCTTTTTATTTAAATGACCTTACTCATTTTCCATTGCCTAATTTCCACCGAAATGAGTGGCAACCTTACTACAGAGCATTCAGCGGTGCACTTGGCAGGAGGCTTGCGGAGGTAGAAAGCAGAGACAGATATACGATTTTTCTTGCAGGGAAAGGAGCAGGAATCAAGAGGGCCCTGGCAGAAACTAGCAAAAACTGGGTAGTTAGCCAATCACACTGCACCCTCCTCTCCTTGAATTATCTAAGGGGCCATATCTTATGACAAAGTCAAAGCACTTGCAGCTGAGAGTCAGGCTTGGAGGGCCAATCAAATCAACAAACCTCCTCACTCAATGGCAGACAGCGGGAAAGATCATGGTGGGAACCAGCATGGAGACCTGAAACAACAACTGAAGTGCTTTGAACTGGAAAGGGTGAGGAGAAGAGATAACTTGTGGACACAGTGATGCTTATAGACCAGAGGAACAAGAAAGAGCCAGGGCTAGAGATCCATTCAGGCCTTCTGTATGGGTTTGAACTTCCCCACACTGAGTGTTTGCAACTCTGTACTTTTTGTTGTTGTTTCTCATTTTTTAGCTCTTCTTTTTATTCTTTCTTTTCTTTCCTATCCCTTTATCTTGCCTCTCTTCCTTTCCTCCTTACCTCTAGTGTATATGTAGAAGTGTATATATATATGTACAAAGGACAATAAGAATTAACTAGTGTTTTAATCTAAATAGTACCTTTCATGGGCAAGACAGGGTAACCCTTATCAAAATTGTGTTTTGAGCATCCAAACACAAGTCTAACTACCAGCACATATGCAGGTTCCCACATTTTCACAGCTTCCCTCAATCTCCAATTACATGTCCCTTCCTAGGTCTTTTCTCCTACTCCCATAGCTCTCCTCCCGAACTCCAACACTAGCCCTCTACTCCAGCTATAAAAATATGAAAGAGTCAAATCTCCTATTTTTTACCTATTTAAAGATTTCTCCTTCCCTCCTTATTGATTCACCCCTTATTTATTTTTCTTCCTTTTTCCTTCTCCCCTCCTCCTTCCCTCTATATCCTAGTCTAACTCTTAGTAGCCATATAATACAGTCTGTATGGGGCACTGATAAAAGTGTGAAATTTTTAAAACAAGTTTTAGTGTACATGATTGATGTATGGTTGGATCTGTTGTTGATATGATCAGTAAGGATTCTCCCAATACAACATATGAACTGGGTCCAGTCTTATTAAACTCAGTATGTTGAAGAGTACATAAATACCAAAAAGCAACCAAAGCCAAAATCACATCACTGGAAAGTAGATACTAACTAAAGTGATCTTCATACTAGCAAAAAGTTTCCTCACACTAATAGATCCTCAACCCTTACCACACACACACACACACACACACACCAAGGCTGTAGAAACATGAATAAAAGGCAACAAAATGCCTCCAAAAATTTCTAACTCCTCCAAAGTTGATCACGTTGTCATCATTGGGATGGAAATAGAAAACCCCATGTTATACAAAGTGAAAAATGAAAAAACAAAGAAACACCAGTTCAATAAGGTGATCAACAAATTCAAATATGTTATAACTAAATATAGAGTAGTCTTAATAAACAAAATGATTAATAAAACAAAGAAGACAAAATTAAAATGTAGCGGAAGTAAGCAAAATGATACAAAAGATAAATGACCAATTTAGCAAAGAATTACGGTTCATGAAAAGATACCAAACAGAAACCCAAGAACTGAAAATATTCTACTGAAATAGAAGTGACCAGTGTGAGGAGACCTATGACCCAAGGGATCAATGGCAAGAAAAAAACATGGAAATTATGTAACCACATGGAAATTAAACAATACAATTTTGAATAATTAATGGGTCACAGAAAAATTTAAAGAATTCAAACATTTCCTACAATGAAACCTTAAGCCCATTGTATTATTGGGTATCTTACTTCTAAAAGTGGCTCACCAACTAAACATTACCAGGTTCTTTGTTGCTCACCTCTCCCTCTGGAGTTAGATTCCAGGTTCTTCTTGTCTCGACAAAAGAATTAAATAAGAGCTGGTGATATTGCTCAGCGGCACAAGAGCCTGCTGGCAAGGGCAAGGTCCTGAGTTCGACCCCCGGTACCCAACATTAAAAAAAAAAAAAAAGAATTAAACAAAATGAACAAAGAGCAATAGCTAAGTTCATTCAAGATAGTAAAAATGGGGAGAAACTGGGCCTGCAGAACAAGCTTTGGGCAAGTAAAGAACAAAAGTGGGTAAAAGCAAAAATAAAAAAATACACGCTGCATCTGGGAATTGCAGCATGGGTTATCATGTGATAGAAAGCTCTTCATGGCATCTGTGTGTCCTTTATATTGCCCAAGTCTTGAGGAAACCCATGAGAACTTCTACATATAAGTCCTGAGAAGCAGTGCTGGGATTCCATGTCTGAGACTGACATCAGGTCTAGGCTATCCTTTTGAAAACCTGCTCGCTCAAGTTCTCACGAGAAGTCCACTTGCAGGGCTTGGGAACCGTTTTGCACATGTATCTGGGATCTTGTAATTAACAGGTCACTCCTATTACTTCAGCCAGTTTTGCCATGCTGTAATCTCCTATCGCAAGTGCAACATACCAAAACCTATGACATATAATGAAAGCGGTTCTGAGAGGAAAGTTTATAGTTATGAATGCTCACACCAGAAAAAGTAGAATAATTCCAAATGAATAACCTAATTTTTAATAACCTCAAAGTTCTAGAAAAAAAAAAAAGACCCTAACAGTAAACAACCTTCAATGTAAATGGTATCAATTCCCCAGTCAAGCGAAATGGATTGGCAGAATGGATCAAAAACCAAAACCCAACAAGAAACACTTTGTGTACAAGAAACACATTTACTCTTTTAAAAAGCCCATCAGCTAAAAAGTCGAAAGAGAGAAAACAATTTTCAAGCACCAGGAACTTGAAATCAAGCAAGAGTAGCTATCATATTTTCAGAGAAGTAGACTTGAAGCCAAAACTGATGATAAGAGACAAAGAAAGTTACTACTTGTTGATAAATGGAATGATTTAAGAGGAAGAGATAACAATTGTAAATACGTATGAGCCAAATACTGGCATACCTGACTTTATAAATCTGATACTAATAAGCATAGAAGATCAGATAAACATCAACACAAACATCGTGGAAAACATTAACTCCCTACTTCCACAAATAGACAAATCAACTAGACAAAAAAAAATCAACAGAGTAATATCAGAGTAGAACCACACCTCTGAACAAATGAGCTCATTAGATACCTATTTAGTGTTTAACCCAACTTCCATAGAATACCCAATTTTTTCAACAGCACACAGAAATTTCTCCAACATATACCACAAGCTAGGCCATAAGGCTTTTTTAAATAAATATGAAATAATCAAAATAATCATTTACATATTATCAGATAATACTGTAACAAAAGTAGAAGTCATGGAAATTATGTAAATACATGAAAATTAAACAATGCACTTTGAATAATCACTGGCTCACAGAAGAAATCAAAGAAAAGTTCAAACATTTCCTAGAATTAAGTCATAAGGTCAGTGCAATGTACCAGAACTGATGTGATACAATAAAAACAATTCAGGGCCGGTGAGATAGCTCAGCGGCATAAGTGCCTGCCTGGCAAGTGTGAGGTTCTGAGTTCGACTTCCGGTACCTACATACAAAAAAAGGGCCGGTGATATCGCTCAGCGGCACGGGCACCTGCTGGCACGCAAGGTCCTGAGTTTGACCCCTGGTACCCACAAAAATAAATAAATAAATAAATAAATAAAATAAAAACAATTTAAAGAGGGAAATTTATAGCTATGAATGGTTACCACAAAAACAGACTGACCCCAAATAAATAACCAAATGATGTACCTCAAAGTTCTAGAAAAAGAACAACTCAAGTCCTAAACTAGTACAAAGTAGGAAACTATAAAGATCAAAGCATAAGTTAATGAAATTGAGATTAAAAAATATACAAGGAATTAATAAATCAAAGAGCTATTCTTTGAAAGGATAAAGCAAAATAAAGAAACACTTAGGCAAGCTTATGAAAAGAAGGACAAAACCCATATCAACACAATTAGAAATGAAAAAGACAAAATTAACACTCACAGCCTTAAAATCTTGATGATTATAAGTAACTACTTTGAAAACATGTTTTCCAATAAATTAGGAAATCTAGAAGAGATGGACAGATTTATAGGATGCATATGAATTACCAAATCTGAACCAAGAAGGTATAAAAATACTGAACAATACAATAACAGGCAACAAAACTGAGACACTAATGAAAACCTACCAATGAAGGAAAGCCCAGGTTCTGATGGATTCACCGCTTATTTCTACAAGAACTTCAGGTAAGATGTAAAAGCAATACTCCGCAAACTTTTCAATAAAATTGAAAGGGAAGGGAGTATTGCCAAAATCATTTCTGAAAGCTAGCATTACCCTGATACCAAAACCAAATAAAAACAACAACAAAATAAATAAAAAAGAAAGAAAGAAACCAATCTCTTTAAGAACAGAAAAATCCTGCACAAGATACTAACAAACAGAATGCAACAAATCATTAAAAAATCATACATTGTGATTAACCTGGCTTCATCTGCAAGATGCAAGAGTGGGTCAACAGGCATAAATCAATAAATGTAAGACAACACATAAACAGAAGGAAAAAACACATAAACATCTCAACAGACACAGAAAAAGTCTTTGAAAAAACCGAACATCCATTTATGATAAAAAAAAAACTGAAGAAAATAGGCATAGAAGAAACTGATCTTGACCTGACAAAAGACATGTATGATAAACCTATGGCCAACATCATACCGTATTGGGGAAAACTGAAAACTTTACCCCTAAAATGAGGAATATGATGAGGTTGTTCACTCTCAACATTCCTGTTCAACAGAGTGCATGAAAAAGTTCCAGTACAAGGCCCTGGGTTTGATCCCCAACACACACACAAAAAAAAAAAAAAAGAAAAAAAAAAAGAAAAAGTTCCTAGATCTGTCATGCAAGAGAAACAAATACAAGGGATACTTAATGAAAGAAAGAAGCTAAATTATATTTATTCACAGACAATGTGATCCTGAGCATAAGAGACCCAAAAAATTCCACTAAATACTACTAGAACAAACAAATTCACCAAATAGCAGGACGCAAAATTAACACACAAAAATCAAGCGTTCATTTACACCAACAATGAAAACATTAAGAAAGAAATCAAGCAAACAATACTATTCATAATAACTTTAAAAATTAAGTACCTAGATATTAACCAAGGAATTGAAAGTCCTCTACAATTCACACTCTAGAGCTCTGAAATAAAGAGATTAAAAAGGACAGGAGAAAATGGAAAGATAGCCACTGTTCCTGGATAGGAGGAAATAATATTGTCGAAGTGGCCATATTGCCAAAACTCATGTATAGATTTAATGAAATCCCAATCAAAATACCAAAAGCATTATTCAAAGAATTTGGAAAAAAACCCTGAAATGTATATGTAACCAAAAGATACCTAGAAGAGCAAAAGCCATCCTAGGCAACAAGAGCAAAGCAAGAAGAAATACAGTCTCAGATCTCAAGCTCTTCTACAAAGCTTGCAATGACAAAAACAGCATGGAACTGGCACAAAAAAACAGACGTGTGAATCAATGGAACAGAATAGAGGATGCAGAAACAACACAAAGCACACTCAAAGACTGATCTTTAACAAACAGGCCAAAAACATATGTTAAAGAAACTATAGATTCTTCAACAAACGGTGCTAGGAAAACTTGTTATCCACAGGCAGAAGATAGAATCTAGACCCATCTTTCTCACCACGCACTAAATTGAAATCAAAATGGATAAAAGATCTAGCTATTAAGCCAAAAAACCTTAAACTTCTGGAAGATAAAATACATAAAATTCCTGAAGGCGTAGCCAAGGATTTTCTGAACTGAATTCTAATTGCACAAAAACAATATTAAGAATCAAGAAATGGGATTATATCAAAGTAAAAAGCCTCACAGCAAAGGAAACAATTAACAGAGTGAAAAGACAACCTGCAGAACGGGAAAAAGTCTTGCCAGCTACTCCTTGGACAGAGAATGGAATATCTAGAGTAGATAAGAAACTCAAAATGCTTAGACTCTCTCAAAAGTAAAATACAGCCCCCTCCCCAAAATGAGCATTTGAAATGAATAGACACTTATCAGAAGAAAAAATACAAATGGCCAATAAGTACATGAAAACATGTTCATCATCTTTGGGCATTAGAGAAAAATTAAAATAGCAGAGATGTTATCTTACTCCAGAAAGAATAGCTATCATCAGTAACTTTAAAAAATGCTGGTGAAACTGTTGGGGGGAAAGGAACACTTACACATTGTTCATAGGAGTGTAAACTATTTTAACTACTATGAAAATCAGTATGGAGATTCTTCAGAAAGCTAAAATTAGAAATTCCATTCGACCCTCATATTTCTCTTCTAAGTATCTTTCCAAAAGTGTTAAAGGCATTATTTTACAGTGATATGTGCATGACCAGGTTTTATCATCCTAATTCATAATAGGTAACTCTTTTTTTTTTTTTTTTTTTTTTTTGGTGGGTACCGGGGGGTCGACCTCAGGACCTCGCGCGCCAACAGGCGCCCGTGCCGCTGAGCGATATCACCGGCCCCTTTTTCGTATGTGGGATCCGGGAGTCGAACTCGGGCCCTCGCGCTTGCAAGGCAGGCGCTTATGCCGCTGAGCCATCTCACCGGCCCTATAATAGGTAACTCTTGAAAGTGGCCTATATGTCCATCAAGAGATGAATGGATAAAGAAAATGTGGTATACATACACAGTGGAGTACTACTCAGCCATAAAGAAGGATAAATTTGAGTAATTCATAGGAAATGGATGCACCTTGACACCATAATGCTTAGTGAAATAAATAAGATATAGAAGATTAAATTTTGCATGGTTTCTCTTATGTGGGAAAGCCTCAAATGTAAATAAATTAAAGAGCAAAATAAAAGACGGGAAAAAACAGAGAAAGAACTTTTGTGATGAGAAACAAATCTAGAGATGGAGGGAGAGGTGAGGAAGGGGAGAAAAGGGGGAAGTAGAAAGAATTAATGAGATATGTACATGTATCATCTCCCTAGATGCGTGTCTTCACTATGTACCACTGACATGTAATAAAAAAAAAAAGTTAAGACATCCTACCTCACCCTAACCTATGTACCATCTTCTCCAGGACCACCACAATGGCCTCCTCTGTTTTCTCTCATTCTCTCTTCACCCCATCAGTCCGTTCTTTACTGACACAGGAGTCACAGTTTTCAAGTGCACTTCTGATTTTCCCTAATAGTGCACCACAATTCCCACTGCCCTTAAAATAAAGCCCAACTTTCAACATGGTACTCAAGAGACGTCACAGGATCTGGTTCCTTCCAACCCCTTCACCACCAGCCTTATCTTTATGCTTGGAAATTGTTCCTTCTGCTGCCTTGAACCTAGGGGAAGCTTGTTCCTTTCTTGGGGACTACAGAGATTTGAAAGTATAAAATAATTTTCTGTTACTACAAAGTATAGTGTCTTCTCTGTAGAAATTTTTCTATAACCTTATTTTGTATCATATGATTTTTAATGATATACCTGCAATTTATTATTGTTTTTGTTCTTCCTTTTTGTCTACCCTTAAAAGTATTAATTATTAATTCTACTTTTAAAATTTCTTGATAATTTCAATACTCCAGAACTAAACTGAAGATTTATTTTTACATCCTATATTAATGTTAACTGAGGAAATCAACCTTCATTTCTTTGCAATCATGAAAATTTCCTATCCTTAACATTAGTATTTCTTGCCATTTATCTTCTCAAAACTGTTATCAGCTCAACTCCAAAACACTTCAAAAGTAGTTTTTCTTTCTTTTCCGTAGTGCATCTCAAAAAAATTTTTTTGCTATACGTTTCATAAAATACATTCGGATCCTTGTGAATGTAACACAGTGTGACTCACTGATTGCCAACCCCAGAGTTCCCTGTCAGTCTTGATTCTGGTGAATTTAGCAGTGGCCTTACATGCAGTCAGTCACAATGTTCTTGTCACTTGACTTCACAGGGTAGCAGTCCTTTCTCTTCTTGCATCTTATCTTTCCAATCATCCTTTTGCCTATGTAGCAAAGATACTTCCTAGCATTCCTAACATGGCATTTAGAGTACACAATTAATGGCCAGGGTCAGTTGACACACAGCGGGGTTTCCTCTGTCTGCTGTATCTCCGGAATTTGCAGTCTGTGCAGGGCTTCATAGTAATAGATGCACACAGAGCCTTATATAGAAACAAAATATATCATTTAATCATAATGTGCTTCTTCATAAGTGCCCCCTGTTCAGCATTCTGGATTTTTGAAACAGATTTTGTAGAAATAGACAGCAGTTTCTACAGCAGGATACTTCTTATATTTTAAAAATAAAACAAAAGACTAAATTTTCCTTCAAAGACAAAGTTTAGGAATAAAAAATCAGATGTTAATATTGACTAAGGTAATATAATCACTATATTCATCCTATATATGACAAGGCAATGCATTATTATACATGCAGAGGAGATCTAAGAAAAGTGTCCAGAGAGTCTTAAAGCAAATGGAACCAAAAAAAGTCCATTATAAAATGTTCTATATGGTCTCTTTTAAGAAATCACACTGCACACCACTCTTACTTGCAAATTGGCCTTTCAAGTGAAACGTATCATCTCAACTAAAAACAATAGTACAGTTTATTCATCCTGTTTCTCAGTTTCCTAATCAATTTTTATCTAAGTAATTCGAATGTTATAATATATATTATTTTGTAACCGATCAGTTTCATAAACAAAGACCCTTAGATCTTGGTTTTACCTGAATTTTTACCAAATTAAAAAAAATTTGCAATAATGCAATTGGAAATATCTCATATATGTCACTAACTTCACTTACCTATTTTAAGTTATCAAGTTTACTAAACTGTATAAAGCAACTTTCTTGTTTATTTATGTTTGAAGAAATTACTGTTGGATTTATTTTGAAAACACAGCATTTATGGAGTGAAAGGACTCAATATAAGCATTAGAAGGATCAGGTTTGAAAAATTATTCTTCCAGTTCCCCACTGTATGAGCAAACATTGAATTCTACAGGTTCAGTGTTGAGAGATTGGCAATTACCACAATACTGAGATGTATGATGAAGCTTCCGAGGGACTACGGATGATGTATTATTGAAGTATCCTCATTGAATAAAACATCTAAGGAGTTTTCCTACCCCACACTAACCAGACCTGGGTGTGATATAATTCTGAGGTCATGGTGAAGGCAGAAGTGAGACCTCCATAGTGAGAGTCAAAGTTTTAGTAGCTGAAAACAGAGGCAGGAAGTAGCTAGTGAAGTTGCCCGAATACTTGGAAACTGGGGCCTTAGAAAGTGGGAGAAGAGATCTGAGCAGTAAGGAAATGTTGCAGAAAAGTGTTAGAGTAAAGGCCAGCATTCAGAAATAGCTCGAGTCTACAGGGACAAATCTGTCCTGAGACAGAGAACAACTGCAGGTTCCATGAAAAACAAGATGAGAGCAACGCTAATATGTGGAGCCTGAGCCTTAAACTGCCATTTCAGGTTTCCAATAGCTCCTGTTTGGGAGCACATTCTGCCTATATATATATAATTATTGCCCATGTGGAACATACACAGAAACATTTAGGGTAACACATTTCGTAAAAAGAAAAAGAAAAAAAAAGAAGGAAGGAAAAAAGAAACCTCTTTTAAAAGACTTTTGCCAAGATCTTTGAAAAATATACAGTGAACAATCACATAGCAGTAATAATTCCTGGGCCTCACCTACATCCTAGAAAAGGGCTGAATCTTCCCAAAGAAATATTCTAAGTAGTGCAGACTTTCCTCAGCAAGGGCACACTAGGAGATTCAGACCAATACTCCTGCGAGAACACTTAGAAAGATGTATAAACAGTAATGCTCATTTGCTTGAGGACATCTATGAACTAGAAAGACAGTGAAATTATGGGGATAGTATACACATTAAAAAGAAAGACAAAAGCCAAATAGAGGTGAGGTTAATATTTGGGATTTCTTCTTCTATAAATGTTATAGGAACATTTCTGTCAATTCCAGAATAGGAGACAGAGGCTGAGAAAATATACAGAGATATGATATCTTAAAGTCTTTGGGAAAACCAGATAAAAAGGAATCCAGAATATTCCATAAAAAGAAAAAGAAGGAGAGAGGGAGAGAGAGTGGGGATGGGAAGGAGAGAAAAAAAAGAGAAAAATAGACATACCGAGACAAGCGCGCGTGCACACACACACACACACACATGCGCGTACACTCACACAGAGTGAGATATCTGATGAAACCACTGAACCAGAAATAGCTGGTCAATCACCATAGATGGCAACTTAAAAATATGTACATACTTGTAAATAGCCTCCAAACAAAAAATCAAATGAATGACTTCTGTAGCAGCAGGAAAGCTGACAATAGATGGATGCTTGAAAATGCAGATAGAAATTAAGAATGAAAAAATACACATACACACATGAATCTAAATAATGTTATGTATATTAAAGAAAATGTCTATTTGGAGTGTATGTGTTAAATAAAATAACAAGAATATATAAGCCATTACAGGAATAAATAGTTAACACATTTCAATGTATTTTCATAGGCCAGGGAGAAAAAAAATGCCAATTAGATATTAAAATTTCTTTTTTGGTGACTTTTCAAATGAAAGTCCATAAGCATGGAGAAATGAATTATAGAATAAGTATAAATATTATCCTTATTTTTATATAACTTCATGTGCTTTTCGGTTTTTACTCTTTCTAACCTTTTTTCCAGTGCACTATGAATTAAACAAGACAATTCACATAGATAATGTTTGAAAACCAATAGCTCTATTTAAGCAGGGTAACAGGAATATTAATTATACAGTGATGTTGAAAGAACTCAAACCATTCCAAAGTTCTGTAAGGTTGGATTCCATGACAAAGTTTAGAATTGAAGTACGAGAATGTATTGTAGGGAAAAAATTACTTTCAGCTTACTTTAGTCCTTTTGCTTTGAATTTTGATGATTGGATTTAAATTTTTAGGATATTAATCGATATGCTTTGAAACATCTATTTTAAAACTTAATTACAAATCTAAATATTCCCAGTGTTTCACAAAGGCAAAGTTTTCAACTTATTTATTCAATAATCACACGTTCTATTTCCATAACCCATATTTTATCAATCGTATAAGGATGAGTGAGAATTATCATTTTATAATGATATAGAATGGACAGATAATAATATTCAAGGGGTACAAAAAGGAAGACAAGCTTAGGAAAGGACTGAGAAGAAACTGAAACAGAAGAGCAGTGTCTCAGAAACTAAGAAAAGAGATAAAAAGGAGGGAGTTGTCATGGATGTCTAAGGCCATGTAAATATCAGGGATTGAAAGGCACACATTCGTTTTGTCCATCTCTATCCAGACAGAACAGGAGTGACCTTCTCTGGAAAGATTTAATTAGACAGAGGGATACAAAGCAGACTGCTGTTTGGTTAAAAGTTAATATATAAATCAAAAATATGTAAACTCTGCTGCAATCTGAATGAGACTTATTTTCTAGTTAGTAGTGTCAGGTCAATGTGAATTTTCTGCTGTGCTATGATTATGTAAAATAATTTTTTCTTTTTTTTTTTCTTTCTTTCTTTCTCTCTTTCTGTGTGGGTTTGTGGCACTAAGGATTGAACCGAGTGCCTTTCCACTGAGCTATATACCTCCATCCCATTTATTTATACTGGAGGTTGAACCCAGGACCTTTGCACTGAGCTACATTCTTAGATCTTTATTTTATTATCTTTATTTTGAGATAGGGCCTCCCTAAGTTACTAAATACTCCAGGCTGGGATGAAACTTGCCATCTTCCTGCTTCATGCTCCCAGAGAGGTAGGATTATATTTATTTATTTATTTATTTTTTTTTTTTGTGGGTGCCGGGGGTCGACCTCAGGACCTCGCGCGCCGACAGGCGCCCGTGCCGCTGAGCGATATCACCGGTCCCTTTTTCGTATGTGGGATCCGGGAGTCGAACTCGGGCCCTCGCACTTGCAAGGCAGGCGCTTATGCCGCTGAGCTATCTCACCGGCCCGAGAGGTAGGATTATAAACATGCCACCATGCCTGGTCAAGATGCTGCTTTTAAAAGAAACATGCAACCTCCTGTGAGCCTATAACTATTTCAAAATATAGAGCATTAAATATTAGTTAATGTCTAATTCAAATAAATTTGAAGCTCAAACTTTGCCTCTATATATTCACCAATAGAGAAAATTAAAAATAAACAATCTTGAATTCTATTGAATGTTTTTTCTGAGTATTTGGATGTAAAAATTCTGTAACCACTTGGGTAGTACTGTAAGATTGAGCAAATCAATATAAAAACATTGATGTGCAGTTAAATTCTTACTATAGAAGACAGAAGTAAAACATGGAATAATCAGAAGTAAAAAACTGATTCTACAGTGTTATATTACAATTAGGAATGTCAGTATAGATAAGTAATGTAGATACACATATGGAAATCATTTTAAGTCAATAAATGGAGAATATTGTAAATTTAATAGAGAATTTAAGTCAATAAATAGAGAATTATTTTCAAATAGTAAAATAAATTATTTAAAATTATAAAGTTTTCAGCTTCAAACATATCAATATAAAATGTAAGTAGAACTCCTACAGACTATAGTTACTATTAGCTGTGTAAGCACAGTGGAAAATACCTATTAAAATATAACCAGTATGTAAAAACATGAAATAGAACAGTAAATTTATTATTTCAACACACATCAATATGTAACGTATATCATATATAGTTCAATGTATAAAATACTTATAAAATACAGATAAGATTTATTAATTTTATGTGGAAAAATTACTGGGAATATTATTTCTTGTAGGAATACATGTGCTAATTACTATTAGGTAATCATTGCTCCACAGGATTTTTTAGCCAGCAAAGCCAGGAATAGAAGAGACCGTCTTCTACAACCCAATTAGAAATAGAGAATATGATGACACAAAAATTATTCAAATGTGTTCAAGACTTGCAACCATCTCCAACATGCTCACATTTATCTCGTTGTTTTCTTTGTTTTAGAGTGAAGAATTTACTGGGCCATAAATAAAACACAATATACTTACGTATATACTACCAAAGCTTACTTTATTGTTTTATATTTTTATTGTAACACTTAAAATAGAGTGAAAAGAAGTCCAGCTGTGTATTGGACATGGCTCTTAGGGAATGTGTGTGTGTCTGTGTGTGTGTACTAAGGTAAATACAGCGAATTTTAGCAATTGGTGATTTCAGGGATTTGCGAATGTTTTGAGTAATATCTTGTCACTCTTCTCTAAATTTGAAAACTTTTACAAAATAAAGTTAAAGAAGTAATATAAGTGAAATAGAGATGGTGAGTATAAAGTATTATTTAGAAAAAGCTTGCTTTTGAAGGAAAGAAATGAGAACAACTATTACATGAAAAATGGAGATGTCTTTAAAGGCAAGGATAATAATATTCAATAAATGGTTGAATATTTAGTTCCATTTTTTATTTTTCATGTGCTTCTCATACTTTATTTCATTCTATATACAAGCTGTGGGGGTAGGTACTGTATTTCCTATTTTCAGAGAAGGAAACTGAGGCATAGGCATAGGAAGCCTTAATTAGCTGAACCAAAGTGATAGAGATAAGAACTGCAGAAGAAAAAGATTCAAGCAGAGGCTGTTCAATTCTAGAGCCAGTGCGCTGGTCAACTTTACATTGTTATGGCAAATACCTAAGACAAACAATTTGAAAGGAGGAAAAGATTGACTTTAGCTCATGGTTTCAGTCTATGGTCACTTGGCTTGATTGTTTTGGGGCCTATGACAAGGCCGAACATCATGTTGATGAATGCAAGATGGAGCAAAGCTGCTCATCTCATAGCGTTTAAGAAGCAAAAACAGAGAAGGGGCCAGGATCCCAAAATGCCCTTCATGACACTTCCTCCACTGACCTAACTTGTTAAAGCTTTTATCACTTTCTCGTAGTGCCACAGGCTGGAGACCAACCTTTATTACATGAGACCGAGAGACATTCCAGCTCCAAATTCTTAGCAGCCAATGAGAACATCCATCAAAGAAACTTCTCATAGTGATGACAAGAAACTAGCATATAATAAGATGTTGAAGTCATGAAGAGTCCCCTCCTATAGGAGAGATTGGGTATGAAATTATACATCAGAAAGTTGGCTGCAAATATGATAAGTGATATCTCTTTCATCATGTCTGGGATTTATTGTGGCAATTGTATAGGGTTATTAAAATTATTGTTATAATATATGAAAAGCTATTTAGAACTTTGAATAACATTGTATTATGTATCAACTTAATAAGTCAAGTTTTGGGTGATGACTAAAATCTTTACCCTACTGAATATACCTGGACCAGCAATAGAGGATGTTCTATAAAAATTGGCTGTATTATATTTGCTGTAATAATCAATTGACTTGAATCCATAAGAGCTAGTGTGAAATCTTCTGAACAGAAATGCGCTATTATAAAAAAACATTTTTCATTGTTTTTAAATTGGTGGTAGAAATAGTTTGGTATAAGTCAAATAATACAAATACCCTAATAATTCAGTTCAACTAGTTGTCACATCTTGCAAAATTATTGAGAAGAATATATATATATGTATATATATATATATATTCCATCTGCATGAAAAGAAGCAAGAATAATAAGGCTTGTGGGGTAAAAAGGAGGTGTGTAGAGGTGTTTCACCATGTACTCTCTGGATACCAAGATTATGGGGATCATGGCTCTTAAATCATTATATAGTGAGTAGACAAGAAGATGCATTTTGTACCCACTTTGTGTGAATATACATATACACACACACACATATATATATTCAGAGAAGAGTTAATATATATACATATATATTCAGAAAGGGATTATATATAATATAATGTGTGGTAGAAAATAAAGTGTCACAATTATGAAAGTTCACTGAAAAAATTCAAATTATTTTCATCAAATGCCAATTTCCCTGCTGACTAATATTGTGACATGCTTCTGACTATTATCTTGGCTACTTTTTCTCAGTGTTGGTGCAGATTTCTAAGACTCATTCATAAAGACTTGTATTTTTTTGAAGCCACGTATGTGGCAACACAATCATATCTCTCTGCTTGAATCCTTTTAACAATCCCATTTTACCCATAGAGTTTTATATAAAGCCATTAAACTTGCTCACAGTGATGTTTTTCATCTAGGCTTTCCTCTATAGTACAGAGCCTTACATATAGTCAACACTAGTGCTTACTTTATTTGGATTGTTCATGCTTTACGTAAGTTGTAGAGTGAAATACATATGTCACACATGGTACTGCAATACTAACAGTGCCCTTCTCTGTAGTACATGATATAAGAGGCTATGAGCATTTTATAAACCTGTGGGCTCTAGTGTTCTCCTCCAGTTTTCAGTGATACTTAGATGTCAGCAGAATTCCCTAACATTTTATATAAGTTATAAATTGTCCTACAAGCAGAAAGTTTTGAGAAAATACATTAATATGGAAGAGTGTAGAGTGTACATTAATGTGTAGATGTTTCTTATTCAAATCTACTATGGGAAGAAGAAACAAGAATGATAAGGCTTGAGGGTGAGAAGCAGGTGTGGAGAGGTGCTTGACTTTGTACATCCAGAGAGCAATATTATGGGGCTGGGGACTCTGGAAGTACTATATAAATAGTGGGTAGACAAGAAAATACATTTTATACCCACTTTATGTCAAAGGGCAGAAGACTGGATGAGGGGTTCTCAAAGACAAAATTTGATTGAGGACATAGGGAATTCTCCACTGTGAGTAAGTCTTTCAGATTTGAACTTAGTAAGTGCTTTACCTTCCAAGTGTTCAAATTTTATGTCCAAATCCAATCCATGATCAATTGCTTAATGTTTATTTTCCAACAGAACTGATTATTGAGTCTTTGGATTTCCAGATGCTTTTTTCTTTCTCCTTTAATTTTAGAAATGGCTTCCTTTCACTACTCTTTTGAAAGATTAATTTATATGAAAAAGATATTAGTAGACAGATAATAAATAGATAAAATAAACTCATTATATATTACAAACTAGGCATATTTAAAATAAAATATACTCACACATTCACACATTTTGTTGTCAAATCTATCTGTGGCTCCATTAAAAATAAATACATAACCCGATGTGGTGGCACTCACCTGTAATCCCACTTTCTTAGAGGCTGAGGCGGGAGGATTACTAATTAGGTGCCAGCTTGGGCAATGTGGTGAGAACTTATCTGAAAATAAAATTTTTCAAAAGGGTGGGAGGCCTGGATGTAGCTCAGTAGTAGCATGTAAAGGTCCTGAGTTCTACATCCAGTAACACACATGTACACACATACAATCACAAAAGCATTTTAAGTGACATTTATGATGTTTATAACTATTATGTCACTAATGACTATTAAAATTGAATTAAAGACACCTTTTGAAAGCTAATAGCTGCAGCAACTATAACATGCCTGACTGTGGGAATGCTAGTCTATCATCACTCAGTTGTAAGCTTTGTGACAGTGACTGAAGGGGAGAGTTGTTAGAATTCACAGTTCCTATCCCACACACTTCTTTTTGCCATTGCCTTTGTTTGCACTACAAGTGCACAGAGAGTTACTACCTTCTTTACTTTGACATCTATGATTTTGAGGTGATAAAGATTCCTGTCACAGTTTAGAAGAACAAACACCCTCAGATGCTGAGTTGATGAGGGTGTGTGAATACATTGGCTGAAGAGGGCTTCCAGAATCCCACTCTCTTCAGGCAGCAGACAACCTGTTTTTCTGTGCTTTCTCCATACAAGCAAAACTGTAGAAACCCTTGCTGTTGTTGTTTTAATGACAGAAACAGAAAGAAAACAAGCCTGTTTCCTCTGCTTTCTGATATAAAGGGAATTTTTCAAGAAGATGAGCAGATTCAAAGACCAGATTCAGATTAGAGGTTCAAAGAAGAATTTCTTAAATTGCAGTTGGGTCTCAATAAATTGTGACTTTTTTGTCTTCTTATTCGTCTTTGACTTATGCATGACTTTCAGCCTAAGGATCATTCAAAAAAATTGGCTTGGCAAATTTGCTCACATATTGTTTGAAATCTGCAGAAATAATGAGAGTTTGAAGTAGTGTTTAAAAAAAAAGGACATAAATTTGAAATATATGATAAACTAGCTCACATGCTCTTTCTAAGTGGTTAGTTTTCATTCCTCTGGGAAAAGTAAGTGAAAATAGAAAATAATGCAATTTTATTTCCTTTTCTCATAAGTCTTAGGGTTATTTTGATATTTAAGAAATTGGAGGGTAAATAAATGGATTACTTCAAATGCCATTTCTGTACATCTGTGCCTAGCAGGGGCTTAAATTTTATAGTAATACATATATGATAATAACACACAACTAGGGAGATCACAGAAAACTTGAAGTAGAAGTGAGTTTAGGTTAATATAAGTACATCTTTATTAGAGTGAAATGCAACCATCAAATTATATTTTAAACAACAGAGAGATATAAAATGATAACAACTATGAACTATATAACTTGCAAAGGGACAAAATACACAGCAGTCAAAAATTTAAGGAAATGTGACAAGCATCTCTTAAAGTGACAGGTTGCTGTAAAATATGAAACTTTATCCATTGTGTCCAAGTAGCATAGACACAAAAGAAAGTCAAAAGCCAAAATAATCAGTTCATGTATTACTATTAATATCTATAGGGGT
Source organism: Erethizon dorsatum (assembly GCA_028451465.1). Lineage (NCBI taxonomy): Eukaryota > Metazoa > Chordata > Mammalia > Rodentia > Erethizontidae > Erethizon > Erethizon dorsatum. Next base: position 19,785,093 of record CM051830.1, on the reverse strand, counting down.
TTATTAAGTTATTGGTTATTGTATTTTTATATAGACGAATCATGAATGGATAGTTATGTACAAGTATATGTTTACTATACATAATTATAAATCTCCTTACAACAAATCTTCATGTTTTGACATTAGTTTAGAGTATCAAATATTGTGATGCTTTGGTATTGCTATATCACATCATTTATTTTCTTTCTGGTGATTTTTAAAATACTATTCTATTACCTGGTTTAGCTATGATTAAAAATGGATACAACTCTATATGAGTTGAGATTTGTTTTGTGATGAAAGTTGAGAATTCAGGGTTCTTTTCACTGTTTTAAATTTTTGCTATATTCAATTTTAATTGCTGTATTTAATTCTAATTGGCAATTCCCTCAAATTCCCTATCAACTTTTTGAAAGTTTCCTTTCTATAAGAATTTTGGTAGAACCACAAAGTAAAATTTAGTGAATTTTGTTCAGTTACAAACTCAGATGATTTTCAAAAAAAGTAACTGCATTTTTTTCATTATTGCACCAATTTTATATTTTCTACATTTGATTCTGTTTCATACACAGTGACAGAAAAAAAACATGGTCATTTCTGGTTCATTTATGTTATTTTCAGTTATTTCTCAGTCATACAAAATTAAACTCTAGTCAACTTCAGCAATATTGTCATTTTCATGTTCACAGCCCTTCTGAATTATGTGCTCAGCTTCTAGAATATAAGCCACATTTATAGGGAGGGGAATATAGAAGAAATATCACTTATTTTTCCTGATTGTATGTTGATAGTGTTTAAGATATAATCCATTTCCTCCCATCCTGGAGCATATTCTTGTCTTCAACACAGTTTCTAAAATGCAGCTTTGTTTCTGAATGTCTAGCTGCAAACTATATTTTTGCTATATAAACTTTATCCTTTAGTAAAACATCACCATAGCTCCACCATAGTAACTTCACAATTTTTCTTTTCCTACTAGACGCGTTGGATGGGACTTTTCTCATTAATTCCACTCTCACTCAGAGTTGTTACTAGACATTTACTCTGCTCCTGAAGCCCCTATATAAGATTTATTCTAAATATGTCCTTGGTTCTTTATCTCTTTGTTTACATCTTTGCATATACTCTTCCCTTGTTGGGGAAAGAAGCTTTCTCTATACCCATTGAATCTGGACTGGCTTTGTAACTTGCTATGGGAAATAGCATGTGTCAGAAGTGTAGATATGTTGGGCCTGAGGCTAGGCCTCGAGACTGATATCCATGCTTATATTTTTTTCTTTCAGTAATCAACAGTAATCAACAAATGGACAAGCTCTGGTCCTGGAAGATGAGAGATCAAGTGGATAATACTCCATTTGTCCTATCTTAGGCATCCTAGCCCAGCAGGCTGTGCTGATTTTATTTTATTTTTTTATTTTTTATTTTTATTTTTTTTTTGTGGGTACCGGTGGTCGACCTCAGGACCCCGCATGCCAGCAGGCACCCGTGCCACTGAGTGATATCACCGGCCCTTTTTTCTTATGTGGGTACCGGGAGTCGAACTCAGGACCTCGCGCTTGCCAGGTAGGCACTTATGCCAGTAAGCTGTCTCACTGACCCTGTGCTGATTTTAAAATGTGGTGGGGAAACCTAGCCAGGACCAGCAGAGCCATTGGCCCACACTGCAGCTGCCTGAAGATGGCAAATGTGACCCCAGCCAACACCACAAGAAACCCTCAGCCAGCCTGCAGTCGTGTGAACAATAATAAATGCTTCTCATCTTAAGTCATGAGTTTTTGGGTGTTTTGTTATGTGGAAGTAGTCAATTGATAAAGTTCTTTATAGCATTCAGCTCTGTGGTATAATGTAAAAGTAATACAAAGACTATGAGCTAAATTGCCTACTACCAGATTGAAAAGTGAAAAATTGAAAGCACAAATGTATATCCATAAGAACTCTATTTGCACAGGTATAGAACCCGGATATAGAGAGCCTGTTTCTGTCCTGACCAAACGCCTGTGTTTGAGTTGTTGAGATTAACAATACAAGAAGGACTTTGTGAGACCAGATGAATCAGAACCCTGGACAACAGTGACAACGTGGAACGAGTTGGTTACATAAGTCAATTAGGCAGAAGCAGAACTAATTTCCCTGATTCACCATATTTTGAAACTGGAGCTGATATCAACAAGTTTCAACATTTTACAAAGTGGTTACTTTTACAGCTCCCCCACACACTGTCTAGCAGGTATGTTTATATTTATCTGTAAAAGTCTTCTGAAGTCAGCTGTTGATCAGTGTTGAACCTTTCTTCGTCTCATCTTCTGGACGAAGAAGACAACTTTAATTTTAATGAATATCTATATCCTCACAACACACATACACACACATACAAACTGTTTAGTATCATTTTAGAGGAAGCATAAATTCCTGTAAGAAACACATAATTAACAATTTTTCTATTGTATTCCATGGGAACCCAAACTGCAGGTCGAGTAGTCAATCAACAAGCCAATGAACCAAACTGAAATTCTTTAGCTTTTTAAACATATACTGTACATCCAGATAGATAAATGATAGATAGTGTTTCCCTGATATTCTTTTAAATAAAATGCGATTGTCTTTTGAAGATACTGTTTACCTGGTTCTTTTAAACATTCTTATTGACTCCCAAATTCCATGCGCTCTAAGGCTTTAAGGTTCAGACATACAGGTATCTTCTAGCCCTTGTCGCTCCTTTAAAGGTAAATATGCTTCACTGATGCAACCAAAACAGAAATGCATCAACCTTTTCTTTTGACATTGCTGTGGTTGTTCCTTGTCATCACTCATTAAAAACGCCGTTATTCGGTTCAGATTTCTAATAAGAGACCAGCTATCAATCCTTCAAGGTGGCTTCACATTCATATAGATGACCTATTCAAATCCCTGGGCTCAATTTCTTGTTCTCCCAGATTAAATGACTTATCTTACAACTTTCTTTCAGTCATTCACGGTCATAACAACAATATCTTAACTGTCTTGTTCTCTGACACACTTTTGAAAAATCATCCGTATTTGCTGTCTCTATTTCCTGACTTACAATTAGTTCTTGGGTCTATTTTACTTTACCTCTTTCCTATGCCAAAAATGGCATAGTTCCCCCAGTCCCCCCCCCCTTTTTTTACTTGCTCCAAAACTGAATCCTTACTGCTAGAGTTTCCAATTATGTTTAGTTAAAGAGCATTGTTTTTCCAATTTATCTTAGTTTGGGCTACAATAACAAATTGCCATAGGCTGAGTGGTTTACAAAACAAAGATTTAGGGTTTGGGATGCACATCAGCAGGAAAGCACTTGCTTAGCATCCAACAGGACCTGGGTCCCATTTCCAGCCCTGCAAAAAATAAAAGAACAAAAAATACATTTATTCCTCACAGGGAGGAGGCCACCAGTTCAAGAGCATGACACCAGCCTGGCTGGTGTTCAGATGGGGCATTTTGCTGAGAGTCAGGTGGCTGATACGTTCACAGAGTGGGGAGCACCCTGGGCGAGGGTCCTTCTCCTGAAGCACTTTCTTCCCAAAACCACATCTGCAATACTGGCATATAGGATTTCACACTAGGGTATAGGATTTCAACATATAAATGTGGGGGCAGAAATGGTCCGTAACATACATCTTGTGACTCGACTTTTATGCACCTTTCAAAACTACTAAACTATTATTGATTTCCTTCAATTATCTTATATTCTTGCTTTTTGTGGCATACAATTTTATACTGTCTTATAATTTGACCCTTATTAATTTGTTGTCTTTGTTGGTTTCCTTTTTTTTTTTTTTTGTGGGTACGGGGGGGTCGACCTCAGGACCTCGCGCACCAACAGGCACCCATGCCGCTGAGCGATATCACCGGCCCCTTTTTTGTATGTGGGATCCGGGAGTCGAACTTGGGCCCTCGTGCTTGCAAGGCAGGTGCTTACGCCGCTGAGCCATCTCACCAGCCCTGGTTTCCTTATTGTTCCTTAAATATTGGCATTTTTAAAACATTTTTCTTTTATGCTAAACATATTTTAAGTGGACTTTGAATAGATTTTTTTAATACTTCAATATCACTCTCTGAAAACTTTGACTTGCATACAGTCTTCCCCAGGTCTTTTAACTTTTTAATAGCATTTATTTATTTATTTATTTATTTATTTATTTATTTATTTATTTTTGAGGCAGGATCTTGCTATGTAGTTCCAGCTGGCACTGAACTCACTATGTAGCCCCTCACCTCGAAGTCATGGCAATCCTTCTGCCTCAGCCTCTCAAGTGCTGGGTTTACAGAAATGTGCCACCATACTTGGTTTTAGTAGCATTTAAAAGATAAAATTCTAAAAATAATTGAAGAGTTCACCAAAGCCTATAAAAGCCTGCCAGAACCATTCTCTAAATATCTTTTTTGTTGGTAAGTCTTTGGAATATATAGCCTAATAAGCAATGGAATATTTTCTAATCCTATATGCTTGTCACTTTTGCTCTTCATTATAGAAATTCAACAATCAATATCCATAGAACTTTCAATTAACATAAAAAATAGATGTAAATTCTTCAACCCTAGTTTATACGCCAGTGTAGGACTAGATTCTATTAACAGACACTATCTTTGTTAACAACTGGCTTTATATCTACTTACTGAATGTCAAAGTAAAATGTATTGCATCCCAAATATATAAACACCAGTTGTATAAACTTTGCTGAACAAATCTGAGAGTATAATGTAGAACATGAGAAAGGCAATGGTGTCCACTGATGAACAAATATTCCTTTAACAAACATGCACATTACATTGCACACACTTTAATGAAATTTTAAATTAAATATATGACAAAACTGTTGAATTAAACAAATGTAATAGTGAAGGGATTGTCAACATATATATATCTTTTTATTAATATTTAATTGTAAAGTTTGGTAACTCAAACAAAAATATTAGAATAAACCATTTTTCAGCACTTGGGAGACTGAGGCAGGAGGATCACCACAAGTCTGAGGTCAGCCTGGGCTGCATAGTGAGTTCAAGGCCAGTGTGAACTACATAGAAAGACCTCATTTCAAAAAACAAAAACAAAACAAAACAAAACAAACAAACAAAGAATAGGAAAGAAAATAAAAGAATAAACCATGTACCTATCTCTGTTAATGAAAGCTGTATATTGTGGAGTATAGTAGACATGTGGGTTTTAATACCTTAGTTATATTAAATTTTTTCATCTTTGGAGGGAACAAATTTCAAAATGTCTTGAATATGGGTTCACTTTTGACATGCAGTTTTTACTTTCACCTGATATAAATGTATTGCAAATTTGACCCTATTTTATCCTGTAACATAGGAGATAACTGAATACTCTCTGTACATTATATATAAATATCACAGTTTTTATTTATACATAAATATCATTTACAGTTTTTGTAACATGGTTTCCAAATTTTATGCAGTCCCATCACTGGTATTGACTCTAAAATATTATATAAATCCATCACCTAAGAAAGATATCAGGGATGGGCCTGGAATATATATTTGAATGAAAACAAAGAATGAATGAGGGAAATTATTTTAGGGTAAAGTTATCATTGGGAATGCAAACAGTGTTTCCGTCTGAATTAAGTTTGAAAATCTTACCTAAATATAGCTTTAGTAATACAATCAACAAATGCATTATTGTTTCTAAAGGCTGGTTTTAAAATATACAGGTTTCCTTGCAAATCTTTTGAAGTGTTCTGATTTTGCTTCCATAGGCATTATGCAAAAGCAATATTTGTTAGATATAATGAATTAATCACTGGAAAAATAATTTAGGATACTTGAAATCTGATTGAGTAATCTAGATAGATGTTAGATTGAGTGAAATACAGTAAAAGGACTTCTTAGGAGACAGTTTCAAAGGAAGCTATTTTAGGCACAGTCTGCTACACATTTGAAGCTATTTTCAGTGGTTTGATGATTTGAAATGTTGATTGCTAGCCAAGTAATAGATTAAGTCTTTTAGGAACACAGACAAATCAGTAGTTGAGTAATAAGCACAATAATACTTAACACTTTTAATCTTCAAAACATTTTATAAACATTATCTAATTAATCCTCATATCAGTCCCAGGACAAAGGAAATCATCCTTCCTTTGCTTTTGATAGAACAAAGAGTATTATTGCAATTGCCAAGTCACAGAACACAAAATGTTGGGTTTTTTTACTACTCATCACACAAAACTTTTAGACTACATTGCAAAGTCAGATTTCTAAATGTGACCTGTTGACTTTTTATTTTAGTTTATTAGTACATGTGTGCAGTACACAATATTTGCAGTGCTATGGGAAGTTGGTACATGTACATAGCACATCTTAAATCCATTTTCACCCCCTCTTCCTTTCCTCCATCCCTCTCCACCCATTCTTTGATCCCCTTTCCTTTTTTTTGTACCTGTTTACAGTACATAATGTTTACTTTCCTTGTGTGAAGTTGGTACATCCTAGTTCCCTTTTTCATCCATTTTTCCTCCCCCATCTTCTGTTCCCCTTCCCCTTTCAAAATGATCAACCCCCCTACTTCCTATTATCTATCCTTTATTTTGATCTTTATTTTTTACTCTGGGTTTCTCATATAAGAGAAACAATGAAATATTTAATCTTCTGTGTCTCATTTATTTCACTTAATATTGTGGACCTTTATGTCCACCAACAGATGAGAAAACGAACATGCATTTACACACCATGGAGTACTATTCTGCCATAAAGATAAACGAGTCATTTGTAGGAAAATGAGTACCCCTTGAGACTTGCTGACTTTTAGTGATCAAGCATATGATTCCTAAAGGTTGATCCAGTCGCTCTATCACTGGCTTTCTTTTTCCCACTTAGCAATACATTTAAGCCAGATCTTATTCCCTTGCTCGAAATCCTTTCCATGGTTTAAAATGCTCATGTAATCCAGCGTCTGGCTCTCTATGCTGGTTCTTACTTCCATCTCAGCCAGAGGCACGCTCTCCTTCCTGAGACTCGCGGATCTCACTAACACTGCAGGGCGCCCTAGTAATTGTATTTATACCCCACCACCTGCAGGACTCATCCTCCATGTGAACCTCGTGCACTCCTTCACTTTATTCAGCTCTCTGCTATAATGTTATCTAAGAGAAGACAGAACAAAATTCTTCTCTCAGTTGTTCCATGGCCTTTACTCACTTATTCTTCATTTTAGCACTAAATACTGATAGGTACTATTTGTTTGGTTGTGTACTTATTTCACATAATCATCTGAATAATAAATAACAAAAGAGTATAGATATTTCTCACAGTAACATTTCATTGACTAGTAATACATCAGCGTTTCTTTTCACACATGTATTAGTAATATTTTCCCTGTAAATTGTGCATATCCATTTTCAATTTCTCAAAATGCTTTCTGTGTAGTTTTAAAACTTCTGCTTTAACAACATTCGTTTTTTTGTCTGTGTTTGAAATTTGATTTTTTTCTTATCATTTGTTGTGGAAGATTGCAATTTTAACATAGCAAAATAGTATCTGTTTTTCATTTTAATTGTCTATAAGGTAGGAAGTTCTTCCTTGTCCTCATATTGTGCAATAATCTCTCAGATTTTCTTATAAATTTAAAAAAAGTATGTCTTAGTTTATTTTGAATTTATTTATATATAATAACTTTCAATAGGTTTCTATCTTTAAATTTTTCCAGATTTGTATGTAGTAATTATATTTATGAACTAAAAAGCCTTTTTATTTCACTTAAATAAAATCTTTCCTTTTTGTACATTAAAATATTAACATATTCTTAGATTATGACTGTTTCCTATAAATACTAAAACACATGATAATTTGAATACAATGGCCTATATTTTTATATCTAATACTGAAAGACATTTATTTGCTATTCTTATGTATTTAGTGACATATTATCAAAGGAAATGTTTAAGATTGAGCTTAAATGCATTAAATTTCCTTTCTTAAGTTTTTTTTTTCTTTTCTTTAATCCCTTCAACTTACCTTGAGTCCTCCACAATACAGAGGCCCAGAAAAGATTTAAGGTAGGAATCTTGCTTTATTTAGAAGGTGCATTAAAAAGCAACTTTTGTCACCGGTGCCATGATTTCTTTGATTTGTGAAAGACTGGAAATCAGACATAGCCTAAGGAGAGCATTTATTAGGATCACACAGAATACTGCCACAGGCTGTCCTACTGAGCAGGTTATTTATTTATTTTTGGTGTGTTTTTGTTTTCGTTTTTGTTTTTTGAGATAGTGTCTCACTATGTATCCCAGGCTGGCCCGAAACTTTCAGGGATCTTCTTGCCTCAGCCTCGTGAGTACTGGGATCACAGGCCTGCTCCACCATGCCTGGCTGTCAGAACAGCTTATTTAAGAAGCGAAGTAGGCTCCTGTATAAGCAGAGCAGCCCTGTGATTGTGGTACAGTGAATGACTTACTTTCTCTATAAAAGCATGAGCAAATGTATAAGAAGCATGGCGATCACATAATGCATCTACATTAGTGTGAAGCAATCACGGAGTGGGCTCTCATAAGGTGGCTGCATGTAGTTCTCCCCTTTGGGTGTCACTTTTAGTATGTCATTAATGATCATGTTCAGGTCCTTAGGCCACAACCATCTCATACTACCCCAGAAGCCCTCCTGTTTTTGTCTTAGGCAAAGAATTAGGTAGGTATGCTGACACAGTCATGTTTAAGACCTTTCTGTTTTTACTTCCAACAATAAAGAAGGCTGAACTTCATGCAAGGAATGTTTGCTTTCAGTGGAATATGTTTTTGTCTTCAATTGCCAGCCACCATAGTTAACCCTATCTCCTTTACCTCAAGGTGAAAAAAAAAAAAAAAAATGGATGTGGACAAGGGAAGTTGACAGCTAAAGGGAAGTGAAGCATGCCATGTTAGCTATTGATTTAAAAGAAGCCTAGAACAAATAGAGCAGAGTTTTCCAAGACCTTTTACTGAATACCCAAGGCTTCCTCAAAAGGGCTCCAAGAATCTCTTAGTGTAGCTCAAAGAGAGAGGAATTAGGGAGATTTATCTGTCCTGTTCTCTTTCTTCAGGGTTTACTCTATGTGCTGTTAAATTCACCCTCTGCTCGGGTTATTTTATCTAGCCTATCCAAGGGTCATTGGGATCATATCCCCCCCCCACACATAACCTGCAGGGAGACTCAGTGACAATATGAGCCATAAGCTCCCTGCACACAACGGGTTGGTAGTGTAACCATGAACTGATGGTTAACAAGCAGAGCCTGATCCTCCCACCCCACAGAAATATTCGCCCTCTAACTATAGCAGAATGTTTCTTGAAAAGTTGAGGGCAGTTTAAAATAAATGTAAGTGAGTTAGGAAAGTAGAACTGGGACAAACCATACAACAAACTGGGAAGAATGTGTCAAAAGTCATAAAATCCCAGAGGTCATGCGTAGAGCACACAACTGCAAATGACTCATGGCTCCTTGCCCCTGTACATAGAACCAATCAGAAAGCAAGATTTTCAATCCCTCATTTGAATCTGGTTCTGTTTTCAGGACCCATCAGAAAAGTGCTAGTTTTAATCCTGCACTTACATCTGACAGGAAGCTAAGAGAGTCTTTTGATAGGATAGTTAAAATGTGGTGCAACACCAAGGGAGTTTTTGACAGGACTACTGTCCCAGTGCATTATTTGCATGAGAGGGAAGCCAAACCAGGAATTTTGGATACAAAAGACCCCCTTCACTTATCGTCTGGGTCTCTGTGAGCCTTTTCACTGTTCTCCTTCTGCTCAGTAGAGAGTACCTCTTTTCTGCCTTCAATAAATGTACACTTTCACTACCTTTCTGTGTGTCTTGTCCAATTCTTTGTTGAGGACAAGAAACCTAGAAAGGATCTCCATCGTCTTTGTTACCTTCCCATTGCTGAGACAAAATACCTGACACCCACATTTAAAGAAGGAAAGGTTTCTTTTGGCTCACCATTTGTAAAGGTTTCAGTCCATAGTCAGCTGGCTCCAAAATAGGGTGGGAGGGGAAAGGGGCATCACAAAGGAGAAACAGTTCATGGCATAGCAAGAAGGAAGCAGTGAGGCTTCCTTCTTCTTTCCCTTTTTATTCCATCCAGGCTACAAGCCTATTGTTTGGTGCCAGGGTAGGTCTTCCCTCTACAGTAAATCCATCATCCAAAGCAGAACAGTGCCCAACCAATCAGTGGACTAATCCAGAATCACACACCCATGATCCAGTATCATAAACGCATGATCCAGTCAACTCCCAAAAGCCAAACCTATGAGCACATGAGGCTTTGCGGGACATCTAGGTATAAGCCACAACACCAATCTTATAACATATGGATATAGATAGTGCTCATTCTGATACAATGGGATTCATAAAATAAATCAGAGGCATCATTTCTATGATCTGAAATATGTATATAAATTGTGGTGACATAAAGTTATTATGGTATAATTTATATATTTTATAAAATACATAGAAATTATTTTTGTCTTAAATTAGCAGTAACCTACATATGTACATAGATTTTCTGTAGTATATTTCTTTTTTTTTTTTTTTTTTGTGGGTACCAGGGGGTCGACCTCAGGACCTCGCGTGCCAGCAGGTGCCCGTGCCGCTGAGCGATATCACCGGCCCCTTTTTCGTATGTGGGTTCCGGGAGTCGAACTCGGGCCCTCGCGCTTGCCGGGCAGGCGCTTAAGCCGCTGAGCCATCTCACCGGCCCTGCAGTATATTTCTTAAAATATATATTTTACAACATAGAAATAACTATGATCCCAAATGGCTGCTAGAGGGTCTGGATAAATATAGCAATATATTGCTATATTAACACACACACACACACACACACACACACACATATATATATATATACTGTATAGACTAATCAGACTATATATAGAATGTGATGGAAATGTTTATTCTTCCTATAGTGAAATTAGACACAATATTAATTCAGATACAGACATTTACAGAAAGTGACCTAGATAGAATGATATCCTAACAATCCTTTCATAATAAACTTAAGAATGAATTGCCAGTCTAGAATAATACTATAATCACCTGAAAAATAACTACAGATGATTGCATTAAAAGTAAAAATTAAATTTATTTCCAGACACTGGAGAAATTTCAATGAAAAATGTGTGTTCACTTTGAAAGTTAGGATATATCTAATTTAATAAGTACAGATTAAAATGTCTAATCAATCTTATTATCTCAAAGAAGTATAGCAGGTATATATTTTGTAGAATTTTAATTATGTTTTATTACTATATGCAGTTGTAGTTCTCAAAACTATTTTTGCTATTATACTTTATTAATAATTTTTAATCAAATGAAGATGAACAGGGAATTTATACTAATTATGGCCTATTTTTTAAAAGTATTAAATATATGTTAAAATTAGATTTGCAAGTTGCACTACTCTGATGCATGCTATCCTCCCACAATGAGCTCTACCCTAAGTGAGTTTCCGTACTGACTGAGCTCTGTGACTCTACATTTCCTTCCTTAGTGATTTTTAACACCAATTTCATAAGTTTATTCTGTATATTCTATATAAATGTTACACTTCTTGGGGTAATTCTGGTATTGCCATTATATTTCTGAAGTCAAATTGCTTGAGATTTCATTTTATTTTGGTCATGTTCTGGCTTGGCTTTCAAACAAAATCTTAAACTCTCAGTTTAACTCAAATCTACTTCTACGTCTCTCATTCACTGACTTATACAGAGTTTGCATGATCACATTTTCTTGATCAGTTTATTCTTGTATCTCTTTTTCCTGCAGTGCTTTGAGAAAAACATGATTGTGCTCATCCTTTGTATTTCTCTGGAGGATGTTATCGATTAGCTCACTGAATATTGATTTCATCTTCCTTCTAATTGGAAACTTTGTCCGGATTGCTTCAGAGGTATGATCTAGGTAATAATTAAGTCTATCACTTGGAAGCATGTGTGTAATGACACTTGGAAGATGTGAGAGCTGAACTCGTTTTCTCAAGCGTGAGTTACACTTCTCTTTTCTCCCATATAACTTTTCCATCTTTCTTTCCCTTTCATTCTTTATTCTTACACTTCTTAGAAAATTATGTTTCAGAAATCTGATGGCTAGATGCAGCAATATTTTAAGACCTACTCTTCGGTTTCTTGGGTGTTGAGAGACACTGGTGGTGACATGAAGGCAGAAACTTCTGGATTCTACTTTGTGGTGTTTTTAAGGCAAGAATGATTTTTTTTTAATTTTTTTTTTATGTGTACCGGGGGTCGACCTCAGGACCTCACATACCAGCAGGTGCCCGTGCCGCTGAGCGATATCACCGGCCCATTTTTCATATGTGGAATCCGGGAGTCGAACTCGGGCCCTTGCACTTGCCAGGCAAGCGCTTATGCCGCTGAGCCATCTCACCAGCCCAAGGCAAGAATGATTTTAAACTTGTGAATTTAGTGTCACCCTCAGATGTGATAGCTCTCTTTTTGAATCAGTTCTATATTTTTCTGGCAGTCACCTCTAATAGCCCATCCTAAAATCCATTTGTTCAGGCATCATGATAGTTTGTGAAAATTTATTCCTCTATTTCTCTTTATCAATGCAAAGGAGAACATTCAATACCATAAATTCAATCTTTGATTGTATTCAATCAGTAGATCTTTAGTACTGGAGGATGAAAAGTCTTGTTTTGGTAACTGGTAATAGGTTGAAGAGTTGACCCTATCAGCTATCTCTCAGATTTAAAAAATTAGATACCTGAATTTCAAGCTTCTAAGCCTTAAAATCATGATGCTTACCTCACTTAATTTAGGAAAAATTAATTAAATCATATATACTTGGAAGCATTTAGATTTTGTCCCAAATACACCATTTACCCAATAATTATGAATGGATTTCTTCACTCTTTCTCTCAGGCTTCTTTCCCATAATTCTAGGCATTCCTCAGATAAATACTAGTGATATATAGGTGTTAGCTCAAAAGTATTTAAAATAGAAGTTGTATCTCTAATATTTCTGCTTCTTCTAACCTTCTTTGCAATGAATTTGTTAATTTAGCATTGTCAATATTTTCTACCACTATACTTGCATGATAAATTCATCCATATTCACACAATTTCCCACGTTAACCAATCCATGGCAAATTCTCTTCACTATGTTTTAAAAACTACCTTTAACATATAGATCTACTGTTATGATTTCAGCTATCATTTTATTTCAAGCTATTATTTCTCCTGTAATGATTTTTAAATAACTTTGTCTTTTGTTTTCAATAAATCTCATTGATATATATATATATATACATACACACTTTCTTGTCTTTTCACTTTCTGAGAGTAGGCAAGGGGTTTTCTTATGCTATTTTTAATCTTAGTGTCTTTAATTGAGTGAGAAGTCAGGAATTATTTGATAAGTTGCTGTTTTATTTCACTTCTTGGAGTTATCAATATTATTAAACTATAAGACATATTGTATGAGGACCTTCATAAAATGAGTAAGAGGAGCAAAATTAAGAAAAGCTTCTCCACAGTATATTAACAGTATTTCAATATTTAAACCATCATGAAAACTCTATATATCACACCTTTTTGTTCATGATCTGTGAGTCAAGGGTCTGTCTTATGGATTTTAAGCCTAGTTTCTTTGATACTATTTAAATTTACTTGTTTTACTGTAATGCTTTCAGAATTTTAGGATAAGGGACCTTATTTGCTCATGAATATATTTATTGAAAAACACATTATGTATACACTCATGAAGAACGAAAACAAATAGGAAAGAAAAAACAAAAAAGGAAATTCTACACATTTTATTGACAATGTATTATACAATCTGTGCAATTTGAGACTCATTTCAAATTGATTTTTATATTCTAGCCTGTTTGGCAATGTAGCTAAGAATAAGAGCCAGATATTTCTCTCATATTTACTTCCTAAAAGCTTTCAGAACAAGTTTTGAATTTGAAATTATAATTTTCCAAATGTCCTCTATTTTTAAAGTTCTTAATAGCTAAACATTAAAATTAAGTGCATTTCACTCCTGATATGTGTATTTGTGTGTGCGTGTGTGTGTGGGTGTGTCTATGTGTGCTTATATATTTAATGGATAATGGGTAAAAGAAGAACACACCGGAGAATTCTCAAAGTTGATCCATTTTTGTCTCGTAGAAATTATTAAAATCTCTAGGGGGCATTTATATAAATATAAAACTAATTAAATATAATATAAATATAAAATCTCTATATAAATAACAGTATTACACAAAAGAAATCTTCAGAAATTATCTAAGCCATCAGAAAACATTTTATATGCTAAAAACATTTTAATTAAAACTATTTGAAATCTAAATAGATTTATAAATTTAAAAATCACACGAGTATAACATTAAGACCACAAGCTCTTTTATCTCATGTATCTGAAATATCTATATTCACATTATTTACATGGGCACACCTTATTTTATAATAATGTTGTTAGTTTTATCTTTAACAAAAATGTAAGCCACTCAAGTGTGTTTTGAACAATCTGATGTAGCAGATAAACTATACTTGTACATGTAAATAAATCATTAAAAACTCATTGGATTTATATTTCTTTTCTAGAAGAAAGAACTGGAGAAATCTTTAAATATGTATGTCTAATTTTTGAGCTTTGTCTTATAAATATTTTATTCTGGATTTTTTCTTTCAGCATATTATCTCCAAAGCTCCCATCTCTTAAATTATATATTTGAGGCAATCTTACACACCTGTAGTAATCTCAGACACCTTACTTTCAGCTTGTTCCTGACCAGACTGCACAAAGTGAAAATGAAGACATATTTTGATTTCTGATCATCTTGGTCATGGTGGTATATACCAATCTATATATTCATCTCACTAATATTTGTATTTGTTTAAATTCTTTGAATGCACTACAGGTTTAATTGAATGGAAGTTCAAAGTAATAAATGTCAATGACAGAATAAGAAGAGATAAATGAGAAGCCAGATTGGAAATGTCTTATGAAAACAGGAGTTCACTTAGAACTTCAAAACAATCTCAGAGTCAATCAACGAAATTGTTTAAGCTAGCAATTACCTTAAATATATGAATGGAAGTATATGAAACTACAACCAAATATATATGGCAAGCACTATATCAAGAATTAAGGGCCAGTGAGATGGCTCAGCAGCACAAGCGCTTGCCTGGCAAGCACAAGGTCCTGAGTTCAACTCCTGGTACCCATATAAAAAAAGGAAAAAAGGACCGGTGATATCGCTCAGTGGCACGGGTGCCTGTTGGCGCGCGAGGTCCTGAGGTCGTCCCCCCGGTACCCACAAAAAAAAAAAAAAAAAAAAAAAAAAAAAAAAGACAACTTTAAATATAACAGTAATAGCAGCACTAATCATACACTGAAAATATATTTTGTTTGCTGTTACATTTTCATTATATCTTAAGTAGTTTAATAAATAGAAACCAATTAATTGCTTCACTTGCTGCTGTGAAATGATAACATTTTCTATAAACCCACTAGGATTGTGAATAAGAACTACTTACATTTAAACATTATGGCTTATGTGATATTTATTGCCAATTAAGTTCAAAGGAAATGCTACATTATTTTAGATTAAATATACTACTTATAATTTCAGTATTTCTTTCAATAACTTAATTGAACATTTTATTTGAAAAGTATTCTCTCTAGATTTTGATACAAAGCACGTATTTTAACATCTGTGAACAGAAAAACACTTTATACTTTGGGTTTTTTCAAATGAACACATACAACGCAAATTATACTTATCTTCTGTTTCCACAGACCGATGAAGTAATGTATTGAGACATTTTCATTTAAAGAAAAACATATGAAAAGCTATTCCTTTTTACCATGTTCATGTAGAGATTTCATATTCATGAGTTTGAGATATGCTATTGGTGTCTTGCTTCCTCACTTACAGTAAACACGATTAACCATTCTCTTTTTGTCATAGTTCGGGGAGACAGGCTTTGATCCAACCACGACTTGGCTAAGCCTCTAGATTCTGGGTCTCAAACAGATCAAAACTACGGATTCTGGGATAAAGACTTTGAAACTTTGTGTTTTCCATGGAAAGACTTTACAGCTCACGCTGTGTAAGATTTGCATATTATTAAAACATATTTTACTGAGTCGTAAAAAAAATGAGTATAGCTTAATATATTATGATAAGAGTACCTTTTGTCTTGTTTCATGACAATCAAATAAGTTTTCAATTAAGAATTCAAAAATTTTAATATTTAATATTTAAATTATGCTCTCTTGGACGTTGCATATAAAAAGCATTCTTGATGAAGTTTAAAGTTATAATTTAAAAATATAGTTAATATTAAAGAGTCTTTTTGATTTACAAATTTTAGGCAGTGACATTTTCATTCCATGTCTTCAATTTAACTGCATAAGGATTTCCTATTAAAATGACCATGAAATGAATTATGCCATTCCTAGAATTATTTAGTAATTAAAATATATATTTTCTTAAAATAAGATAATGGCACTTAAAATTATGTTTGGACATTCTTCGAGTTCAAAATCTTGAACAAAGATAGTGATCCTTGTAGTGCCTGGGTGTCCCTCCCTTCAGGAGAGAATCTTCTCTTCCTGACTGAATCTTCTGGAAGGGAGGCCAATGGGCAGTGTGATTGTCCAGTCTTGGAACTCACATGTCTCTTACCTATATTCCTACACAATTATTTATGAATATCTACAAATCTTCCTCTGGCCTGTATTTATTTTAACTATGTCTGTAGGTTTATATTGACTTTCTACATTCATTCGTGTGATTTTACCATAGCTATTGGATGAATATTATAACTATCAGTAACTATTGCTTTTCTGAAGAATATTGACTTAGATGGTAATAAAACTACATAAAAACCTCTCTTCTATTCAGTAAGAATCTACTAAAACCTTCAACATTTTTCATGTACATTATCATTCTATAAAGATTATATAATATCATAATATATACTGCAAATGCATTTTTAATAAGGTAAACATTTTAAGTATATTTTACCAAATTTCCATGCATTGCAGTAAATATGAGTCATTGTAAATTTAGGTGCTTGATATTCCATAAGTACAGTTTTAATACAGAGAAACTAATAGCAAAACAGCACATGCTTAGTCAACATACAAAATATTTTTTGCTATATGAATGTAGTTTGGATATTTCTCAGAAAAAAACATTTTAAAAATCTCCAGTAAGCACTACAAAATAAGTTTAAATATTTGTCCTACTAAAGTATTCTAGCCTGTGAATTTAATATTTGCTGTGCCTTTGTACTTTTAATGTTAAACAACTTCATAGATTCCTACTATACTACTTTACTTTTTAAAATTCACTTTCCATTCTTCACTGTGACTTATTTTTATTCACTTGTGAAGGGCAGCTTAGCTTTATAGCACTTGTCAGTATTGCTGGTGATAAGTTTCTCTCAGAACGTTTGGATAGTAATACGTGGAGCAGTTGGTAGGTGATATCAGTGCACTGTATAGACATTGATTCTTTTGCCTAGAAACTTAGTAAATCCTTTTTATAACACTCTTCATCATTTCTACTGGCTTGATATCTAAAGTCTGTGGCACTAAATTAGTATAGTTCGGCTTTTCAAGCAGATTTTCTTCCAAATAAAACTAACATAATAATATACTCCATAAAAAGGAGGGTATGTAATAAAATCTGTGTTTCTATGATTAATTTGAATGTTACATTTGTTTTCTGTTAGTTTGTATAAATAATATAAACATGTACATGTATAATGTTTGTGTGTGTGCATGTGTGTGTGTGTGTGTGTATAAAAGGAATGGCACAGATACAAAAAAAACTAAAAGCAACTATTTCTACCCTCTTTTTAATATGAACTATTTGCAACATATGTTATATGTTGGATAAAGTTTTTATACATATCATAAACAACTCATCATTGAATTTTTATGCATACATTCAATACTAGTAAATACTAATCATTTGGAAGGTACATTCTTAGAGAAATTTGGGACCCTTTAATGCAAACTATCAAGTTAGGTTTAAGGTCATAAACCTCATAAAACATTTTAATAAGGCTCTTTGACTTAAAATGGAATAAACAGCATATAGAACTAAGTAATGATTAAGTAAAAACTTGAAAATAGGAAAGAATTGGAGAATGTCATACAAAATATTTCTTTTGGCTTTTATGTCCTTAAATGATTTATGTTCTCTCTAAATCTGTGATGGCAACTCCTGGTAGCCACTTATGAATTTGTAGTTACATTATTCTCTGGCCTAATTCCAAAACGTCTTGCTTGGTCTTACTTTAGAGCCTGTGCACATGTTGTTTACTCTTTCCAAAGACTATCATTAGATCACTGTCAAACTCTTGCCTTTTGGTCTTGTGGTCTTAGATTAGAAACCATCTCTTCAAATGATTCCATCTTTATCACTCTTTTGATAAGATGATCCCTGTGCATCATTTTATATTGCTTTATTGTTATTTCTTCATCAGTATTATCATTCTGAAATAAATTTTAGCCTTTCTTTGCTTACTGCTTATCTTCTTTCTAGTCTCACTTGAGTAAAAGATCTGCAAGGTAGGAGGCCTTGTCTGTTAGGGTAATTACTACATCTCCAGCACAAAGAATAATACTTAGCATACAAATTAGTTCTCAGTAAGTCTTTATTAAGGGGATACAATTGTTTTCGCTTTCTCAGCTAACTTTCCAACTTGATTATCATCACATCAAATAGGGAAGGCCAATGAATTGTTGTGGAAAATTAATTCTATTATTTCAAAAGCCTAACTTCTTCAAAAGCTCCAGAATCTTAGTAGTTTAATAAAACAGAATTTTGGTTTTCATATATTGAAAATCCAATGAATTGATGACCTTCTCAGTGGGCTCTTCCAGCCTTGGGGTCCTTCTGCTTTCTTCCTTTTCCACTTATGGTCTTAGAATCCTCCTCATTGAGAGGCTAACTGAGGATCATTGTGGAAGTGATGTATATTCTTTTTGTATATAATCCCCAAACAAGACTGGATCTGGTCAGTGCAAAGAAAAATAAGAAATATAGTTATGTGCTGAAGAGGAGAAAAGATAAAATTTGGTGATATTTTATATATATATATATATATATATATATATATATATATATGCACACACATATTTAGAGAACAAATTGTCAGTTGTTATGAAAATGCAAGTTGTCTTCACTATTTCACCCTCAAATCCTAATTCTAAAAAGATCCCTTTCAGAAATAAAGTAAACCTGTTTCTTAATAAATTAAATTATATCTAGAAATATAAATGGCAAACACTGGTTTAATTTTGTGTTTAATAAAATGACCAGGAAAAGTATACTTAATAGGCAATAGTTCCAGTGATCCAGATTTTGAATCTAAATCAGTAAGACCTAGCTATGATTTGGTTAGTAGAAGTTGTTGATTTTGGCTTAAAAACTGTTGGAGAGTTTCTAAGATATATGGTTGGATAAGATTTCTAAAAGGCGGCAATAATCGCAATAATCTACTAAGTAAACACATATTTTATCATCGTATTCCAGATAAAATATTTGGACAAGAGGAGATGAGGGTAATGTAGGCCAGTTCAAGAAAGAAAAAAGGTCTGAATCAATTTTCCAATCATATTATATACATAGTCATACTATTCAGTATATTTATAATTTTCCTACTCAAATATATGCACAATATTATTTGTATCATTATGTATTATGAAAATTGTGGTGTTAATGAAAACAGCATATATTTCCCCCAAAATAGTATGTTAACATGCACAGTGTTACCTATATATCATACAATAAAAAAGCCAGCTAAAAATCAAATATAGCGCTATAGTAATTTACTTTAGAAAGATGTCCATGGCACACATATATTGAAAATGTTCAAAATTTGATTTCAAACCAATGTACATGAAATGATATTATTTGGGCAATAAGAAAAAATTATATGTATATATATATATATTCATGGTGATTGGCTTTATTTTTATTTTGCCAAACAACTTTTTATCATAAACATTCATATTTATCCTCCTATGTATGTAATTTTTGTTTATGTTCTCATGTTTAGTTCTTTTGAAAAGAAATACTTTAACCACTACATTTCCTTGTCCTGTTCACCTAAAATGGTCCTTTTCACACTGAGTGAAAGGGCATATAGCAGAATGTAGAGGAAAAAAATATGTTGCAATGTATGCATGAATACACATATGTTCGCTCTTTTTTATAATCTGTGCTACTTTGGCAATGAAAAGAAATCTGACACAGAAAAAATACCTCAGAAAATTTCTACAAACAAATGTAAAAATATTTCATGACCCTCACACAACCAACATCATACCATAAATGGATAGAGGAGCTCGCTGTGGCACTGATATGCGTGTCTCTGCCCCTACCCAATACAAAAAGGTTTTTTAAAAGATTTTGAAATCTGAGAACCAAATCTTTAAAACCCAGTCTTCATTTTATACTGACCGCAAAGTTCAATTCCAATTAGGCACATTTCAAGTGCTCAATTTTCGCACGTGGGAAGTGACTCCTGTTTACTAGTAGAATATCTCACAGAATTCCCAAGGCCCAGCATTGTACAAGATAACATCTGTGTATCCAGTGGTGTCACTAAAACAAAGGGAAAAAGACAGGTGACTCGAAGGGCCCAACGGCAATGTGAAAAAAGTAGAGGATTTACTTGCCAGCACTTAGACACCAGGTGACCTCAGGAATTTAGACTCAACCCAGAATAGGGAACTTACTAAAACCAAGGTTCCACTAGCCCAGCAGGCAGAATTAAATTTTGCAATATATATTACTGCTATATAATATAGTAGTGCAAAATAACATGCTATATTTTTGTGGATTGAGATTTATAAAGTATGTAGTTTAATTAAACAATAAAGAAAAATATAAAAGGGTAATGTTAGGTATTAACTAAACAGGCCATGGCAGGAGGACAGAGACTATACTTTTTGCATTTGTTGATACTGTATAAATATAAACATTTCAGAAACAATTGTAGTGGAATGCATCATTTTTCTTCTAAAGAGAAATAATATTTTAGTATGCTTCTGATTTAAAACAATTGAAATTATTCTACTTTTCTCTTGAGGTGATTAAGCTGAAGATATAAAGAATATTTTATTTAATATATTTTTAAAATTAATTGCTACAATTTATATATTCTTCCACCAGTAATTGAGTATAAATAAGATGTTACTTATGTGGACTATGATATCCTATTCAGAATGATTCTTATTACTTACATAATTTCAAAATTATATTTTCAGGAACTTGTAAAATAATAAAGTATACACTCATAATTTAAATATTTGTTTTTTAAAATTGATTATTTTAATTGCACATTTTTATGAGGTACAGTTTGATACATGTAGACAATATATAATAATGAAATAATGGGGCCAGTGAGATGGCTTAGTGGCATAAGCACCTGCCTGGCAAGCACGAGGTCCTGAGTTTGACTCCTGGAACCCACATAAAGAAAAAAAAAAAGGGCCAGTGATATTGCTCAGCAGCACAAGTGCCTGCTGGCAAGCATGAGGTCCTGAGGTTGACTCCCGGTACCCAGATAAAAAAAAAAAAAAAGAAATAATGGTCATAACCTAGATACTTCTAAGTCCTTTAAACTATTGATTGCAATAATAACCATTTAGCCACAGACTTAAAGTTGCTTCTTAATAGGATAAAACCAAAGCAATTCAAGTTAGTAGCAAAATAAGACTATGTTTATGTTACCAATTATCATTTAAAAATCTTCATAATAATAAAATCACATACAAATGTCCTTATCACAAAGGCAAATCAAATTCAATCACTTTGTATTTCGATACAAATCAAATACCTCAGTGTATTAATCAGGTTTCCATTAATGTTACACAATACCTGAGTTAAACTACTTTAGCAGAGAAAAGGTTCACTTTGGCTCACATCTTTAGGGGTTGGTTGGCTCCATTGTTTTGGGGTCTCTGGAGAGGCTGTATCTATGGCAGAGTGAAAATCCATTCACGTCACGTCCAGAAACAAAAGAGAGAGCAGACCAGGATTCTCTAATCAGGCAGTCCCCAATCTTTTGGACACAAAGGACAAGTTTCATGGGAGACAATTTCTGTACTTATGGGTTGTTTTCAGTTTATTTTTTAAATTACTGTATGTTTGCAGTACATAAATTATATTCCCAGCACTAGCATCTCATTGCCTCACCTCTTCCTCAGATCATCAGGCATCGGATTCTGATAAGGAGCAAACAACCTAGATCATTTACATGTGAAGTTCACAACAGGGTTCATGTTCCTATGAGGATCTAATACTGCAGCTGATCTCACAAGAAGTAAAGCTCAGGCAGCAATGTGAACATTGGGCAGCAGCTCTAAATACAGATGATGATTCCTTGCTTACTGCTTATCTGCTGCTGTGCAGCCTGGCTCCGAACAGACCCTGGACTGATTGACCAGAACAGGTCAGTGACCTGATGTTTAAGGACCCCTGCTACATTGTATTTTGAAAACATGCCCCCAATACCTTAAGACCCCTCACTGGGCCCCACCTCTTAAAGGTTTTACCACCTTTTAATGGCACTGTAGAGTGGGACAAAACCGTTGCCACATGGGCTTTAAAGGAACAGTTCAGATTTAAATTATAACACTCAGAATGGAGAATTTATCTTGTATCCTCATATGGAGCAATAAACATTGTTTTAGTATTCACTAAAAATTACAGTATATACTTGGTCGTTTTAAGTCTTACTTCTATAAGCAAGTTAATTTACTCCACAAATAGGTTAAAGAACATTTTGAAAAATTAGAATAATAGATGTAAACTTATGATATAATTTCAAAGATAGGAAATTACAGGAGAATGCCACAAGATGATCTTGTTTATATTGTACATATTAAGCAATTTATGGTGCCTAGCCATATGTTGATTTTTAATTTTAAATTAGGTAAATTTAAATACAAACGAGCTTTCAACTTTTTCCACCTGTGTTACAGAAATTTCAAGAAGCAATGTGTAGATATTGGCCCCATATTGGGTAGTGTAGGTATAAAATATTTTCATCCTCACAGAGAATTTTATTGGATAGTACTAATAGATATCGAAGGTGACATTAGATTAAAATTATTAGTAATTTACAGTGAAAATACTACTCCCTCAATAAGTGACTAGCAATTTATATGATTTTCTTTTCATATATAATATTCAAATATTGTATTTCATTTAAATTCATAAATACAAAATTATCTATAATAAATATAAGTATATAGAATGTTCAGAGCTAAATGGTAGAAACAACGACTGCTCTAAGCATACCACTCTTGTTACAAGGTTATTCAAGATTTTATTGTTTTAGTACAATGATTTTTCTACTCCACTTACAAATTAAGACTTAATAATTTCTAGAGTAATTAATCTGAAAACATGAGGATTGCCATACAAAAAAATGAATTTGTGAGTAAAAGTGTTCGTGTTGTAAATTGATATTATGAAACAATATTTTCTCATTATTTAATTAGTGCACAAACCAAGGGATAAAGCTCACTCCGGAACAAAGTTCGTATTGTTTTTCAAGAACTAAGTTAAAAAGTGGGCAGTGAAGTTTCACCACAAGGCTGTGTATATATTTCCCCACGCCATGGTCTCGATCAGGAAGCCCTGGAAGCCAACCTTTGCTGACTCTATCAGAACAACTTTCTTTTAAGTCAAACTTCCTAATGTTCTTTGCATTCTACCTTCATTTTAGTTTTGTTGAAAATATTTTTGAAATACTTTTTTGCCACAGTTCTACTAAGCTATAAAAATCTGGGCTTCATTCAGATGTGAACAATCTTCCAGTGTTGAAGGCTACCAATGATTAAGAAAGAAAATGTTCTGATCACGCCTATAAGTAACTAGGGCACATGAACATGGAAATGCCCCTTCCACTGCTAAACCTTCTGGATTTTTTGTCTTATTTTATTAAAAAATTAATTTTTAGAATTATATCCTTAGGGATTGATGATTTATTTTTCTCATGCCTTCCTTTGTATATAACCATTATCTGATTAAACATTAATTCTATAAGAAATTAATTCAATGTAATGAATGCAGGACATCTGTGATGATATCTTAGAACTAGAAGGCAATTTCTGCAATCCCACACACAGCCATATTTCCATTAAGGCTCATATTAATTTGATTTAATAATATCTTTTTTATTCCTAACATCGATAAGCCTGCAAGGGAACCGATATGTTCTACACGACAAATCATTTATTTTAAGTCATGCTATTCCTTGAAGCATTGGTTACTTCAAAATAGTCAATCACAAATATTGCTCATTAGTTACCACTACTAAAATCACTAACATTTTAATATGATTATAAAAATATTGCATACATGTAGGAGTTTTTAAAGAATAGCAAATTATGGAAACAAACATTTTATAACTTAAAGAGCTACTGTTTGTTTAACTACAGATATTTTCTTAGAAGTTTTATTATATCATTTTGTTTGACATTTACCAATACATTCAATTTTCCAGGTGTATTTCCATGGCAATGTAAATATCCATTTAATTTTTTTCAAAAATTTTCAATTAATGTTCAATCTTATGTCACCTGTCATTAAAAACAAAACAATAAATCTACTTTAGTGGGAATATGAATTCTTTAAGTATATTTACTCTTAGTTGAATTTCCTGTGATAATTTTAATGATGAGAACAGTATCATCAATTGAAATTTTAATGCATAATTGACACTATTATTTTTCTTAATTTAATTCAGAAGTTACTTACAGCATGGCTGTTATAATTTCCTTTTACAAATGTTGAAAACTCTACTTAATAACTGTAAATAATACCCCACAGATTTTAACAAGGATGCATCATTCTTTCAATGTTCACAGTTTCTCTACATCATCAGACATTAATGTGTAGGGGACTACTTACTTTGATGATTACATCTCAAATACTTGGCTGTCTGGTCCTCAAGAAAAACATTTCACATTTAAAATTGTCGTAAACTTTCAAGAGGCTGGAAGAAAATTTACATTTCAAGAGAAGAGCAAAAATTTAAAGTGAAAACTTTCTGAAGTACAAATGCAATTAGAAAAGGGAAGTTGGGAGTCTAGAGCTAGGAATAATCCTGAGCAGACTTGAATGAAACTGAAGGAAATTTTAAGGGAGCCTATTCTTTTTCTTTCTTTCTTTTTTTTTTTATGCAGATACCAGAAGTCGAACTCAGGACCTCGTGCTTGCCAGGCAGGCGCTTATGCCGCTGAGCTATATCACTGGCCCAGGGAGTCTTTTCTTGATGTACACTGTTGCATTCTCTCCATTCTTTCTTCTTATTTTGAAATAATTTTAGGCTTATCACTCTTCTCAAAAGTAAATTAATGCTAGAGTTCCCTTAGCCCTTTATGCAATTTCTCCTGTTGTTCATTTTACATAACTGTACTACAATTATAGAAACTAGGGGGTAACATTAATATAATATTAACTACTTTAAAACTATATTTGAATTTTCCCACTAACATCTTTTTATTTGTTCCAGCATGTCATTTAATCGTGGTGTATTTTTCAGTCTCCTTTATTCTGTGACAGTTTGTCACTCTCTGATAATTTTGACAGTTTGAAGGAACTAATCAATTATTTTAGCAAACTCTTTCTATGTTGGGTTTGTCTGATTTCATAGGATTAAATATAGGTTATGGAATCTGGAAAGGAAAGCTACTGAAATTGTGTTGGTTTTTTCCTCAGGTTATTGTATCTGGGTATATTACTAAGAGTATTGATATATTGATCTTTTGATCAAGGTGGGGTCCACCAGATTTCTTCATTATAATTATTTTCCCCTTTATTCAAATTAGTACCTTGTGAGAAGATACTTTATCTCATCATATTTGCTCACTAATTTTAGCAATCGCTGATTTTTCTTGCCTACAATCATTATTGCTGTAATGTTGCCAAATAGTAATTTTCTATTTCTATCATTCTTCCTATATTTATAAATTGAAATTCTACTATAAGAAAGAGTTGTTCTCTTATCTCCCCAATTTATCTATCTTTTTCATTTATTTATATCAGGTGGACCCTGATATGTTTAATGTACATCTGTACTCATGGATACTTTTTTATTTTTTTTTTTTAGTTGGAAACCAATGCCATCATTATTCATTTTGTCATTCATGATGTTTTATTTTCTTGCAGGTAGTCCTATTTGAGAGACTTAGATTTAGAAGATTTGGGTGCAGTGAAGGACATTTTCTACCCCTGTATTCATTTTGTGTTAAATGAATGGCTTTAGTATTTAACAAAATGCCCCACATTATAGTGGAATAGATATTGGTTTGTTTCTGATGTTCCAATCCAGATTTAGGCATTCTGTGACTGGTCCAACTAGCACATAGTGCAGAAAACACCACAAGTGGACATATCAAGTTGCTTCAAGGCCTATTTCCTTTCAAACCTCTTTGATCGGAGTTAGTAATGTAATTGCTTCTATCTGTAAGGTAGGTTGGGAAAGCCAAGTATGGTGATACGTACAAAGAATCCCAGCACTGGGGAGGCTGAAGCAGGAGGATTGGAAGAAAGTTCCATTTCCATGTCAACCTGGCCTCAATATATCAAGCTTGAGCCTGTGCTACATTAGCAAGATCCTGTCAAAAAAAAAAAAAAAAAAGAGAGAGAAAGAAAGAAGAAAGACAGAAAGAAAAGAAAAAGAGAATGAGAATGACAGCAAGAGTGACAGAGAGAACAAAATTCTGGGAATTATTCTGCCCAGAAAATGGGAAGTAAAATTCTTGCATATGATGTTAGGAAGCAGGTGATATAATGAGCACTCCCCACCCTGTAGTGTTCTTATTTACATAAAAGGGCACATCAATGATATTCATCCCAGAACCTCTTAAAGTTGAGAGAGAAATAAAATATTCTAAATTTTAAAGAAAATTCCTTCAATTTTGACTTAAAAATCCTAGTAAATTAAATAGTCCAAGTTTATTACTATACAGACCCTGGCATACATTATGGCAAGAACTGTTTCTGAGTTTCCTAATGCTATTCATTCTGATATGAAAAAAACTGCATAAAACACAAATTTGATAATAAATATCTGTTTAAGAAATGATGAAGCAACACTAATATGAGATCTTTATATAAAAATTAACTTGGATGTATATTCTGTCAAAGAATTAAAAGTGTAAAGAATAATACAGAGTAAACATAAGGGTAGTGTAGCTCCTATTACACAGTGAATATAACATAAAACATAACAGAGTTTTTATCTGCTTGCCTGTACCAACTCTCAAAAAAAACTCTGTAATATTGAACAACTATTATCACAATCATTAACATAAGAAAATTAAGATGCAAATTTTAAATAACTTTTCACGTTGAAGCATTTTAAAAGAAGAAAGGTTCTGTTGCTATGTTCATCATACTATATAGTTTCTTCATATTTACAGGGTTTTTTTCCCCCCTGTGGTTTGAATTACTTACAGTCCACTGCTATCGGAAAATACTAAGAGGAAAATTCTCGAAAGTAAAAATTCGTAAATTTTAACTTCTGTTCTTAAGTAGCATGATGAGATCACAGGAGTCTTGCATGTTCTTACCTGGAATCTGAGTGGCTCCATTGTTCAGTGTACCCGCAGCTCACAGGCCACTTGTCTATTAATGCCTTGGTAGCCATCTCTGATATCAGACCCAGTGTCACAGTATCATAGTACTTCTATTTCAGTAATCCTTATTTTATATGATAGCAGCCCGGGAGTTCAAAGTAGTGATGCTGGCAATTTCACTACTGTATCATTATACAGTAGTACTCTATTTTATTAAATTAGAGTTGTTAATTTCTTGTTGTGCCTAATTTATAAATGAAAGCCTATTCTAAATCTGTGTGTATAAAAAAGAACATCATTATAACGAGTTTTATATTTCCTGCAGTTTCAGGCATCCACTGGAATTCTATAGATAAGAGGGGCTTCTTTATTGTAAAATTGTGCCAATAGTACATAACATTTCACTTTTTTTTCTTGTATTGTAACTGTAATTTTCACAGTTCTCACATTAAGAATCAGGGTCCAAGTTTGCTCTTTCTAAATCTGGGTGGTTTTATGACTGCGACAGACAGCACTCTATATAATTTCCAAGGTGAGAGCATAGACTTTGAGATTTCCCTCTTTCCAGACGTTTGTCGCTTACGCTGAAGACCTAGTTCTCCAGGAAGTTCATCCCAGGCCCCAGGCTGTAAAACTCTCCAAACATCAGATGCAGAAAGTCTACATAGAGAAGTCAGGTGACAGGAAGGAAGATGATAAATGCTTGCTCCAGTCATCATATGAGGGTAACTGCATAGAAATCTCAAAGGAAAATGCACATCTGAGCCCTATGTAAATTCCTTACTTACAGAAATTGAGATGTAATAAAATGACAGCTACATTAAGACACTATGTTTTGTGGTGATAATCGTACTGAACATTCTAATTGAGGCCTTTTTTGCTTAACTTGGGTAAAACTGAAGTTTTTGCCCACCTTAATACTTCATAATTTCCTTCTTTTGTTGTTAACATTTCTGACACAACCTAACATGACACCTGCTTTACATATATTTTCTTGTTTATCTCCAGTAACATTTAATTTCTCTTCATGTTTGAGAAATGATTTGGCTATTCTGTTCTCAGCTTTAGCCTGAATGTGGGGAAGCATTTCTCACAATTAGTGGCCACCAAATGAGGCTTTATTGAATGGCTATCAGAATGTAATGAGAAAAGGAGATGGAGAGGAGAAAAAAGAGATAGTTGTATAAAGATAGACTAAAGGAATAATAACAAAGACATTAAAAATAATACATGCTTGGGGCCGGTGAGATGGCTCAGCGGTGTAAGCGCCTGCCTGGCAAGCATGAGGGCCCAAGTTTGACTCCCAGAACCCACATATGAAAAAAGGGCTGGTGGTATCGCTCAGCAGCACGGTACTTGCTGGAGCGCGAGGTCCTGAGGTTGACCCCCGGTACCCACAAAAAATAATAATAATAATAATAATAATACATGCTATACATATTCACTTAATTGTGCATCCTACTAGACTTGACTTGGCTCCTTTGAGCTCACCCAAAAATCAGTCATATATCTAGAATTTTTAGTTCATTTCATTTGATATGCGAGGGACGTTATGGAAATTCTTGACAGTCTAGAAATATCTTTCCTTAAAACCCAAAATACAAACAAAATAATAAGCCAGATTATATGCTTAACAGACATGGTTAACAGATATTAAAATCAGTTTGCCTTTCTACTCAGAAAAGGATATGCTTTTCATTTTTGTTATTCCTTGCCCTCCCACCCACCCAGACATGACTTTTTGGTTATCGTGTGAGCAATAGAGTCCAGTTGGTTGGGTGTGGGATTGTCCTATGTATGGCACAGCGGAGTCATTGGACTCAGCCTGAAGTGATAGCGTGCTGCCCTACACTTCTTTGCTATGAAGGTGGAAATCTTTAAATGGATCAGAAAATGTCTATATTTTTATTAGTTAGCTGAAGCTCGTCAAGCAATTTTTCTTTCTTTTCTAAAGCATATGATCTGTTTTTAAATGCTTGTCAAATTTTGACCTTTTTATCAGTGGGAAGTACATATTATTTTTTCTTCATAAACTGTAGAGAATAATTATAGTGTAAGATAATTGACAAAAAGAAGATATGTTAAAAAGAATGTCAAATGTGAATTTTATTTTTCCCCTAGAGATCTTCACTTTCTTCCCCTATTTCTTGTTAAGTAAAAAGATTGAGATGATTTTTGAAAAGTAGTATTTTATACATAAATAAAAGAAAGTCTATGAAAATTATGCTTTTTATTTTCTGCTTGTAATATGAGAAATGTACCAGTAGTTCTTGGTCTCAGGCTTCTAATATCATGAGACTGTAGAGTAAATTCAGTTATAGTCATATTTGCTGTCATCCAATTTTCCACAATTTTAAAGGTTTGTAATTTTAAAGGTTTATAATTCCATAGCCTTAATCTTTGTTTAACTACATTTTGTCAGTTGCTCTTTACCTCAGATGAGATTCCTGCCCAAAAAGAATACATTCCTACTGCTATTTACGCTCTTCTCTCTTGCATGATCACAGAGTGGCATTATGGATAAGGCAGACCAATCACTTAATTCCGTGCTTGGGACTTAATAGTACTCCTAAAACTATTTCAGTGTAGGAAAATTGTTGGTAATTAAAACTAGAACACTTTATGTAACAGTTTTACAACTCTGTATGTTCCTTGTCCAGTTGGATTATACTTCTTGTGTAATGTTTGAAAAAATTACCAGTAAAATAGGCCACTTTTTGTTTAGGCAGCTATAACTCAGTTATAAAGAATCTACTTCTGTGAACAAAAATTGTGTAAAATATTTACACAATAAATTAATTATACTAAATACACTAAAATAGTCTCAAACATCTTAACTATGAAATATAAATAAGAAAAATTCACATTTTCATTTCAATTAATACATTCTAATATACAAACAGTAAACTTCTTCAAGACTATTTCCTACAGATAGTACAAAAATCTAAAAATGATGATTAAGCTTGAATCATGAAGAAAAACTTCTCAGGGTAGGAAAATATCTAGTTATGGGAAAACCTACCTCAAGAAAACAAGCTGAAAATTGACTAAATCTTTTCCTATAAGAAATCATGATTAAATTCAAGATTTGTGGATCATAATTTTTAAATAGTTAATATGTTTTTATTCCACAATAAAATGAATATATTCCCTTTGATACATATATAATCAAAGAACTTCATTCTCTTGACTTTTAGAAGGATTTACTTATGGCACAATAGTATTGAAATGCCTTAGTCTTGGTGGTACAGATGCAAGAAAACTAGTGCTAAATTTGAGTTGGATTCATGTCCTTTTTAGGATTATTCATTACCTTTTTCCCTTAGGAGTTTGTACCTTCAGTTTAGGTGTATCTAAGGAGGTAATGCTATATCAATTATCTTTTCTTATCTTACCAATATGTAAGAAATATGAAATTCATTTTCTTAAATTATGTATTAAATACTCCATTCTCTATTAGTGTCTTTATTATTGCTGTAACCAACTACTTCTGCTTGGTGGCTAAAATAATATGAAATTTTTATTTTGTTTTTCTGTGATTCAGAATCTCAAAATGAATTTTACTGGGCTAAAATTAAGGTGTTGGCAAGGCTGCATTCCATTTTGGAACGTCTTTTCTCGCTTTTTCCAGCTGCTGGCACTTTAGTAACTAGCCGCTCTTCATCTTTGTAACAGCAATAAGTGGAGGCTTCCTCACGCGTCCAGCATCACTCTGACACTGTTGTCTGCTCCATCTTCCACATTAAGAACCATCATTATTATGGTGTACTTTATGGAAAATTAAGGATAAAATTTCCATATTAAGGTCAGCTGATTAGCAATGTAATTCCATCTGTTACCTAGTTCACTTTTCTGTGTAATATAAAGTGATTTCAAAAGTTCTAGAGACCTCAATGTGCACATACTTGGGAAGCCATTATTTTGCCACAGTGTACTTCAATCAAAACTGAAAATTTTTTATCGTAGGCCTCATATTACATTAATAGAAAATAAGTTGCTCTTAAATGAAATTATTATTCAAACATTTTAATTTTAAAAATTAAAACAAAATTATATATATTATATATATATTTAAATCCCTTTTGGAGTCTCAGATTACTTTCTGAAAATATTTTATTCTCTGGCACATATATAATGTAGCAGCTACTACATAAACTATAATATATTATAATGAGAAAATGTGAGACAAAATTTAACTTGTGTAATCTCATCTATGAAACACACCCTCATTTTACTTGTAAAACATAGAGAAAAAGTACAATGTACATTTTGTGACTTATATGAATAATTGACTCTTGATTATTTGGAGAGTATAGGAGTTGAGCAAAATTGCTATAATTAAACAATAAATAATTAAACAATAAATTTTGCACGTTTGTCCATACAGTTAATTTTCAATGACTACTATCAGCAAAGTTTGAGGCTGTATTACTATCTAAATACTTTTCCTTTATATAATACTCCCTCCAAGTCAGCTATCAATCTATTTTTTCAAATTAATGTTACTTACAACAAGAGACCAAATCAAAATATCGCCATGTTCCAAGAATTATATTTCCTCTTTCTGTGCACTATATTGAAATATATTTACAGCTACAGCAAGCTAAAGGAAGTAAATATGCTTACGCAGAAAGAAAATAATGGATGTCTTC
Organism: Erethizon dorsatum; assembly: GCA_028451465.1. Taxonomy (NCBI): domain Eukaryota; kingdom Metazoa; phylum Chordata; class Mammalia; order Rodentia; family Erethizontidae; genus Erethizon; species Erethizon dorsatum. The sequence goes on along the minus strand of CM051830.1, from coordinate 19,752,866 downwards.
TACATACACTTATGGGAAAATGTTATGTGTACACAATTTCTGTTTTGATCTTCAAGGTGAAATATTAATGAAAATGTTTTCCTAATAATGTTACTCATTGAAAAACTAATTATAATAAAATTCTAAGTCTGTCAAGTGTTTATAGTCAGTGGAGGGTCATGTTAGTGATGGCTGAGTTCCCAGTGTACTAATTTTGTACTGCTATTTATACAGTAGGGAAGATTAGAGACAAAACTTTTTGTTTTGTTGCACCTCATATATATTGGAAGAACCATCTTGATTACCTACTTCGAACATGCTGATGCCTGAATGTCCTGCCTTAGGAATATGCTCTGGACTTAATATTCTTCTCCTTTGATTTGCATATTAACAATAACATAGATAAACTAGGTCAGGTGATATTGTATTTACATTTATAGTGAAGGTCAGGTGACTATGTATTTTGAATTTTGCAGTTTATTGTATAAGTATTTTTCTATTTGGGGAAAACTTAATTCTATTACAGATATAAGCACTTTGCCAAATCAAGTGTTCAAATAAATATGCAAAAATAAAATAAAACATTAGAAGTATTTTGCATACACAGTAATAATAACAAAAGAACAAATGGCAAGTATTTAGAGTTAAAAAAGCACAGGGCTGTTGGATTCAATATTTCTTGCTTTTTCTAGCAATACATATGTGCCTGAGTGCACCATCATTTAAATACTTTTTAAAAAATCTATAGAGTATGTTATAATTATCTTTCTTCCTTCCATTCACTCCTTCCAACAATTCATACTACTGACAGGAACTGAATGATTTTTAATTACACGTACACATGCATACACACAAACACATAACATGTGTGTTCCAGTGATTTTGAGGTTTTCCTTAATGTTAAGACACTTAGTATTGGTCAGAAAACTCTTTTGACACTGTAGTATCTTCTGTTGTCAGTCATCTCTCTGATCATTTCTTTTTTTTCTGGGAAAAATATTCTCTTTATTCCATGGCAGCACATTTTGTTCTTTTCCTAATTCTTTGTTTTGTGCTTGCTTTCATTATATATGTCTGAACTAAAATATCACCTTTGTGGAGAAAATTTCTCTAATAATTCCAAAATAATTGTAGCACATAAATATGGTTATTTCTTTGGAAGCACTTACCTAGTTGGAGTTTATTTTCCTAATTATATATGTCTAATATCCATTTCACTCACCAGAATATGAATGTCATGCTGTAATAAAATGAGTTCTGGTTGTACCAATATAAGCTTATAATTATGAGATAATTATGGAAAAATATAATTATGAATGAGAATCATTGAATTCCCAAGCAATCCATGAACCATTATATACATTTGTAGGTGGCCATATTTGAAGATCTCCAAGATACATTACCTTGAAAATAAAAAAAAAAATTCAGTAGCTTGTATAAATAAAATTGACGAATTTTGTTGAGTAGTTAGAATAGGAGTAGTATTATTAATGCTAAGTACTGTGATTATGAAAAAGGACAAACATAAGCATTCATACACACAAACACAAAACCAGCATTTTCCCTCATAGGATAAATGAATTAGTATAAAAGTAAGCAACCATACTTAAACAGAAAAACCAACATTTTCTCTTATGGGGTAAGTCAATTAGTATAAAAAGTATAAATTGTTATTAGATGTAGATGAATACATTTCTACTGCTCACACATGTGTATGTCTGTGAAATAAACAAAGGTTGTATTATTTAGGGAACCAAGTAGGTCTATAGAGAATGATGAGGGGGAATTTCCTGATTTATGCTAACTCTTGGAACACTGCTGATATTTTTCAATATAATTATGAGTTAATTGTGTCTCAGAGATAAAATAGAAGAAGAAAAATCGAATTGGAAACTGTCTTGCTATTTCATGTAAAGAACAGGTAAGAATCTAGCGTGAAAATTTAATGGTTTCTTTTGTGGAAAAAAATACTGTCTCATCAATTGCAATAGTCTATTTTTTCCAGTTTATTTTCATTTCAAATAGCAATATTCTCTTTCTTCATTTGTCAATGTCCCTAGTAAAATGTTTCAAATATGAAGTAAGTACATTTAAATTTATTTAAAATATTAATAAAGCATGGACTGAAAAACTTTTTGCTAAGTCTATTTCAAGCAGTTTTTAAGAAGGTCTGACTACTATAATCATATTCACTTTTAGTACTTATGGGGAACAGTTTTTCTTTGAGTGAAAAATATAAGATCCTACCTATGAACAGTAAAAATGAGTCTGAGTAAATTTCACTGCAAAGATACTTTTGTAGTTAGCTTAGACAGCTCTCTAATACAGTGATGGCATTTTGGGTTGGTAGACAATATTGCAACATTTTTAAGGTGTGTTAATAAAGTGATTTTCCTGGGTTTTCAATTCCTAAACTCAGATGAGCTTTAAACTCCTCCAGCCATTATAAGGAGGAAATTCATTTCTAAGTGTAAATTAACAGTGAATTTTTAAAAAAGTATTTAACCTACCCTCTTAGGCAAATTAATTAACCATTATCATTAGTAAGAAAGGAAACAACTCTTACATTGCATTCATTTGTAAATTAGTTTAATGCAGAATATTTTTAATGATGCTATCTGATTATGTTGGTAAATACTGTTGACTCTTTTAAAATCTATACATGCAACCTGGATTTTTCCGTGACAATGAGGTAATAAAATAAGAACCACTTTAAAAATTGAAAATTTACCCTAATGATATGCAAAACACTCACTAGAAAACAAAGGGATTATTTTTCTTTGAAAATGTCAAAAAAAATCAAAGTAACATTGATGAATTAAACCTTTGGAACATCATGAGTTGTGTATATTGAAGTAGCTATATTAAGTCTTTGGTGTAAATTGTGTAAAAGAAAAAGAGGGTTGCCTCAGACTTCTCAGTCCGAATGATCCAAAGATAGCCAGCAAAATACTCCAAAAAAGACTAAGGAGAATTATGAAAAGCAAAAGTAGGGGCATATTGAATGTTTATTACAAACATGAAATACCATTTATAAAAATGAAATTATTGGGGGCAAGGCATGCAGAGAAAGCATGTATTGCTTGAAAAGCACTTTGAATCTCTAGTGTCATCAATACACATATTTATAGAGCAGCAAAAACCTTTCACTATGTAGTTGTTTATGTGTTATGAATACAGGTTAAAAGGAACTATAACATGAAAGAAAAGCAGATGAATACAGTAAAATACACTGAGTTGGTCAATGTGATGCAGAATAAAAGATATAGAACCTATGCTTTGGATACTAGCTCTTCTTTTTGACTGAAATGCATCTACAAAGAAATGCAGGGTGCAGTTCAGGTGGTTCACTTGGCTTGGCAAGACCTGGATGTACAATAGAAGTCTGTGACTTCAGACCCCTAAATTCAATTCTCTCAGTGCATTTCAAACAGAGAAAATATTCAGGGGACCTTGCATTTAAGACAAATAATCATTCACAACGATTGCATAATTAAAGTTACCTACAAGTGAGATAATTAACAATTTGTTTGATTAATAAATGTTTATAAAAAGTATAGATCTATAAGACAGTTTTAAAGATATTTAATCAGTGCTATGGAATGCTTTATGTTCAATCCTGTCATATAATGTAGTTTACAGCTTAATGAACAGAATATATATCCAACAACTTATTCAGTATCTTTATTCCTTATTCCAATCATGAGAACAAATTCAAAATGTGGGGATATAGTTGAGAATGGGAAAATATTTTTCCAAGCTACTCCTCACACAGATGATTAATATCTGAAATATACAAGGAACTAAAAAAAAATTAGCACCAACAAAATAAAAGATCCAACCCCAAAATGGACAACATGAAATGAAAACACTACATGACAAAATGTGAACATCATTGGCCATGAGAGAAATGCTAATTAACACATCACTGAAATTCCATCTCACTTCAGAAAAAATGGCTGTTATCAAGAAATCAAATAATAACAAATGCTGCAGAGGCTGTGGAGAAAAAGAAATATTATTGCGTGTGAATGTAAACTAGTACAACCACTGTGGAAATCATTATGAAGATTCTTCAAAAAAGTAAAAATGGAAATTCCATTCAACCCCGTTATTGCCCTTGTAGGTATCTTCCCAAAAGAGTTAAAACATCATATTACTGTAATATATGCACACCCATGTTTATAGCAGCAAAATTCATAATAGGTAGATCTTGGCAATTACCTATAGGCCCACCAGCAGGTGAATGAATAAAGGAAATTTGGCATATATCAACAATGGAGTACTATTCTGCCATAAAAAGAATACATTTTAATCATTTGTACAAATGAAGCATTAATTTTCTTTCTTTTTTTTTTTTTTTTTTTTTTTGGAGGAGGATGCAATGGGCTTTACTGATGATGTGTGATGAGCCAGGGCTCCCTAGGCCCCTGCCTTTCTCTGGGGTCTGGGATGGAAGCTGTGAGGAGGGGAGATTCTCGGTGTGTTGGGGCTGAGTGGAGCAGGGAATCCCGCCTGGAGGCCTCTCTCTCCGGGGTCTTGCTGGGGCGTGTTCCAGGGTCGCTAGCTCCTTGGAGGCCATGTGGACCATCAGATCCACCACCCTGCTACTGTAGCCTAACTCACTGCCATACCGGGAAATGAGCTTTACGGAGTGGCCTTTGAGGGCGATGCCAGCCCCAGCGTCTAAAGGTGGAAGAGTGGGTGTCACTGTTGAAGTAGTAGGAAACAACCTGGTCCTCGTGTAACCCAGAATGCCTTTTAGGGGGCCCTCTGACGCCTCCTTCACCACCTCCTTGATGTCGTCATATTTGGCCACCTTCTCCAGGTGGTAGGTCAGATCCATGACCAACACGTTGGGAGTGGGCACACTGAAGGCCATGCCCGAGAGCTTCCCGTTCAGCTTGGGGATGACCTTGCCCAAGGCCTTGGCAGCACCCGTGGATGAGGGGATGATGTTCTGGGCAGCCCCACGGCGGTCACGCCACACCTTTCCAAAGGGGCCGTCCACAGTCTCCTGGGGGGCAGTGATGGCGTGGACTGGGGGCCTGAGTCCCTCCACAACGCCAAAGTTGTCATGGATGAGCTTGGCCAGGCGGCCTAAGCAGTTGGTGGTGCAGGAAGCATTGCTGACGATCTTGAGGGAGTTGTCATTTTTCTCGTGGTTCACACCATCACAAACATGAGGGCACAGGCAGAAAGGAGGATGTGATGACCCTTTGGGCTTCACCCTTCACTCGAGCCCTCGCCTTCTCCATGGTGTTGAAAACGCCAGTGGACTCCGCCACATACACGGCACCAGCATTGCGCCATTGATGTTGGCAGGATCTCGCTCCTGCAAGTTGGAGATGGACTTTCGGTTGCTGACGAGCTTCTCCTTCTGGGTCTTGACAGTGCCATGGAACTTGCCATGGGTGGAATCCTACTGGAACATGTAGACCAGGTAGTTGAAATCAATGAAGGGGTCACTGATGGCCACAATATCCACTTTGCCAGAGTTGAAAGCAGCACTGGTCACCAGGCGCCCAATACAGAGAAATCCGTTCACTCCGAGCTTCACCATAGATCGTGGCTGGCACTGCACGGGAGGAGAAACTGTCTGTCCACCCCGCAGGAACAGAGATTAATTTTATTTTCAAAAGAAACAAATTATACAAAGTACTCTGTTCTAGATAATGGTGGTGGTAGTGGTGGCTGTGGTGGTGGTGGTGGTGGTGGTGTGTGTGTGTGTGTGTGTGCATTTTTGTGTTATATTTTGAGAGATCTCTCCACAATAAACAGAAAAAATATAAAATTAAAATTTAAACCGTTATTGAAAAAGAATTATTGCCTCCAAGAAATATTCCTGCTATTTGAATATGTAAAAGCAAAAACATTTTAAAGAAATCATCTTTATGTGAGTTTGTTTCAGTGTTTCACTGGTATGTTTAACTTGATTTTCATAAAGTTTGTGTAAGGTTTAATTTTGTAGAATATTTTTGAACATGACTATACAGATGTACAGCAAAAAGAACATAGAACAGAATTATTGCTGTGTTAATTTTGAAAAACTTCATAAATAATCATTTTGTTTAAACTAATAACTATGGAAAAACTGAGCAAATGTAGTGTTTTGGAATTAGAATTAAACTTCTGTATGATGATATTCAAATTATTTTCAATTTATAATCTCATATTTCAAAACAAAGGCACTCTTATTATTGTTTTGAATTCCACATGTTGTTATGCTCTTAAATTCTATTTTGTTCTGTCAAAATTTTGTAAATTATTTGTATATTTATAATGTAGTGATGCAAACTGGACAAGTTGTTTACTATGACATAATTCTAATTTTATTTTTATTTATTTATTAGTACATGTTTGTAGTATATAATTTTTAAAAGGTATTTTTTCTTTGTTGCTTAGTGCAATGGAAAAAGCATATGATCAAGCCATTACTGCTGAAATATCTCTTTTTAAGACAAAAAAGTTACTTAATATTACTTAAGGATCTGATATTTTCTTGGTTATGTTTTCACTTACGATGTGGATTTTTAAAAAAGTAGTATATATGTAAGGTACACAAAATAATGTTATGAATATATGTATACATACATATATATCCACTATATTAATAAAGTTGTTACTGTAGTAAAGCAAATTAACATGTCCATCATATCATAACTACTCATTTTTGTAGAAAGATAAAACATGCAAATATAGTACATTTTTATTCGCACAGTCCTCATGTTCTCACATTCCATCTCTAGACCTGTTGGTCCTTTATAGGGGCTTCTTTGTGACCTCTGACCTACACATCTGCATTTCCTCTGCCTGGTCATAATCACTGTCTCATTTTCTGTCTCTATGTGAAGGATAATGCCAATTTCAAACATAGAAATTTCTGGCAAAGAATCAACTTGTGAAGCAAATCTAGAGTTTTCTGCATCCTTGAAATGAAAAATGCATACAATGTCTATTAGCCTTGTAAATAACAAAAGCAAATTACCATTTGGACATATAATTCCAAATTAAAAGACAGAAGCTTGAGCTGGTTCAATTAATTTACTGAGCCTTGGGGGTGAACTAAAAAGTAGAGGTTGTCTTTAAAAACTTTTTCATTTACAAACCTTTTAAAAGTTTAAATGGTATAATCGTGAAACATTTCTTATTTAATTGCCAAAATTGGTTGTTTGTGCGGAATTAATTGGAAACTCTTTGGTTGGGAGGGGGGGGTTCAACATTGGCACTAAGTGATTCTCTGCTACCTTTTATCCTGTGTTGTATCAGTGATGTCACACGGTTTTATATTCTATCCCTCATCACTCCTTCCACTGCCTCCTCAGCTCAGGGAGCCCACAGCTCTTGGTCTTCCTTGCTGTTCTCTGTTCTCTAAATATATTGTGTGTGTTCCTTTGTCAGATCTCCACAGTAGCTGGAATACCCTTTCTAGGAGATCTGCCTTCCATCAGGCTCTGTTAAATTGTTCTGAGATGCCTTCTTTCATTATCATATTTTAAAATAACACCCTTTGTCTGTCTCTTTCTGTACCATCTTCTACTTCATTTTTATACCATTTCACTACTAATACGTTATGTTTATTTAATTTTTGTTTGCCTTACTAGAATGTCACCTCCTTTTGTAATTATGTTATCATCAGAGCCTAAAGAATCCATGGCTGATACTAAGTGTTCTAATTTTTTAGTATTATTGAATATATGTTAATTAGTCATAGTGAGGTCATTGATAAAGCTCAATAGATTTTGTAAACATAGTTAAACTATCGCCTGTTCATACCATATACATTTAAGTAAATTAGTCTTATTAAAATAACATTTATTATTAAAATCAATTCTGATGGATAGACCTATTTTCCATAGAAAACAATCAGAAAAATAGAAACTAATCTTTATAATGATAAGAAAGAGAGCTTTATATTCACATAAAAGGATAAGTGGCATATAAATATTTGTTAATCTGCTTATTTATTTAAACATGTGATTTTAATTAGGGTTTGTATTCTCAAGTACAAATTATTATCTAAATTATATTGGCTACTAAAGCTTATAGCCATCTTTTAATTTAAATCTAAGTCAAAGCTGACTTTAAAAGTTAATGTTTTGTTTATATGCTAATGTTATAAATTATATTGTATACATTTTGACACAAAATATCTAGAAAACAAAAAAATACTATAAGGTGGGGGTACCTGTTTCATGATATAGTATTGTTATCGAATTGTGTTTCTCTTTTCTCCTGCTAGGAAAATAGATCTTCAGGTACTGAACAAACTTGTCTCTATTAAATTGTTTTTTCATTAATTTTTTTCAAACATTTTTATTGTAAACTATGATAGAAGTATCAGCTTCATATTTATGTTAAATCAAACTAGTTTTAGCCTCTTAATATTAGTTTTGGAAAAGGGAATTATAAACTTGTCATGAAAGTACCAAATATATTGTATATTTGTTATATTAATTTCAACACTCGTTAGACTTTCTGGCGACTCCGTTGTTTTTCTGTCATCTAAATTTTTCATCACTGCATTTTTGCAAATGAATAAAAGCTGTGGGAATATACTTTTTGAGCTGAATGGGGGATGCAATCTATGTCTATGACAAATTAAGCGGTTTGTTGAAGTAACCAAAGTATCTGCTCATTTTGAGATCAGTTTAATTAAATGACTTCCATCACTTTTTGAATGTTTTTAATGTTTCACCTTTGTAAAAACATTAGAGAAAGCTTTGCTGGAGCAAAAATCCAGCATGATGAGTTTTATTTTAAATAATAACAGATGCATCTCAATTTTTACATTTGCTCTACATTGCCTACAATACATAAAAGGTAGGAATAAATAAAGTGATGATTGCCTTACAAGGACACATTAACTGCTGCATAGTGTATTTCAGAAGGAATTTAAATGTTGTGACTCATTTTAAATTTTGTTTTTATTGAAGTAGAGAAGAAATTCCAAATGTAAAACACTCAAAAAATATATTTGTTGTCTTCTTTGTTTCCTTTAAAGAAAGCAATCCCTTTGGGAATAAAAATAACAGGTCAGGGCCGGTGAGATGGCTCAGCGGCTTAAGTGCCTGCCCAGCAAGCGCGAGGGCCCGAGTTCGACTTCCGGAACCCACATATGAAAAAGGGGCCGGTGATATCGCTCAGCAGCACGGGCGCGCAGGCGCCCAAGGTCCTGAGGTCGACCCCCCGGTACCCACAAAAAAAAAAAAAAAAAAAAATAACAGGTCAAATGCATTCTATTTTATAGTAGGACTATTTCATTTAAGGTGAAAAATCACTTAAGAAGTTGTTTTGACAACTTGACAAACATTTGAAAGAACTTTTCGATTTACTACCAAAATATATTTTAAAATTATGGTCAATTTTTTTTTTATTTATATGGACCCATTTGGAATATTTTTTCTTCTTATAATAAATAGAATAGGTGAGTTTTAGATCACTTTCTTGCTGCTTTTAAATATCATAAATTTTACAAGTAGCTAAAAGTCTTACATTGCTTATGATTCTTTTCTGGTATCTTACCAGCTACCAACTTGGAGGATACACACACACACACACACACACACACACATATATATATACATATACACACATATATGTATTCTCTAAGGAATATATATATACATTCCTTCCCCCATTTTATGATTGAAATAAGGGCTGGAGGTGCAGTTTAGTGGTGTAGGACTTGCACATAGCCCTGGGCTTAATGTCCAGAATCACACCAACATCCCCCCCAAAGAAAGAAAATGCTTGAAATAACTGAAGCCTACCATTAACAAAATAAATCTAATCATCTGTGTATGTAGATAGGTGGACAGATAGACAAAGCTGTACAGGTCTCATTTCTTTCCTCCGCTATGCCTTGGTCCCCGAAAGGCACTCTGAAAGATCTGAGAATGTCTCTTTCTCTCATATATAATGATCTTGATCCTCCTAGAAGTGCTTATGATCTAATGTAGATAAATGTTTGAATTTTTGTGGTAATTTCATTATAATTTATGAATATTGAGTAACATCTCTCTGGAATGATAAAAAGACATTTGTTTCTAATCTTCTTAACTATATTTTCCTTAAGTTCACCTGCATATACTTACTAAATGCAAAATCTTCTGTAAAAATCTGTAATTAGTATATTTCTTAGATAAAAAATGATGAGCACACTATATTTTTTTTTAGTGTTGTAGAAAAATATTACTACAATCAATGTTTTATCATCACATAATGCAGTGACATAGAAGGAAAATTTCAGTTCATTCTGACAAATCTTCCCTTGTGGCGCTCATTTCCTATGAACACCCGGTGCTCTGCTTGACTGCCAGTCACCTGAATACCCTCATTACAGAACCCTCACTGCTCCGTCCATCTGTTACTCATTAGAACCCATAAAGTAATCAACACAACACACTGAACAATGACCACCCCTTTGTTGTCTGTGTGGAAAACCAGAGAGTTCCTGGAGAGAGTGATGGAAAGAGAAGTTATTTTTCTCTTGCCTTCTTTCTTCTAGTCCTTTGATTTACTGTTATGAAAATAGAATTGCAAGAAAATGCCTTTGTATTTTATACAGTGTTGAGAAATAGGGACAACTGTCTCTTTAGGTCACTAATTTATATGGGATCAACGCTAAAATTCAAGATTGATGTAAGGCGCCTGATAGTAAGATGTAGTATCGAAGGATTTTTAAAAAAATTTTCTCAGGCCAGTGAGATAGCTCAGTGGCATAAGCACCTGCCTGGCAATCATGAAGTCCTGAGTTCGACCCCCGGTACCCACACACACACAAAAATTTTTCTCAAGGAATTCAATAAACAGTTTCTATCACTTGCATCGTGTTGTGCATTATTTAAGATAATTGCGATAATCAGAGAATGCATGTTAGTTGATAGAAATAAGGGAGGGACAACCAGGATTCTGATGTTTTAAACATATTGATAGATACAATTTTGGCACCCGTGAGGGAAAGAGTCCACTGAGCTAAGGATGATGAAGAAAACATGAGGCCCTTGTGTGGAATCCTACCTACTTGCTCTGACAGTTTAGGCAGGAGGATCGTGAGTTCCAACACAGTCTAGACAACTTAATGAAACTCGTCTCAAAATAGCACACAAAGATTGGAAATAGTACATAACTCCCTGGGGTCAATCTCCAGTCTGTTCAGTTGGAAGGCTGACTGTGAAATGGCGAGGTCATACATATGAACCTCAAGTAAGTAATCAGTGGCCATTATACGTATTTGTGATTTATTGCAGTAGCTTAATGGAATTGCTAAAATTTACTAAGTACTGTACTTTCTATATTCCAGTCACTATTCACAAATATCAATAGCTATAAGTGATATAGTTATAGTGATTAGTTAATAGTTATTCACTATTAACTATTTCTATTTTCACTGAAACCTTATTGGAGATATATATATATATATATATATATATATATATATATACTCATATATATACAAATATGCTGCTATATCAATTTTTCTGTTTTAATAATTGAGATATAAATTGTATAATTACCTAAAACCTGCATAGTTAATGTGCTAGACTAGGATTTGAACTAACTCAGAAATTCCAGCTTCAGAGCCGATGGTCTTAACTAAACTGTCACATACAATTTTTTAAAATTTATATGCAGAGTACATTAGTTTTAGAATTATATTCTTCACAATGTAATTTTCCTGGAATAAATTATTAGAGTAATTGTTTTTATAATATTTACTTTTTCACTTCTTTTTTGTTAAATATTTCTCAAAACTAACAAAAATTATATGGCACAAAAATGATCTAGATTACAGCCAGAAATCATGATACATGCTTGGAATCTTAGCACTCTGGGAGGCTGAGACAGGAGGATACCAAGTTTGAACTTAATCTGGGCAATTTAGTGAGACCATGTCTCAAAAATATAACTCAGTGTAAATGTCCTGTATTCTATCAGCAGTACTGGAAAAAAAATTTAGATTGCAAAGTAATTTGGGATGAAAGTTTGGATTTTTTTTGTCTTTTAAAATAAAAAACATCCAGGGTACTCACTCATATGGAAATATTTTCTGTCAATTCTGAATTCTGATGAAACATCCATGTAACCGTTGGGCTTCTCAACATATCAAGAAAATTCAAACATATCAGCATCAAGCTACAGATAAGTGCAACAATAGAAACAACCTGAGCTTTATGAGGACTGTTTTCTTTCTTTGAATACTTAAAAGGAAGAAATACAAATGACTAATAAATACTACTGACATTACTGAGTTATCAGCTGTAGTTTCTAACTAGTGGACGGTGTTTCCAGGTCCTTATGTTAACAAAGATGTGGCACCACAGCAGTAGTTCTGGCAAGACTATGTGACACTACTGTTAGACTAAAGTTAGGCCTACAGGGTCCAGGGATCAGCTTTTGATATAGGCTTACCAATTACTGTCATTTGCTTGGAATTTGTGTTCTAGAATGTGAGAGTTTAGCAACAAAATAGCTAATTTTTTGAATGGAAATGATGTAAAATTGCAAAATATTTGAGGCCACTTTTCAACATATATTCTTGGAAGTAGAGCCATCAGCTTACAGTAACAAGATATAATTCTTTCTGTTTTTGTTTCCTATTGCTATTGCACTATCGACTGTGCTGTCACTAGACACTTACTCTTGTATTATGTTTGAATATCTGTATAATTACAAAGAATTATATTTTTAAAATTTGTTTTTTGTTGCTTCAAACCCAGATGTCAAATTCATACATTAGCACTGTAGATTTTTAAAGAGCAACAATTTGCACAGGATTGAATGAGAATTAAAGTTTGGAATGTGTGTTTTAAAACTATCAGAAAGGTTAAATATCTGTATTTTGGGGGCAGTAATGAATTAAGAATTTTAAAGACTTAGGTTTAGATAAAGCTTTCAAAGAAACTAAAATTTAGAAAGAACTGAAGTCACATTGTAAAATTAGGAAACACTGAAATTTTATTGTTAAAATTACATTGTTTTGTCATGAGTGGAAAATCTCCTAAATTTACATCCATATTTAGTAATCATCAAAGACAAATGCATAAGCATTAGAGCCCTTGGTGGAAGTCATATTTTACCTAACATTAGGGAGAGTCTTAGGAGTTGTACTATCAAAGTATAGAGAGAATTACAAAGTGCGATAGAAAATACAGTGAATATTTAATTTTTAAAAAAATTATTACAGTAAAAAACACATTGCCATTAATCTTTCCCAAAATATTCTCCCTACTCAGAGCACACTTATCCTATCATTCTTATCACTTTTTGAAGCTGTTCTGGAAATTCTTTTGCATGTCTTTAGTTGCACTGTCATGGCTGCCTCCATGTCCTGAGTGGATTCAAAACCTTTACATTTCCTGCTCATTTTGACTCTTTTTTTTGGCATTTTTCCTCATTTATTTATTTTTATTATTACATGTTTATTAGTATATTTTTTTATTAGTACATGTTTGCAGTATATAATGATTACATTCATCGTGGGGGAATTGGTACGTGTACACAACACATCTTAGTTCTTTTTATGTCTACTTCCATTTTGATTTTGGGGAAGACCCAGAAGTTTTATGGTGCTAGACTTGGTAAATAAAGTGGATAAGTACACACTGAATGTTTCTAGAAGCACTGTATATTTTTTATTATACTTCATAAAGAAACTAACGAGAAAGTTCTTCCAGAATTGGTTTAGAGCATGGCAAGAATCATGGGGAAAGGGTATTTGAAGTTAGGGGTTATATTTTCATGGGGATTAATAGCAATACATCTTTTGAGTACAATTTTTAAAATTTAAATATTCATCTTTTTTAATCATTATTTGTATTTTTATGGTATTTTAGATATTGAGATATTGTAGGAGTAGCAAGTTTTTGAAGGTGATATTTGAAGAGGCTGAGAGAAAACTTTGAAAATTTTACCCTTATAACATCTGCAACCTGCATAATGTGAAGTTATCTGTGGCCTTGAGTCTCAAATAAACTAGTATCTGTAGTTGATTTCATGTGGAAATTTAAATTGGAGTTCAGTGAATAACAGTATTTTTTCCTAAAATTCTTGACCTTGTAATACATAAATAAATACTGTTGAAAAAGTATTATCAAATTTGCAATTAAAAATTTTAAAAAGCAATTGAATGGAGATGTATGTGTACATGCTTATTTGCCTATCCATGATTGTGCTTGAATAAATTTATGCATGTATATTGCTTTGAACAAAGAATTACAGCAGTGATCCAAATATAGACAAAGGAGCATGGAGTTGAACTAGGAACAACGTTGAGATGGAAGGTAATTAGAATCCTGGTACTTTGTGAAATAAAATTGAAAAAATGACAGTTTTCTTGACATAACAAGAAGCCTGATTTAATTATTTCAAGACTTGCTTGGTAGTACTGAGAAAAGATATGATGATTGGATAGTGAATATCATCTTTCCATGACCTGGATACTTTGGCATGAACGCTCTCTCTTCTCAAAACTAGAGAGAGGGTGGAGAGGTCTGAAAGATCTTCAGATGATGAGTTTGACCAAGGTCTCAAAAGCCATCTTACTCTGGCAAGGGTCTGGTGAAATTCTAATGCCAATTCTGTGTATGCCACAGGAATAACCATGATAGTGAAAGGAAGTTTCACCCAGAAAAAGAAGAACTGCACACATTTTCACTACTGGTAGATTTGAGACACTTGAAACAAACAGGGAGTATGCCATTCATAAACCATGGCCCACTGTTCCTTAGTTAAAAGCCAATTTCTGAAGTAGTACTTGCAAGCTAAAGAGATTTCATTTATTCATTGCCTGAGAATTTCTGCATATTCTTCTCAATTTAAAGAGACCTCTGAAGAATGCAATTTTCCCCTTAAAGAGCACTTTAAAGGAGAAGAAAAGAACACAATGAGAGCACCTATTACTCAGAAAGAAAGAATATGAAAATTGGTTCAAAACAGATCTATGTAAATTACTCTTGGGATATCAGGGAGGGCATCATGTAAGTCTTGCTGATCCTAATACGGCAATCACTATGCGGAAACACTGTGAGCAATATAACAACCAAATGCTTTTTAAATAGTGTTTCTCTCATTTTATGAAACCATTCATGCATCATAATCTTTACTAAGGCTGCAAAAATCTCATTAGTAGAAGAGTAAAATAAGGTGGGGAAGAAAGTACTCTTAAGCACACACACAAAAATTCTACTGTTGCATCCATATCTGTACTCTCACTGATTTGCAAATTATTACCTTAGGGGTACAACCAAGTTTTTGCTAGAAGAATATATATGAGGTATTTAGATTAGACACCCAAAGTGCAAGAGTATGTAGGATGTTAAGAGAGAGGAGAAGATGATTAATTTATCAAGGAAATAAAATAGCAGTTCAGTCTCTGGATGCTACTGAAATGAGACTGGCCAATGAAGCCAAGAATAGGGAGGAAGAAATGTGAAGGAATGACATTTAAGAAGATAGTACAGGAAAAAGCTTATAGTGACACAGATGCAATTATGAGTCATAGGATCTTGCTAGTATATGAATGTTTAGAACCAGGCTTACCCCAAAAAGTAAGAGCTCTACACACTACTGGTGCTGCTCAGAAAACATTGACAGCAGGTTTGGAATAGTTGGTGACAAGGAATGAAATGTATCCTTGTGCAATATACGATGAAAAGCACACATAGGCTATTGGTTGAAAATAATCACACTGACTGATCTTGGCTTTGTGTTTCATGTTGGGCTCTATCATTTTTAGGTGATTAAATGTGTCCCTTTTCCTTTTAGCAAAAATGGCTATGTGATGCTGAAAACGTCTTGTTATCTATCAACAGGTACCAAAATGTAATGTTGTATAATCCTTCAGTAGAATTGAGAAGACTATAAATATTAAGTGAATAGTTGAATAATGGAGAACTTTATAATTTGTATTACTTAATTTGTTCATACATTGTGCCCATGGACAAATTAGTAATGAAAAATAAAGTTAAATTCCAGTGCCAATTAACCTGATTTGAAGTTCACAAGGACAAAGTTTATTCCATTTTATGTCTATTTAATAAAAAACTTGTCATTTTACAGCCATATTTAAGAACATATAAACATTATTTAATGAGACCAAGTAATCAAAAATTAAAAATTAATATTAAAGTAATACGTAAAAGGATGCAAATAAAAAATTTAATGGGATATAGAGGGACAAAGATAATTACATAAATTGTGAAAGTGAGTAGTGAAAATTGAAATGCACTCAACATAAATTTTGAAAACTTTAGGTGATCTGCACTGGGGAAGAATTTATTCAGTCTTTAAAAGGAAAAAAATCTGTCATTTATAACAATATGGATGACCATGGAAAATATTATGTTAAGGGAAATAAGCCAGCCACAGGATATCACATGATCTCAGTCATATATTGGATATAAGAAGCTGAATTTAAGAGTAGTTAATAGAATGCTGGCCACCAGAGGCTGGAGTGGGAGAGAGAAGACTAAGGAGTAGTTGAACAAAAGGTATAAAATTTGCATTATACAAGAGGAATGTTTTCAGATCTAATACACAGCAGGATAACTATACCAACAATAATATATTATATATTTCAAAACAAAAAAATAAATTTCAAGTGGTTAACCTCAAAAATAAATAAGATGTTAGATTTGCTAATGTAATCATTCCACTCTGTATACATACATGGATATGTAACACTGTATCCTTTAAATTAGGGATTTAATTAGGATTCAATTAGGATTTGGCAACTAAATACTATAAACTTCTATGAAATATTGAACACTCACATGGAAAGAAAATGAAAAAGAAAGTCCTATAGTTACTTTTTTGTCTTCAAATATTTTACTTATTAATTCAAAAATTCTAATTAATTCAAGATACTGCTTTTTTTCTTTTCATTTTGGGGAACATATCCCTTCTTTTTTTGAGTCAAAATAGTCTAGATAAATTTACATACATTATTGTTTATCTCTAAAAGTCGCAATGTATTTTTAATTTATACAAAAAATAAGTTCAGGATTGTGGAGTTATAGTGTCTTATAGTGTAATTAGGATCTTAGTATTAAGATTTATGTGCAATCACAAATTTCACTTTTTATGATAATGATGCCTCTAAGAATTATTTTGGTCAGAGAAAAAACTGAGTCTCAAAATATACTAAAAAATTTTGTAATGAGACAATGCAAATGATTTACATAGTGAAATCATTCTTATAAAAGGCAAAACTACATAATGGTTCAAAATGCAAATATAAAACATATTCTTTAGCTTTAAGGACAGACATAAGCTAAAAGCAAAGGTATGAAAATATGTACTTCATATAAATAGTAATCTGAAGGGAACAAGGCTTATATAAGACAGGTACTTATATAAGACAAAATAAAATTTGAGATAAAAATTGTTACAAGAGAAAATCAAAGTTATTGCACATTGGCAAAAGGGTCAGTTCACCAAAAGGGCATAACAATTGTAAATGTGTTTGAGGGCCTAAACATATAAAGCAAAAAACTTTGGAGAAACTCAATTTATCATGGAAGCATTAACAAAATTCAATGGAGAGATAGACAACAATGCAAAAATAGGAGGTGACTTAGTATCAAAGTTTAGATAACAAATCAGGTAGACAGAAAAACCAATAAGTAAATAGCAGATTAAAATAGGCTCAGCATTCCTGCAATAAACATTATGAACATGACATCCAACAACAGCAGAATACACATTCTTCTTAAGTATAGAATTCTTCTTAAGTATAGGATAGATCATACATTGAGCAAAAAAATAAATACTTCCAAAATTAGATGACTGAATTTCTATGACATATATTTCCAAACACAATGGCATGAAACGAGTAATCAGTAACTGAAGGAAAATTTGAAAATTCACAAATGTGTACAGATTAATCAACACACAATAGAATAACTAGTGGGTGAAAGAGAACAACAAATGGAAAATCAAAAATCACCTTGAGACAAACAGAAATGGAAACATAACAAAATTTTGCAAAATTTTGATGCAATGAAAGCAGCCCTAAAAGATAATTTCATAGTGATAAATGACTGTTAAAGTCCTAAAAGAAAACCCAGCATTATGTCTCAAGAAATTGAAAAAGAACAAAGAAAGCCCAAACTTAAAAGAAGATAGAAAATACAAAGATTAGAGCCGAAATAAATTATCTGGAAATAATGAAAAACAGTAGGAAAGATCAACAAAACTTACAGTTGAGTTTTTAAAATGATGGACAATATGGACAAAAACTAAATAGGATTGCCAAGAATACAAGAGAGAAGAGATACAGATGAGTAAAATCATTAAGGAAAAAGAAAAGGCATTACAAACATACCAAAGGAAAACAAAGTACTATATGAGACGATTATGAACCATTATATGCCATAAAATAGACGAGATGGGAGAAATGGATAAATTCCTGGAAACATAAAACATACCAATGCTGAAACACGAAGAAAAAAAATCTAAACAGACCAAAGATTAGTAAGATACATAATTAGTAATAAAAAAACTTGCCAAAAGAGAAAAGCCAGGAATAGGTAGGTCAACTGGTGATTTCTGTGGTACTCTGAAAAAGAATGGTAATCATTCTTAAACTCTTCCAAAAATTGAAGAGAACACCACCAAACTCATCCTATTAAGCCATAATTGGCCTTATGGGAAAGCCAGACTAGGACATTACAAGTAAGGTGTTTTGATATTCTAACAACAAGCAATCCTCCCCTAAAAAAAAAGAAAAGAATTGGATTTGTGGCACCATCAAAAATAAGATCCTTAAGAATAAATTGAAACAAAGAGGTGATTTTCCAGTCTGTGCACTGAAAACTATAGAACATTGATAAAGAAAGGGGAAAAAAAATAAATGAAAAAAAGACATTCTGTTTTCATGGATTAGAATAATTATTACTATAAAATGTCCACATTATGCACAGCAATCTACAGATTCGTGAAATTTCTATCAAAACTTCTAATGATCTTTTTCACAAAAATGGGAAAAAAATTAAAATTCACAAAGAACAGCTAAACCAAACTGAAGTATAAATATCAGATCTTGAAGCATCTCACTTGTTTTGAACACACATTAAAAAGCAGTAACACAGAAAAGCTATAGTATTAAAACAGTATAGCACTGCAATGGTATATTAGGGACACAGGCCAGTTAATCACAATAGTGGGCCCTGAACTAAATGTTTCTGGTCAAGTTATATTCAACACGGTGGCAAGAGCATACCATGAGCCTCTTCAATAACACAATAGGGGGCCGGGGATATAGCTCAGTGGCACAGCGCCTGCCTGGCAAGCATGAGGTCGTGAGTTTGATACCCAGTGACAAAAAAAAAAACAAAAAACAATAAAAACCACACAATAGGAAGACTGGATGTTCATATGGAAAACAATGATTTATATGTATATAATATGTATTATATATAAACACACATATATATTATATAAAATTGACATATATTCAAAATCAATTCTGATGTTTAATAAAATTATTAAACAAAGACATCAACCTGCAAAATTATAAGAAAGCAACACAAGGAAAAGTTTCCTTGACATTGCATTGAGCAATTATTTTTTGAAAAGACAGCTAAAGCATAATCATGGAAGCAAAAATCTACAGATGAATGGATGTAGAAAATGTGGTATTTATACACAATGGAGTACCGTTTTGCATAAAGGTAAACTTAAGTCATTTGTGGGAAAATGGACTCACCTTCAAACCATAATTTTCAGTGAAATAAATCGGACATGCAAATTTAAATATTGAATGATTTCTGTTATATGAGAAATGCAAATTATAAACAAAGAACAAAATAAATGATAGATAACAGGAAGGATGAAAGATCTTTCTCAAATGGGAAAGAGAGCAAGAGATGGATAGAGGAGAGAGGGAAGATCATCAAGGGTAACAATATACATGCAATAAGTGTTCACAAAATAAAAGAATGAGACAAAGAAGGAGAAAAAATAATTTAAAGAAAAAAATGTGTCCAGGTTCAATGGTGTATGCATGTAACTGTCACTACTTAGGAGGCTGAGACAAGAGGATCACAGGTTTGAGTCCAGCCTGGGCATGTTAGTAAGGCCCTGTTTCAAAATAAAAACAAGAAAAATGACTGTAGCTGCAGCTCAGCACTAAAGTGGTTGTCTAACTAGTAAGAGGCCCTGTGTCCAAGCTCCAATACCACAAAATTTTTTAAATGGACATTAAACTTTCAAACACGAGCAATATTTGTGTCTGCACTTCGAAGAAGTTCAATGAACTCCAAAACAAAGGCAAAGAGATTTACACTTTTTCACATTGTAGTCAAAATATTGAAAGATAAATACAAGGAAGAAATTTGCAGAAGCAGCCAATTCAAAATGACTCAGGAGAATCTCAAGATTAGCAGACAATTTTAATACAAATTTGTCTTTTAGTTATCTGAAATTCTCACATTTACATGTGCTTTATTAAACTATTTTTGAAAGACAAAAAGGAAAGATATTATCTTCAGATATTGTATTTGCCTAAATTTGAAATATGTGATCTGAAGTAATTTGGGTAAAAATGTGATGGAGAATATAAATACATTAAAATTTATATCAAATTTAGCATTATAGGAACAAATAACACAACCACTTGATATTATGTCAACTATTATTCTTATAAAATTTACATATAAAATTCAATGTTGTACAATAACATTGTTATTTGGGTTAATTTCATTTGGATTTAAAATAATACAGCATTATTAATAATTTCTAAAGTTTTTGGTAGGTGTGTAAGATATAAGTAAAAGCCTTGCCTGCTTTATAGGGTTACTCTAAAATTGTGTAGGCTGATAAAAACAATCACTCATATGTTTAATGAAATATTTAATAAAATACTAATAATTATCTATGCAGCATATTTTAATTCAAACATTTAAAGTAACATTTGAATATTTTTAATTTGTTGCAATGCCCTCTTTTCAGTGTCAGATCTTATTGTGGAAGTCACTCTTTTTATCTATGTCTAATAATTTATTTTATTTTATTTATTTATTTTTTTTTTTTTTGTGGGTATTGGAGGTCGAACTCAGGACCTCGCATGCCAGCAGGTGCCCATGCCACTGAGCAATATCACTGGCCCTTTTTTCCTATGTAGGTACCGGGAGTCGGACTCAAGAAGACCTCGCGCTTGCCAGGCAGGTGCTTATGCCGCTGAGCTATCTCACTGGCCCTAATTTATTTTAGAAAATTATCCTAATGGTTTAATTAATGAAGTTCGGTTTCCGATATGGATAATTTATAATTATTTTACTGACCACATAATGTTAACTCTTTGGTATAATTGTATAAGGTGTGATTAATGTATGAGGTTTTTTTATTAAAGACTATTGACATTCATGTCTTTCATAACTGAGAAAGTGCTCAAATACATAATACAAAAAAATCTTGAGAATAACCAGATAGCTGAAAGCAAACTATTATTAGAAATTGTCCTGTAATAAAAGTTAATAATTTAATGAATGATGATTTCCAATTATGTCCTTGTTTCTATTTTTTCCCTCTCTTGGCAAGATGACCTAAATTTGTGCTAATTAATTTGAAACTATTTATTATTTTGCAATTCATTGCATAACACTCTGGAAGAAAGTGAGGTAAAAGTCTAGTGATTATTTGTCCAAATAGAAACAATTAACATGGTCATATAGAGCATCTAATATATGATGTTATCTGATTAGAAATTTTTTTCTTCATTTCTCTCTCAAGTACAAGGATTGTTTTGGGAAGACAAAGAAAGATGAGAAATTTGAAGATGAAGCATTTTACATTACAAAAGAAATATGCAGTTTTTCCCAATGAGAATAACTTGATCAAATAAAACAATTTTAATAAACTGTCATATTCTAAAACAATATTTTTATGTTGCTCCACATTCTAATTGCAAGTTATTTGACATAAGGTTTCGAATTTGTATTTATGTTTGTATCCTTATAAGTAAGCAAAATGTCTTTCACAAAGTAAGCAATCAATAACAGTTTCAATGAAAGAAGAAAATAACAGAGATGAATGAATAAATGAATTATTTTACTTAAATGAATAAATCATAATAGGTTTATATGCGTAGGCTCTTTTATTACAGAAATAAGATCGAATTTGAGAAATTAAAATGAAGGAGTAGAAATGGGCAGCAAAATACAACTGTTGGTGACCTGGAATCAGGACACATGGAAAATCACAACTTGATGAAGATAAAAGAAGTAGAGCTCTGGGAATCAGGAGGGAGTAGACAGAAAAGATAGCAACTACAGAGAAAATACAGAAATGGAGTGCAATGCGGTGCAAAGAATGAAGCGTTCTGGAAAGCTAACCCCTGCTCCTGTGGAGGGGCACCTGTCTCCGCTAACACAAAGCGAACTCAGTGAGGTCAGCATCTCCAGACAGAAATAATACACACAGGGCCAATGGAGCTAGACTCAAGGAAAGCCCATGGGTTTTTATTTATTTACTTAGTTAGTTAGTTTTAGTTTTTTTTTTTTTTAAACTGCAAATATACTGTGGAGTTTTACTCTGAAAGTGACCCCTTTTACATGGCAGGCTAGAATTGGAGAAATCCAGTGCAGTACATGGCATATTTCAGAGTGTCTAATTAGGAGTCAATTTGGTTGTTTAATATAGAGCTACAGAGAAACTATAAAACAACTACACACATGGTTTGCTTGAGTCATCCTATCACAGTGACCATGTGGTGCGGGGGATGGCTACAAGAAATGCTAGGAAGAGGGCTGGGCTAGGCATAGACCACTTGAAACATTTAAGCTCAGACCACCAAAGACACAGTGGACCCATCTTCTGAGTTGAGGGGCCAGACTGATTGTGTGTACTTCTTGGGGAGATCCGTGTCAGAAGGTGTTGGCATTAACATGTTCATGACTGGGCTGTAATTCATATGTCTTGCTGCCAGGAGGCTCTGATTTGAATTCCATCATCTGATGTTGAATAGCTAAGCACCACTGGTTCAAGCTAACCACTATGTCAGTCATACATACACCACTGGTGGTTCAAGCCTGGAGGGACCTGTTAAGAACAGGATACTTGATACTCATCCCTCTTTTGACACCTAGGACAGAGCTCAGTGGTCTGTTTGCATTCCTCATCTGCCAAAATGATCAGGTATACACCTCAGTTTGGATGGGCTTATGGACAGAGGGGCCTCCAGAGCGGGGGGAGGGGCCACCTCATAAACCCACAGGCTGTAAGGCTAAGTGGAGAAAACCATGACATGGAGCACAAAAAGGGGCACAGAAACTGGGAGCAGCTGGAGCAAATGAAGTTTTAGGGCAGCCAACACTAACCAACCATGGCCAGCAGAAAAGTCAGGGCAGGATTTTGCATTTACACATAAAAATTTAAGTGTGGAAATGAAATATGTCTTGGTAATGACTCGCTATCCCTCCCTCACATCTGTTGGATTAAAATTACGGCAAACTTTGGGAAAATAAAACCACTCATGAAAGAATTTTTTAACTCATTTCTCTTTTACTTCATTGCTTTTGTGTGGTTTCAGCTTTTTTCTTTTTTTAAGTTGCTCTCTTTTTTTCTTTTCGTTATTTATTTTTTTGCTTTCTGTTATTTTTATGTAATTCTATTGATTTTCTTTAACTCCTTAATAGGATCCTTTAACTTATTTTTCTCTCTTCCTTCTCAGCTTTCATTTTTTTCAAAATTTACTTCTTTCCCATTCCTCTTCCCTACCCCTCCATCTATGCTAGTATTAATACTAAGCTCTATTAATTTTAGATATTCAGCTTGCTCTGTGTTATTATTGTTGAATTTATTTTTGTTCTTAGAGCTGGTATTATTATTTCAGTTAGTGGATATTTAATATAAGTATTTGGTTTTCATTTGTGCCTATATTATAATTAAAAATCTATTTTCCATTGATATTGATACAGTGATAGTATTTCTTGGTTCTTGTGGTATATCAATATCCAGTTTGTCTTTGTATCCATTATTGTTGCTGATTTTGTTGGTATTGACAGGATGGCATTGTTGCTATTAATTGTTTTTTATTGCATGCCAATATTTGTTTTTCCTTTGTGTGATCAACAAAACTCCTGTTAATTTTCTGAGAAATGGTTGCCTGGCCAATTACACTGTATCTTCTCTTCAAATTAGCAGAGGTCATTGGATCTTGGGATAGAGGCAAAGGCCTATATTTAGCTACAACTAGATTGCATCAATGTGAAGAAAACACTTACTAATGAGACTTCCAAGCTATCAAAAATGTCCTTCCACTGTAATCAGCCAGCAAAGCTTAGCACAATAACAAACAAACAAAGGAGACTTGAGAAAACTAGGCAGCAAAATGCATCCTGAAGCTGCAAAGTACTCCAAAGCTGATCCATGGGGCATCAATGGGCAGAAAAATCAAAAGCCAAAGAGCTGAATTATATGAAATGACAAAAGAAGAAACAAACAACAAAATCAATGAAGTGCTCACCAAGTTCAATGATAATATAACTAAACTAATAATGGATTTAATGAACAAAATGATCAGTGAGCTTACAGAAGACAATAAAAAAAAACTATCTAAGCTAAACCTAATGATATAAAACATGAAAGACCACATTAGCAAAGAATGAGTCCATGCAAATGTACCAAACAGAAATCCAGGAGATAAAGGTTCTTTTGAAATAAGGGTTAAGAATTGACCAGAATGAGGACAGTGTGTCAAAACCCAAAGATAGAGCTAATATAAGTTATCATTCTTAGAGCTATCTTAAATACCAGAAAAGAGCGTGGAAGGTGGGCTAATAATAGCTGCTAGATCAGTGGTGGTGAACCTATGGCACACATGCTATAGTGGGCTGTTTGCCATTATTGAACTCTCTAAAAGATTCACCATTGCTGTGTTAGGTGCTGCAAAGAAGACTCATCTAAATTAATTGAAATTAATAAAAAATCAGAAAAAGAACACAAATGTCATAAAAAGCCTATTAACAGAAATAAGAGCAAAATGTCTTCCAAGCATGGTGAAAGAATGAATATAGAATCCCTAATAGCCATCGATAGAAAAGAACTTCTCTACGAAGCATCATAGTTAAAATTCCAGAATTCTAACAGAAGGACAAAAATTAAAAAAAAAAAATATATTAGAGAATAGCAACAAATCACTTATGAATAATTATAGCAGACTTCTCAATACAACTTTAAATGCAAGCAGAGTTTGGAGTTAAGTGTTTTAAACCCTAAAAGAAAACAACTTCCAAGCCAAACTCAAAAATGTCTTTCAAAAATGATGGAGCAGGGCCAGTGATATAGCTCAACAGCATAAGCACCTGCCTGGCAAGAGTGAGGTCCTGAGTTTGACTCCCGGTATCCACATATTAAAAAAAAAAAAAAATGATGGAGCAATGGGTTCTTTCCATGACAATGAACACTTTAAGAAATTTATGAACACCATACCAGAACTCCAAAAGATTCTCAAGGATATCCTAAAAAGACCAAGAAAGCCAACAATGCCAAAATGGGTACAGGAATGAATCACCATGTAAAGTGACTGGCTAAGCAGAAGAGGAAAAAAATGAATCAGCAATAGGAAAATAATGCAAAGATAAGAATAAGTCAATATTTTTCATTAAAAACTCTCAATGTGAATGGGCTCAACTCCCCAATCAAAAGACACAGATTTTCAAATTGAATTTAAAAACAAACCCAATGGCATGCTGTATACAATAAACATATTTAATTCAAAAGTTACAGCTTAAAAATCAAAGAAAATAAAACAATATTCCATAGAAGGAGAGCTTCAAAACACAAAGAAGTAGCTATTTTATTTTTAGACAAAATGGACTTCAAGACAAAACTGTGCAAGGAGGCAAAAACAGTCACTGTGTATTAGTTAAGAGAACAATTCAAGAATAGGTAACAATTATAAAAATATATGCATCAAACACAAGTGCACCCAACTTCATAAAACAAACATTGTTGGTTATAAAAGACCAAATAAACTTCAACAAAATTATGATGGGTGCATGAAAACTATCACGAGTAGAACAACTAGACAAAAAAAAATCAACAAGGAAATCTCAAAATTGAAACACACCTTCAAACAAATGAGTGGAATAGCTATCTACAGAATGTTCTACCCCAAAACAATAAGGTACACACTCTTCTCAGCAATACATGGAACTTTCTACAAACTAGACCATATAAAACATCCTTAAATAAATATTAGAGAATCAAAATAATCCCAGGAAATTATCATTTCATAGTGCAATGAAACTAGAAAACACAGAAATTATGGAAACATACAATAAAACAATACAGTAGTACTTCTGTTTACAAATGCTTCTGTTCATGAACAATTTGGCTCTCAAACAGAAGCTTTTGGCAAAATTTTTTTCCATTCAGAAACTCCGCATCAGGTGATGAACACAACCACAGCCGTCTTCCCCACATGAACACAAACATTGGCATCTTCCCCAGAATTGTGGAATGAATTAAGTTTGTGAACCAAGGTGCCACTGTATACCCTGAATGATCAGTAGGTCCTAGAAAAATCAAGGCAGTATTTAGTAGTGCCTACAATGAAATGATAATGGTAGTACAATATATAAGAACTTGTGGAATGCAATAAGAGAAGTCCCATGAGAGAAATTTATAGCTGTTATAGCACACATCAGTACAAGCTGAAATAAATAACCTAATGATGCAAATTGAGGTCCTAAAAAAAGGACAATTCAAATCCACAGCTAACGCAAGGAAGAAAATTTAAAAGATCAGAGCAGAAATTAATGAAATTGAGTCTAAAAACAATACAATGAATCAATGAATTGAAGAGCTGATGCTTTGGAAGGAAAGAAAAGTCCTAAATCACGAGAGAAAACTCTATAATCCAGAAGATTGTAAGTAATTACTTCAAATCCTGTCCTCCAATTATTTGGATAATTCAGAAGAAATGGATAGATTCATGACCCATACAAATGACAGAACCCAAAGTGAGATCTAAATACATTATGTAATATAATAACAGACAATGAAATTGAGGCAGAAACAAAACAAAACAAAATAAAACAAAACAAAAAGAAATAAGAAAGAATGGCCATTATCAAGAAATCAATTAATAACAAAGGATGACAAGCTGTGGCGGGTAGGGAGAAATGCTACTATATTGTTGGTGAGAATGTAAGTAGTGTAATCACTATGGAAGTAAATATGGAGTAAATATGGAGTAAATATGTTTATCAACAATTAGATGGATAAAGAAATTATGATATTTACATACAATGGAGTACTACTCTGTCATAAAGAAAGATAAACTTGAGTCATTTGTAAGAAAATGGATGCATCTTGAGACCATAATGTTAAGTAAAATCAAACACACAAGCTTAAATATTGCATGATTCCTCTTACATGAGAAATCCAAATTATAAATAAAGAGTAAAATAGGAGATAGATAATAGGAAGTAAGGAAATAGTGGGAAGGGGATTAAGACATAGAGTAAGGAGAGAGGGAGGGGAGAGAAAAGAGACCAGAAAAGGAGTTAAGATGTGTTATGTACATGTGTCAACACTCCACAAGGACTGTAAACATTATGTATTGTAAACAAGTTCTCATGAAAATAAAAAATTAAATAAATAAATATCACTTGAGTCTTGAAAGAAAATGTACTATGTACACGAACCAACTCTCCACGATGAGTGTAATCATCATATAATACAAACATGTATTAATAAAAATAAAATTAAAAAACAGAAATAGATCAAATTTGAGCAAATTCAACATCACTAGTCATTCGAGAGATGCAAATTAAAACAACACTGAGATACCATCTCACCCCAGAAAGAATGGCTACTATTAAGAAATCAACTAATAACAAATGCTGGAGGGGCTGTGGGGAAAAAGGAACCCTTCTTCACTGTTGGTGGGAGTGTCGACTGGTACAGCCACTGTGGAAGTCAGTGTGGAGATTCCTCAGAAAACTAGGGTTGGAGGTCCCATTTGACCCAGCTACTCCCCTTCTGGGCATCTTCCCAGAAGAATTAAAAACATCGTACCACAGCGACATATGTGCACCCATGTTTATAGCAGCACAATTTGTAATAGCCAGATCTTGGAAACAACCCAAATGCCCATCAACTGAGGAAGGGATAAGAAAGATGTGGTATTTTTATACAATGGAGTACTATTCAGCCATAAAGAAGGATAAACTGGAGACTTTTATAGGTAAATGGATGCAACTCAAGAAAATACTCATAAGTGAAATAAACCAGAAGCACATGTGTAAGCATCGTATTATCTCTCTAGTATGAGAAACTGAAAGAGTAAATAAGATCCAAAATGTACAATAGACATGGTGAATCAAAAAGAAACTGGTCAAAAGGAAAGAGAGACTGGAATAGGGAAAAGAAAGAAGGGAAAGGGAAAAAAAAATTATATATATATATATATAAGATGGTTAAGATAGATACACTACCATTTTTACTTAGTTCATTGAAGAGTAAGGTTTGTGCCAATAATGTTTGGACAATTGAATGCTAATGTCTGGTGTCCTGAATAACTAACTTAAAGATAGTAATACGTAATGTATTAACCATTGTTACCCTCCTATTATGTTGGTTTGAAAATTTGTTCTTCTTTTGATTTGTTTTGTTTTTTCTTCTCTTTAAAATTATAAAAAAAATAAGAGTAGATGTAGTTGAAACCTAGCAAAAAATAACATCTACAATAAGTAATATCTACTGAACATTTGCTATGACCCTGTGATTATTCTAAAGTCTTAATAAAAAATTCAGTTAAATCTGGATATGATCTAATTGGAAAACACTATTTTAATTTAGACCTTCTATTGTTAAAATTTTGTGGATTTTTTTATATGCCTCTAGGATATCATACACCTTTTTAATTTCTAAGAGCATTGAGTTATCCTACCAATGATATATTAGTATAATCATCTAGATTTTTACCTGTACCTCATAGTTGTTTCAATAGATGTTAAAAAATTTTTAAAACAGAAACAAACATGTGCTTTTAGCTTAAGGTTTTGGGCATATAAAATGTTTTCATTTAGAAAGAAACAGCTTTATTCTTTATTTTCTTCCTCCTTGTCTTCATCTGCATTTTCCCCTTCTTCATCTTCCTGCTCCACTTTCTCTTCCTTCTTGTTTTGGTAAAATCCATACTTGAGTGAAATCAAGACATAAATTTCACTTTTTTTTTTTTTTTGTGGGTACCGGGGGGTTAACTCAGGACCTCTCACATGCCAGTCAGGTGCTCATGCTGCTGAGCAATATCACTGGCCCTTTTTTCGTATGTGGGTAGCAGGAGTTGAACTCAGGACCTCGTGCTTGCCAGGCAGGCGCTTATGCCACTGAACTATCTCACCGGCCCAATTTCACTGTTTTTTATACAAAAAAACTATCTAAATGTTTTTGCATCTATTGGAACTGTGATGTATTTGACCTGAAATCATTACGAAAATTTTATTTTATTGATATTTCTTTGAGTTTGAGCTGAACATTTGGTCTTCGCTTAGGGCATTACTCTTCCAAGACTTTCTTTGATGAAGTAATGGAATTGATTAATTCTCTATTGGAGGTGTGTGTTAAAGTTTTATGATTATACAAACCGTTTTTCAATTCAAGAAAGGAAAAATTAGTTGTAGTCTGGGTACTTGGAATTTTCTTTGTAAAATATAGTTTCATGTCTTCTCTAAATACATGCAAAAAGAAAGCATATGAAATACCAGTTTTAGCACTTAAACATGAAATGATAAAAAAATTACAATGACCACATTAAGAATGATCTTTCAGACCAACACTAGATTTTCTAACATTGCCAATCTGCCTTCCTAAGGAAGATAAAATAGTTTACTCAATTAACAACAATCTACTGTTTCTGATGAGATACAGGCACATACATGAGGAGATGAAAGAACCATGTACGTGCGTGTGTGAGTGTGTGTGTATATGAATAGCAGGTAAGAGAGTCACTCAAGAATGCTGATAACAACGTAATATATGGGAGAAATAATACAATTTTTTAATGGATATTTTGTGACCCAACTTAACTCCCTTCTCAAATCTCTTGTAATAGTAAGGATGGAAAAAATGATGCCTAGAAAAAAATCAATTCTGAGTCCAGGAGGAGTCATTATTTACCTCTTACCAGCCACATACATGCACATAATGGCTGCACAGATTTTATGTATTCTGTCCCAGAATAAAAAAGTGGGTTTTGTTTCTACTTCTAAATATCTGTATGAATAAATGCTTTATTTAATTAAAGTATATAAATGGTGGAAGTAAATTTGAAATTTGCTCACATATTAAACTAGAAATTTAAAATATATATGCATGCATGTGTGTATGTATGTATCAGTAACTATATGTCCATATTCATCTAAATATACACCTAGTCCTATGCAGTTACAGATATGCTTATACATACAGGTGTGTATGAATCTAAAGTTTATCCATCCATACACATAGTATCATACTTTTATATAGTGATATCTAATGTAAAAATGTTTTAGTCTTTCATTATTACATTAGACTAAAGCATTATTCAATCTGAAAGAGCCTAACATAATTTCGTAGCCAAATAAATAAGCTTTATCAGGAGTACAACTCAAAATGTCTGCTTAGGGTGTTGTAATTATCAAATATCTACACATATTGGCAATCTTGTGTTTCAATAATTTAGTGTTTTCATTATTTAATGTAGTCAGTGAGTCTGTTAATCCATCAAAATGGCATTTACTGAGCTTGATGAAGTAATAGATCATTCTTCTGTTTATCCTTTGTCCCACTGACAGACTGTCTTAGATTATGGTTTGGGGTACATTAGAGACTGTTTTAAATATTACCCTTGGGATAAAATAAATAAAGCAGTGGGTACTGGTTGAATTTTTAAATCATATCCAGTGGTTTTTTGTTTGTTTCTTTTTCTGGAATAAAAATCAACTGGGTAGAAATGTGAACCTCAATTGATATAGAAAAATATTTACACAGCTAATAAAATTTAATTTACCGAAGCTACTGTTTTGTCATTTTTTCAGAAGTAAACTACATTAACATTATTATTATTTAGAAATACTAACCAATCAAACAATTGAATTATACTAGCATGGACAAAGACAAACAGCAAACCCCTTTACTCATATTTAACTTTTCTTAGAAAGAAACTCAATTTTGTTAGCTATTTCCTTGAAAATGTACAGTCTACTCATAAACTTCAAATTTTATCCATGAAATGTAGAAGTGAAGCTTCTGATTTCGTATTCATAATTCCCAATTCACACTTTCTTTTATCATGTACCTTACTAGGATTAGAAAAGGTCTTACGGGGTTAACAACTTTATTTCTCAGCCTCCAAGAGAGACTTTATTTAAACTTTCACAGAAAGATGGTTTAATTTCTTCTTAAAGGTTAGTATTGAGGGTTTACTTAAGATTCTTCTAATGCAAGCTACTGTAGCAACTGATAACATTTATATTGAAAATCTTGGTCTGAGCTCAAGGTAAGCTTGTGTCAATTTGAAAAAAAAGAAACATAAAGTTGATATTTGTTACATGTAGTGAGAGTTAGGCTTAGAACACTGGTAAATACCATTTCAGCCCACTTCTACTTACTTATGAAATTTTGCTCAATACAATTTCTATTGAAATATAACATATTTCTATGATTATCTTTAATTATTTACATATTATTAAATAACTTTTCAGTCAGTCAAAGTACATGTCTTTTCTTTCAAATTTGTTTTCTGGTCATTCAGTCTTTTTCTTCACATCATAACTTTCCCATTTTTTCTATATTTCACATATGTAAAATGTAGTAGCAGATGAGGTCAAAATAACCCAAATAATAAGGGACTTGTTATGAAAATGTAAAAGAAATATTAAGACATTCAAATATTACTTCACAGTAATTACTTGAAAGTATATAATTCAAGCTGTTGTGTTCCTATTGGATGTTTCACAAGCTTTGAAACTACTGTACATAAAAAGATGCATACACATCCACAAAAACAATTGTAACTCAAATTATTTTAAAGCCTCCACATTCAGTTATTCTTTGTCCTTCAAACATTTTTCTCACTATCTTACATCATATCTTGTTATTTTCATTTAAATAGGAAGCAGGTAATGAAGAATCTCAAAGTCACTTTTCCTGTGGAAAAGGTTTAGTGGTTTCTTTCCACTGTTCCAGGAAACTTAGCTACCCATATTTTATTCTCTCTCAAAATTCAAATTAAGAGAGAATTTAGTTAGATACTTAACAAGCTCCAGGAGCAAATGAACTATGATTTAATTAAGCTTAATCATCAGGCCTCTTAATTTCAAGCTTCTGTTCCAAGACCTTGTGAGGAGCCCTAGCAAAATATTCACAAGGTCATATATTTTTTAAAATTTAAAACGTATGACATTTTAATCTTAGTCAGTTTTCCATTTTCACTCATTTCTCTTCTGTCACATTGACTGTCCTTAAAACTTTTTGGAAAACAGCTAATAGAAGTTCAGATTTAATTTGGGTTAAAAGATATATTACTTGATTTTCCATCTCCTTCACTTGTAATTATGGGTTTAAATTGCTACATGTCTTAGTGGCAATTGGTAGTAGTATTTGCTTCTAAGAACACTTCTGTTGCCCATGGTTTAATTTCTATTATTATATAATGAAATAAATAGAAGTTGATTCATTTCAGAGATATACTCCTAAGCAGGATAGGCGTGAAAAGAGAAGAGAGAGAGAGAATAAAGACCTGAAATTAACCATGTAAGTGCTTTCGTTGTTGTTTTGCTTTGTTTTATTTTGTTTTTATGAGTGTGGTGGTGAGGGTGAAAATGCACCTTTCAGATCTCAAATACAGTGGGCAGCACTGACGAAGGACTGAGCTGCCGCACTGTGAAATCCTTCTGAGCTCCTAAGTTTCTGTTAGGCAATGGCTGTGTGTAGTGGGGATGCTGAGGCAGGGATATTCCTGGAAGATGGACTTTGAGTAGAAAATGTGGTGACATGACTCCCTAATAACCTTGGAGAATATACCTTAGGACTCTAATGCCTTATCTGCCTCCTTTATTTTCCTTCTTCTCACCTTCACTTGTGTCATTGTGATGAATGTTTTTGTCTTAGAGACGTTTACATGATAAACTTGTACATTTGATCCAGCTTTGTCACTGTTTCACACAGCACCTGCACTAAAGCAATCACACGGAATATAATTTATCAGAACACTTTGTATTTGAGGGCATGATATTTTGTTTTTGAGAAGTACTGTAAAAATACTAGAATATCTAAAATAGCTTGAGTCTGAATAAAATTTTGTACAAGCTTGTTTTTTCCAAAATGTATCACTACCTTAAAATTTAAATATGGTCAATACAGTATGTTTAAGCTGAAAGCAACTTTTCTGAATTATTAAAAGTAAAATTTTTAATCTAAAATGCATGAGAGATGGGATTGACTTTATCTCTGTAAAATAATTGTCTATTATGTATTGTAAAAATGTATGACTAAAAAATTAAAAGTTAAAAAAATAAACTCATTGTCATACAATGAATTGATTTAAGGAATTTGAATCAAAGTTTTATGCATGGAAGGTACTGGGTCTGGATATATCAGACAGTTGCTTTAAAAAAATTGCAATGTTGTTTCATTGGATTTTTTTGATGTTTGTGGTGTATTTAGTACTTTCTGTAGTTTTTTTTCTGATTATAGAAATGCTTATTGCATGCCTAATATTTTATTCCTAAATTTCTGTACTATTTATTAAAAAAAAAACAAATTTCAATTTTAGGTGTCTTTAAAACATCTGTCCATTTCATTCATTTCTCCTAAACTAGAAGGGGAAAGAAATTACAAGGCAGTGGAGGAATAGCTTCAACTAAGCACAAAGAGTCCCCTAGGGATTAATTTTTTGAAAAAGAATGGAAGAGAAAACATGTGTTCTGCTATTGTTTCTCATAGTTATTTAGCGACCACGTTATTGGATTTTTACGGCCAATATCCCAGTTTCAGTGGTCAGAACAGAGCAGGCTCGGCCACTCATCTCTTAACACCACTCAAGGTGCTGAGCAGTGGACAAAGGCAAGAAAGTATGGCGTTAAATACTGTGGCCATGCTGGGAAGCACAGAGAGCCTGTCCAGATCTGTTTTCAAAGAATTCACCGAAGCTTGGAGATTTTATAGAGGAGGTAAACAAAAGCACGTTTTGCGGGTTTCCCGGTCAAATCATGGACTGGCTGATTGGTACAAAGTGTCTCATTCTGCTTGAGGCCACAGTTCAGGTCTCATCATGGAGGACAGCTCCTGCTTAGGTGGCAGCCTTGGTTCTTTTCCTGGGGTCATTGCTCCTGCTTGGCAGGGGTGGTGTCAACTTCATCATGGGGTGCTCTGCAAGGCTTTGGTTTTCCTAGAATCCGGGATCAACACAGGCTTAACACAATGGCTGAAGGATTCTAGGGATCGTCCTGAGGGCCTAAAACTGGACTTCGTAAAAGCTGGCAATTGGATCTCTGCAATTCTTGCAAATTATTTTAGTTACTTTTGGTATCCTAAGTCTTGAACGGGGAGGAGATAGGGTAGGTAAATTTAGAGGTAATAAACCTTGTATTAAACATGTCTATATACAGGGCTGAGCAGAGATCTGACCCAAAGTTTTAAGGTAATAAAGGAGACGTATAAAATGAAGGTGGAGATGCCAAGCTTCATCTAGCTTTGAGTTACCCAATGATCACCTGCGGACCCAGCCTCTAATTCCTGTTGTCATAAGCAATAATTCTTTATAACTGGACCCCCAAAAATTCTTTTTATTAAAGTTCTTTTCCATTTACTTTTTTCACTTATTTCTAACAATGTGCTATGACAGTTTCGCTTTTATATTTATATATACTATTTTTTCAGCATTGTTATTTTGTTGTTTAACAATTAGTTTACAGTAATTAAAAGTTTTAATTCTTTTCTGAATAAAATGCTATAGGACAAAAGTAATATCTTTACAGAGATATGCTATGATTTCATTAAAGAATTTTTGTAATGTATAATATAGATAAATACTTGCTTTTGTCTACATTTTGATATAATCCTTTTCTTTTTAATTTCTCATTGTTTTCAAATTTTCTCTGCTAGAGATATATCCATTTTTTACTTTATTATTGATTATCTATCACCTGGATATATTTTCTTGTGAAGTCAAGAATTCTAGGGCTCAAGTCAAATCTTTAATATTTTATGTTAAGTATACTTGTTTTGTTATCGTATTTCTATTTATGTATTTTTCCTCTCATTTTGAGTTCTTTATTATTAGTTTCATATCAATGTATCTATTCACATGTTGAGATTCTAGGCAAATAATTCCTGTCTGAGATTTATGCATGTTTTTATCTGTCTTAACTTTTTATCAGATAAAGGAAATGCGATTCATATTTGAGGCCTGTAGTTAGCATTTCCTTTTATTTCTTCTTCTAGATATAACAGCCTGGATCTCAATAGAAGTCTAACTTGAGTACTGGAGAAAAGCAGTGTGTTCAAGATGACAACATTGAGAAAAATACGTGAAAAGAGAAAAACAACAGATACTGGTCAAAGTGAACAGTTGCTCAGAAGCAACTGAAGTCTGCTTATGGAGCAGGTTTTTTTATTTTCTTTTTTTAGCAGATCTTAAATAATAGTAACTTACCAAACACTATCTAAAATTTCTCATGCTGTTTTTACTCTCTGCAAGAAAAAACAACTCTGGTGAAATAAATGAGAGCTAGTATGTGCAGAAAGCAAGAACAGACATGCCGGCTTTTGTGTTTCTTTGGTTAAACCTTTTCCATTTACTCAGTGGTTTGCAGGTATCACCTTATAAACTGTGTCATGAAACTGACTAGAGTTCTTTCAAAACAAACTGATGTGTAAGGTTGTATTTTTAATACAAAAATTAAATATATTTTGGATCATTTGTATATAAGAAGCTACACCACACAAAATACAAAAACATAGTTAATTCACCATGAAAATTTATTTTCTCTAGGGTAAAAGAGAGGGAAAAAAAACCCTCATATTTATGACCAAATATTTCATTTATGGTGCTACTACAACTGATAGTTGTTAAAAATTTCCAATGCTAATATTCATTTTTTTTTCTTTTTGTCATCAGTGCTAGAGATTGAACCAAAGGGCCTATACACTGAGGTATATTCCCAGGCTTTTTTTCTTTTTTAAATTTGAGACAGGGTCTCTCTGATTTGCTAAGTTGCCCAAGCTGGGCTTGAACATGAGATCCTTCTGTCTCAGTTTCCCAGGGTGCTGGGCTATACCTAGCCTATGTTGATTATATGTAATCATGCTGAGCCTTTTATAGGGCCTTTAGGGTTTTCTACAACAACAATTATCCTATCTATGAATAGAAGACTTTTTGTTTCTTCGTTTCTAATATAAAAACTCCATTGTTTGTTGCTCTTGCTAAAACTTCCTGTACTATGCTAACAGGAGTAATGAGAGCAGACATCTTTGCGTTGATCTTAAACAGTTAGGAAAAGCATTCAGTTTTTCATTTCCATGTATGATGCTTTTTGTTGATTTTTAGATAGCTGTTGTCTACCAAGTTAAGACATTTCTTTTCTTTTCCTAGTTTACAGTGTTACATCATGAATAGATATTGAACTTTCATAAATGTCTTTCATTATATCTATTAAAAATATCATATTGCTTTCTACATCAATATGTTGAAATAATGAATTAATTATTAACTTATTGATTTTCTATTATATTGCTTTTCTATTCCAATATGTTACAATGATGAATTCAATGGTCAATTTTCAAATATTGAAGCAGCCTTCCATTTTGGAGATGACTCTACCTGGATGGGGTGCGTTAATTGTTTTCACATATTACATGATTTGATATGCTAATATTTTCTTGACGATATTTTCATCTGTATTCATAGAGGATATATGTTAGTTGTTTCTTCTGTTATGTGTTTTCTGTTTTGGGTGTTATGGTAATGATAATATTATGAATGAGTTGATGAGTAGTCCATCCTTATTTTCAGGAATAGTTTATATAATTGAATTTATTTCTTCTTTAAATGTTTGGTTAATTCTTCAATAAAGCCATCCAGCACTGGAATTTTAGGTTTTAACTAAAATTTCAGTTTATAAACAGATAAGTTGTATATAATCTTCAAATTTCGGTTTATAAACAGATAAGTTGTATATAATCTTCAATAGTCAATTTTGAGAATTTATGTCACATGGAATTGATCTGTTTCATCTACATGGTCAAATTTATGCGCATAGATAGGATTCTGTAGTATTTTATATCTTTTTAGTGCATGCAAAGTCTGTAGTGTTATACCTGTTTTCATTTTGATACCGACTATTTTTTTTTTACCAGGGTCAAACTGGCTAAAGTTTACAAAGAAATGAGTGAATTTTTTCAAGGAAGTAATTTTGTTTTTCATTATTCATTAACTTTTTTCTATTATTTTTCCTGTGTTCAAATTACATAATTTTCTAATTTTTACTGTTTCCCTCTCATTTCTTGATTTTCATAAACTTGAACTTTTGTAGTTTCTTAAGATACAGAATTAGGTGATCAATTTGATTGTTTCATCCCTTAATACATATATAATATTTGATACTATAAATTGTTCTCCTAGAACTGATATAGCTCAATTAAAAGATTATGATATGCCATATTTACATTGAGTTAAAGTTATTAATTTTCCTCACTTTTTCTTTGGCTCATGTTTTTTTAACATTTTTTCTTCATTTCCAAATATTTAATGATTCTGAGAAATCTTTAACTTGCTGATTTTTAACTTAATTCCACTGTAGTCTGAGAACCAAGATGCATAGAGTACAATGCACACAGTTCTAGTTTAAATAATATTTTGATTTGCATCCCATTGTATTTGTTGGAGTTTGTTTTATGGCCTAGAATATGTCCACTCTTCTTAAATAGTCTGCTCATTCCCAAAGATTGTATTTGCTATTCTTTATTGTACAGGAGTTTTATAAATTAAGTGTACACGGCTGATACTATTTTTCAGGCTTCTTCATCATTGCTTGATTTTTAATATTTGTTCTTGTAGTTACTGAGAGGGAAGTGTTGAAGTCTAAAAATATTGTGGTCTTTTAAAAATACTCTTCTCATTTTAAGCAGTCTTGCTTCATATAACTTTGATTCATTAGATGCAAACATACTAAGATCATTGTATCTTCTCGAAGCAATGATTTTCCTTACCATTATGCAATGATCTTCTCTTTCCCTGATGATATTCCTTGTTCTGAGCTCCACTTTTTCACTCAGCTATGTCATCCTTCTTTGGTTAGCATTTACATGATGATCTTCAATGTTTTCCGTTAAGCTATCAATATCTTTGTGTATAAAGTCAGTTTATTGTATGTTGTACATTGGGTATTATTTTTTATCCAATATCATGAATTTTTAAACACAGTATACATAATTGTGTATATTCATGTCGTACAGTGTATCCCAGTATATGCGTACTATGTGCGACATTTGCATTTTAACAGATGTGTTTAGGCCATTAATATTTAATAAAACTCTTAATCAATTGGATTAAAATCTTGTATTTTATTGGTCATTTTCTATTTTCTCTCTGTTTACTATGTTTTTTTCCCTGTATTTTCTGCTTCTTTTGTGTTCAGTGAATATTTTTTTTTAATGTGGGTACCGGGAGTCGAACTCAGGGCCTTGCAATTGCCAGGCAGGTGCTTATGCCGCTGAACTATCTCACCGGCCCAAATATTTTGAAATGAATATATTTTGTATCCTTTATTGATTTTTTTTTACCACTTTAAAATAAAAGGTTTGGGCCGGTGAGATGGCTCAGTGGCATAAGCACCTGCCTGGCAAGCGCAAGGTCCTGAGTTCAACTCCCGGGACCCACGTACGAAAAAAGGGCTGGTGATATCGCTCAGTGGCACGGGCGCCTGCTGGCGCGTGAGGTCCTGAGGTCGACCACCAATACCCATACAAAAATAAACAAATAAATAAAATAAAATAAAATAAAAGTTTTATTGGTTTCCCTAAGGTATACAATATGCATGTGTTGTCAGGGTTTACAAAGGAATAGATTTAATACAAGACACATAATTTATAGGATTATTTTATAATAGTCACCCAAAAAGTCAAATACAGAAGAGTGCAAGAGATCTGTCCACACACTGGAGGCCCAAATAATCCAGCTGAGGGCCTGGATCCCATGACAATGTCCTGCACGAGTCCAGCTGAAGACCTAGAGCCCAAGGCAATGTCCTCCTTGAGTCCAGCTGGAGGCCCAGAGCCCATGACAATGTCTCATGCAAGTCTGTATCAAGGATCTGCACTGGGAAGGCCCAAAGGTCAGTGGTGGAAGCTAGAAAGTCTGTGCCAGGGGGATGAAGGATCTGTGCCAGGAGGCTGAGGGATCTGCACTGGAGCCAGGAAGTGATGCTCAAGGTAAGGGCCAGAGCTCCCCCATAGAGAACCACAACCATCCTCAGAAACATCAAGGACCCAAGCTCCTTGGACAATGAGAACAGCTGAGTTCATATCATAAAAACCAGAACAACAAGCTTCTCCAGGAGAATCAACAGCACCCCTTCTTCCCCTCCAGTTCTCCTTTTATGCTGTTGGCAGCAATCCTCAGGTGGGACTTCCTCACCCAGAACCATGCTGATTCAGTTCAGCTGGGCGTTACAAGTTGCCCATTAGTTAATCCACCACAGCATATATTTTAAATAAGTATCAATTCCTCATTTTCATTTGTTTTTGTAATGTCATTTATATTACTTTAACTTTTGGTATAAGCATACATTAGTCCTATTTTATAGATTTGGTTTTTGAGAGCAATTAAAAATAAGAAAAAGAATAATTTACCACTGACTTCATTGTTTTGATTTCCACAATTCTTCATTTCTTTGTGTAGATCCAATATTCAGTATCATAGATCGTATTGTTTCCTCTTGAAAAAAACTTATTTAAAATTTATGGCAATGAATTCCTTCCCTAACCAAACAATGGTCTTATTTTACTTCATTATTGAAAAATGTTTTTACTTGGTAAAGAATTCTAATTTGGGCCGGTGAGATGGCTCAGCGGCTTAAGCGCCTGCCCGGCAAGCGCGAGGGCCCGAGTTCGACTCCCGGAACCCACATACGAAAAAGGGGCCGGTGATATCGCTCAGTGGCAATGGCGCCTGCTGGCGCGCGAGGTCCTGAGGTCGACCCCCTGGAACCCACAAAAAAAAAAAAAAAGAATTCTAATTTGATGTTTGTGTTCACTGTTGAATTTAAGTTTTCTTTTATATCTTTCAAGGTTTCCTTTTTTTTTTTCCTTTGGCTTATATATTTTCTCAGGACAAAATAGCTTATTTTCTTTATTCCTCATCATTGAATGTGTCTTTCTTTCTTTTTTTTTTTTGTGGGTACCAGGGGTCGACCTCAGGACCTTGCGCGCCAGCAGGCGCCCGTGCCGCTGAGCGGTATCACCGACCCCTTTTTTCGAATGTGGGTTCTGGGAGTCGAACTCAGGACCTCACACTCGCCAGGCAGGC
Organism: Erethizon dorsatum; assembly: GCA_028451465.1. NCBI lineage: Eukaryota > Metazoa > Chordata > Mammalia > Rodentia > Erethizontidae > Erethizon > Erethizon dorsatum. The sequence goes on along the minus strand of CM051830.1, from coordinate 19,712,365 downwards.
GCTTACGCCGCTGAGCCATCTCACCGGCCCCCTGAATGTGTCTTTCTTTCCAAATGACTTTGTATTCTTTGTCTCTTGCTTTCAGTAATTTAAATATATTGTGTATAGAAATGTTTGTGCATGTGTGTATGTTCATCATATTGATATCTTTTTCTGAACTTCACAGATATGTACTTTGTTATTTGTATTTAATTCTAGACTATTAATTTTGTTCATCCTTTCTCTTTTCAACAAGCAATCCTTATTATAAATTCATTAGAATTTTATTGTTATACTAATCTCTGATGTTCCATTTGTGTAGCGTTTAGGTCAGACTGACTAATAAAAAGGACAAAAGCCCACCTTCACCTCTGACATCATTTACAATTTTAGGAGATTCCCAACTCCATTCTCAGGTTCAGTCATTTTCTGGAGGAGTCGCAGAACTCAGCAATTATGCTCACAGTTGCAGCATGTGGTAGGGAAAGGATATAGATCAAAATCAGGCAAGGGAAGTAGCTCATAAAATAAGGTCTGGGAAGCATTATATATGGAGCTTCTACTGTCTTTTTCCATGGAGTCAGGACTGGTTATTTTCTCATTTCAATATGTGACAGTGTGCAGAGTATTGCCATCCAGGAAAATTCACCTGAGCATGATTATTCAGGATTGTTATTTAGGCTCCATTATCTAAGCACGGTTGATTTTCCCACAAGGTTGATATCAGCTGCCAGTTTATCATGCTTATATCAACTCTCCATCCTTTATCACATTCTTGGTATTTTAGAATGCCTGGTCCCTACCTTATATCTATTTTGTGACCCAAGGCACCCAGGCAGAGACAATCTTATTAGAAGGGAAAATCTGAAGGCTTAGAAATTTCCTTCCAAAAGCCAAGGACAAAAGCCAAATCTCTATTTTGGAATGATTAATTTATTGACTGTATAATTCTGCTTGTTGTTTTTTTAAAAAAATTTCTTGTTTTCACTTTCTTTCCCCTCCCTTTCCTTCCCTGCCCCCTCCTTGCCCCATCCTCCCTCCCTCTTTTCTCTTTCTTTCTTTCTTCTTTTTTCTGTCTCCACCAGATTATTTCCATCAAGCTGTCTTCAATCTTGCTTTCTAAATGCTTTGTCTGCTATACTGACATGGTCTTGAGACATGCTACCATTTTGTTGGTTGGTTTTACATTTCTCTCTGATTCTTTTTTATAGATGCCACTTTCTCTGTGAATTCATCCATCTGGTTTGGATTTTAACAACCTTCCCATTATAACATATAGCACATTTTCATAGTAATTGTGCATTGCCTGCAACTTCCAATACATATTGCCATATCTGCATCTGATAGTCTATTTGTTTCTTTAAATGTTTATTTATTTGTTTGTTTGTTTGTTTATTAGTGTGCCTCATACTTATTGAGCACCAAACATCTTGTGTCAGAGAGGAGGGGCTGAAGAAATCAGTATTTACACAAATAGTTATACCCTCCTTTTGGTCCTATCATTAGTGTGGGAGTTTAGTTTGTCTTACTAGAAGATGAGCTAGGTTTAAGATTTCTATTGCATCACAGTCTTAAAAATCATGTGTAAATATCTGTTGTTTAGAGTAGATATTTTTTTTTTTACCTTAGCAAGTTCTGTTCAGTTTTGTATCTCAGGTCATCTCTTTTCACTGTGCATCATAAATACCTTCTGTGTTCCCATCAGTCCACCAGAAGAATTCTGCTTATACTTGGAAAATGAGGCTTGCTGGCTTTGCTTGGAAAAGTAATAAAGGAGGGGGGTGTTTTCTGTTGTTCTGATTAATCTTTCGTTTGGGGGATGCTTTCTCATAGAGCCCGGACAGGGGCACAACCAGTTCAAATGAACCCACTGGCCTTCTCAGAGAAATGTAGGTTTCATTTCAGTTTCATTTCAGTTCAGTTCATTCAGAAATGAAACGTGTCACAAAGGACACATTCAGCAGGTTAGGAGTGGCCCCATGAGGACATGTCAGCAGGTTACAGAGGACACAGAGGACACATCAGCCCGCTGCTTCTCTGAGCCATACCCTCAAAACCCCGCCAAAAAACAATATTTAAAAAGCCTTCTAGCCTGTAAGAGACATCTTCTCTGTTCTTCTGGCACAAAGAGGTCCCTCAGGTTTAGCAATAAACCTGCTTGGACTCTGGAGTTCACATTTCCCACCTCCTTTGCCACTCGAGCTCCATCTCTGAGTCTCAAGGGTATAGACATTTCTGTTCTTCTGCCCCTACCCTGCCTCCAGTTATGGGCTGCTAATCCTGGGACACTTTCTAGGAGACTAGGGGTTATATTTTTTTATGAAATTGCAAGAAGGTGGTGTCACCGCAAGAGCAGAGATGGTGGTTATTCTCCTGTCTCTCACATTAAGGCAAGATTTTATCTTTAATCTGTTGGGATACAAGTGGAGTTTCTGGAAACTGCCACGTAGCTTCTGCTATTTTCTCAGTTCTGTCCCAAATGGGCACTTCAGAGAACTCTTTCTGATCTTTTCTGCAGGTTCCCAATATGTGTTATGGAATAAACAGCTTGCAAGAACACGAGGGCCTCCAATTTTTCTCCTCATCACCAAAACAGGTGTGTCCACTATTCTCATTAGCATGTAAACATCACTAATTAGTCACCTATTCTAGAGGGACACTTCTTATTGGAATTCAATTATTTCTACACAAGAAGAGCATGATGCTTGCTCAATGAATTCATCTGTTTGATTTCAAAAAGCAATGACTTCGAACATAGTCTGTTTATTTTTCAAAGTAGAAGGACAGCAACATTTCTTCTATTACTTACCTATCTGGATTAGAAGCCAGAGAGGAAAACAATCTTTTAAACTACTACAATTTAATATAATAATTTCAAAGTAAATGCAGAAAATTTAGCCAATATAAAGATTGTCACCATTTTCCCTACTGAGAGCAGGAAATTATTTTCCATCATGCTTAGTATCTTTTGATTCCATCCCTGGCATGAGTCTTGGAGATTAGGAAGCAAAAACAACACCAACCAAGAAAGCAAAAAATGTGCTACTGAAGTACATTACAAAGAAGGTACATTCTGTTAATTTGCAAGATCGCCATGGCTCTCCTTACACATTCATAACTTCCTAAAATGAGACAGCAGATAAAAACAGTATTGCTGGTTTTCTTTCTAGGTAATCAAGTATAAATATAATCAATATAGAGCAATGAGGAGAAAAATGTGATAACTAAACATCACCTGTTCAGGTAGAAGAAAAAGACAATGGGAGAGTAAGTCACGATTTCATTTTTGGTTGTTTTCAATACATTTATGATAGACTTGTTTGAATTGATTAGCTCTAATCTAACCCTAAGTGGATTCATTTCATTACCAGAATTGGATCTTATCCAAAGCAAATCTCTGGGAGATATTATGAGCCACTTAGGTGAGTGCCACTGACAGCAGATAGACACAGTGAAGCCATAAGACCACGAAAAGACCGATGAAGGCTCATGAGTTGCTACAGCTACACTGGGACCAGGTAGGACTGTGTTTCCTTAGATTCAGTCACCATTTCTTGAGTTCCTATAACCAGACTAGGACAAGGTGTTAGATAAGCCTGGCTTTCCTCAGATTCATTCACCATTGGTTTCTCACTATCCTGGTTTACTCTAGATTTGATTTTGTATTCTCAGTGTTAACACAGAACTCTATTTTTTCCCTCTGGAAAACTCACTTGAAGTCTATTTCAAATACAGATCTTTTTCCAAACATCATTTGAGACACAATTCTAGAAGTGAAAAATGGCTTAAAGACAACTTGACTTTACAAATTTAAACTGAATTCAACTGAGAAAAAACAAGCTAAGAGAAGGAATCATTGCAGAAGTCTACAACAGGAAAAAAATGTTAACTATTGAGGAGAGAAATCAAGATCTAGAGGACTAATATAATAGCAATCCAAGGGTGCCCTTTTTTCCTAGAGAAGATAACATGAATGTAAGAAAATTTTTGACTTCTTAGTGAGAAGTTTTAAATTCAAGCTCATAATTTCATATGAAGAAAATATACGTGTTCTTTAAACAGAACAAGACTTGTATGTCTTCCCTGCTCCCTACCCACATTCTAATGGAACTGCACACTGAGATCCATCATTGCTCCCTCTACCACAAGAGGAAAATCTGCATGGGCCACATCATGGAGAATCTCTTGACTTCTGGTTTTCAGTTTGATTTGAGTGATGGAAATCAATAACAGGAGATATGGAGGTAAGAGACACAGGTGTGGTTTCGTATTGCCATGGTCTTTCCAAGAGGAGCTAGACTGGTCTTTCACAACCTCAACTCCTCTTGGGTAGTTTCCATACACTTTTTCAGCCTTCACTGGTTTCCAGTCACATCTGGCATTGGGCCTCTACTTTCTCCTTCCAAATTCAGTTTATAAGTTCATGGTAAAACTAAGGGGCTTCTTGCTCTTTCTCATCCCCAGGTGCTTTTCCATCTTTGTTAGTTCACCTTTATATAAATCTGAAAACAATGCATTGAGTTTGCTTTCTGATTCTTTCTGGGAGTTGGGGTGCAAAGGTCAACAAATGTCAGAGTCTGAATTTGATCCATGGTACATGGCTGCCAAGTCTGTCCTCCTAATGGCCAACCACAAAAGGAGACGTTGAAACATTTCATTTCAACCTGAGGTTCTTTTGATTCTATCTCCAATTTACTGGGTTTAAAATTTTCCTATCTTTGATGTATTTATCACTTAGTTTCTCAGAGGACACTTCTTGTTTGTAATATATATGAGTATATATATATATATGATATATATATGTATATATATATTATATATATATATATACATATATACATTTTTTTAAGTGTAAGTGCCACTTGATGCTGAATTCTCTATCTAGTTATCTCACCTGAGAAGTCTGGATGTACATTATTACCAGAACCAGCTGAGGATGGGAATGCCATTTTCAGATTCCTTTGAATTTAAAAATAAACATTCTTCTTAGAGTATAAATAAGAGTGGGGTTTCCATTGTACGCCAAGTAACATCTTTCATATCCCCTGGAAGCAGCAGCTCAGAGCTTTTATACTGTAGGAGACAGTATCATGAAAAGACTTTACGGTCAGCTTTAAACAACATTTGTTCTTTATCTAATAGGTATATTTTTAGCTCTTCACTCATAACTCAGAAAAAGCAGTTAAATTTCTACTTCAGAATTCTTGGCAGTAAATTTGAGCACACTAAATTTTCTACAATACTGCTGATTTTTATGTCATCATTATCTTTATAGCCTTGTCTTTGAGGGACTGATAACTCCAAGAGGCTGTAAAGGATGTGACACTCTTCTGACAGAATACATGCTTAAAGACCTATGATGTGTTTTGAAATGAAAAATACAAATTATATTATAATGTATATAGATATTTATAGTAAGTGTTATACTATAATTTAAAAATCTTAAAAATCTTAAATCCAAAGTTTCTTCAAAGTTGGCAAAATGGGGCTGAAGTCTTGTTTATGGATAAAATATGTGCTTAGGTTAGCATGTGCGAGGGCCCTGGGTTCAATTCCCAGCTGAGACAAAGGGCAAATTAAACAACCAATATACTAAAGTTAAAAATATATACTTAGTATTTAAAACTACTATAAATGTTTTAAGTTCAAAATTCAGGTGCTGCTAAATGGTATTATTATCACAAAACTAGGAGTGTGTGGATCATGTTTTAACCCTCATAACTGCTATTGGCACAAAAACTACAGCAAAAAGGAGAGAACTCGAGCATTTTTAATGTCTGTGGAAATATTTTCATCAGATTTATATTTCAAGACAATGGATGGAATTTTATGTTATCTTTTTTTTTTTTGTAGGTACCGGGTGTTGAACTCAGGACCTCGTGTGCCAGCAGGCGCCCGTGCCGCTAAGCAACATCACTGGCCCTTTTCTCGTATGTGGGTACCAGGAGTCGAACTCAGGACCTTGCGCTTGCCAGGCAGGCGCTTATGCCGCTGAGCTATCTCACCGGCTCCTTCCTTTATCTTTGGTACTGTCTCAGACTATGTATTTCCTTTTATTTTGTTGGTTACTTGTGGTGACAGAAATGGCAGGGCTTTGAGAAGGCCCTTCAGTATGGTATCATCATTTCATTTTCCTTTTTGAACAGGTAATATCACTCAGTTATGAATGTAACACAATGGATGTCTTAAGTTTTGACTATTTAGATCCTAATCTCTCCACTGCTTGTATGCATTTACTGAATGGAAGGGATATTATAGCCAGGAGATGGTTCCAAGTCTTAAAGGAGGAATAAAGTGTTTTCATTTTAATACATTAATTTAAACTATTAAGAACATAATAAACTGAATGTCACACAGTGAAACTTGGGCTGTTTTACAGCACTTCAATAAAATTGTTTCGAGATACATTTTTCTAAGTGAATAAAAGCAGTCCAATTATATTACTTTGGGTCAAGAGGTATACATTTTTGCCATTATAATCTTTTGTTGTTGTTGTTATATGTAACTTATTTTATTGGTAATAAATTTTGGAAATATTGTTAATTAGAGCTGAGCATCATGAATTGAATAGTTTCACAGTGTTTTCCATGTATATTTGCATTATTCAGTATTTGCTTCAAAGTCCAATTCAATTTGAATTACTTATAAAGCTATCTATAATTTAGACTATTTTCATGAACATAGTGCAAAATATTACTTCCTAGAATTAGAAACTCAAAATCTCTTCGAATTTTTATTTAAAATCTATAGTTATAGAATCATAAGAACTTCTTTTGCTTGCAAAATAACTGGTAACCATTACTGAATTGTTAGATGTATTTATAAATTCTGCCATTAAAATGAATCTAATTTCAGAATATTTTTCAATCTATTTATTATAAGATGTTGGTTTACACATTTGTGACAATTGGCTAGGGGAATCCAAAATAAAGAAGTAAGCCTTCAGAAAGGCCAATCTCTAAGCCTTACACATGTGCCAAAGATGCTACCAATAGGCAGAATTTCTTCTCCTTCTGGGAAGTCTTATCTCTGCTCTTAAGGCATTTTACATGATTGAATCAAGGCCATCAAATTTACTAGGACTAATCTCCCTTATTAAAGTCAGCTGATCATGAGTTTTAATTATTTCCATAAAACACATTCACAGCTACACTTAGTGTTTGATTGTCTAACTTGGGACTACGGTCTCACTAAGTTGATGTACAATAGTTACCATCTCATTTAGCAAAGAAAATTCTGCGCAGAGGAAAGAGTCAAGGACAAAGCACTGAAGGACCGTGTATTGCTTGTTGCTGGAACAAGAATGCCTGTGTCGGGCCGGTGAGATGGCTCAGCGGCGTAAGCGCCTGCCTTGCAAGCGCGAGGGCCCGAGTTCGACTCCCGGATCCCACATACGAAAAAGGGGCCGGTGATATCGCTCAGTGGCACGGGTGCCTGTTGGCGCGCGAGGTCCTGAGGTCGTCCCCCTGGTACCCACAAAAAAAAAAAAAAAAAAAAAAAAAGAATGCCTGTGTCATAAGTGGTGTTTTACAGTTGAGATGCTATAACAAAACACCACAGATTGAGTTGTTAGTAAACATAAACAACAGAATTTTCTTCTTACAGTTTTGGAGACCGGAAGTCCAAGATCAGGATGTCCTTGTGATTGAAGTCAGACCTGACTCCCTCAGGGTTGCAAATGGCCAACTTATTGTTGTGTCCTCATGTGGTAGAAAGGGAGTGAGAGGGCTCTCTAGTGCAGGTTCATCAGGGAACATGGGCCATGAGAACTCTATTCTCCTTACCTAAATATAGACCTAAATTCCCATCCCCTGAAGTCATCACACTGTGGATTAGGATTACAATGTATGAATTTTTGAAGGATAGAACCATTCAGGTTATTGTAGGTGGAATGAATTACTAGAATAGTAAGAGAAGGACTCAAAGGGAAAACAAATGAGCCAAATTTGTACAGCTTCTGGCATATTACATTGTATGAAATATACAATTGTTGTTGGTCTTATACTTTCATGTCAAGCATTGCAAAGTGTTAAGAAGAACTGATATTAGTTATGCTTTATGTCATCCCAAAGAGTTTTCAATTAGATGAAAACAATAGGAGGCCAGATAGCAATCTATGGTGGCAGTGAGAGTGCTGCGAATTTTCATATTCCAATTATGTTTTGAAAGCAAAGCCATGAATATTTGTTGAAGGGCTGGATGAAGAAGGTAAGACAAAATAAAGACACAAAAGTCATCCATATATTGTGGTTACAGAAACTGGAACAATGGAGCTGACATTAACTTGATGAGTTCAGGTTTGAATTGGTAACATGTCAGCTGCCTATTAAATATCAAAGTTGAGATGGCAATTGGTGGTTGGATATATAGGTCTGGAGTTCAAAAAAAGTATCAAAGTTTAGAGTCCGAATGAGAAAGTTTAAGGAAAATAAAACAATGATTTTTTAAAAAATTTCTTCCTCATTCTTTTTCACTATTTTTAACTTTCTTTTGACTTTTGATTGATTTTCAAGGTAATGGGTACTAAGAGTAATTTAAATATCCCCCAAAATAAAGAGAAATTAAAGCCACTCAAACTCCCACCATTCATTGAGAAATAATATTAAATATTCAGCATATTTTCCCTTTTTTAAAATTAGCAAATATTAGTTTTACTGATGAATGGGTTTCACTTTGGCAGGTTTGTATATGCATATGATATACTTTGATCATTTCCATTTATAAGCATGTTTCCTTAAAAAATTTTATGTGCATTTTATTTCTTCACTGATGTGAATTCATAAAATGCATGAATATTCTAGCTAATTATTTTTTTTCAAATTACATTGAAACATTACCATTAATAGTTGAAGAATGTCCTATTGTATATAATATTTACCTCCAGTTGATGTTTTTAATTTACTATTTTCCTTCTATGATATGAATATTATGGCAATGTTCATACTTAAATATTATTTTAATTAACTTTTATAATGAAATTATTACATAAATTTAGTCAAAATGTACATAGTAACTGGAGATTGATACTGTTTTGGTATTGTAATACTGAAATTCAAGTTCATAAATAAAAATCCATATTTTGATGAATGTGTTAAGTATAAAATCACACACAAATGAAAACTGGTGTGTTGTAAATGAACTGAATCAGCAAGAAGAGCAATCAAAGATGATGAGATTAGCATGTTTACTACATTGGTAAGATAGAATTTCTGTGTAATTTAGATGTCCTATTTCCTAGAAATAAATGAGAAATGTTACTTAAACATATGTGTCACTTAAGATAGAGGAAATGATATTCAGACACTTTTTGTATTTTTATTGCATGAGAATGAAAGTTCTCAGACATTCTCAAACTTACTCTCACAAGATATGCAGTGAAGGGCTAATTCTCAAAACACCAATTTCTGAGCTTTAACTTACCAAAGTTTCATCCCTAGTGAGCAATTTCTACTTTTGCAAAATGGCAGAAAATGTCACATTTGACAACTACTCACAAAGATCAGCTTCACCAAAGGAGGCTATACTTGAAAGAAATTCATACACATACTGAGGCCTATCGAAGTCTAAAATGAGATTGAAAACAAACCTTGAACCACTTGAGATCTTTTCACTCTGTTGCCTTTTGGTTTTCTATTTATAGCATTATTGTTCTGGTTTTGTTGAATACTATTTCCTTACCCACCCTACTGCTGGTTACAACTACTTTGATTCTTGCATTAAAGTATGTGGTCTGAGATAAGTCACTAGTAATTCATAAAGAATAACACTTAATTTTTCAAAATTTAAATTGTTCTTTAGATTCTCATGGACATGATGGCATTAGTGTTCTCTCTTCAATCTGTGAGACTATTTTAATGAGGTTGTTGCTGAATGAGAAACAGATAAGCAAATAATTGCTCCTAAAATATTTTTCCTATATTCTGTTTGTATGAACAAAGCATGATATTTCCCTGAAGATATCAATAGGTATGCATAGAAACAAAAGAGCATGCAAACTTTATTAATACATGATTATAAATAGAAATATGTACATCAGGGCTGGGAATGTAGTCTATCTTTAGAGAGCTTGCCTGTCAGCACACATGACTAGCATGTGTGAGGCCCTGTGTTCCAAAATCCGGCACATGCGCGCGCACACACACACACACACACACACACACACACTATAGCCTAGAAGGTTATTTTCTTATAGATACAAAGAAAAGATAAAAATCAAAGCTCATACATTTACATAAGCAATGGATAGATATAAATTCTCCACTAAATATCAATTCTATAACAATTATTTTTATTCAGGAGAAATGAAGTAGTTATATTAAATACTCTATGTTTTTTTCTCTCATTATTTATCTTGTTAGTGATATAATCTGGTTGAAAATGAGAATGCTTCCAAAGGTGTAGTTTGATTTAAATCTATTCCAGAAACATCTCAAGAAATAAATTTAAATTGAACTAATCTTAAAAAACTAATGTGAAAACCAGAAAAGATTAGAGTAAGGAGAATTCCCAAGCCAGCTAGCTGGGCAAATAGACTGATATATTCTTGGGTTTAGATGACAGCCACTTCATGATATTACTGTACTCTAATTCCTGTAGCTTATTACTACTACATGGGACCAATATTTTAATGCAGCAAAACAATTAGGGTACATTTATTTTTAGGAAACATAGTTTATTTTCAAAATGGAAATTTTTTACATCTTGTTCTAAAATAGACTTGTCTTGAAAAGGCAAATACTGTGGAGAGCACAGCACGGCATGATTATCATGAAAGAGAAAGCAGGCTATCAAAAAGGATACAGAAGCTGGGCACGGTGGCACATGCCTGTAATCCCAGCTCTTGGGAGGCTGAGGCAGGAGGACTGTTGTCAGTTTGAGGTTAGCCTGGGCTACATTGTAAGTCAAGGCCAGTCTGAACTACATAGTGAAACTCTGTCTCAATGAAACTGCAACAACAACAATAAAAGGATACAGAAGACTCATGAATCTAAGTGCAGTTTGTGAATACGAATGAATTACTTTCCACTGTGGGCCAAATTTTCTTCACTAATCAATGAAGAAAGTGAATTTGATAGCCTCTAGGTCTCCCTCTATCACTCAGGCGTGACAATTCTCTGGAAATTGCTAGTTTCTATATATTTCAGATATCCAGTGGTGACAAACTGAGATACAGAGGCTGAGGAAGGAAACTGAAAAGCAGGGAATAAGATCAGAGAGTAGTATTCTTTCTTATCTGGAACCTGACTCACATATTCACAGAGCTGTGTCGGGCTTAAATGAAATGATCTCTATATTGTGTTAGTGTCCTGAATGTTACAACCTATAGCGCAAACAGCAATTAGCGTAAGAACATTCAGTCATCTTTGGATTCTAACAGTGTATTTTTATTAGTTAAAAGTGTGTTGAAATTAATTTTTCAGTGGTATTTAGCCATCGAGGAATGTAGGCTTAGAGAAAATCAGACCAGAGTAAAAAACCAGAAAAATAAAAAAACAAAAACATTTGAAGTTCAAATATTGGTTGTCAAAATTATTAATTTTAAAATCTTGCAGAAACTACTTTTCTTTCTAGAAATCTTTTGTTTTATCTATAAAATAGGTATAATAATATCTACATTACATGCACTGTAAATCTCCTGAGATGTTATGGCTGCCTCGATGTCCTGAATTCACTCAAAAGATTTATGTTTCATGGTCATTTGAATTCGATAGAGTCAGAAACCATCCAGTATCAGATCTGGACTAACATAGATCTGACTAACATAGATATGGTAATGTTTCTCCAAGCCTGCATTTCCATGAAATGGCATTTTTGTGTGTGTGTGTGTGGGTACCGGGTGTCAAACTCAGAACCTCACGCACCAGCAGGCGCCCCTGCTGCTGAGCGATATCACCGGCCCTTTTTTCCTATGTGGGTTCTAGGAGTCAAACTTGGGACCTTGTGCTTGCCAGGCAGGCACTTATGCCGCTGAGCCATCTCACCGGCCCCCTGCATTTGACAGTAGCATTCATTGCAGTTTGATCGCACCTCCCAAAGACTTGCAAAGGACGACTTCTAAAACTGCTTCAGAAAGAGGCAAGAACAATGAGGTAAATGTATTTGAAACCAAGGAGAGGATTTTGAAAGGAATAATGACAATGTGTAGTTTATTTGGATAAAATTTTTAAAAATTTAAACACACCGTACTTTTTGATCAGGTCTTATATATGTGTATGTTTTCAAAGTTTTATTGAAGTCTCAACGTTCTCTCATGCTCACCGGCTTGTCCATGTGTCATACATATCTGACACACCTAACTCATTTACATTTCTCAAAGCTCATCCTCTTTTTCATTCCCACTGCCATCAGGAAATTTTGAGTCCTCATTATTTTAATGAACTGATAATTTAAACAACAGACATTATATGCCCACTTGTGGACATATAGATACATGGCTAAAAGAAATGCAATCGATATCTTAAAGAAATGTCTGCATTCTCATGTTCACTGCACCATTATGCACAAGAACCCGGATATGAAGCAGAAACCAGAGTGTCCACTGAAGTATGAATGTATAAATATTTGTGATCATATTACTCAGTCTTAAAGAAGCAGAACTTCCCATTTGTGATAACATGGAAGGATCTAGAGGACATTATGCTTAGTGAAACATATCAGATACAGCAAAGCAAATACTGCATGATCTCTTTTATATAGAAATTTTTAAAATAAGTCAAATAAATAGAAACAATGAGTAGAATGGTGGTTACTAGGAGTGTAGAAGAAGTAGAAAATGGAGAGATTAAGGTTAAAGTGTACAAATTTGTATTTATATGGGAAGACTAGAATGAGTAACTCCATAACTAATAGTATTGTATTATACACTGAAAATTTGCTCAGAGGATAGAGTTTAGGTGATCTTATCACATACAAAAAGATAAATATGTGATTTGATAGGTTTTAATTTGCTAAATTGTAGTATTAATTCCTCTCCATATTTTTACATCAAAACATCATTCTGTGTATCCTAACTATATACAGTTTAAGAAATACCAACTCAAAGAAATAGTTAGTGAACATTCTAATTAAGTGAACTTGTTCTGCTTATTTTCTTAGCAAAATTCAAGTCATTAATCAAAATTTGTATTATTATATATATTTTTTGTTTACCCTTAAGAATTCCAACCACATGAAGATATAGAAATAAGATCCACAGTGCCTAGAGAGTACATAAATATAAAATATAACATGCATTCAAGAACAATTTGGGAAGAAACATAAAAATAAGGGCAAGTATAATCTGAGTATAGTTAACATTTCTCTAACTGTACAGTTTATACCAACAAAAAATCTCTTATGATATGATGAAAAAGAAATTATTTACTATAGATCATGGATACATTCCCATAAAACATCTGACCTGGGTCGTACTGATTTTTATAGAACTCTTGAAAATTGGAGATAGGTTATGAAACTTGCATGTGATCATTTGGAGTAAGCACTGACATCGAGAGCATGCATGTTGAACCACAGTGCTGTACTACATTTAATCAAGTCTGTCATTGTCTTAATTAACTTCAACAAAATTTCAGTTAATGAGAGTTTACCGTTAATATATGGAATTAAGATTTCACATGAAAAAATCTTACTGTTAAAATACTTTGATTACATTTCAAATTAGAATTGAAGAAAAAATTAGTGGCTCTAGAATTTGTTGTTTGTTTTTCCTAGTTGCCCTTGAGTGCTATATTTGTCAGGTTTTCAAAACAATCATCAAAAATTCCCTCGCTCTCTTTCTTGCTCTGCAGAATAAAGCTTTTAACTATTGATTACTGATTTTCAAGTTCCTGTTAGCTTCTATATAACCAGCTGTACAGTTTTCAGATAATTAAAGCAATTGAACTTAAATTGAGACCTTTAAGACATCTGAACATGCTGTCTAGTGCAGTTATTTCATGTCAAAATTACAAGAAATAAATACCCACTCTTTGATTGAAGGAGTGAGGAAAGCAAACAGCAAGAGGAGATTTTTATGCTTCTAATGAGGGTAAAAATGAACACTTAAAAGTAAAAAGCATATTTTTAAATTAAACCTTATCTCTTAGCCAAATATATATTGCCTACTGACTTTGGAGTAAACATATTATTTGTACCTAAAAGTTGTAATGTACTACAAAAGATAAGAATAACAGTCTAAAGATAAAACAAAAATCCTAGGCTCTGTGTGGTCTAAAGTGCATTAGCCAGGACAAGGGGATTGTTACACATATATTTTTATTGTTAAGTCATGTTTAACTAAAATAAAATATGGCTAGAAATATTCAATTAAATCTTTTTTCTGGAAAAATGCATATTAAATGTGTAATTTAGATTTGTTTTGAATAAATAAAGCTATCGTGTATTTAAAATATTACATTAGTGGGCCGGTGAGATGGCTCAGCGGCGTAAGCGCCTGCCTTGCAAGCGCGAGGGCCCGAGTTCGACTCCCGGATCCCACATACGAAAAAGGGGCCGGTGATATCGCTCAGCGGCACGGGTGCCTGTTGGCGCGCGAGGTCCTGAGGTCGACCCCCGGTACCCACAAAAAAAAAAAAAAAATTACATTAGTGTAATTAGAAGATGCTAAAGAATACTGTAATTATTGATGGGATTCTAGGCTTACCCTGATCCTTCAGAAAACTCCAAGGGGTATATTACACCCCACAGTCTATCCTGCCAAAGGGAAAAGTAGCTGTTTTTTTATAATCCTAAACTTGTCAGTAATTGGCTATGACCTCTGTAGGTAATGAAGATAGATACGAAAATTTTCAGCTTTTCTGGTTGTTTACACATAGGCAGCTCTGCTCAAGAGCATTCATGTGAAGAAATTCACAAGAGCAAGTCCTTGGTTACAATAAACCAGAAACAAATGAAAGTACTCTTAGATAAAAAGAAAAAAGATCAAAGACCATAAGGATGGGAGAAAAAGATATCAACAATGCACATTATAATGCTTTTCTTTTAAAATGTATATTTTAATATATTCCTATGATAACCTCAGTGCTAATAATGGGTTTTGGATTAAATATGTGATGAAAGTGATGGATAAATGAATAGGAAGAACTTAAAATAAAAACTGTAGCAAAAATTACACACAAACTCCATTTTTTGCCACTTCCTTTTTGTATTAGTAAGAAAAAAATTACCCTGTACACAACTTACAATGTCCACATTTGTGAGTACATGGGCCAGTTAGTAGCCTTAGCTCTAATAATATTGCACAATAAAGAATTGAAATACTTCTTATTGACATTCTTAAAGCATGCATTTTTCCAATGAATTATCTGGATATTGTATAACACAGATTAGCCTAAACAGCTACTAGAAAGACATTATATAATCAGACTTCACTTGGCTAGAACAAAATATTTGACATCCACTGCTTAAAGGAGAGATTATTTTGGCTCAAGTTTTCAGAGGTTTTAGTCTATGATTGGTTGGCTTTACAGCATAAATGGCATGGCGCTATGGCTAGATGAGAAAAGCTACTCAAGCCATGGAAGACAAAAAAGCAGAGAGTAAGAATGAAGGAACCAGGGACAAGAATACACTTTTGCAGGTCATGCCCCCATGACCCACCTCCTCCAACAGCCCCGTCGTCCTAACAGCACATTGAGCTATGAACTCATCAATAGATTAATCTCTCAATGTCCAATCACCTTCTAAGATTCCTGTCCCTGAATGTGTAAGACTTTGGGGGGACATTTTAGACCTAAGTCATAATCAACATTGTTGACAGAGTTCGTTTGGGCAGGATCTATATGGCACTTCTACCCAGAAGATTTATAGTATTCTTATGACAGTTTATGTTGAACATAAGAATTTTTTGATAATGTTTTTAGAAGTTTTTCTTGTGATCAGAAATTTAGGCTTTGTACCTTGAGGAGGAAAATGTAATACATTTAGTGACTTCATATTAAATATACTAATTATGACTTTCCTGAAAGCGCAACATTAAACCAATATAGAATACTTTCGCAGCCTATAATCTCTGCATTATTAACAGATGCACTACGATGATACTCATTTCACAACATTATGAAGTAATTCGCTTATTCAAAAATAATAATTGCTAACTGTTTTAGGTCAGGTTCTAGCTCATAAAACAGAGATTAATTAAAAAATATTTCTGCCCTCATGGAGTTCCCAGTTCTTTTGACAATCATTATCTTTTCTCTAATTTAGGATGGTATGTTATCTACCCTGAGAGGCATTGGTGTTAAACAACCATATGCTGTGTTAATTACAAAATTTTTCCCTGAAGTTTTCTACAAAGTATGTTCAAGCTGCTTTTCAATGCTAAATTTTTGCTAAGACAAACTATGTCACATTCAGGAAAGAATAAGTAATCTAAACAAAAATACTATAAAAGAGGTACATTTACAACAGGAACAAAAATTTTCAATTAAATTTTAGTAATAATTAAATATAATAATAATAACTTAAAAGTCTTTAATTAAGGAATTTATAATAACAAGGAGATATGGAAGAATGAGTACACTTTACAAACTGAAATAAATGTTACTTTCTACTGAAATTAGTTATTTTAATACATGTGTGGTAGGTCCATCATAAAAAATATATTAGAAAATAAAAAGATAAACATAAAGCGGGGCCGGTGAGATGGCTCAGCAGGGTAAGCGCCTGCCTGGCAAGCACGAGGTCCTGAGTTCGACTCCCAGTACCCACATAAAGGGAAAAAAAGGGGCCGGTGATATCATTCAGCAGCACAAGCACCTGCTGAAAAGCATGAGGTCCTGAGTTCGACTCCTGGTACCCACATAAAAATAAATAAATAAATAAAGGAAAGAGGTAAAATAAAGTCATATTCATACTACCCAGAAACAACTGAGTTTTGGATGAAATTTATTTCAAATCTATCTGTATGCTTATTTTTTGTCACAGACACAAAAAATGGGATTGTACTCTGTCCATTATTTGCTACTCAAAAATATCCAAGTAACAATATAAGGTGAAACACAGTCTGTAATTGCGAGTGTAGTTCCACGTAATCACTTCAAAAGAAATTTACTATTCTATTTTGGAAAAGATCATAATCTTTAAAAGCAATTAGTCCTTTTGAGTTCAAAAGGATATATATGTTTAGATCATAAAAACGTATTAACAAACATTGCTATAGAGAGGTCAATACAACTGATAATCTCCTCAGTACTACTGAGTAAAAAATACTTCCTCACAGTCTCGTAGGTTTTCATGTTATTCACATTTTCATCCTAGCTTTATATGTACATGTAGGCTATTGCAAAATACTATGCTTGGACATTTCCGTTTCTTATTGATTTTTAAGATCATTTAATCATATGTTGAGTGCTGAGACTAAAGTATGTACTCAAGGTTACATGTTATTTAACATCAGTCATACTATATTTCACAATTAATTTTAATGTATAGTCAAGATTAAGAATTTATAGTTTTAGGGCCAGGTACGTAGCTCAGCGGCACAGTACCTGCCTGGCAAGTGTGAGGTCACGAGTTCGATTCCTGGTACAAAAAAATAAAACAAGAATTTATAGGTTTTTTTCTTTTCTTTTCTTTTTTTTTTTTTTTTTGTGGGTAGCGGGAGCCGAACTCAGGATCTCGTGCCTGGCAGCAGGCGCTTGTGCTGCTGAGTGATATCACTGGCCCCTTTTTTCCTTTATGTGGGTACCGGGAGTCAAATTCAGGACCTTGCGCTTGCCAGGCAGGTGCTTACGCCACTGAGCCATCTCACCAGCCCAAGAATTTATAGTTTTGATTAAAATAAACCAATTATATCAACGTATTTCACTAAAAATTTCACTGTTTTCTATTCAAATTAAATAACAATCTTTTTATTTATATCACAGTGTTTTGAGAACTGTTTCATTATCCCTTTTGTGTATAATGGAACAATTTTCCCTCATACAATTTCTGTAACTTATAAATCCCTCTATATACATATGGTATATAGATTAATTTTAGAATCATTTCATTAAATACTCAGAAATTTTTTTGAGGTTTTGACTGGAGTTAAGTCCTGTATATAGAATAGAAAATAATGAATTCTTTAAAATATACCTGCCCCACAGAGAGTCATGATTTCAATGTCACTAGAATTTCAGTTTTCTTCAAAAGTTTTTATAAACATCACTTGTACTTTTATACTTTTACAGTTTTGATTTGAAGTGGCCACAGAAGACTTATGTATTTATAACACTAATTTCATTGATAGATTAATCCCTCAAAGAGTTCAATACAGAATGAATTATTAGGAAGTTGGCCCACTTGGCGGATATAGGTCACTGGGGTAGCACTTTTGGAGATTATATCTCTTCTTAGGCTCTTTCCCTTTATTCCTCTTTCCTGATCACCATGAGTTGAGCAGCTTTCCTCCACCATGCCCTTCCATGACTGTGATTCTGCCTTGGAATCAGCCAGCCATAGACTGAAATTTCAAAACCATGAGCCAAAACACACCTTTCCTATTTTACATAATTTCTGTCACTAAAAATTATACATTAGTGATGCATTTTTCATTGAGGGAGTTTATCATTCTAATTGGCATCCTAGATGTCTTTGTTTATATTTATTTTTAAATTTTATAATTTATAATTTATTATTTCATTTCATTCTTTTTATATTTTTATTTTATCATTTCCAGTGACTTTTATTATTTGTTTTATATAATCAAATGATCTAAAATATTGCTAGTTTTGACTTTTTTCATAGGTACAGAAATAACAGCAAGAATTAACAAATGGAACTACATTCAATTATAAAGCTTCTACACAGCAAAAGAAAAAATCTTCAGAGGGAACAACCTACAGAATTGGATAAAAATTTTATAAGCTATTTATCTAACAGAAGATTTGTATCCAGAATATACAAAGAACTGTAAAAATGTAACACCAAACAACAAGTAACTCAATCAACAAGCAGGAACAGGAGCTGAACAGATGATTCTCAAAAAGTACAAATGGCCAATAAATATATGGAAAAGAGTTCACCATCTTAATCTAGTCAGAAAGACTATTATCAAGAATGGGAAAGTTGAAAAATATTGTTATGGATGTGGGGATGAGGGTGGGGAAAGAATGCTTATACACCATTGATGGGAATGTAGATTAGCCACACTGGAAAACATGATAGAGATTTCTAAAAGTTTTAAAAATAGCACTAATTCATATCTAGATATACTATTCCACTCTATGTACCCAAAGGAATCAAAGTCAGCATACAATAGTCACATAACCACTGTTATAGTTTACATCTAGTTTTCCCTTCAAAGTCTCATAAAATCATACATGGGGCTGGTGACTGTATGCGAGGAGGTGACTGTACTATGCGACTTGTATAACTGACTGACTGCTAGGATGTGGGGTCTGGTAGAAAGAGGTGGTTCACTCTGGCACACCCTGGAAGGGTATATATACCCTTCTGGGTTCTCCCTTGACTCTCACTGCTTCCTGACCACTGTGAGGTGAGCAGCTCTCCTCCATCTCTCCTCCACGGTAGCCCATCTACCATTTTGCTTCTGCTCTAGAGCCAGCTTCCTATGAACTGAAACCTCCACAAAACATGAGCCAAAATAAAGCTCCTTAAATTTTCAGGTGTTATTTATTTTGTCTTAGTGATGAGAAGGTGACTAAGACAACTATACCCATGTTTATCACAGTAAAACTCACAATATTCAAGATATGGAACTAGCTCAGTTAAACAAGGTCATCCACTTTCACCACTTCTCTTAAACTAAATTCTTGAAGTCCTAAACAGGGAAATTAGGAAGGAAATAGAAATAAAACCTTTTCAAATTGAAAAAGAAAACTCCATCCATTTGCAGATGACATGAACTTATCTACACCAAGCCCTAAAAACTCCAACAAAATGGTTGGAACTGATAAATTTAATAATCTAACAAGATACAAAATCAGTACACCAGATTCAATGTTACTCTCATACACTAATAAGTTACATGAAAAAATATTAAAAAGTAGCTCTATACATTATAGCCTCAAGAATAAAGAATAAACAAGGACAAGAAAGATCTTTGTACTGCAAAGTATGAAACAATGATGAGAGAAATTGAAAAAATACAAAAATAAATGAAAAGTGAGCCCATGTTCATGATTGAAAAGAATATTATTAAAATTTCCACACTATCTATTATTATATGCAGATTCAATCTAAAACCTATTAAACTTCCATTGGCTTTTTTTCACAGAAATAGGAAAAATGTTTTAAATTTGTATATAATCACATAATACTCTGACTATCAAAAGCAATTTGAACAACAACAACAACAAAACCTGGGAAACATCACACTACCCGCCTTCAAACTATACTGCAAATCTAAAACAATCAAAACAATATGGTAGAGTCATAAGAAAACAAATCCATAGAACAGTGTAATGTAGTGGGCAACCCAGAAATAAATCCATTTGTGGATAGTCAACTACTCTTTGAGAAGGATGCCAAAATACACACTAGGGAAAGGAAAATCTCTTCAATTAATGGAGCTACATCACATAGATATCAATGTTAAAAAAATAACTGGAAATGTATCTTTAATTTTACAAGGAAACCAGTTCAAAGTGAATTAAATATTTATGTGTAAGAACAATGCTTTTTAAAATTATCATTTATTGCTATTAGGATCTAGCAGTATAAAATAACACTGTAAACAGATCTTCATTTCTGCATTAGAACTCAGTCAACTTGTCCTAGGTCAACAATGTCTTATACTAATTAGGTAAATACACATACTTTCAACCACCACTCTCCATAAGAATATTATTCAAAATGAATATTATTTTTTGCATATTTTGTATTGGTGCTAGAAGTTTAGTAGACAGGAGTTACCTACAAAATTATTGCATGTGGTATTTTATCAACCATTTTTTCAACTTCAGATATCAGTTTCCTTATTGTACACTGCCAATCATTAAGTCAGTAACACAAATATTAGGCTTTTTATATCAAAAACCCACTAAAGATACTACTTTCTGTATTGTCAAGAAGAAGCTGTGCAGTGTTTTTATTAAACCTAGGGATATCAGGAGCTTAAAATGGTGCAATGTTACATCTTCTTTACATTATAGGTAGGATTTATTCAAGTTGTTATCATTATTTTGTCCTTATAAAATCTGGCACCTACATCCTCAAAAAATGCTATAGCAGAGGAAGAGAGATCTAGAGGTGTGTTTGGTTCTGTTATTCAGAACTAGTTATATTGCACCAATCTACACATGGAGCTGTAAAATAGAAAGGAGAAAAGGAACATTTGTTGAAACTTAACTACTATTGTTGTAATTTTAACAGGTTTTTTTTTTGCATAAGAATAACAATAGTTCAAAAACAGAGGATGAAATTTTCAGAAAAATTTACAGCTTTGTCTTTCTCAGTGAAGAGTCCTAGGCAAATGTGAGTCACCTTGCATGACATATAGAAAAAATGTTTTACAGTATAATATTCTGATAGTGGAATTGCATTCTTACATAGTTATGTGGGCCACCTGTATGTTCAGGGTAACTAAAACTGAAAATTAACTCAGATCAGAGCTAGGTTAAGAAACTAAGATTCTTCATTGTCTTAATGTAGCTTAAGCCCCTACCTTTAAGAAAGATTTGTGTGTAAAAGAATGTATTTAGTAGAAACTTTAGTAAGCTGTCCACCGATTTAACACTAAGGTTGACCATGGTCAGTGAGAAGGTGTAAACTGATCTTGAATCAAGGGCCTAATAACTCTCCAAAATGAAGAAGAGGGTTTCTTCTACTGGCCAAGAGGCTCAATGCAGTTTGTGAGCTCAGGGTTGTAAAAGTTCTAATTACTGTTATCAGATCCTTTTCCCTGTCAGTCTCCAAATTGCCCTAAAAGTGAGATGATGATGATATAAATTCCATTTATATGATCAGTATGTAATCTGCATCTCATATTTTGTTAGATCAGGTTTATAAACATTATAATGAAGAAGATGCAATATAAAATTCCTGTCATTGAAAATATATTTCATAGAAACCCTGCCAGGAGGAAAATACTATATAATCATTGTTTACAATAGAAGCAAACAATTCCTGTATGTTTTTCCATCAGTAAAAAATGTAATAGAATAAAGGGCTTAGTAAACTGCTAGAGGAAGCACACACACAGAAGGTGGGCAGAGCTGCCAGTGGGTCTTTAAGTCACACACACTATTGCAATTTACATGCAAGATCTCAGGAAACTGCTTCTGCCACTGCCAGAGTGAGAAATACATCTTTTGCTTTCTAAAAGCATGTAGGTGCGTCTCACTGGCTGACTTTAAATATAATACCAAGAGATAACATAAAATGCAATAAATCTGGACTACAAAGAGGCACTCATAGTAAAGGGTCAACACCCATTATTGACATGAGAAACTTTGAAGAGTTGTCTGCATGCTGTGCTATGAGTCCTTAGGCCATTGACAGCACTAGCCAGGATGATTTCATTGGACAGATGAGAGAGGAAAACAAGTTTCAATGGCAAATTGAAGGTAAGAGAGGATTCAGTGAGAGTAAATGATTATTCTGGGAGATTTCATCCTAACAGGAAAAAACGAGTAGTAGTAAAGGGACATGAAATTGAGCATAGGTTTTTATAACATCCTCCACCTTTGGGTGTGCTTTCTTCTCTCCCTCTCCTCATAAGGTAATAGGGACATGAAAAATATTCGTTATCTAAATAACTAATGTGGTAGGAAATAAGAGAAGCTCAAGATACCCTGGGAGGGAGGAATAATTGACGGAACAATGTTGCTGAAGAATTCAGAAGACAAATTTACCACTATAGTTGGCCACAAGCTTAAACTACTGTGAGTTTTTCTCTGAGAAATGCTCCTAACTAAAGGAGTGCAACTTGTATTTTAGGGACAATGTAACTACTATTTCATTCATTTGTAAATTAACTCTGAAATATTAAAATTGTCCTAATTTTACTGATAACAAGTGAGATCAGTGACTAAATTAAATATGGCTAGGAATATGTAGACTTGGAAAGTTCTATTTTTAAACAGTTTAAAATAGTGTAGCATAGGAATGCTCTGATGAATGCCAAGGAGGAAATGAGTCATTCATGAGAACTGAATATCTAACACAGTGTTTGTTTCCAGTAATAATTTTATGTTTTGATATAATTTGATACTCTCAATGCCTTACCCACCATGCATTATTTTTATATATAATATAAATAAAACTCAGCATTGGTTGTTTCTTGCCCTAGAACTAAATTATTTATTTCTTCCTTTATTTAAAAACTTCATAGTTCTCTTTAATAGCTAATACTTAATTATTTGACATATCCATCTGGTAAATGTATCATGGTTACTGTTTCATTTACATGTAGTCATATATATTTTTATTAAAATAGTATATATACTATATTTTCTATATACTTAATATGTTGTATAAGTGTTAATTGTGCTGTATTTATATAATTTCAGTAACTAATAATGAAAATACCTATGTAATCTCTTTCTGAACAGTGAAAAATTTGGTGCAATGAAGTAGCCTGTCAAAAGCTTAGCTTTGAAGCTATCTTGATAAGAATAATGATAATACTGTAGGCAAAATTTTGATCCCACTATTGGTTTTTGCACTGTGTCCCTGATAGTCCTAAGGATTAAAAAAAACTCAGGGACTACCACAGCTTTATATCTTTTGTACTGAATAGAGGTACTGTGATATGAAATTTTAATGTGTCAAAGATTACTATTCAGACAATATTCTTTGTAAAACTTAAATAAAATATTATATTTCATATTTAATGGTTAGATTTTGCCACATCTTAAAAAGTCAGTCAGTGAAAAACATAGAAGAAAAGTTAATAGTTAAGAAAATTAATTTATGTTAAAATCAAGACATCCGTTATTGCTTCCCCTCATAGTGACAAAACTTACACTCCTTGTAAACAAAATTAATTCTATTATAGCTTAATAGTTTTACTGTTTTTGTCATACTGTGGATTGAACCAAGAGCTCTCTCACTGATCTGTACTCCAGTACATACAATCCCCTCCCCACTTCTAAGGTCTTGCTAAGTTGTCCAAACTTGTGGTCCTCTGGCTTCAGCCTCCCAGATTGCTAGCATTAGAGGAATGTGCCACTGTGCCTGGATTACTGATAAATTTTAAGCAATATTATTAGCCGAGTGTTACTTGACTACAAATAAAAGAAACAAATCAACTTTGTCTTCATTAAAATTAAGTACCATATAAACGAGTGAGAAATATATGGACTTTATGGTAAATTATGTATAAGACAAGTTTACAATCTTTTATTTTTTACTCTAGAGCTAATATCACATATGGTGGTATTTTCTAAAATGTAGACACACTTCGTGACATGCTCATGTTAGCCACGTTATATCTGTGGAATAACTTCATGTATAAAAATAGTTTCTATTCCATTGTTTTTATGAATATGGCAAAAATAAATTAAATCTTTTGTGCCACAAGACCACTACACATTAGGATAAATACTTAAGACATTTATCAGTGATTTAGCATTTCATAGTTTACTCCCAAATTATACAACTATCAATTCTCTAATAACAGACTGTCAAAATGACCCTTGCTCTTCTTAATTGTTGAGCATAACAATTAAATTGAGTTTGAAATGAATATTATTTGGAAAAATATAATTTCAACTGTGAGAAATAAAGACACATTTGGTACAATTTTAAAAGCAGATAACAATCTTTCTCACAAATTTTAAACAAAAGTATTGGGAAAAAAGTTGATGTTTTGTTTTAATTATTTTACATGAAATAGAAGAGATGCAGAAATGAATAATGGATTTCTTTCTTTCCAATACAAATTATTCAACAAAACACTTTTGAGTATTTGCTTTAAGTTCCATAAAAATTATTTTTCTAAGTATTGACATATTCCTTGCCATGTTTTCTTGTATTAGAAATTTCCTGCTGTTTATAGCTATTTTTATTTATTTATTTATTTGATTTTTTTTTTTTATGTGGGTACGGGGAGTCAAACTCAGGACCTCGTGCTTGCCAGGCAGGTGCTTATGCCGCTGAGCGATCTCACCGGCCCCTATAGCTATTTTTAAAGTAAAATAAATGGAAATAATTTATTTAATTCTAATTTCAGACCATGCATTCAACAAAAATCATTTTGCATACCTGCCTCAGCAATTAATTTTCCAAATGATGGACTAAAAGCAAGTAGACCATTTTGCATTATCACAAAACTAAAATGTATCAGGTAAAGGTATATCATAAAATATTTTCACTTACCATTTTATCTGATGGAATTGAGTACATTTCCAAATGCCACCCAATCAACAGTTCAAAACAAAGCCTTTTCAAAATTCTTACAAAGCATTTAGAAGAACATTAAAAAGTATATCAGGGGGATGTTGATCAATTATATTATAATCTAATTCCTATTTTTTCCTTCTTGGACAAATAAAAGAATAGAAATTATTTTTCTTAAAAGTTGTGCATAAATCTGGGCATATTAAAATTATTAATTCATTTGTTTGGTCACATCAAATTTTATAGATATTGTACTCTAGTAATGTAGAATTAAATTCATACTTTTGATAAAATCAGTGTTGATTGTTGCAAATTAACAGAGGTTATTTCATTCCTACTAAATCATGTTAATTATTAAATTAAATGTGTGGCTTATAAGAAATACAGATCCAGGCCTGTGAGATGGCTCAGCGGCGTAAGTGCCTGCCTGGCAAGCGCGAGGGCCCGAGTCGACTCCCGGGACCCACATATGAAAAAAGGGCCAGTGATATCGCTCAGTGGCACGGGTGCCTGCTAGCACGTGAGGTCCTGAGGTCGACCCCCGGTACCCACAAAAAAAAAAAAAAAAAAAAAGAAATACAGATCCAGGTTTTATGTGAACCATAAACAAAATATTTAAATTAGCATGCCATAGTAAATATATGAATTTTACTCTAAGAAGTTACTAGAGAGCGTGTCCAAATGTCCGGAAGAATATTTGGGGCTTAGAGAGAAAATATAATTTCAAAATGAATAAAATATATTATTCTTAATATCTATTGACATCAGATAAATTTGTATTACTTGCTCAAAACCAGTATGCAGATCGTTTCTAGATATGAGAAGGCATAAAAGAACTTTTTGTATTTCTAAATTTCTAGGACTATAAACACAGGACTCTTTACTTAAAGAGCAGTAAAGTAAGGAGGGAAAATTTTTAAAAAAGAAAAGAAACAAGTTTAATCAATTCTAAGTGAAATTATAGCAAGTGTGATGCCACCATAGAGCAGGAAATCACAGTAACTGTCAAGAAGGGTATCTTGCATTCACCTACAGCATTTTTTTTGCTTTGGATAAGTTTTCTATTTAATGCAATAAATTATATATAGACTATATCAAAAATAATATATTTATATACCTGTGTACACGTTATTTTTCTCAAATATTTGTTATCAAAAGTATTCTACTCATTATATTACAGTGAAACCCAAAGTGAAAGTATGTCTCATTCTAAAATTAGGAACAAAGTAAAGACCTCAATTCTCACTAATATTTAATAATTATGTACAAGCCAATAAAATCTCAATGAAATAATAAGCCTAAAATAAAAAAGAAATAAACTACAATCATTCACCATATAAAAATATTTCAGTCAATTACAGACCACACTGGTCTCATAAGATTGTAACAATATGGAGACATTGCTATGGTGACATTGTAGTGTAATGCATTTTTCAGGTGTTTGTGATTATGGCCATATAAACAGATCTACAGTGCTTTTAGTCATAAAAAGTTATAGCATGTAAAATAATATACAGTATGTAATACACAGTAATGGTACTAAATGACAATGTTAAAGGTTTATATATGTAATAGTCCGTTTCTTATTTTAGAGTACACTCCTTTTATATATAAAAATTGTTTACTGCGAGTAATGTAGTGTGTTACACCAGCAGCAGCAGCCTCATACAACTGTGTTTACAAAATTTTTTCTCTTGATTACATCATTTTTCTCTTGGCTTGATTTAATCTCCTATTGCTTACATAACCCTCTCAGCAATAGGCTTAAATTTTGTGTGTGCACGTGTGTGTGAATGTGTGTGGTAGTTTATATTATTTAGGTTAATGGAAGGGCATATGAGGACCACAAAAACACACAGTTGTCTAGCAATGCGTTTCTTAAAGTGTATCTTTTTTGTTAACTTGTGCATTATTTTTGTCTACTTGATGATAATTTAGTAGTACACAGGAAGAAAAACCTAGAGTTAATGATAAATTTAACAAATAAGAAAAGATCAGAAAGGTAGCAGCGTGTAACATTCCAATGTTAGCATGTTTGTTTAAGAGGATAACTGTCTGGAAAAAGATGAGATTTATATCTGCATATGGCAGAAACAAAAATGAAACATCAACTGAGTTTATCAGAGAATTTAAGAGAAAAACAGTAATATTAAATTACTAAAATAAGTCATTGGCTAATCATCTGCTTGTGGTAAAAGTCCTTACACCAGTGATGATAAATTCAGGTGCAATTTCTTAAAATATTGACAAAGTGCATTATGTAATTATAAAAGCAGAAATAGTATAAATGAATACTTAGAGAAATGACAAAGTAGAATAAAATATTTGTAACTTTTATCACAAGGAAATGATAATGCAGATAATATAACAATAATTTTCTACAAATCAAGAGGAATGTATAAATATTAAAAAATAAACAATCAAAACATATTAAGGATAATCACCTTTACTCATAAGAGAAAAGAAAACTAAAACCACCCATAATACCATTTCTTATCCATTAGATTGGCAGGCGTGAGAAATCCAACAGTACACTTGTTCAATGAGGCTGAAGAAAAAATACAATCTCATGCAATAGTGGAAATTAAAAATTTGTATAACCTCTATAGAGGATAATATAAAAAAAAACTACATAGGAAATGTATTATTTTATGGCATGTTATGTGTGGCATAACAAAATAACAGACTGAGTAGTTTAAATATCAGAAATTTATTTTCTCATATTTCTGCAGGTTGGAGATCTAAGGGAAGGATGTCACCAGATTTGTATTTTGCTGAGGACTGTCTTTGGCTACCAGATAGATACCTTCTCTTTGTGTCCTCAAATGGTCTTGGCTGCGTGTGAATGCCTCCTGTTTCTCCGGAAATGCAATTTTTCTCTCTTATAGGGATCAGTCATATTGGGTTAAGTCCACCTTGAAGATCTTTTTAACTTAATCACTCCTTCAAAAGCTCTATCTCTGAATATGACTATATATTGGGCATAGGATTCAACATAGAAATCTTGGGGAGTCACAATTCCATCAATATTAGGCACATTCTTTTCAATGGGCCTTACAATTAGCACTTACAATTATTTACTCTGAAAAAAACCTTTAGCAACTAAAAATTATATAAGCCCAAAGATAGTCACTGAAGTATCATTTATAAGTAATTACAAAATATTTGAAATTACATTGTCTAGACACTAAAGTTCAGTATAGCTTTGATGGTTAACCTTAATCCTGCTAACTGTACAAAGGATTATTAAAACACACCTATGGATGTATCTGGGCGGATCATGGAGATGTGACCTTGGGTACTATATATGGTGCCTGGTCCTTTCCTCTTTTGCACTATTCCCCTGCTTTCCTCCCAGACACCATGAGCTACTCATTTTACTGTACCACTCTCTTCTGCCATAGTGTTTTTGCCTTGGAGCTAGTTAACCCTGAACTATATCCCCTGATACCAAAAAGTAAATTAAACCTCTCCTCATTTAATTTGTGCATATTGGATATTTACCTCAGTGATGGGAAAATTCACTAATACAGAAACTAGTATTGGAGAAACAGGTTAATTAGTGTGACTATACCTGACCTTATGGTTCAGCAACCTTGGAACTGGTTTGCAGAAGGAGTTTAGAAAGGTTTGGAGATGCAGGCTACAAAAACCCTAGAATGTTATAAGCAGTGATTGATGGGTAATTTTTGTCAGAGCTCTGAAACAAGACTAATCAGAGGAATGTGGACAATAAAAGGCCAGGCTCATGAGGTTTCAGTTGGACCAAATGATTTTTTTATGAGTTTGACTAAAGGCATGATGCACCTTGGCAAAAAACAAACAAACAAACCAAAACAAAACTGTGTACATTTTGCCTATGTCCTGAGACTGTGGGATGCTGAATTTAAGGGCTATAGACTAACTGATCTGTCAGAGAAAATTTCAAGGCAGCCCAATATTCAGGCCTTGGAATGGGTACTGCTGACTGCTTTCAGCCAAACATATAGTGAAAATTGGGAACAAAAATAGAGTGGAAATATTTAAAAATCTTAAATTTTGGCCCAGAAGGAACCATGTGTCATGTTGGGGGCAAAGAAGGTGTGGCTTCAGAAGGCATTAGTGTCATTATTAAGAAACAAAGTACTTCGAACAGGGACAAGAATAAAGATGCCCTAAGGCATCTTGAGAATCAGCAAGACCCCACCTATTGCAGGGTCAAAGGTAAAAAGGTGTAAAAATTTCAATTGAAAAAAGGCCTCCTGGGAACTCTGCTTGAGAAAGGCCCTCTAGGGAATTGGTTCCTTGGAATTCATTTCACTGTATTCAGCAATGGACATGCAGAGATTACTGTTGCAGAGGTCCAAGGGGTCTTGGTTGCTGCCCATGTTGGTGGCAGACCTTGATTTTGTCCACATGATGCTGGTTTTATCAGCATGAGGAATGCAAGAGTTGTGGCATCAGGAAGGTTCCCACCAAGATTTCAAAGAAAAATCTGGAGAAGAGATAAGTGCATGAAGTTGTGGGAATGAAATCCAATGTACAGTGGAAACACAGGAAGCTGGACATGCCAGAAATGTCAAATGTCTGCTGAGGAAACCTGAAAGCAGAGGATCTAATTTTATTTAAAATAAAGAATTTTATCAATCAGAGTAATAGAAAGGAGGGAAGAAAATGAAAGAGCAAAGAACCAAGGAGGAAGGAACAAAAGGAAAGAAAGAAGGGACTAACTAATCAATTCTAACTAATCAATAAACAAAATATTTGCCTATAGTGTATACCATAGATTTAGACAACCAAAAGACAACTAATCTTTAGCTTATATCAGCAAATGTATTTTTGCAGTCATATGTGTGAAACAGGTACAAATAATTTTTAGATATTTTGATGAACTTATTTAATGAATTAACATGCTTATTTTCTCAAGAGTTAGGTTTACAATGAACCAGAAGTGACACACACTCACGAGAAATGAAAGAAGTCAAACAACTCTGTGGGTATTGATTAGAACTGGTAGTTTAGATATGAATTTGAGATTTCTAAAATGTGTGTCATATGGTGTACAAGCATTGTTATGGTTCAGATTTAAAATAGCCCCAGAAGTCTCTCGTATTCAGAAGTGGGACTTTTGGCAGGTGATTGTATCATCCACTGATGTGTTCATGGCTGAATGTACTGTTCAGAGGTGGGGCCTGGCTGAATTTGGGTCACTGAGAGCATGACCTGGAAGGATATATTCATGGCCCCAGATCCTCCCTTATCTCTTTATTTCCTGGCTGCCACAAGGTGAGCAGGTTTTGTTTGCTATGTCCATGACCATGTTTTTTCTGCCAATCATGTACCAAAATCTTTAAATCAAATTTAACCTCTCTTCTTTTAGGTTGTGGGTGTTGGGTATGGTGTCCCAGAGATACGAAACCTGAATAATAGCTGCATTTATATATGTATATGAATATGTATGTATTAATGTACACATGTATGTATGAATTCATATTTATAAACATGTATGCATACCTTTCCTTCCTCTATGTGCTAAAAGTCCTAGAATAAAGACACCTCAGTAATAGGGCAACTTGTACTCAGGTCTTGTTTTCTAATATCATTTTTAAAAATAAATCAGGGCTCCATGCAAAGTGGCTGATTCCAGAGTAAGAGCAGGGTCTAGAGAAGATAAACCTGAAATATATTCATATGTCAAAAAGTAAGAAAGTACTACAACAAAAACATATATACACATAATGATGAAATTTGTCATGAGGAAAAATATAGCAATTGGAAAGTGCCAGATATGGAACAATTTGACAGTGAGAATAGACTGTAGTCAATATAAACAGAAAAACAAACATGAGTCTGTATTAATAGTATCTATATAAATTCATAAATGGGCTTTATTTTACACTGGAGAATATTACAGATAATGGAGATCTCCAACAACTGTTTCATTTTACAGAACAACAATATGTCTGGAGAAACAAAACTACTTTTCTTGTTTTTTAATATCAGAATTTCTCCAGAGAAATTTAACTTTAAAAAAACGGTATTAAACTCTGATTGTGGAATGATTTTGAGGCATTTTTGTCCTATTTTGTCCTCTTTAAGCAAATGTATTAGAAGTAGATTATCAAAGTATCTTTAAGAGGGATTATATTTGAAATTCACCTTTTTTCTGTTGTTTATTCAACAATTTTTTACCTTTAGCAGTTCTGTGCTTCTAGTTATTTCAGATTAGAAAGAATAACATTTTCTGTTTAATTTTATTTTTAATAAAATATGAAATTTATTCTTTTGAAAAATTTCTCTTAAATATGATATTTGATGTCATTTGTCTGATATCATTAAACTGTGTCAATTCTACCTTTTTGGTACATTTTTCATTACAATTTTGTCAGTATAATTAGATGATTTTTAAATTACAATTTAGAGACTTTATGAATATGCAGAAATATAGGATGAAAGGCACAGAGTTCCAATCTAGCAGAATATTGTATAAGTCAATATCTTACTTTTCAATCAGAAATTGGCCTCTTTTTCAATAATCTATTGAATTTGATTTTACACCTACAGTGATAAAATATACTACTTATTTTTTATTTTGAAAGATGTTGATCTATAGACCAATTTCATAGAAATATTATATTATCATTCTCTGAATATTTCTTATAGTCTTGAAATGGTTGTTTTGTAGAAGTGACCACTAAATTTGGTTTGAAAGAATTAATGGAGTTTAATTTTCTCTAGTAATTTATTCTGGTTATGAAAGCCTAATTAAGCATTTTAGAAAAAAGTAAATCACCTACATAGTCCTGTTTTTATGATTTCAATGGATTTCCCTCCTGTGGAATGTCAGCTTAATAATAAACATTCCCTTCCAAATTTTAAAACGCAAAATTATTACCATCCAGACAATGCCAATGAAATAAAGATAAAAATTCACTTATTTTAATGTTTTAAATGTTCCTTCAATTAAAACCTGGGAATTAATAGTTGGCAAAAACATGGACTTTGAAAAAATGCATATGTAATGTAGAAATTAAAGCAATAACTCAAAGTATATTCTAGTTACAGAGGTTTTGCACAAAACCTTGTGAAGTTACTTTACTGTGATATGAAAAATTGTGCAAATTATTTGAACTTTTATGGATAGCTTATTTCTCCTTCAAATTCCTATGTTGAAACTTTAACCCCAATACAAAGGTACATGGAGATGTGGCTTTGAGGAAGTAATTAGTATTAGATGATGTCATGAGCATAGTGTTCTCATGGCTTGATTAGTGTCCTAAGAAGATGATATCTCTTGATGAGATCTCTTTATCTCTTTTGTTTACATCCTCCTAAATGCATGAACCAAGGAGAGGTCGTGCAATGATAGCAAGAAGTTGGACATTAGAAGCCAGGAAGACGCCATTACCAGAAACGGAACCATCAGGGACCGTGATCTTAGATTTCCAGCTTCCACAACTCTGAGAAATAAATCTCTATTGTTTAAGCCACTCCACTTATTGTATTGTGTTGTGGTAAACCAGGCTAAGAAAATGCTACATAAAAAGCTTGTAAAATTATTTTTCCTTTGGGATGGTCAGATAGCTCAGTGGCATAAGCGCCTGCCTGGCAAGCATGAGGTGCTGAGTTCGACTCCCAGTACCCGCATATGAAAAAAGGGCCAGTGATATCACTTAGCGGCATGGGCGCCTGCTGGCACGCAAGGTCCTGAGTTTGACCCCCGGTACCCACAAAAAAAATTATTTTACCTTTGGTTAACACAACAAGTTTTCCTTTAATACTATAGTGTTTCTTTCCAAATTTGATGCACAAATTGTTATTAAAGAATTATTTTATTGAGCGATGTGGTACAGCAATCTAAGTATAATCCTTACCTGTGATCATTACTTATACATTCATTTATTCTCAAGGATGTGATAAGGGCCATAGGTTAATCTGTGTTGTATCCACTGGAGATTAAAAAATAGGTGAGAATAGCCTCTTGCTTCAGGAGAGTACAGATAATAAATACTAACTGGCTAAATTGATTCATTTTTAGGAAGAACTTGAAAATACAGTTAACTAGTGAAAGACTTTGAGGAGGGGAAGTTAATTTTAAAATTATTCATGAAAGACTTTATTAAAAATAATCATACTTAAACCCAAGCTACACTGATAAAACGTTTTTTTTTTTTTTTTTTTTTTGCCTGTGGGTACCGGGGGGGTCGACCTCAGGACCTCGCGCGCCAGCAGACACCAGGTGCCGCTGAGCGATATCACCGGCCCCTTTTTCGTATGTGGGTTCCGGGAGTCGAACTCAAGCCCTCGCGCTTGCCGGGCAGGCGCTTAAGCCACTGAGCCATCTCACTGGCCCAGATAAAAGGTTTTACAGGTAGGGAAAATATCAAGTGCAAAAAACCTTAGTAATTTCCTCATTTGTATGCAAAGTAAGTTTTTAATCTTTTTAAAGGTAATGACTTCTCAGTTACTGTTCTAGGATCACACAGAGGAAGCACTAATCCTGCGATAGGAACGTAGCTCTGCCCTGAACCCAAGGTTCATCTCCTAGCCTCTTCTCTGTGCTGCAGGACACCTGCACACATTACCTGCTCAGCAACAGTACAAGTAACTTGGACATTTTTTGTGACAGTGTTTTAGTAAAGACCTTGGCATAAATACAAATTTTAGAGTTTACTCTTATTAGAAAATGAGCCACAAAGGTCTTCGTAACAATCATAGTTGTATCAAATATATGCACTACACGTTATGTATTTGGTAAAGTAGTTCAATAAATTGTTTTAATGCGGGTGGCTACAAACAGCATATTATTTTTCACATCTGACCTTGTTTTCCAAATGAAATAACTATTGTATATTAGTGTCATAGTTGTATATTATTATTATTACTATTATACTACTAATTATTACTATTATATTACTAATATACTATTATATAGTATATTATTACTGTTATAGTTGGTCAAGAATTCTTCTTTTAGTAAATTGTTGTGTTTTTTTTTTAATTTCACACGTGGTCTTTTTTGATCTTCACAAAAGATGCTTTAAGTTTGATGGGGTAAATTAAAAAAAAGCCAAGTTTATGAACATTCAGTGGCTTTAGTATGCTTACTTTTACCACCTAGGAAAATAAGAAATAAGCATATATGAAGAAAACACTCTATTAAGTATCCTAATTTTTTTAATGCTCCAGATTTAGCTTTTGTATCAAAACTTAATTGTGTCAATAATTAAGATAAATGCTTTTTCTTGTTGGGTTCAGAGGGGAAGTAAATTACAGTAGTGTCCACTTCTTCATATTTGGAGAATAAAAGTAAATAGATAATTTGTTCTCCACACTCTAAGCAATTGCACACTTGATTACATCATTTTTATGAAGAAGCTGTATTTGTTATATCTGAGCATCCAACTCACCTATTACTTTTCCTAATAAAGCTTACTGGGTTTATATTATCTAATTCCTGGATTTTCTACCTGACACTGCAAGATATCTCAGTGCATTTTTGAGCTTTATATGTTGTAAAGTAGCTTATGTTCAGTTGAATGTGCCAATAATTTCATGTAGAAAGATGGTTTTAAAGTTTTCTTTCCTGCTAAATATTGGTAAGTAGAAAACATGACAAATCTGTTTTAGAATCCAAAACATTTTCTTTATGAAAGTATAGATTTTTAAAAATCATTTTATTTTACCTTTTTAATTTTGTGAGACATTTGAGGCTATAAAAAAGTGATTTTTAAACAATATTTAATCATGTTTATACTCTGAACATAAACTCTAGAAAATATTTGTTACCCAGGTTAACCTAGCTTAGTAGACTAAAAAAAAGAACGATTTCTTCTAATGGGTTTATGGATAGTTCAGGCGCTGTGAGTGCTGGCTGGACATTGTAGCAGGTCCTAATCAGGCCATGCAAGCTGGTATGGCCTTTGCTGCTCATTCTAGGTTAGTGGGACAACCAAGGTACCTTTGCTTTACATTTTTGGTTTCCTTCTTAGAAAATCTTAGGCTACTCAGGTCATGATTCTAAGATTCTTTTAAGAAAACCTAAAACAAGCAATACTTGGAACCTACTATGACTTTATTCCCATTGTACTCCATACCTTATGTCAGTGGAGGGATGAAGACACACTCACCATGAGGTTAGAGCAAGAATGTGCATAAAAAATTGGTGAACAATCAGGGCCAATCATTTGTTAATGCTTATATATAAAACTTCATTATAAAACTACATTTTCCATTAACTGGAATGTTCAACAGATAGAATTTACCTGTCATTGCATGATACTTGTGAAATAGATTTCAAAAATATGGGTGTTTTCTTTATTACTCTTCACATAAATATTAAAATAAAACTATATGTCACAAACTCTTCATGATTTTAAGATGTACTAATGGTATTTTAAAGCATATTATCCACTAAGAATTTTTAAACACATTCTTACAAACTTTATTGTACTTCACAAAAGTGGTATGAATATCTATGATTATTCGCATTTTATGGAGGAGAAAATTTAGGTAGAGTTAAGTAATATGTCCAGAAACAAAGATTCGATTAACACTTGCATCTTACGATGCTTACTTTTACCATCTTGGAAAATAAGAAATAAACATATATGAAGAAAACACTCCAAACTCATGAAACATACATTCTTATAAATATTAATTTGTCTATGTGTGAGTGTGCTCTGAATTTTTAAATAATTCTAAATTAATGTCAAATATAAGAATTGATTTCAGATAGAAATGTGTTCATGAAACTCAAAGAAAAATATTTTGAGGATACTATGAAATATTTTCCAATATTCTGTCAAAGGAAAATAGTATTAAAAATTCTAAAACAGTTTTATTCCTCAGTCAAAAATCAATTTGGTCTACTCATAGAAATTCATCTAATATCATTTTCCTTGTGTTTAAGCATTTACTAAAAGGAAAACCAAATAGCATAAAACCATGATAGTGGTTTATATACGTATAAAGTATCTTTATTTGTTCACAAGACATAAGTTAATGCTAATGTCAGTTTACATATTTCCCAATAATATATCGATTTGATATTGATTTTTTAATGAGAAGACACATTTTGTTTTCTAAGTTCAATTTAATAGTGAATTCAATATATAGCTTTAATAGAGCACAAGGAAAAAATAAATAATAAGCATAAGAACAAGTAAGGATTCTATTGCATTTTGATACCCTCAGGGGACATAGCAACATTTCACAGTAATATTCAGAATTTTCACAGAAGTAAAGAAATACCGAGCCATCACTTTCAAATGTTCTGTGCATTCACTTTCAGGAGAACACTTTAATTCAAATCATAAGTGAATGGGCCACATGGGTGAACTAATGGACATGTCTGAACTGTTATCAGATTGCCATGAACAATTTTCTACAACAAGTATTTTTAACACTCAATTGTACGTGAAGCTAATTTTGGTTTGGCATTCTTTTTTAAATTTAGAAGTTTTCATGTCCTCGGATTTGTCACAAAAATCTTTACTTTCCTAAAGTATGTTCCAAAACTGTAATAAAAGTTCTGCTCCAAATTTATCTTCGCCATGACAAGTCCTATTTTGGGGGTTTGCCTACTCTTAGAGTGCTGTCGTGACTTTTCTGAGTGGAGCTGTGCCTTTAATTTACAGAATGGCGTGTCGATGACTAGATTTTCAAAAGTGACTCTTAGTTTAAGTTACCAGTAGAACATGCTAATTTTTCCAGGACTACAAAATCTTTTGAATTTTCCAACAACAGAAGTAAGAATTTGAAAATGGAAATTGGATCTGGGAATTACATAGAGCAAGATGGTCTGAGAAAGGTCCTGTGACAATCATCTTTCACTGATACATCAAGTTAAACAGCATCCAGGCACCAAATTATCTTCACAGGAATGAAGGAAACAAGATGTGAGAGCGCAGTGCCAGCTTTTATTATTACAAAGATAAAAACCACGTTCAAGATGGCACAAAGAAAAGAGTTGCCTCCTGCACACCTCCCCCAGTTCTAAGCAGCACAGCCTGTAGAGAAACACTTCCTGCTTAAGAGAAAGTGAAGAAATTCGGCACAGTCATTAGCTTTGAAATGTAGTACCAGGCCTGCCACAGTGACACCAGAGCCTAGCAGACCCCTGTCACCTCCACTGGCAGGCCAAGGTCTGTGGACTGAGCTGCTGGAACTGCAATAGCCAGACAGCAAAGAGACTGCTTCTATCTCCCCTCCAGCAGTGTTGGGTGGCAGGGCCGGAGACAAAACCCCAACCATTAAGAAGAGAAAAATTTAACATAGGTCTTTTTCCAGAGCTTAGTGCCAGGCCTGCCATGGTAAGAATCTGCCCTGAGTACAAAACAGAGGCCCTATATACAGGCCAGAACTCAGATAGATCCTCCAGAGCTGCACTGGCATCAGGTGGAGGCTGGCTTCCTGCAGTATACTCAAGTTTTGGCCTGCATCATTGCCAGCACTGCAGTGGGCTTAGAGACCCCCTTCTCACCCAGACTTGCAGACCCTAGTGGCTGTGAGACTCAGGTGAGGATGTGAAGAATATGAAGCACTTTTGCACTATTGGTGGGGACATAAATTGTACCTCCGCTAAGGAAAACCTCATATGAATGTTTCTCCAGAATTTGTTAAATATGGTATCATGATACAGCATTCCCACTCCTCTGTGTGTACCCAAAGGGGGTAAAAAAAAACACATGCTGATGAGACATTTGAAGTCACAAGTCATTTCAGCAGTATTCATAATATCCAAGAAATAGACACAACCTAAGTACACATCAATTGATGAATGGATAAAGAAAGGCGGTACATATCCACCATGACATTATATTCTGCCATAAAATGAATGCAATTCTCTCATTTGCAGCAATGTAGATGGAACTGGATGTCATTATGTTAAGTGAAATAAGTCAAGCACAGAAAGATAAGTACACATGACCTCACTCATATGTAGAATCTAAAAAATTTGAAGTCATAGACATTCAGAGTAGAAATGTGTTTATCAAGGGCTGTAAGAGTAGGCGGGACACAGGGTAAGTTGAATCAGGATGTGTACTAAGTTACAGTTAGGAGCAAGAAGTATTAAGTGTGCTATTGTACGTGATGGTGACCATAGATAACAAATAATGAAATGTGTATTTCCAAAAGCTGGGAGAACTTACATTGGAAGCTTTCACCATAAAGATATAATAAATATTTGAGGCTCTAAATATGTTTACACAATGTATATATGCATCAAAACATCATGTTACACCATTAATATCTATAATTTTTATATTTCTTTAGTTTCTATTAAGACAATATTTTTTGAAATATAGTATATCTTAAAAGTTTTAAATTTGTATACAAAGATGCTAAAGAACTGTCCTACTGGCCGGTGAGACGGCTCAGCGGCTTAAGCGCCTGCCTTGCAAGCGCGAAGGCCCGAGTTCGACTCCCGGAACCCACATACGAAAAAGGGGCCGGTGATATCGCTCAGAGGCACGGGTGCCTGCTGGCGCGCGAGGTCCTGAGGTCGTCCCCCCGGTACCCACAAAAAAAAAAAAAAAAAAAAAAAAAAAAGAACTGTCCTACTGAATCTTTCTTTAAAATATTTTTTCTAATCTACAAATAAAATTTGCACATCTATATTTGTATATTTGGTTTGTAATATGATGGTGTGATGCATGTATATATTGTGGAATGGCTAAATAAATCTATTTAACATATGTATTACTTGACCTGCCACATTATTTATAGTAAGAACACTTAAAATATATCTTCTAAGAATTTTCAAGGATATGAAATACTGCTATTACTTGGAGTCACCATAATGCACATATTTCTTGACCGTGATGCATATATTTCTTGACTGTATTCCTTTCACCTAACTGAAATTTTGTATCCTTTGGCCACCATCTCCTCAAAGTTCTGCCCCTCCTTTTTCTTCTTCCTCAATATTTTCCAGTCCAAAATGTCTATGCCTGGTCTGGAATGAACATTTTTTTCTAAATTTTCCCTAATTTATTTCTATTATGTCTCTTCTGACTCTAGCATTGCAGGTAAGTCATGCTTTGATAGGAAGAAAATAAACATAACTGCAAGTAATTTATTAAACCAAGGATTTAAAAATAAATAAAGGTAGTGTGTTGGTGACATAGAGGAGAAAATATAGTTAAAGGAGCCTCTCCTGGCACATCTGCTTTAAAGAATTTGCCAGGGCTGATAAAACAATGTAACTATTTTTAAATACTAATATATTGTACTCATATTGCACCACACTATATCAGAAGAAATGCCATTCACAATATATGTTACTTTCATTTAAGGATTTGCCAGCATGAGCCTTTGCTGAATCTGAAACCAATGTAATATCAGCAAGGCCACATTCTCATTCAGAAAGAGAAAACAAATCCGCCTCAGGTGTCATGGGACAATGCCTCTGTCTCCATCTTTCTAGCAACAGACATTCTCTTTCAGACTATGTTTTTGTTTTTGTTTTTGTGGGTACCGGGGGGTCGACCTCAGGACCTCGCGCGCCAACAGGCATCCGTGCCACTGAGCGATATCACCGGCCCCTTTTTCGTATGTGGGTTCCGGGAGTCGAACTCGGGCCCTCGCGCTTGCAAGGCAGGCGCTTACACCGCTGAGCCATCTCACCGGCCCCTCTTTCAGACTATGAACTGATGTTGGTTTAAATTTCTTTTACATGAGTAGTAGCAGCCTTTGGTTTTGTCTTAGGACAATAATCACATATTCCTTCTGTTGTACATACAGATAACCTACCTGTAAGGGAACTCAAGTAATATTATTAGCATTTAAAGAGTAGGAAACTAAATTACAGAGCAGTAAGGTAGTATGCTTAGGGTCACAAAGCCAGTTGTAGGTATAGCCAGGAGTATGGTATGGGTCCCTAATGGCAGTCTAGATGGTTTTTATAATTCCAAAGTATTATTATTATTGTTATTATTATTATTGGTACTGGGAATCGAACTCAGGGCCTCATGCTTGCCAGGCAGGCGCTATGTCACTGAACTATATCCCCAGCCCCCAAGTATTATATTTATTAAGAAATTGTAGCTACCTATTTCTGAGAATTAAGACATTGAAAAAATCTGTAAAGAAATAAATTATAAAATTCATGAATATATTATAGAATGTAAACTACTTATTGTTAGCCTTTGCTGTTTACCAATTATTTTTCTATTTGGTGAAAAGGAAAATGGGATTCAGAAAATTGTTTAGATATAATTATAAAATTTAATCTCTGAATTCTCTGAATTACCAGTTTTTGATAGTTGCCAGAAATCTACCAAACAAGCCTATATTACATGTATTAGAATCTAGGTATTGATTGAAATAAACTATCACATTTCTGGAATATTATCATCTTCCTAATAGGAGCTATTTTCTGCATGCTATTTTAATCTGAAAACAGTAGATAGTAATTAGGAAAAGCATTAAAAACAATCAATAAAGATTTGATTTTTGTCACTACTGGAGAGAGTAATGGAATAGAAGAATTATTGTAAACAGGTGAGATATTTAACAATTAAACACAGGACTTATTATATAATAATAATTATAATAATATTATCTAAATAATAGCATTTTTAGAAGAAAATCAACCTGCTCCTAATTTCTGCTATTTTGTGACTCTAAATGTTTCGTGTGACTAAACATTGCTTACCTATATTGAATTCTGTTACTGGGGAGAGTTCTAGCTCTTAGATACAGAACTCACATATTGAATCTCCATCTATATTGCAAAGGAAGGCTTTATCACACAGGCTTTCACTGGAAATAGTAATACACAGAAGGAGGAAATAAATAAAAATTTGCTGAATTACACTTATTTTATATTTACGTAGTGTTATTTTTATGTTCAATGCTTCTCATTACCTTATAACTGTTACACCAAGGGAAAAATACATTTTATTTCCCCCAGTTGCATTGTTGGTTTGTAACCTTTTAATAATATAAATGAGATCTTGCAATCTCAAAAATAGATTTATAATGGACTTTTCCTATCTGATCACATATTTTTTTCTAGACTTTATTTTCCCCATTATAGCACACTTTTCCTTTCATCTAATAAATAGTAATTTTGTCACTACAATCTGCCAGCAGCACTATGGATACAAAAGCAAAACAACAATGAAACTGCGTATCTGCCTAGTGACTGAAAGTTGATCTAAATAAGAAAAATATTTAATTGAAAAATAACAATCACCACTTCCTGTCAAATAAAAGTAACTTTTACTACATTTTTTAGCATTCTTTGATAAAAATAAAAAACTGAAATCCTGTGAACAGAAAAATCCACCCAGGAAAGAATATTATTTCACGTTAGATGACATTTTATAAACTTTTATATATTAGCAGAAGTACAGTGTATCCATTCTTCTACCTAAATTTTTATTCTTTTTGCTAAGTAACATTAAGGGTTTGCTGATCTTTCTCATCTGGTTGTGATTTCGTCTGTGTGTGTGTATTTTTACCTTTAAAGGATGAAAAGTTATATAAAGAAAATATGGTATTTATACACGATGGAGTAATACTCTGCATACAGAAGGATAAATTTGAGTGATTTGTAGGAAAATGGAAGCATCTAGAGAGCATAATATTAAGTCAAAAAAGTCAGACACATAAATTTAAATATTACATGGTTACTCTTATGTGAGAAACCCAAAATAAAAGATAGATAATAGGAGATAGATCTTTTACAAATGGAAGTGGGACCTACAGATGTAGGTAGTGATGTGTTTTGTACCCATACCAACTCACCAAAAGAAATGTAATCATTATATACTGCATTCAATAACTAATAAAAAATAAAAATTAGAAAGAATACCATGAAAAAGAGAAAGAAAAATTAAAGTTGCCAATAGTTGACATGATATGTAAAACAAAATTAATAATTGAATGTAGCTGGCATATAGTAAGGTAACAACAGCAACAATCCTGCATCTTCTCTTCTGACCTTTTTTCCTTTCCACATTCATAGTTATGGAATTAGAAACACTATAAAATTGTTGGTTGTTACATTCTGACAGTAGCTTCTTTTTGAACAATTAATACTAAAAAAAGGAGGAAACTACATATGGTATGTCTTAGTTACTTTTCTTGTTGCTGAGAAAAAATACCCAACACCTAAAGTTAAAGGAGGAAAGGTTTATTTTGGCTTACAGTTTGTAGAGATTTCTGGTCATAGTCTGCTGGATCCAAGGCAGAGTGGCATGGCAGAGGGGCATCACAGAGGAGAAACAGTCCATGGCAAAGCAGGGCAGGCAGAAGGCAACAAGCAGCAAGAGACAAGCAGCAACAGTGTCCCTTTTTCTGTCTCTTATATCCTGCTCAGGCTTCCCACCCTTGGGGCAGGCAGCACTCACACCCAGTGTGGGGCACCCTTAATCCTAGCATCCCACCATGAATCAATCCTGGCATCACATTCTTAATCCCAGCATCATACCCTGGATACAAGTACCTCTGAAACGCTTCACCTTGGAGTGCATGAGGTTTTTGGGGGACATCTAGACATAAACCATAAGAGGGTAATATTTATGACTAAACAAGAAAGCCTGTCAAATTAATGTAAACATCAAAAGTCAAAGGTTTCCTTTCATTCTTTAAAATAAACTCTAATTAAAACAAAATGCTTGCCCTAAGGTAAAAATTATAGCATACTTGATAATGATTTCTAAGTCACTTTTCACACCATTTTAAGAATTTTTAATCAGCTTTGTTTTTAAAAATATGTGTGAGATTACCCTGTGGTGCTGCTATGATCGAATGAGTTATGACTAATCTTATTTATGACTTCATAGAGCAACACACTCACTTCTCATGACGATCATCCATTCTCCATGCTTTGTTGCAGTAGGTCTCCTTAACATCTTACACCCAAGTGTCAGTCTGCATGGCGGTGCTTCCTCCATGCGCTGGACCACGACAATTTATATCACCCATGTTACCAAGTTGCCTGCCCAGCCATCTGCTCCCCATCTCTTCACAAAACTGGGTTAATCCAGAACAGTGGACTGAACTACAGTATGACCCACACGGGCTCTGACATTGCTTTAATTTACTCCATGACCTCCAGGCTCTGCTCCTATACCTGCTCCCCACATTACCTGTTGGGGAGCACAAATTAAAAATTGAGTCTAGAGGACATCCGAGGCCGTTCTTGTCCTGCCCTTTGAAACAGATTGGAATGAGGGAATTCCCTGCTTTCTTCTGGTCACAGCTGAAAGCTCTAGGGCTAGTGATCTTGTGGTGCTCACAGGGCAAGGTAAGACCTCCTGAGGACAATAAGGCACCTGGGGAAACTACAGTTTCCTTATTGCCCCCTTGTCATCCTTGCAAAAATGCTTTGTTCTTACTAGCCCACTGTAGTCGCCATTACTGCTTCTGGAAACACTCACTGCCCTTCACCTTTTGTCCTTGACACTCATGTAATCAGTAAATACCAAGGTTTTGGCAGCTTTATGGCCTTTTGTTCCCTGTGAACAACTGGTCATCCCAGATCTCTGTGCTATTTTGTCTTTTGCTCTTTCTTCTCGCCCTGTGCTATAACGCCTGGCAGGAGACTGAAGCCCATTGCAGGGTTCTCCA
This sequence comes from Erethizon dorsatum, assembly GCA_028451465.1. NCBI lineage: Eukaryota > Metazoa > Chordata > Mammalia > Rodentia > Erethizontidae > Erethizon > Erethizon dorsatum. Next base: position 19,668,538 of record CM051830.1, on the reverse strand, counting down.
ATAATTACCTACAAGTGAAACTGAACTCAAATGCTGTTAGGTGACTTGTAGCCTCATTTAATGGATAATTTCAGATACATCAGGTATTTTTTACAATATTTAATACAATCTCAGTGCTTGATGAACTAAAGTCAAGTACATTAAAATGTTTTCCATTCCTTAAAATTCCATGATCTTTGTATTTATCATTATCTCCGTTTATCACTGACTATAGCTCCAAGGATATTAAGAAGTCATTACCAAATTTGCTTTCACTGCATTGAACTAATATCTTTGAGTAAAGCACGCATTATCAAATAAATTATGCTATTGCAATCATTAATAAACATTTGTAAACAGAATAAAAGTTCTTAAAGTTTTAAATATTAAACCAATGTTTCCTATAGAATTTTTAACTTAGGAACTGGATATCTTCCTTGTAAATATGTAAGAAAAATATGAAAGATACAGGCATCCATGATTGAATAAATAGAGAAGTATTTTATGAGTGAATCAGGTTTAAAAAATTGCATTTTAATCTGTAGCCATAATAAATTAATCTTGGGGCCGGTGAGATGGCTCAGCGGCGTAAGCGCCTGCCTTGCAAGCGCGAAGGCCCGAGTTCAACTCCCGGAACCCACATACGAAAAAGGGGCCGGTGATATCGCTCAGCGGCACGGGTGCCTGTTGGCGCGCGAGGTCCTGAGGTCGTCCCCCCGGTACCCACAAAAAAAAAAAAAAATAAATAAATAAATTAATCTGCAGCTTTGATATGTTAACCATATTTACTCATAGTTACCTTTGTATAAAAGAAAATCAAAGCAATGTTTTAAATGCTTAGACTTAGTATCCCTTTATTTGCATTACAAGTATTTTGTTGATTTTCTTCCAAATTTAAAAATTGTGTTTGTACATCTCAGAGTAAATGTCTTCCCTATCTTTGATTTGTTTTACTCATTTGTATTCTAATTGTCCAGTTTTCAAGTAAAAAATCTTACTAAATCAAATACTTTGAAGTAATTTTGTTGCCTTTAATTTGCTATTCCATGTAATTTTTCTCCTGAACAGATGCAATAGTTTTTAATTTGCATTAGGAGCTATAATGGAAGTCATATTAATATAAACATAGATATGTCTGAGAAATTAATACTTGTTTTGATTGAATTATATTCATGTAGAGGAATAAATGAATAATTTCAAAGTTAATCAGTCAACTGTACAAAACACAATTACAATAATACTTTAAAATTACATATGCCACAGATGACTTCTAGAAAGAAAAAAATTTCTATTCTCTAAAAGGCATTTTCTTTCTTGACTTACAATATCAAAACAACCTACTTTGGGGCCGGTGAGATGGCTCAGCGGCTTAAGCGCCTGCCCAGCAAGCGCGAGGGCCCGAGTTCGACTCCCGGAACCCACATACAAAAAAGGGGCCGGTGATATCGCTCAGCGGCACGGGCGCCTGCTGGAGCGCGAGGTCCTGAGGTCGATCCCCCGGTACCCACAAAAAAAAAAAAAAAAACCTACTTTGGAACACTTTTTTATTTTATAATACTCTCCTGATATTGTATAGTTTGGTAATGCATAGTTAAAGGAAATAAATATGTTATTTACCTTTGAAAATGGGGCTAGATACTTGCCTGGCAATCTTAGCAATGCAGTAACTAAATAAAGAATATAATAGTAAAAAATAATATTATTATCTCAAAAGTATCTCACTAAAATTTTAAAATATTTATTCTTGTTCATATAAAGAATTTTTATTTACTAGTTAAATAATTTACATCCAAATACTGATTTAGAAAACAACTAAAAATGAAAGTGAAAAATATTTTTATCAATCTGTTGTAATAGATACATCACAGAAGAGTAGAAAATTATTTCTAATTTGAAATTTTTGATTAATCTTAATCATGAATCTTCCAATTGGTGAATCTGACTGTATGGTCAACTTCACTTAATCTTGTATGAAGGAGCTTGTCCAGAATTACAATGGTTACCCCTCAGTGCATAATCTCCCTTAACCCACACGATACCACTCTGATACAGTTATTAATGTCTCCACTTTAAGCTTTAAAAAATTGAAACTTGAGATAGAATAACATTACCACTAGGAATACAAAGCTAATAAACAGCAGGCGCGTAGGCCGCTGAGCCATCTCACCGGCCCCTCGAGTGGCCATATTCTTAAATAATATTGCAATACATGGGAGATAGCTTAGCTTTTACTTTAATATAATTTCAGATAATTTTTAAAAATCACATAAGAAGCTCTATTCTTTTGAATTATACAGATTATAATAAGATTATAAAATGAGTTAAAATAAAGCAATGTAGTGTAGGGTGTAATTTTTTAACAATGCGTGTAATGGAAATAGTAAAAAAATTAAGAAACTATATTGTTTTATTGTATGAAGCAGCATTTTTCATCAATAGATTTCATGTTTAGTTTACACTGAATAAAAAATGTGGTAGTTAGGACATAGTTCATTGCATCTTCTATGTTTATGTAATCTGGAAAACATTTTTAAAATATAAAGTTCTGTTTTCTACTGAAATACCTTTGTGTATCTGGTGTTACCAAGATGAATCAAATTTCTGCCTAGATTTTTGATCCCTTTTACTGTATAATGTGCTCCCGAACCCCACATTTGAATCCATCTGTTATAGTCCAGATTTTTGCCGCTTAAATAACTTAAACATCTGTAAGTGTTTAAATCTTTTATAGACAAATATTTGTCACATAATTTTCATGTGTTGTTCCTCATTCTGACATGTCATTAAAGTCTAACTTTCTCTTTATATGACTTAATTTAATGTATCTGAATGGATTATAATATTTTCATAATTTATTTTAATTGTTAGGCAAGTGCCATCGATTCCACCATTTATTTGCATGTGAGTCTCTTCCTTTCTCACATCTTGTTACTTTAAAGCCATCCTAGATCTAAGAGTCATGTCTTATCCATTCACAAATGCTAATATCAGTGCTCATTCATTTCATATTCTGTGTTTTTTTCTGTATTTAAAATCAAAAGAAAAAGCTCTGAGAGTTCTTAACTTACCTACACTCTAATAAGCATCTGAAAACTTATCATTATATTGTCAGAATTAAAATTGGTAAGAACTCCTTTCTAATTCCTGATTTTTAAAACTAAGGAATAATAAAATTATTCTTTTAGTAAAGTTTAGAAAACTAAACAACTAAGTCATAGTAAATTGTACAGTTTTTTGAGTTGGTTATATGAAGACCTGATATAACTATGTGAATAAATGCAGGCAAAAATTAATGTATCTTTTGACTTAATGAAGAACATACATCACCACAATGAATAAAGTGATGGCATTACTGTTTTGTACTTTTAGAATAAGCTTGGTGTGCTCTCTCTTTTTGTTTATATTCTGTTTGAGGATTTCACAGAAAGTTGAAGGCAAAACTTTGTAGGAGATTTCATGTTAAGAAGAATATATAATCCATTTATCTACACAGAGTAAAACATTTTATCACTGAAGCTCAGCAAACATTTTTATTCATGTACACATTTGAAAACCATGCACATTACCTACATACAAACATTTACACCCAGGCAGGTAGGCGGGTATGTTGTGTGGCTAGATCTACATCTGTCTGGTTTACATTTGACAACTAAGGTATAAATAATAATCGGAATAAAGTTATCACATAATTTAACAACGGTGAAAGATAGTCCTGAAGAGCCTGAAAAGCTTACCCCTATGTATCCCACCAGAATCATTTTTCTTTTAATGAGAATTAAAGATTCTTAAAAATTAAAAAGGTCTTTAAAAATCTCATTATTCACTATGAATTCTCTACCTTGTGTGCTCAGCGATGAAGACTGGTCATTCTCATGTCCAAAAGACATTGTTTTTACTTAAAAAACTAACCAATAGAAATTTAAAATCTGGAATTTAAGATCATATTATTTATTTATTGTACCTAGTGTCAACCTGACGGGAAGTGTGTCTGCTATGTTGTCGTGCACACTACTGAAGTACTGATTGTTCTGAGGTCATACAAGGTCAATTTGCCTGCAATTTTTTAAAACATTTCATTAAAGATGATTTTTTTCATACAACATTAACATTTTTAATATAGTATTATATTGCTAGTTATTCATTGAGGAAACAGCTCTCAGAGTTCATATTAAATATATTCACAGATGACCATGTGACTCCAAAACCTCTTTGTGTGTCTAATAATTAATATTAAATTCAATTTCATAAAAACAAACATTCTTTCTCAAAACAGCACTTTTTCTATAAAGTTAGGAACAGTAGAGACTTGTAGAGGCCTAAGTATCATGGTTTTTAAGAGGTTTTAACTCAGAGGATTTCTTTCAAGGTAAGTGAGAAGAGAAATTTATGTCCTCAAAATCTTGAATAAACAGTATACATAACTTTTTGGAAAATCACATTAAGGCCAAGTGTGTAATGTTGCACTGGATTTATGTAGTAAATAAAATATTTTAATTTAGTATGTTTATTCCAAGTTTTTATAATTACACAGTTTAAATAATCTAATGGTACACAGACAGATGCATACATTTTTATGATTTTCACTTAAAAATGTTCTCTAGTAAAGAAAAATTAGAGATTATATTTTAAAACTCTGATGGAAATGAGTAGTTTTTCCTTATTTTAAGAAAAACATTAAATAATAATAAAAATAACCAACCAGTTATTACTGAATTTCTAGAGAAGAGAAATACACTGCATTTCTTAATTCCTTTCAACTAGTATTGATCTTTTGCTAATACATTAAAATTTAAACACAGAAATTAAATGATTCTTTTAGCACTGCCTATTTGGTTCTTTCTCCCTCCCTTCTTCTTCCTTTTCCTTTCATTTACTTCTTTCCTTTCACCTTCTTTTAAAAAAATTGATTCTAATACCTTGCTATTACACTAACATTGAGACATTAAGAAATTACAAAATTGGAAAACTAATTACAAAGCAGAACCTTAAATATTATCTGAACTCAGTAGTCTAGAAAAGAAAAACATCATAACAGTATTTTGCTGGATATACTGTTTTAAAATTTTTAAATTTTCTCATTTCAAAGATATAGCCATTTTCAAATTGTTTTAAAAATTGTGTTCCCTTGAGCTACACAGATGAACACCTTAAATAAAGTTTCTAATTTTAAGAAGTCTTATATAATCTTTAAAAACAGTCCTTAAAAGCCAAGAACAAGGAGTCCTAAATAGAATAAAATTGGAGTACTCATACTTATATTTTTCCAAATTTATTTTAAAGCTATGGTTTTAAGACAGAGTGGTACTAACAAAAAAATAGCTGCAGTCTTTACTTAAATTTCCTCACTCATTCCCCTAAGATTACTCCTAAGAACCAATATTACCACCTGAGGAAAACAACCTTCAGGAAAACAAAAACATATGAAAAAAACAAAAAACTACTCAAAGGTCTCCCTGAAGAATGAAAAAATATAATATATAATTTTGTCTCTGCTAATGGATTGTAATAATTAATATTACAATTATGATACTACCCAAATTTAAACATTGAATACAACCCTTATTAAAATCTTTTATAACTTTTCTCTGCATAATTGACAGGCTGATCCTAAATTCATTTCAATATCAATAGACAGAAAAAAGAAAACAATCTTAAAAGGAACAAAGCCAGAATATTCAGACTTCTAACTAAAAAATTATTTCAAACTACATTTTCAAGACATTGCAGTATTGGCAGAATGATAGATGTAATAGATATCAATAGAATATATTGACATTTGAGAAAGTCACATGTGAATTATCACTTGATTTTCAATAAGGATACCACGCCATTTATAACAGAAAAAATGTCTGTTCAATATCTGGTGTGAAGATAACTTAGTATCAATGTGAGAAGAATGCACTTAGAACTTGGCCTTACACCATATACTAATGCTCATTTTAAGTAAATCAGAGATCTAAATAAAATTTCTATTAAAAAACTCTTAGAATAAAACAGAGGTGTGAATATTTTTGACCTTTTATTGAGCAGCAATATCTTAAGGCATAAGCAGTTAAAATAAAATAAATTGAAAAATTGGACTTCATTCAAATTAAAATGTTGTGTTCCAAAGGATGTTGTCAAGAAAATGAAAGGATGATTTATAGATTCCATTGACTATTTGGAAATATTTTCAAATTACATACTTCTCACAGTACCGCCATCAGTGGAAATACAGAATAATGGAACAGAATAGAGAACCTCAAAATAAATCCACACATTTACCATCAATCAATTTTGGACATGCTACCATGAAAAATGAGGAAAAGGACAATTTTTTCCACAAATAGTGGTGGGAAAGCTATATATGCATATGCAGGAGAATAAAATTATATCTTTATATCATGCTGTATACAAAAATCAATACAAGATGAATAGTATGAAAGACCTCAAATTTTAAAACTAAAAGAAAGAAAGGGGAAAATATCATCTTGGTGCTGGTCTACACAATGACTTTTTCAACATGATCAAAAAAAAAACCTACAGGCAGTTAAAAAAGACAGTGGCATTTCATCAGCATAAGTTCTGTGCAATAGAGGAAAACAATATAATGAACAGATAACCTATTGAACGACATTTGCAAACCATATGTCTGATAAGGGGTTAATATAAAAAATAATTAAGAACCTAAACTCTGAGCAGGAAAACAAATAATCCAATTTATAAAAGTGTTCAAAGGATCTAAATAGATATTTTTCAATGGAAGATATTCAAATGACCAACCAGTACATGGAAAAAATTCTCAAAGTCCCTAATCACCAGAGTCATGCAAATTAAAGCCACAATGATATCACTTCATTGGAATACCTGTATCAAAAACAGAAAATATAATAAGGTGAGGTTGTGGACAAAAGGAATATTCTGTATAATTTTGATGGGAATGTAATTTAGCATCATCATTATGGAAAATGTTAAGAAATGTCCTCAGAAAACTAAAGATGGAGCCAGGTGGATTGCCTAGAGTTTGAGACCAGCCTTGGCTACATAAACGAGTTCAAGGCCAGCCTGAACTACATACTGAGACCTTGTCTCAAAAAAAGCCCTTAAAGATAGAATGATTATATTACCTAGCAGTTCTACTTCTGGATATATTTTCAAAGGAACTGAAATTAGTATGTTAGAAAAATAGCTACATTACCAGGTTCATTGTATTTACCAAGATGCAGAATCAACCTAAGTGTCCCATGCATAGTGAATGGATAAAAGGAAAAAAATACACACACACACATGCACACGTACAGGACATACTATTTGAACTTTCAAAAATGCAACATGGACGAACCTGGAGGATGTTGTGCTAAGGAAAACAAACAGAACAAGAAAACAAATACTACACGGTCTTACTTTTATGTGGAATCTAAAAGTATTGAACTCAGACAATCTGAATAGAATGGTTATTGATAAGGAGTGGTAGAGAATGAGGTGAGGTGGAATGAAGTCATGCTGATCAAAGCATGCAGCATTTTAGATGGGATGAATAAGTTCTAAAGATCTGTTATATATCATATGAACATATACTATAGAACATATATCATGTATTGTAATAACTGTACATTGTGTATGAACTTGAAAGTTCAAAATGTAGAGCTTAAACGTTTTTAACACGTGCTCAGAAAAAGATGAGTATGTAAGGTTATGGATATGTCACTTAGCTTGATTTAATTATTTCACAATGTATTCATATATCAACACATCACGGTGGCCACTGTCAATATATAAATTTATATGCCAATTATATGAAATATATTAAATAACATTAATCATAGTCAAAACAATGCATCCTAAAACTTTGCACTTTTCACTACAACTTGATTATTAATATTTGCTGTTCTAAAGTGATGAAAACTTGAATCAATATTTCTCCAACATAGTAACAATAGTATCTCTTAAAAACTTTTCCAGGGGAATGAAGAAGATAAATACAGCATTATATAGCTGGTACATAGAAATTGCTAACAAGTGTTAAGAATTATCAATATGAGATGCAAAAATCCTCAATAAGATACTGGCAAACAGAATCCAGCAAATCATCAAGAAGATTATACACCATGACCAAGTTTGATTCATCCCAGGGATGCAGGGATGGCTCAACATACGTAAATCAATAAATGTGATACACTATATTAACAGAAAAAGACAAAAATCACGTGATCATCTCAATAGATGCAGAAAAAGCTTTTGACAAAGTCCAGCACCTTTTCATGATAATAACCCTACATAAAATTGGAATAGATGGTCTTTATCTCAATCTGATAAAAGCTATCTATGACAAACCAACGGCCAATATTATACTAAATGGACAAAAACTGAAAGCCTTCCCTATAAAATCAGGAACAAGACAAGGATGTCCACTGTCCCCACTCTTATTCAACATAGTTCTGGAAACTTTAGCCAGAGCAATTAGACAAGAGAAAGAAATAAAAGGAATAATGATTGGAAAGGAAGAAGTTAAATTATCATTATTTGCAGATGACATGATACTCTACACAGAAGACCCCAAAAACTCCACTAAAAACTGCTAGATTTAATAAGCAAATTCAGTAGTGTAGCTGGATACAAAGTCAATACTCAAAAATCAATAGTCTTTCTGTACACAAATAACAAACTTACTGAAAGAGAAATTAGGGAAACAATACCTTTCACAGTAACATCCAAAAAAATGAAATACCTAGGAATCAACCTCACAAAGGATGTAAAAGACCTATACACTGAAAACTACAGTACTCTGAAAAAGGAGATTGAAGAGGATATCAGAAAATGGAAAGGTATCCCTTGCTCCTGGATAGGAAGAACCAATATAGTGAAAATGGCCATACTTCCAAAATTGTTATACAGATTTAATGCAATTCCAATCAAAATTCCAACAGCATATCTCACAGAATTAGAGAAAACAATCCTAAAATTCATTTGGAATCAGAAGAGACCTAGAATAACAAAGGCAATTCTGGGCAACAAAGGCAAGGCAGGAGGCATCAAAATCCCCAACTTGAAATTATACTATAAAACAACTGTGATAAAAACAGTGTGGTACTGGCAAAAAAACAAACCTGAAGATCAGTGGAACAGATTAGAAGATGCTGAAACAACCCCAGACATACTAAGCCACCTTATCTTTGACAAAGGTGCCAAACACATTCACTGGAAGAAAGATAGCCTCTTTAATAAATGGTGCTGGAAAAACTGGCTCTACACATGCCGAAGATTAAAACTAGACCCATATATTTCACCATGCACTAAACTAAATTCAAAATGGATCAGAGATCTAAATATTAAAACAGAAACATTAAATCTGCTGGAAGGTAGGAGAGGTAAAACCCTTGAAGGTGTTGGTGTAGGCAAAGACTTTATGACTAAAACCTCAACCGCACAGGAACTATCACAAAGAATCAACAACTGGGATCTCATCTTATTAAAAAGCTTTTGCACAGCAAGAGAAACCACCAACAGAGTGAAGAGACAGCCCACAACGTGGGAAAAAATGTTTGCCAGCTGTTCCTCAGACAAAGGATTACTATCGAGAACATATAAAGAACTCAAAAAAATCAGACCTCCCAAATTTAAACACCCACTCCAAAAATGGGCATCTGAGATGAAAACACATTTCTCAGATGAAGAAATACAAATGGCAAATAAATATACAAAAAAATGTGCAACATCACTAGTTGTTTGAGAGATGCAAATTAAAACAACCCTGAGATACCATCTCACCCCAGAAAGAATGGCTATTATTAAGAAATCAACTAATAACAAATGCTGGAGGGGCTGTGGGGAAAAAGGAACCCTTCTTCACTGTTGGTGGGAGTGTCGACTGGTACAGCCACTGTGGAAATCAGTGTGGAGATTCCTCAAAAAACTAGGGTTGGAGGTCCCATTTGAGCCAGCTATTCCCCTTCTGGGTATCTTCCCAGAGGAGTTAAAAACATCGTACCACAGCGATATATGTGCACCCATGTTTATAGCAGCACAATATGTAATAGCTAGATCTCAGAAACAACCCAAATGCCCATCAACTGAGGAATGGATAAGAAAGATGTGGTATTTTTATACAATGGAGTACTATTCAGCCATAAAGAAGGATAAACTGGAGACTTTTATAGGTAAATGGATGCAACTCGAGAAAATACTCATAAGTGAAATAAACCAGACGCACATGTGTAAGCATCGTATTGTCACTCTAGTATGAGAAACTGAAAGAGTAAATAATATCCAAAATGTACAATAGACATGGTGAATCAAAAAGAAACTGGTCCAAAGGAAAGAGAGACTGGAATGGGGGAATAGGGAAAAGAAAGAAGGGAAAGGAAAAAAATTGTATATATGTATAGAATGGTTAAGATAGATACACTACTAATTTTACTTAGTTCATTGAAGAGTAAGGTTTGTGCCAATAATGTTTGGACAATTGAATGCTAATATCTGGTATCCTGAATAACTAACTTATAGATAACAATACATAATGCATTAACCATTGTTACCCTCCTATTATGTTGTTTTGAAAATATGTTCTTTTTTAATTTATTTTGTTTTATTTTTTCTTCTCTTTAAAAAAAAGAATTATCAATATGATTTTGTAAATACAAAAGATGTTGTTAATATTTCTTCTTAAACACAAGGGCAGAAATTATGAGACCAAAATAGATACTGTATACCCCATCAACAGAAAAGCAATCACTGTATATAAGTTCCCCACTAACGAACATTCAAGTTGAGAACTTTCACGGGTATGAATGGTCCTCAGATTACAACTATTTGTAAATGTGAACAAATCATGGAAATATCTCATGTGACTGCAGGACATGGTCACAGTTATGCTGCTGTGTGCTTGCTGTGCAGTGTGATAGTGTACAGTAGTGCAGTGCTCAACCAGAGCCTAGGATGTCCAGAAGCATTATTTACAGTAGTTTGCGTGTATGTTTGTTTTTTATGCTTTACATTGTATTATTTGTGTCAAAGGTATTTAAGACTCACTTTGTCTGATTTACAAATGAATCTGACTTATGAACGTTCTTCCAGAACAGACCTTGTTCCTAAGTCAGGGACTTATACATATGCACATATATGCTAGTTAGATACATAGACAGATAAATAGATAGATAGATAGATAGATAGATAGATAGATAGATAGATAGATAGATAGATAGATAGATAGATTTATACATCTATATATAGATAGATTTATATCTATGCATGTAAAAATATTTCTCAATACTACTCTCCAGTCAGAGAGCATCAGAGAAAGAACCACAACTCACTGGGAGCATTTCTGACTCTTCATATCATACTTTGTCAATTTGCTAAATTTAATAACATCCTTTTCAAATTGTGCAAAATCACAAATAGTTCCAATGAAAAAAAGTTAATGTTTAAAGATTAAACACAGAAATGTGTAATGAATCATAATATCAATTTTGAGAATTCTACTGGCCAGCATAAGCATCTTCAATTAAAAGTTGCCACCAAGAAAAACAATATAATTCAATTCCACATTATTGAATTCCATGTAGTTTGTGACAGCATTGCAAGGTAAATAATTTTGCAGCAGCTGGTGTTTTATTCATACATGATGAGCATCCAGCAAAAGCCAAGTTTGCAAAGAGTCTAAATGGAAAGGTCCCGAAGACCTGAACAGCATAAGGTAGAAAGAAGATTCTGCCTGAGGAAAAAATACCTCCACTGTCAGGGCTGGCAAGCTGGATGTGAAAAGATCCTATTTCAGGATCTGTTTTTAAACTATTTGCATTACTTTACAGCAAGCTAAAAATAATGAACTTATGAAAGTGTAGTAAGAGTAAGATGATTGAAGTCATAATTTTAAGTATATCTTAAATAGATGTCATTACAACTATATTAAGTTTTTAAAATGTTTAATGAGGAAAAAAGTCTAAAAGAAAAAAATAAACTTGTCAAAGTAAGCATGAAAATACTCAGGTGGGAAGGCCTGCTTTTGTAAAAGGGCCATTATTGTATTCTGTCAGCATATCACAAGTTACTCGAAGATTGCTCATGACAAAATAATCTAACAGATTTTCCCCTCTCAGACATACAGCACTGGTGAACACTTGGAATCTGAAAGAGTTTAGAGTAGAATTAACTGAAATCTCAAAAAATATATTTTTAAAAAGATGTAAGTAAACATGAAAACATAACACCTAACATTTTAATTCAATCTTGATGATATTATTTAGTAGCCACTAAATTAATAACAGCACTAAGATACATTATATACCTCAAAAATGACAGAAGAAAATAAAGTACATTAGAATGGATTATAGCAAGGAGTGTATGATCATCTTTTTGTGTAGTGTTACTGTTACACATTTAAACTAAAGGATATTAGTGAACACAAGACACTAGTAAAACATGACTAAAATTTAAACCATCAGAACTTTACTTTATATCATATACACTGAAAACAAGTTTTAATGGTGAAAAACAAAGAATGATCATGGAAGATGTAAGTTTAACAAAAATTGATACATTTAGTATAACTTTTATATTTCAGAGGTATTTATCCAACTATTTCAATATTTTTAATACTTTTATTCCATTGATTTTGATCTTGTAGTTTACTCTCATTAAAAATAAATAAAAGAAAATTTTTCTAAAAGTATCTGTCACTATAAAATGTTCATTATCAGCCTATAAACCTTCTCATTATACTTTATGCTCTCTAGATCTATATTCTGTAAATACTCATAACATCTGACAAAAATCTAATTATACTTTTTGCGCTGTCAGTTTTGCATTTTACAGTCATAATGTAAGTTTTAATTATGGTATTACTTTTTTAGCCTCACCTTATTCTGTATTGAAAGGAACTGTACATTTTTGCAAGTCTCTCAGCTTCCTGTACTAGTCCTTTTATTCAATGACTACCAGCTCATATTCCATTATTTGACTTATGGAGTCAATAACGTTTTTAGTTTTAACGAGAACACAGAGATAGAGATGATAGTGATAAAGAGACAGAGAGAGATGAGAGAGAAAGAGAGAGAGAGGAGAGAATGTAAAAGTAAGACATAATTCTTTTATGATGGCTATCATGCTATACAATATGAGTATCTCACTGGGTTTTCAACCTGTCAAGTTCTACTAATCATAAATTTAAAAATAATGTGTGTGTATCTGTGTGTTATTACAAAAGGTGTATATTACAAAGACAAATCACATTGTTAAAAGACAATATTAGTTAGCTTTTGAAGTATACTTTAGGAAGCTTAGAAAAATTAAAGGTGATGTAATGAGTGAATAGACTTCCACTTGTGACTTAAAATAAATAAAAATAGTCATTTTGTTTTTGTTGTTTAACCTCCCTTTCCTATATGACTTTATGTAATCTTTTATTTATTATTATGTAAATTCTGCTCACAGTATAGTACTTTGAAGTTATTAGAATAACTTTTCTTATATTTTTGACAGCATTGTTTTGTAGTAAAGAGCTAAGATTTTGGATTTAGATCAACAAGGTTAAATTCCAGTTTGCCACTTATCAGCTATGTGATCTTGGGTATATTATTTGAAATTATTTTTCTTAATGTGTTTATATGTAAAGTTGTTTGTATTGAAAGCTAAATTATTTTACATGAAATACTTAGAAAATACATGTACACACACATATATGTATGTATGTATGTAAAAACAAATCATAAGCCACCTAAATCAATTACAGTGTGAGGAGGTTCAAGGACCAGAATTTAATTAACTTATCTTAGACTATATTTGATAATATAATGATACTTCTAAAAAAGATAGTGTGTTACTTACTTTCCCATTGCTGGGACAAAATCCCTACACTCACAATTTAAAGAAGGAGAGGTTTAATTTAGATTAAAATTTCTAAGGTTTAGTACAATGTCAGCTGGCTCCAAGGTAGAAATGGCGTGGTGGAAGGACCTGGCTGAAGAAAGCTGCTGAACCCTGGACAGACAGAAAATATGGAGAGAAGAAAGAGCCAGAGTAAGAGATGAACCCTTCCGATGCCTGCCCAAATGCTTCATCTCCTCCATCTCGGCCCCACCTCTTGACAACACATTCAACTGTGAACTCATCAACAGTTTAATCCACTGATGAGTACAGTGCCCCAGTGACCCTCACCTTCTGAAAGCCACTCTTCTAAATACAAGAGACTTTTGAGGGGGGGACATTTTAGACCTAAACTGTAACAGACAGCAAAAATTTATTACTTCTACACATATATTAATTATGTGGTCATGAGCCATATATCTGACGATCATGCTATTTCATTTTACATCATAGTTTTTATAAAAGATTTAGGAGATTCTTTCTTTTAATTTATACTATTATATAGAAATAATTGAAAATACAATTTAATTTAAATTATGGTTGTTTTAATTGATTTTCCAGACTTTTTACAAACACTAAAATTAACTTACTTAAATTTTTAAATATATAATTTTCATATACAAGTAATTATATCATCATGATACATTTTATTAAAAATTTTTAAGGGCCGGTGAGATGGCTCAGCGGCATAAGCGCCTGCCTTGCAAGCGCGAGGGCCCGAGTTCGACTCCCGGATCCCACATACGAAAAAGGGGCCGGTGATATCGCTCAGCGGCACGGGTGCCTGTTGGCGCGCGAGGTCCTGAGGTCGACCCCCCGGTACCCACAAAAAAAAAAAAAAAAAAAAAAAAATTTTAAAAATTACATTTACAATATGTTTTGAAAATAGGTCTAAAATTTATATTTCACCATAGAGAGAATTGTGAATATTAATTATGTTAAGTAGAATTATTATCTTATTTACAGACAGGAGTATTCTATATTATAAAATGTCATTATTTCCCCAATTAGGAATAGATGGACTAGAATCCTTGTAAAAAAATAAGAGATACAGTTTGTGGGTATATGTGTATGTGTATGTAACACTGTACATGTACCTGTGTGCTTATGCACACATACATGCATGTTTATCAAAATACGCCCCCACTTCAAATACACTTATCCCACCATTCTTGCCACTTTCTTAAGCAGCTCTGGAAGTCCTTTTTTGTGAGTGACTTTGAATGTTCTGTTGTGGCTGCCTTGATGTCCTCAATCAGTTGAAAACATTTACCTTTCACTGTCATTTTGACTTTTGGGAGGAGCCAGAAGTTGCCCAGTGCCAGATGGGGTGAACAAGTGGCTGAGGACATATCATCATGATTTTATGAGCCTGCCTTTCTGTTGAATGGCACTTGGCGACAGTATTCACTGAAATTTTTTTGTGCGTGTGACTCACGATTCTACAATATACACGAAAGGGCAGGTGGGATTAAAACACTTTGTAATTTGTTAAAAATAAACATGAACCATAAAGGAGCATCATTTTAAAGTATATTCATAAAATATAATAAATGTAAATAAATTTGAGGTGTTAGAAAAACCATTTAAAATGTAACTATTGGGCCGGTGAGATGGCTCAGCGGCTTAAGCGCCTGCCTGGCAAGCGCGAGGGCCCGATTTCGACTCCCGGAACCCACATACGAAAAAGGGGCCGGTGATATCGCTCAGAGGCACGGGTGCCTGTTGGCGCGCGAGGTCCTGAGGTCGACCCCCCGGTACCCACAAAAAAAAAAAAAAGAGGTAAAATGTAACTATTTAGAATTCATTTCATTTTTAAATTTCAAAAGATTAATTAAAAATTCAGATTATTCAATAATAAATGAGCAAAAGTCTTTTGCATTTCCAAAAAGTCTACAGAGTATACAAAAGTGCTTATTTTCACTTAATAGTTATCACCTTAGTTATCAAGGAATGCCAGTTAAAACTGGAAAGAATGCCTTGTACAACCACTGGGGAAGGTGAATGATAGCTAACAAATATTAGAGAGGATATGGAGTGATAACAATTTTCATGCATTGTTGATAGAAATGTGAATGTATACACTCATTGGAAAACTGTATATGCCAGTTATTACAAGAGTTGAAACTTTATGATCCAACATTTTTACATTTATTACACCAAATGAAAATTCATACAGTAATTTACAAAGAGATGTGCAGAAGAATTTTAGAACAATATTATACATTAATAACAAAAACTCAATCAAAACTAAATGTCATTTGAGATCAAAAGTAATTTATTATATGTTTATACAATAAATGCATACAACATATAAGAACATAAATAGATTCACTAAATATGAGTAAGCAAAAAATGCTAAAAACAAAAAAGAACTTGTACTCATTAGTTCTATTTATTTAACATACAAAAATATAAATAAAAGCAATCAATATTGATACAATTCAGATTTCCTTTGAGTTTTGTAATAACCGGTACATTGACTAGATTTCTCTTGCACTTCTAATGTTCTTTTTATTAGACTAGTAAGGCAGTTATTAGTTTCATTTAATCTTGAGAAAATATGTGTTATACTTGCTCTATATGTGTTACACTTCCATAAAAAGGTTTACTTTTTAAATCCCATTTGGTTCCTGTTTTGACAACAATTCTCTGAGCCCATCCCACAAACTCCAAGGCAACTGACACACGAGCTCTTGTTTTCCATTTCTTGTGGTGACAGTTTATTGCTTAATGTTTCTCTTACAGTTTTTCAAGATTAACTATGATTATAAAATATATTTATGATATTTTATTTAACATTTATTGGACTTTTGAGGTCTTATGTTTTCAGGTTATCAAGCTGGCAATGTTTCAGATAAGAGAGGTGTCCACAATATGTCTGGTTTTGTTTTCTTTTATTTAAATTTTAATTTCACTTAAATTTGCATATTTAATGGTGCTATTTTCAGCTCTGTAAAATTTCCCTCAATTTTGGATTTGATTTAATTTTTTTCTCAATTACTCCTTTGAAACACCTGTAATTTCCAGATGGCTCTGTTCCTTCATCTCCTGTCTCATAATTTTCAGCTATTCGGCTCATTCCTGTACACTCTTGAAGACTCTCTGGAGTCTACTTTTAACATCAGTAATTAAAATTTCCATAAGCTAATTTTACTCTGTATTGTTTCTTATCTTCATTTTACTCTTGTGTCTTTATTTTAATCTTTAAATCTTATTCAGGTTGCTTTTTCTCATAGGCTATTCTTTTTGGGTGACTTTTTTTCCTATATCATTTCCAATTTTTCCAGGAAAAGAAAATTATTTATATAAAAAGCAAATTCCTGGCATATATAATTAATGAATTTTCACCTCTCTTTACAAATATACTTCATAACTACTTAATGAAAGGTCTTCAGCCTACCAGCTAATATGTTCTACCAGTCAAGTCTTCCTTCTGCATCTGACAGGTAAGACTACTGTGTGGGTATGAAAATATGATCATCTATAAAACTTTGGTGTCCAATCTTGCACGAAAAGTGTCAGAGTGACTACATTTTCCAAACTTCTTACTGAGTACCAGAGATGCTAACTCAAAATATTTTATCTTGTTTTAAATCAATTTATCCCTTTTTTCCCTATTTCTAAACACAACCCCAGACTCACACAGTAAGTTTTTGTTGAAATTGATTTTTAACTCATTTAAGTTTTCAACTTATTGTATGTTATTTTAAGGCTAATCAGAGAAATTAAAATTGCACTAGTAAAGCCTAAGATAACATTTTCTAACCAAAATTTTTTTAAAGCTGTCTGTACTTTTGTGTTTAATTCTTATGGTCAATATTCTCAATAAATAAGTCTCACTCAATATTTGATTCTATATAAAAGACCCTCTTCCAGCATATACGACAGTCTTTTCCTCACTTCCCCCAAACACACTCAAGTCTCTACTTCAGAATTTCCTTAATGGAAACCCACAGTCATGTAAAAATTAGGATTCTGTTCTTGTTCAAGGGGTTGCTAACTATGGGTCCCTTTAATAATGCTGGCTTATGTAAAGCGTTATTCCCCTTCTCTGAACTCCTCAGTGACTCCATACATATCACAGAGCTTTCCATTGGTTTATTGTGCAGTTATCAAATAATCTTATGTCTATACATGCTACCAAGGTCATTAACAATATACAATATTGATGCATCTTATATTTTAAATTCACAGCTATGCAGTTCAGATTGTATAGATAATATGCACACAAATAAGACTGAAAAAGCAATGCACAGAGATGATGCTACATCACACTTCATTCTATATAATTTTAATTACATCAGCTTAGCTAGAAATTATGAAAAATGGATATTCTATCTATTAAAGAAACAATACACATTCTAAAACCATAAAATTGAGAGATAACATAGAACAAATTACATACAACCTTATTATAAAATTTAAACATACTTTGTATCACTAATTCTTTGTGAGAATTCCAAAGAATGTTGACCATTTTATCCTTATGAACCCATCACAATGGGGCTAAACTTTTGGTGTGAGCCAGGGCAGGGCGAAAAGGACATAGCTGTTATGATATATCTACTTACATGTACCAAGGTTTTAATTTTTTATATGTATTAGTACATATTTGCAGTATGTAAGGATTACATTCAGGTTTTTAATACAGACATTTTGAGAGAATCTAAAATCATACTATGAAATTCTCAAGTAAAAATGTGGTAATCCGATTGCAGATTTTAGGTTATAATTGGAGAGTCAAACAGGGTTAAGGCAGTGAAGAGTGTAGTCAAGGTTGTGTCTTAGTCTCAGCAAAGAAAACTGAAGTGTCTTTCCAGTCTCTGTGAACACATCTTAACTTGCAAAAAGTACAAATTTCAAGTACTAAGTTTTTCCTGAAGCTGCCAATTTTATATTCATTGAGATGAGCTAATGAATAGATGTGCTAGCTCAATAATATAATTTAGTTTCCAATTCAAGATGAGGAATGGTGTATCTCATTTTTTTTGTGACAATTTGTATTCTACTAATCTTATTAAAAAGGAAATATTTAGGTCATTATTAGATAATTAAGGAGAATTTACTCCATCATTCTCAACATAGCCCTTTCACTAACTTTCAGATTACAAAACAAATCTGTCCTAAATTTTAAATATTTTTAGCACTTAGTGTATGCATAGACTTGATATTCTGTAATAAAATTGATTTGAAAGACCATGAATCAGTACATGACTGATAATAGTCTACCTTCAGTGGCAAACTCAGTCTTAATATCTTTGTAAAAGTCACTTAATTTTCCCAATTAATAAAAGTTACATGTACTAGAAAACATCAAGTAGGATTATCTTTACTTAATGAAATAAAAATTGGAAATGTATAATTGCACTGAACTTTAAGAAGAAAGATTGAGAGACATTTATTGCATGCATTGATTACTGAAAACAAAAGTCTAACATTTTAATAATTTTAAAAGTCAGAACTGATTCCAATCCAATTGAACCTTTGTACCAAAATATTATTTTAGATCCCATAAATATATACAATTGCAATTTGTCAACTTATACAGAAAAACATAAAATTAAAAAATATGACTCATTAAATTTCCTTTTTATATTTCCATGTTCTGCATAGATAACATCAAATAGTTGACATCAAATAGAATGACTATTTTCCTAATAATAACTCATTGTTAGAATTATTAGAATGATTATCCATGAAGTAATGAAAGTAGCTGACAATATTTGTGAACTACAAGACAAAAGCAGCTTTTAGGAAATATAGATACTTTTTATTTTGAGAATTTTCTGTAAAATGAAAAAGAATGGAGTTCCGGGTATCAGTCGTAATCTGTGACACATCAAATAAATTACGGAAACTCCCTGAACAGTTTCTGTTTTGTCCTGTTAAATAGAGTCAGTGATATCTATACACACAGATAATGCAATTCTTATAAACACATTCCCACTGGTTGTATATTTCTCCTCCCGAAGGTTCAGGCATTGGAAGGTTGAGCCTCAGCGTGCAAGCACGGAGGTGATGGCAGCCTAGTGGGCGGTCATTAGGAGAGCAGCCCTCAGAAGAAACTAAGGTAGTTTTCATAGGACCACCCAGGCAGTTCCACAGGAGGAAATTTTTACAAAACCTAGATTCTGATTCCCCAAACACTGGCTCTCTGCCTGATGATGTGACGTCTTTCTCCCATATATGCTCCTGATAGGATACTATCTGCCACTGGACTGTGACCAGAGGACAGACCAATGAAGCCACCTAATCTCGAACTTTCAGCATCTGAAACCATGAAATTAATAAAACTCTTGTATTTATAAAGCTGCCCTGGCTCATGTATTTTGTTATAGTAGTGAAAATAGGTAAATAGGACAATGAACAGGTTCTAGCTCAAAAACCAACAGTAAACTGAAGATATTATACTGAAATCAAATCACCATGGCACAGAGGCCAGCTTCTCCACCTGGGGTTACAAAACCTTTTACAATTAGTGTCATAGAATGAACCCATAAAGAAATTAATGGGGTTAATAATGGTAAACAAGTATTTATAACCTAGGACACATAAGTTTCTTTTACATTATTTATATATTTATCTATTTATTTATTCTTGTCTATGCTGGTATTTGAACACAGGGTCTTCACAATGAGTTGCATCTCTAGCCCCTTAAATTTTTTTTTATTTTTTACATTTTGCAGCAGAATCATTTTAAATTGCCAAGGATTGGCTCACATTTGCAATCCTTCTGTCTCGACCTCCCAGAGTGCTGGAATTGCAGGAATGTACCATCATTTTCAGCTATGCTTAATTTTTTTTTTTTTTTTGTGGGTACCAGGGGGTCGACCTCAGGACCTCTCGCGCCAACAGGCACCCGTGCCACTGAGCGATATCACCGGCCCCTTTTTCGTATGTGGGTTCCGGGAGTCGAACTCGGGCCCTCGTGCTTGCAAGGCAGGCGCTTACGCCGCAGAGCCATCTCACCGGCCCCTATGCTTAATTTTAAAAGGAGGAATTGTGTAGTCTTTTCTCCCAACACATAACATTTTTTAATTCACTTCTTTTAACCTCAACCAGAGCAATGTCTCATAATTTGGAGAAATAGTTAACATAGAGCAATATACAGAAATCCAATCAATAAATCCAATGATATTTTATGAGTCACTTATCAACTTAAAGTCTGCTTTACTATCAAAAGTAAATATAATGAAACTGTCTCAAAAATTAAAATAATATTTGTTAGCATACGGCACCCAAGACGTACTTAGTGAAAGTTAATTCTAGTCACCATTTTTTTCCTTTGCTCTACATAACAATGTCACTTTTATTTTATTGTTTTGAATCTAAAAACCAAAACCTAAGGAACAGAAGAACAAGAAAAATACAGGAAAAGTTGTTTGGTCCATATGTTAAAACAATAGAAAATAGTATTGCTTTGGACAACTCTCTGGGAAATGGTAAAAATATGTTCCAAACTACTTGAAAAATATTTTTATATTTTTATTATAATAAAAATAATTAGGCAGCATATAGTACATTTAATTGATTATTTTAAAGAGACACATTAATTTTTTTTCTAAAACACATATTGTCATTTCTATTTTCATAGACCTTTTTTTCCAAGAAATTACATCCACTTGAGAACCTATCATCTCACATCTGTTATTTTCTATCTTCAAATTGTTATTTCCTACATGCCTGTATAAGTGGTTGCATTGTCAATATTTTGACAATTAAGTTCACCTTTCCTTCAGATAAAAGTAATGGAAACAATGAACAATAACTGCTCTTTTAAATAAAAGTTCTTGAACTGTAAAGATTATCAGCTCTTCCCGTGTTTATGTTAAGTAGACTTAGTGCAGTGTAGGTTTTGTTAGGGCTTTTTTTATTAAGTAATGAGACTATCCTGTTTCCTTAAAGGAATGCATGCACCTATAATTGCTGAAATACAAAAATTTCTACATCTGCTCTAAAGTTACTTTGGCTGCACTTGGTTTCATAGCCTCAGGAATTTGCTTATTCTCTTGAAAATCCAAGAAAGCTGCCCTCCTGGGACGTATTGCACAGTTTGTCTCATTGGGCTTACACCTCAGACAGGCAGGATGAGAGGAATAAAGATTTCTCTCTTCTCATACTAAACTTGACAGGGCCCACTTGAAATTCCCTCAGGTCACCACTAACATAAATTTAAAATGTGAAACTTTCTTATAAATTTTGGAAGAGATAGAGGATAGTATCAATATATTTTATTATGGGAAAATTAAATGTGAATATGTTTACAGCTAGTTTTTCTGGCCACCCATGCACAAAGATAAAGTCCCATTGCATATTTCTGAGTTGCTTTTCTGTCAGGACCCTTTTCTCTATTTCAAAATCAGCTTACTCTCCTCAGACTTCTGGTAGAAGTCCTTTTAAGGTCAATATACTAAAATGATTCAGATACTTATTTCACTTCTGTAACTCACTGATCCAGTTTAGAGAGATTTAGTTTTCATATTCAAAAGCTAATTATGATGCTTTTCCAAAGATGAGATTATTAATTTACTGTTACGTGTGATAAAGGACAAATTACTTAGATTCTCTAAATCTCAATATCTCAGGTGCAAAACAGAAATAAGTACAGGACTCATCTCAAAATCAGTTTTGAGAAGTAAATGAACAGATACGTCACTTGGAATGATCACTTTATACAATAAATTTTTCATGTTGGTCCTGTAATTATTGACAATTTTGACAATATTTTGACAAATATTTATTGAGTGCCAGATATGCAACCTTCGTATTGAAAAATAAGAGAAAACAAGAATTCAAGCCTTCCAGTCTGGTGAGAAAGTAAAAATATTAAAAACTGTACCATTGTAGGCAGTGATATTGCTTTGAAGGAAAATGATGGCATATAATGGACTAAAAAATGCCAAGCAGAGGCAGAATCTTTTTCATGGCCAAGCAGTATCCCTGAAAAAGATCATTTTCATACGGAATGATGAAAAAAGTAATTTTTAATATAGACACTTGGGTAACAAATGCTCCAGACTTTGGGTCTGTATAGATGATTATTCTAAAGTAAAATTAACTTGGGAAGTCTTAGGAAAAACAAAGGATGCCTAGAGCAGAATGAGCAATATATGATCAGAGAGGAGAAATGGAGTTGCCATCCATCCATTTAGGCCCTAGCATGTGATAGTGATGACTATCCAACTGGTAATGACCAAAGGCCTTTGAGTATGGAGTTATTGAAGTCTTTTAGATTTTTAGAATATCTCTGAAAGCTCTTGATGAAATAAAATTTAGAGTTTTATAGAAGCAGATTTGTGGATGGTGTTAATTCCCCTTCCCTAGGAAAATAAAATATTAGGTAATCAATTGAAACTGAGAAAAAGTAGTTGAAGATTTACTTACAGAAAGAACTACTTGAAATAATCATTTTAAGACAACTGACTAGTGAAATATGCTAAGTAAATTCTAAGTGTCTGGGCAGGATGATAATGAAGTTCATCAGCCATATTTTCAGTTTAGGAAAAAACAGGCCCAGTGGAAGTAAAGAGTCAGGTTATGTTTAGTGTTTTTTCCAGGTGGCCATGAGGGAGAGAGGAGAAGAAAGCACATTAATAGTGAAGGCAGGGGAGGGCTTGTGATTTTAGGATTTGGAAAGGAGAAATTTTCTAATGGTACCATAAGAAAGGAACAATAATAATTGGTGAAGACAGTGGATTAAAATGTTGCTGATGATGTACAACTACCGTTGGAGAAATATTGTGTTCTGTCTGCTGAACAGTCTGGAGTAGTAACCAACAAGCAAGATATTAAAATAGGGATTTAAAAAAAAATAAAGTGACACACTTAATTGAAAGAACAAGATTTGCTGAGTTAAAGAAGTTAATGGAGGGCTGGTGATGTAGCTCAGCAGCACAGTGCCTGCCTGGCAAGCATGTGAGGTACAGAGTTCAATTCCCAGTACCCAAAAAAAAAAGTTAATGGAAACCTATGGGGAAGTGTCAGTAACCAAAGTACCAAAAACAGAAGTAGAAAGGGAGTGGCTTCAATTACAGTCATTCAAAATTACATCTACTCACTTCCTTTTCCACTGTTCCCTTATAGATAAATAATACACTTAAAGACATACATTTATATGATGGTCTTTTAGAGGTGAGTCTTTAGATACTTTTCTAGTTCAACTCCTTTATTATACACAGAAATAACTCTGAAATTTAGAAGTTTAAACCAGGATATTTTCCATAATCTTTCAACATTTCCTTCTATTGGAACCATATTTTTGTCTGGGATGATATACAGCTCCCTACAAAGTAGGGTAGCAACAGGAAGCTTTTGCATCCTACTCTCAGAAGATACAAGCAGAAATACATAAATGGGGGGGGAGCCGGTGAGATGGCTCAGCGGCTTAAGCGCCTGCCCGGCAAGCACGAGGGCCCGAGTTCGACACCCGGATCCCACATACGGAAAAGGGGCCGGTGATATCGCTCAGCAGCACGGGCGCCTGCTGGCGCACGAGGTCCTGAGGTCGACCCCCCGGTACCCACAAAAAAAAAAAGAAATACATAAATGGGAAACCTGTTAAGGGGCCTAGGCCCAGCTGGCATATGTTCTTTGTTCTTTTCAATCCTTCCTATTTTTCTGCCTAGAATTCAGAACAAATGTGTAATTTTGCAAATAAAAGAACTAAATCTATGTACTAAGGAGATTAGAGCATGAAGTCAAAAGCACCTGAATCCCTGATGGGTTTTACAGATAATCCCCACAAACTCTATCTCTAGATTTCTTATTATATGTGAAAAGTTGAACCTGCTGGATCATTAGGAAAAGAGAAGAAAAGGATTTTCCTCCTCTAATTTTTTCTATCAGCCACAGGTTAAATAATTCTCTTACTCTAGCTGTGTTCTTTTGTATCTTTTGCTTACACACTAGTCAGCTCTTTTGTGAGTTAATCTACCTTCTATGAGGATTTAATAAAAAGAAAACTCACAGGCAGTGACCAGCATAAAACTTTCCAAATGTTTGCTCCTTTTGTAGTGGGTCAAGGGGTCAGAGCAAGTGAGAAACATTCAATCCAAAAAGTAACACAACAAAGTGGAATTCCACTTTTTCAGTTTTACAGTATCTAAGACTCCTGTGCTTAAAACTTTCCTTTCTCTATATAACTCATTTCACAATTTATGTTTTGTTAATTGTCCTGTGCTATTAATAGATTTTGAATTCACTAGTAGGATTACAGTGAGCTGTCTCTTACAGAATCACTCAAGTCACTTAAACAAGATATTTTTGTTCTCCGTATAAAGATATCTTGAGGTAGTTTTGGGCAAAATAAACTGAAACTATATACTGTTTAAGGAAATCATACAAGAAAGTTCATAAAATAATTTTTCCTCTTGAAGACCAATGAGGTAAACTGTCTAGCTCTGGGCTGCCAGTGTGGAACATCATATAAGTTAATATCAGCATGAAGTCACATCTCAAGCTTTGCCATATAATATAACCTAATTGAGGGAATGCCAGTCTGTTGCCTCCATTTTATTGGTCAAATCGAAATTGCTTGTTCTACTAGTATTTAAGGTAATAACTAACTACTCCTTCACTTAGGTCACTTTATTGTGTATCTGCCACTTACATGTACTATTAAGAAATTAAGGAGGACTGGTGAGATGGCTCAGCAGTGTAAGCGTCTGCCTGGCAAGCGCAAGGTTCTGAGTTCAACTCCTGGTACATACATAAAGAAAAAAAGGGCTGATGATATTGCTCAGTGGCACAAGCACCTCTGGCAAGCACAAGGTACTGAGGTTGACTCCTGGTACCCACATAAAAAAAAGAAATTAAGGAAATATATTATATATCAAAGTTACTGTTAGAGGGCATAATTGCAGTGGAAGAAGGTATAAGTTTCACTTGTTTAGATATTTAGTTCCTAAAGCACATACACTAAGTTCTTTGTTGAATTATGTTCAATATTACACTTAAAATATCTTAAAACTTTAATTAGCTCATTTTCTTAAAATATCTACATCCTATTCTCAGTATTTCAGCATATTATTTTTAATAATAGAAACAGAAATTTTAAAGGATTTGAAAAGCAAAGCAAAATAATTTAGTACATGGTGTACCTTTTCCATACCTGTTCATTTGAAATAATAGAAAAAAATCGGCAGAAAATACTTATAATGATACTGTCAAAAAATAAAGGACTTTTTAAATGAAATGTAGGAAAGTAGGTTAATTTATATTGCTAGTAAAACCAGAGGAAACAAAATTATTAACTGGACCCACAAATGAAAGTTAACTATTGTTATTATAATGATTGTCCTCACATAAAATATGAAAATTGTTTTCTCCCAAGAAGCCCACATGCAGCATCTAGTATCACTTAGCACAAAGAATATTGAGTAAGTCTATCCTTTTCTGGCAGCACACCCCATATATACTAAGGCTTGGCAACTATTTCTCCTACCCAACCTACTCCATTCCCAAACCATGCTAATTCTTAATATTGGTTTTATAAATAAACTTGGGACACTTATCAGAAAATTTTGGGCCAGTGAGATAGCTCAGCAGCATAAGCGCCTGCCTGGCAAGCATGAGGTCCTGAGTTTGACTCCTTGTACCCACATAGGAAAAAAGGGCCAATGATATCGCTCAGCGGCACAGGTGCCTGCTGACATGTGAGGTCCTGAGGTCGACCACTGGTACCCACAAAAAAATAAAAAAGAAAATTTTTAGGCCAGAGCTAGAGAAAAGATTAGAGCAGAGCCTGATGAAAAACTAGGCCTCAATAAGAAAAACCACAAACACACAAACAAAAGGAATAAGAACATCTTCAAAATTTGCACAGTGACAGAATAAGTTGTTTCAAGACAGGGGAAACACTAGGCTCTTCCCTGGGGTAGGGAAGCAGAAGAGAGCTCCTGGGGACTAAGAGTTGCTAGAAAGAACCATCTGTTCCCCTCAACTACACAAGTAACCTGGCTGCACCTCTAGATCCTTAGCTACAATCTCAGCAATAGAGTCCTGCTTCTGTTTTCATGCTAGGCTGAACAAGTGGAGATTATCGCTTACTTGGGTTCCTGTTTTTACTCTCGGGGACTTTCAGATTCTAACTCAGAGAACCAAATGTATTTATGGAAATGCCAATATTTAAGGAAAATACCCATGAATTTAAAAGGAAAACATAAATTCAAAACAGAACAATTTACCACTAAAGAAAAAATAGGGACTATTTTTCAATGTAACACACTTTTATGTAAAAGGAATTATGGCATTAAAAGAAAAGACTCAAGATTTCAGATAGGTTAGTAATAGAAGATTTTTGAATTCAAAGCCAAAATTTTTACAAAATCAAGTCATATTTAAATGGAACAATAAAAACATTAAATATGTATATATAAACATCTAACATAAAATTAATAGGATTTTAAAAGTGTCAGTAATAAAACTGACAATAAAAATTTAATATGAAAAAAATTAAATGGATCCATGATGTATATTTTATATTCATAAAGTTAAAAGCCAACCAGAATAGCACAATTATTTATATTTATTATCACTATTTTTAGTGGTACTAGGGGTTGAAGTTAGTGCCTTTGCACTGAGATACATGGCTTCAGTGCATATTGATTAATCGAGAACTGCTAAAATATTTAGACTAAAACTTCCAAAAATTCATGGATAAAAAAATGAGTTCTCTTTGTAAATGTGTCATTCACTAATAAAGAACATGGGAAACTAATTAGAATAAGACATTTTACACACTTAGCCTAATAGCTGTCAATAGGTGATATTAACTAAACTCAAGTTTAGCATATTTATTTTCTAGAAAATGGAAAAACTTTACTAAAAGACTGATCACATGCTTAGCTCCAAAGAAAAATCTCTGAAACATGGAAGGGTGGTTATTCTGCTGTGTATTCTATTGGTTTTTATGATATTTTGTTCCTTATATTACCATATGATTTTTCTTTATTTTCATTTTTTCTATAAACATGCATTCCTCTCTTATTTGTGTAATTGATGTTTACATTAAAATAAGAAAAATGGAATTCTTGGGAATGGTTAAAAAATAGCTTTCCACAGAAGGATATTGCTTTTCAAAGTTTGCTTTCCATTGAGGCATACATAGGCAACATCATGGGCTTTCAAACATTATTTGCTTGAACCAATCCAGCTCTGTTACTTTGATAACAAAAGTGATTTGGAGGAATCTTAGTTGAATCTAGTACTGTACTAAATATTATTAAGAATATTAATTTTTCACAAAAAATTAGATAACATTTTACAATCAAATTCATGGTTATTTTTTTCCATTCAATTTTTTTTTATTAGAGAATGTCTTTGAATAGCTGCAAGCTGCAATACATTTTTCATAAAAACACATGACTTTTGGCCAGACTGGTGGATTAACAAATGGTCAACTTGTAACACCCAGCTGAACTGACTCAGGGCAGTGCTGGGTGTGGAGGGCCCACCTGAGGATTGTTGCCAACAACATAGACACAGACCTGGAGGGGAAGATGTGATGCTATTGATTCTCCTGGAGAATTCATGGTCTTTAAAGCATTAGAATGACAGAAATCTAAAGAACATTTTGGAATCCTGTTTTTTATATATCATGTTTGGTGTGCACACACATTTGAATAAAAAATAGGTTTTTAGGTCTTTTAGTGACATAATGATTAACTATTTGATTTGAAGGAGCTCTTTCCTATGTATATAATAAGAACTCCAAATATCAAAATAAATAAAAATAGAAACCCATTACTATTAAAAGCTAACTTTGGACTGATGAGATGGTTCAGCGGCATAAGCACCTGCCTGGCAAGCGCGAGGGCCGGAGTTCGACTCCTGGAACCCACATACAAAAAAGGGCCAGTGATATTGCTCAGCGGCATGGGCACCTGCTGGTGCGCGAGGTCCTGAGATCAACCCCTGGTACCCACAAAAAAAAAGCTAACTTTGCCTAACAAAACCATTGAGCTCTGAGCATGAGCAAAATAAATATTCTTTCACATTAATTAGGAAATATTTTGTATGTTTGTTTTGTATTATTTTCCCCTAATTACTCGTAAAGTGTTTGCTGTTGTAGAATTTTGAATATATAAACACAATTAATTTTCTTATTAGCAATGCAAATATGTGGAAATGTTTAAACTAATTTCTCAAAGAAAGATTAAAAGTATTTGAAACTCTGCATGAAAAATGCTCTCATACATATCGTTAAAAACGTTATTAAGAAGTAAACATCTGAAAAAGACTAATGATTGTTCTGAAGTGATAAAAAAATTAACTAGAAATAACATTGGGACATGTATGTTACACAAAATGGAGAAATCATAAGACGTTGGAGATTAAAATAAAATTCAAGATAATTGGAAGACATAAGATATTGTGTGTATACTGTCCTTTAAAAGTAACATATTTTTTATTAAATAATAGTTTCAACATGTATTTAGCTTAATCAGTGAACTGTAAATAATTGGCGTTAAAACATTGTTAACTTTATTATAGTTTTTAGACCACTTTTGTACAAGTATAGTTCTTATGGTATGGCTGTATCATTGTTAAAATTTACTTATACTTGTTTTTCAGTTTGAATTCCTCATTATGTTATTTTTTTATTGAAAAGCTGTGGGTATACTGTACCTCAGTTCCTATACTTTGAAAA
This sequence comes from Erethizon dorsatum, assembly GCA_028451465.1. Taxonomy (NCBI): domain Eukaryota; kingdom Metazoa; phylum Chordata; class Mammalia; order Rodentia; family Erethizontidae; genus Erethizon; species Erethizon dorsatum. The sequence goes on along the minus strand of CM051830.1, from coordinate 19,639,065 downwards.
TAAAAATAACTTTATGTTGATTGAATAGGTGCATTGATGAAAGACATTAAGACCCTAAATTACTAATGGAGTCTTAAATCCTCAATTGACCCTATATAATCAGCACTAAAATATAACTTATATTTATTGGAGTAAATATTCTCTGGTAAGTATTTTCATATGCCTCCTAATCTTCAATAATACCTACAAATAATTATCTTTATCAACATTTTGTCTATGGAGTGTTTTGCCAACTGACACATACATTATAGACTACAGGTTACCTTTTTTATTTATTTATTTATTTATTTTTTGTGGGTACCGGGGGTCGACCTCAGGACCTCGCGCGCCAGCAGGCGCCTGTGCCGCTGAGCGATATCACCGGCCCCTTTTTCGTATGTGGGATCCGGGAGTTGAACTCGGGCCCTCGCGCTTGCAAGGCAGGCGCTTACGCCGCTGAGCCATCTCACCCGCCCTGAGAATACCTTACTTAGAGTCCATGTTCTTGCCACATTATTTTTTACTCTGTTCCTACTAAATTTTCTGGTTAGGTCCAAATATTTTTTAATGATATAAGGCAGACTCAATAGAAATGTATGATTGTTGTGATTCAAAGCCTATCTACATGACTGCTATGAAAATGACTTCTGCTATTTAATAAAAAAAACTTTTCTCACAGCTACTGATATTAGCAGATACAACAAATGAGAAAAAATCAGATGAGTAAGCACTTGGGTATGATATTTTATGAAATACAATTGCATTGACTAGAAAGTACATCTCAGCTTCCGAAGCATTAAAGAAAGTGGAAAAATAACACAACTGGAATTGATTAAACACAGCTTTATTGATATTAGCTTCGACAGAATTAAGTGAAAAATCACTTATACTTTGAACCAAGAAAACTTATCAGACCATTTTGATACTTTTATTTATTTATTTATTTATTTATTTATTTTGTGGGTACCAGGGGTCGACCTCAGGACCTCGCGTGCCAGCAGGTGCCCGTGCCACTAAGCGATATCACTGGCCCTTTTTTTTTTTTTTTCATATGTGGGTTCCAGGAGTTGAACTTGGGCCCTCGCGCTTGCCAGGCAGGTGCGTATGCCGCTGAGGCATCTCACCAGCCCCTGATACATTTATTTTTATACTTTTACTTGCATTCATGCTAAAGTGCAAACTCCTTTTTCTTCATAAAATATTCTGGTTAGTGAGCTATGTTACCACACAAGATTAGATATAACATTATCTAAGTGCATGGAGGAAGTAAACATAAGATAGAAGAGTTTGGAATTCATTTACAATGTGGGGTTATAGAAACTGCTTATAGATAAGATTGATGAAGGTGATTGCATCTATGTTGTTCTAATTGAGAGTGAAGGTATAGCCATTTATCCCCAAATATATTTTATATGGAAGGACACTTCTGGTATTATCTAATGATATTTCTCTCATTTCTGGTATTATCTAATGATATCTCTCCATTCCTCAGCAATGTTGAAATTTTAATACTTAGGTGTTTATGTTTTGTGTTTGTTCATGAAAATCACTAAGAATTCCTGAAAATAATACATTTAATATCCATTTAGTTCTTAAAACATTATTTGATGAGTTTTAAAGAAACAATTACAGATTTCTTATTTCTAATAGTTATCATCAACATGTTTGTTGTAGTCAGGGTTTACAAGGGAAAACATTTAATACAGGGCACATAATTTATAGGATTATTTTATGATATTCACCCAAAGAGTCAAATGCAAAGAAGTGTGAGAGATCCGTCCACACACTATAGACCCAAAGAATCCAGCTGAAGGCCTGAATTCCAAGACAATGTCCTGCATGATTCCAGTTGAAGACCTAGAGCCCATGGCAATGTCTTCCATGAGTCCAGCTGGAGGCCCTGAGCTCATGACAATGACTCATGCAAGTCTGTATCAAGGACTGCACTGGGAAGGCCCAAAGGTCAGGGGTGGAAGCTAGAAAGTCCACACTGGCAGGAAGAAGGATCTGTGCCAGCAGCCAGCAGGCTGAGGGATCTGCACTGGAGCCAGGAAGAGATGCTTAATTTAAGGACCAGAGCTCACCACAAAAGAACCACAGCCATCCTCAGTGACAGCAAGGACCCGAACTCCTCTGACAATGAGAACAGCTGAGTTCATATTAGGAAAACCCATGCAACAAGTTTCTCCAGGAGAATCAACAGCACACCATCTTCCCCTCCAGTTCTCTTTTTATGCTGTTGGCAACAATTCTCAGGTAGGCCTTCCACAACCAGTACCATGGTGATTCAGTTCAGCTGGGTATTACAAGTTGACCATTAGTTAATCACCACAATATTCTTTGAGAATCAAAAAAGAAAATTTTCAGAAGAAGCTGCATGTGATATTGTGCACATGTCATCCTGGTGCTCTGAGAGTCACATGTTCACCCTGCCTGGCTTTGGCTATTTATTGACTTAGTGAGACTGTGTCAAAAGGAAAACAAACAAAAAAATTAAGAGTTAGAGATGTAGCTTGTAGCTCAGTGACAAGTCTCTGAATTCAGTTTCCAGTATAAAAAAAAAATCAGAAGGAATTTGACACTGTTTAAAGGAAAGAATCCTACGATATCCATATGTATATATCTATAGCTATACTATCAGAAAAAAGCTCTATTTAATGGTTTACTATATGAAATTTAAGTGGTATTTATAGTTCAAGAAAAAGAAGAAAAATAACAATATTACACTATGGAATTATATCAACTCTTTACTTTTCTTGCCTATTTTAAAAATTGCATTTCCCTTACTATTGTTACTTTTCAAAAAATCTTGTTTGCTATTTCATGTATTACATGTTAAAGAAAAGAATAAGATAAATAAAAGTACTGTCAACAATTCATACACCAATATCACAAAGTTTTTTCAATATTAAGTATTTACTACTTACATTGAATTATCTATTTTATGTAATAAAATCTAACTTCCTAAAGATACTTCCTAAAGATACTATCTTCTTTGAAAAAAGAAAATATCCTAAGGCTATGAGCCACAGTCCCATAATTATACTAATGAAACTGAATTTCCTAATGCATTCAATCATAAAATCAGTTCCTGATTACTAGCTGTTTTTAAATGAGAAATCATTTTCATAGCTACAGGGCTGTTCAGACAAAAATAATAGATATTATAGGAGTCAGCCAAATTTAAATTGAACATGAAACTTCATATTCTTTTTATTTCCCTTTCTTTTCTAGAAAAAAAAACCCGATCACTTATGATGTTGAAAATACATAAAAAGAAAGGTTGGTGACTTTGTCCTCTAGAACAAGTTGGAAAAATAGAATGTGTTTTTTCCCTGTAGTTCAATGAATATTAGTGTTTATGTTTGTTCTAAGTCATGTTATTATTTTTGAACTATGTAAGCTAATTGCCTACTGTTACAGTCAGAAACACATTATGAGTAATCAAGAGGATTGGGTATCCAGTATCCTAGCAAGTAACTGGGAATTTAGATATAGCATTGCTATTCATTGCTATTCAGTCAAAGAGCTCACAGGATAGTTTAGAAAGCCAAGTGAGATTAAGACATTAACATGTATGTTTTTTCCCAATGGACACCTTATTTAATCCAAGCACCAAACTGGATTTGGGGAGTCCAAATACCTTAATGTGTTGTCTTTGTCTCCAGGCCTTTTGGATCTATCAAGGACTCTCAAGTTCAGGTAGGCAGGAAGCCTCCACAAGGCTGGAAATTAGGGAGTTAGTAGCACTAATGAGACAAAGTACAACTTCTTATACAAGGGAAAAAGTATTTGGAACTCTACATATGTTTTCCTACTTGCTAATATGATTTTCCTAGGAATCATGGAAAGTCCCTGAAGCAAATTGTTAAGAAGACATTTGAATGTCTCTAAGAAATTAAAAACAAATATATATTTATATTATACATAATCAAATTTAGTAATCAAACAATAACAGCCTTTACATTGGTAATAGCAATAAATGTATGGCTTGTATAATAATAATGTATGGCTTTTATAATGTATGACTTTGTATAATAATAACAAAGAAGTGGAGACTATTGCATGAGAGTTAAAATATTAACTTTGTTTTCTCCTAGGCTGAAAGCTGAATTTGCAAAGTTATGGAATGGAATGGAATAGATACTTCAACAGAAAATTAGACCTGAGTTAAAATACTGGGTCTGATCTTACTGAGTGCTGAAATTTGGGTGAGAATATTGAGCTTCCCTTTATTCAGCTGAAATATATGAATTTGTTATAAGAACATAAGAAGACAATGGGTGATAAGGAACACTAATGCACGATGCTATAATTGCTAATGAACACTCTAGTTTTAGAAAGATAGGACAAGTGTTAAGAGCGGGGATTGTCTTTCCAACAAAATATGAGCTACATTACCTCTATTGGCTTACTCTTGCTATTATAAGAAGTTTTCAAAAACTTGGAGTATAAACAACTCAAATCCATTGCCTTAAATATCTGGAATTCAGAAGTCTGACAAACAGTCTCATTGGGCTAAAATTAGCATTTGCTTCATTACAGAGGCCCTGAGGAAGAGGCTTTCCCTGTCTTTCAAGCTTCTAAAGATTGTCCATAAGCTTTGACTCAGGGCTTCACTCAGTATTTTCAAAGATACTTTAATTGGGTGGTTTTCTGAATCATTGTCCATGTAATACAGGATAATCTCCCTATTTTGTGGTTAGTGTATTATGAATCTTCATTACCTCTGAAAAATTATCATTTGTCATGCAAAATGTCAAGTTGCAAAGATGAGGATGTAGACATCTGGAGGCCATTATTCTGCCCTTCACATCAACAAAAGATTTAGTGATTGTATCTAAAATACTCCTGGTAGCACTGCTGAGAAGGAGCACCAAAGCTCCTAGGAAACTTTGACTAAGATCCAGGTAGCTCTGTAGAGACCCACAAAATGATATGTAGCAGATGATATGGAAGTAAAAGTCAAATTATTTCCACAAATCTAAAATGATGAGTTATTTATTTAAATTTTTTAAAATTACTTCTAAGAAAATAAAAAAGTGATGACTTCTCCACTAAGTCATATTAATTTTTATAGTACTCAAACATTTTAAGTAAAACATATAAAAGATATTCAAATAGGTACATGAAAACATGACAGCTACTTGCTAAAAAAGGCATTATATTAACAAAATTTTAACACAGGTAGAGGTAGAGCAATAGAAACTTGACATGAAAGAGATCTAAGAAACTTTGGAAGTGAAAATTATAGACATCCAAATTAAAAAGGAAAAATAAATTTTAAAATATCAAAAGATTTTGAATAAGTAATTGATACCAACTCGAATGATTCTGATGATACAGTAAGTTTTGGTTTGTTTCTTTATTAAATGTGTCCAAAACAAGACTGCTTTGAGTTCTTAAAAATTGCCTGTCTTGGGGCTGGTGAGATGGCTCAGTGGCATAAGCACCTGCCTGGCAAGCGTGAGGGCCCTAGTTCGACTCCCAGAACCCACATATGAAAAAAGGGCTGGTGATATCACTCAGCAGCATGGGCACCTGCTGATGCGCGAGGTCCTGAGGTTGACCCCTGTTACCCACACACACCCATATGAAAAAAAAATTGCCTATCTCATAAGTAATGCCATTCATGGATTGTGCAATTATTCATCTTAAAAAATTTACCAAGCCCAAGGTCACATAGATTTTTATCCTATGTTTTCTTCTAGGAATTTAAAGCTTTTCATTTTACATTTAAGTCATGGTTCATTTTGATAATCACGTTACCTGATTATTCATTTTTTCTCATCAATGTTCATAATATTTACTTCTTTTTCTTTCCCTTATTTCACCAGCTAGGGCTTTGAGTATAATGTTATATAAAGAAAGGTGACAGAAAGGATATTTTTCTTATTCTCCACTCAGAAGGAATGTATTTATATCATGAATAAGTCTGATGTTAACTCTAGTATTTCACACAATCCTTGAATATATTGAAAGAGTTCTCATATATCCTTAGCTTATTGGGAGTTTTTATCTTTAAAGAATATTAATGCATTTTCTCCATTTATTGATATGATTTGTCTCAACTCTTCAAGGCCATTCTTAGGTAGTCTTTGCGTAAGACTAAAACACGGTTCTTGATAGGTGGATTCATGTTTGCTTTTTTTTAATGGAAAATGACCCTGAGTTGTCTCAGTAGTAATGTTAAATGCTTTGAAGAACAATGCTATGAATATTTCAAATATTTACCCTTCAAACAAAATGAAGTACTTAAATGACAACCACTCAAGTAAGCTATTTATGCAAAAACATTTTTGAAAATTTTAATTGCAGTTATTATTATAAACTATTGAATATATGAGCTTCATGAATAAAATTTTAGAAAAATAAATAGAGCAAACAAGTGTTAAAATTAACTGAGGTCATTAACTATTAACTACCAAAAAATATAGGACTTTTTATCTGACCTCTGTTATCATTAGGGTGTTTATGAAGCACTGAGACATATATTAAAATGCTAAGGATTGAAGTATAGTTAATTAAAGGAAACTTTAAGGAAAAACTGTTTTATCTATGCTAATTTTGGAACATACAAAACTTTCTCTATGAAAGTATTCCTACAATAGATGATTGATAAAGCCAGTTAATTTTTTTGATCAAATTGCAATAGAAATAATTTCAAAGGGTGATTCAAACAATATCACAAACTATGTCATTTTGGCATGTTGAGTGCTTTGAACTAAAGAAGAGTGCAAGGTATCAGATGGAAAGGCTTGTCCTCTCTTCTGGTCTTTCATCCCTCTTTTTCCCCTGAAATGAGTCACATAAACCAGCATTCCCTTCCATGTGGAAGAGAGGGTGCCATAGGAACTGCAACATCTCTGCAGCAAAGCCACAAAAGAAAACTAAAATGGTCATTATCTCCATTATACCCAGAAGAACCTATTCCTAGAGGGGTCCTGTCTTTTACCCAGCAGAAAGAAATGCTACAGGCAGAGGCCAAGGAAAATATGGGCAGGCCTTGCTTGCCCTTCAAACTATTCCGTTGCCATAGATCACATCCTTTGTTCAGTCATATTTGCATCTGACTGTTTAGTGAACCTAAACATGAAAAGAGTCTTGTGGGGGGAGAGTCTTCATTTCTGAAGGGTTCCGTGTCATGCAGACCTTTAACAAAATAAAAATTTTAAGCTTTTCTCTTGTTAAACATTTTTGTTGCAGAAGTATCTGTGACACATTTGGCATGTAAAGAAATGTATCACACCTTTTCTGCCACTACAATATTTGTTTTATTCTACTCAGAAATCAAATTTTTAAATATTGTTTTAATATGAAAAGTGAAAGAAATATATGTTTATGAGCTTTGGACAAATATACTTGATGTATTTGATATTTCCAAACAAGTGTATATTATGAACTGATGTGTACAAATTGGATAGATCTTATAAATATTTTACAGTGAATTAAATATATTTCAGTGTAAAAATTATTTTATTTACAAAATATATAAAATAGTAAAAAAAAGCATAGATTATTTAATACATACATATAAGTAACATAAAAAATACAGGGGAGGGCTAGTGAGACAGCGCAGTGGCATAAGCGCCTGCCTGGCAAGTGTGAGGTCCTGGGTTCAACTCCCAGAACCCACACAAAGGAAAAAAACGGCCGGTGATATCACTCAGTGGCACAAGCACTTGCTGGCAAGCACAAGGTCCTCAGGTCTACTCACGGTATCCACATAAAAATAAAATGCAGAGGAATTATAAAACCAGATTCAGAATAATAGGTATTTATGCAAATGAAGGAAAAAAATCCAGGACATGTATACAAAGGCTTTAACAATATTGGGAGGAAAGTACTTCTGTGCTTAATGTATGTAAAGTACATCTCAAATTTTCCTCAAAAGTAAGTGAGTAAAATATAAAGAAGACAGTATTTGCATACATTATCATAAAATCTAAGTTAAAAACTATACTTATATTCCAGATGATAGTGGTATACTTAGTCATTGATTTTTTCATCTCAGGACATTTCTTTTTAATATTATGTCATAGCTCATATTTTGGGGAACTCTAAACATGTAATTTATTCCAGCAAAGTTGGAACTGTATTGGTTTTATACAGTTCTAAAAAAAAAAATCCAAGATTTGTAGCATGTCCTACAGAGGATAGAAGCCATTTAATACAGAACAAAAACAATCCTAGAAGACAATAGCTTTTGAGGGTATGACTATGCTAAAGTGTGGCACAAAATTTGCCATAAAACTTACCAGCAAAGTATCATGCTGCAAGTTACTTTCCTTTATGTTTTCCATGGGACATTATAAAAGAAATATTGGGAGGCAGTAACAGGTAATAATTAAAATGAGGATTTTGAATCACAGTGCTTGAGTGGGAATCATGGATCTAACATTTCTTTTCTTCATTATTTTGGGAAAATTAATTATATCACTGAGGCTTAGATTTCTGATCTATAAAATTAAGCTGGTAAAAGTGCCTAAGTCATAAGGTATTAAATGATTTCAATAAGGTAATGCACGGAAAACTCTTAGTGCACATGAAGGTTTATGATGAATTGTTTAATAGGTAAATATTTTTAGTGCAGACCATCTGTAGACTTGATGTTTAACATAATTAACGTAAGGGATTTCTTTGCTTGAAAATAAATATAAATTGTAGCTTAATTTAAATATTTGTTTTATTAAAAATATAGAAATCATGTCCTAAATTTACCCAAAAGGAGTCATTTCCTATCAAGATGCCATCCGACAACATACACATATTCATTGACATTCTGCAAGATTGTATCTCACTATTTAAAAGCCAAATTTCTGGCTTGGTGACTAAAAACTGAAAAAAAAATCAAGAGGGAAGGACTAAAGAATTGTTTCTGAGTAAGTAAAACAGTAAACAAAAGGATGATTGTCTTAGTAGTCAGCACTAAGGTTTTATCCTAATTAATTAAGGAAAAAAATAGGTGAGGTCTATACATTTATACTATTTATTATTTAAATACTGATGGAACATTTTCTTATTTTCTAGTCCTCATGTCATTAATAGATGTTCATTATAAGACCACACCACTTGGCCTACTAATGGCAGTAAGAAACTAGACAGATGTTTAAACAGACAGATAAATAAAAGACAGAAGCTAAAATTAATTAGCATTTGCCTTCCTAGCATCTAGTATTAATTATCAGAAATACATTAAATATAACCAATATTTCAATAAATATTTCTTGATAAAAAATGAAGCAGAAAAAAAAGCATAGAAAACACCAAACATTGTTCGAATCAATGTTTAAAAAATAGCAATATAGGCTTTAACATATCCTGAAGGTGCCAAATTATTATATGCAAATTAGTAATGAAAATGATTATGCTTATCAAGGAATAGTTAAATCACAGTCAATGAAGTGTATTAGGAAGCAGTGGCAACTGTTTTTTTGGGAAAATGTACTTAAATAATTGAAATTAATAGAATCTAGATATAGCTCTCTGAAAGTAGTAGGTAGAAGAATTTAACTGATATCTTATTTGATTGGTAATATAAACTCTTTCTAGAATTATCATACTACTGAGTAAGATGTTAACTACCATGAAGGATAGATATAACTGTTGTAGCTTTTCAAGAGATAAAATTATCCATTCCTTGTAAGCCATGTCCATTCCTTTTAAGGTAGAAATCTGTATTTGCAAGCAGCTAATAAATAAATGCTTTTGATGTAAACATTAAGAAATGTTTGTAAATTTTTTCTTTTTAAAATTGTATTTGTTTATTTATTTATTTATTTATTGAGACAGGGTCTCACTATGTAGCCCAGGGTGGCCTCAAACTCACAATGACCCTCCTGTCTCAGTCTCCTGAGTGCTGCGATTACAGGCATGTGCCACCATGTCTGGATCTAGATTCCCCTCATAATTTCCTTTCAATAACATATACATTCCTCTCTAATTTTCAGAAGTTAGATTTTCATTTTAGAAGTTTGGATATGATCTTCCTTTACTACCAACCTCAAATATGCTTTACAATAATAGTATTTTTGGAAGACATTTCTAGAATGTTATCATAAACCTTGACATAAGCTTGACTTTAATTCAAAGAAGCATGAAAGGATCATCTTCTACCTTTGATACGCACAGAGTTGAATACAACATTCCCATCTTTACTCTAAGAACATTTTTGATAAATTGAAAATCTGTATTTTCTTCAATGCTTTACAGAACTGAGGTTATAGTGAAAATACCACCAAAACTCTGGTGTTGAATTCGGATAGTTGTACTTAAAAGTTTAAGAAAAAGAAATATGTGCCTTCAACTTCCTAAGCCTTCATCTGACAAGGTTAGGTGCAGCAACTTTATTGTAAAGCATGTAGAAAAAATGCATTTTTTTAAAAGAGCAAAAAAAGAATCGATGACATTGAAATAAGAAAACAATAGAGAAATTTAGCAAAACAAAAAGCTTATCCTATGATAAGATAAATGAAATTGATTGACCTCTATCCAAATTAACAGCCAAGTAAAATAGCCAAGTTAACAACATGGACAGATTTTCTAATATTAGAAATATAGGCAGAGTCTTTTGATCATGGAAATTTACTAGGATACCATTATGGTTTAGATATAAAGTGACCCCAAAGAATCACATATATCGAAGCCTTCATTCCAATGTAGCAATGTTCAGACATGGCTCCAGAGAGGTAACTTTATCATAAGGGTGCTGAATAGGCTGGTAGAGGATTGGAACTAATTGGAGGAAGAAGGTCACTGGCAAGTTGACTTTGAATTGTACAGCTTTTCTCTGGCTCTTTTCTCTTTCACTCTGCTTCCTGGATGCCATGAGTTTAGTAGCTTTCCTTAACCATTCTCTTCTTCCAGAGTATTGCTGCCTTATAGCCAGTTTACCATAGACTGAAATCTCTGAAACTGAGATAAAAGTTTTTTCTCCTTTAAGTTGTGTATGTCAGCAATGAAAAGTTTACTGAAACAGAAAGAGAAGGCTCTGAGCAGCTGTGCTTGCACATTTCATATTACCGCTCAAGTAACTGGTTCATTGAAAGTTAAAAACTACCAAAACCTAACTGGGAGGATAAAATGATAATCTGCAAATGCCTATATGAATTAAAGAAATTAAATTAAGATCCAACTATATCTCAAATTAAGAAATGTTGAGTGAATATTTTCAAGTATTCAAAAAAGAATACCAGTTCTCTACAATCACTTTTTTGAAGGTATAAAGTAGAGGGAACAATTCTGAAGTATTTTTATGAGTCTGGAATTACTCTTAATTCTAAAGTCAAATAAATACAACAATGGTAATTGTTTCAGACATTTTATGATCAGGAAATAAAATTTTAAACATAATATTAACAGATAGAATTCAGTAATACTGATAAAATTAGAGATATCACAACAAAGTTGAATCATGCCAGGAATCTAGCACTCTTTAAATAGTAAAAGTTGCTTGTGCTAATCAATCACATTAAGAAACTCAGAGTTGAGGGGGTCTGAAGCTTATATTTTCTTATTTTGGAAAGAACTCACTTAGGAGTGGAGGTCTTTTTCACTTTTCATAATACTAGTGATGAGTAAGAGCTGGTTTGTCATCTTTTGTGAAGACTGAAGAGATTTTACTTCTAATGATCTAATTTATATCCTGAACACTGTTAGTTTATTCCCTAACTTAACCAATGGTGCCTCAATCTTCTGTGTCTGTAGACAGAATAAGCTGGTCTGTATTGCAATTACAAACATAATAATTATTTGCTTACCTCATAATGCACAACCCTCTTTTATTGCTAGGAAGATCTGTCATACGTTATACCAATCAGGAGCCTCTATTTCCATGTTCTCATAATTAATTGCTCAGTGAAATGAAAGAAGTATCAAATTACACACTACCCATTAAAGTGTTTTGGAAGTAAAATACATTATTGACTAAGAAAAGTCATGTATAAAGATATAGAAAGAAGGGCCGGTGAGATGGCTCAGTGGCATAAGCGCCTGCCTTGCAAGCGTGAGGGCCCGAGTTCGACTCCCAGATCCCACATACGAAAAAAGGGGCCGGTGATATCGCTCAGCGGCACAGGTGCCTGTTGGTGCGCGAGGTCCTGAGGTCGACCCCCCAGTACCCACAAAAAAAAATGATATAGAAAGGAATATCCCCAGAGGCCCAAAAGGTAAAAATAAAAAAATTTTTAAAAATCTGGAAAATTATGAACTACCTCAAGCCCATGCACCATTGAACATAATATTTTAACATATATTATTAATGCTTTTCATGTACCATTTATACAAACTGGTATACACATCACAAGCCTGTGTTTTATTGGTTGAAAAGAATATTTGAAATTTGAAATACTTTAAAGTCACTTTCTGAGAATACACATTCATCTGAAGGTAAACATGCCTTTTTACAAAATATAAAAGATCAGTATTAATAAACATTAATAAAATTTTGTTTCTCATAAAGTCTATCTGAATAGAGTACTATAAAATTAAAGTGATTTTTTATTTTTCTTTTTGAATATTATAAACATGTAGCTTTGTTTGGCAAGTTGTTACCAATTTTCAATTCAATACATACAACATATTTAAAGGGAAATTTATCAGAACCTAATTACTGGGAGATTAAATACCTGTCATTCAAATACATAATGGCTCATAAAATTTTACATCACCTTTTGTTCTGGAAAAAATACATTATTCTAAGCTTACACTTTATCCTTGCTAACTTTAGGCAGAAATCAGTGAGATCCTAAAAGCTTCAGGTTCCTTGGGAAAAAAAAAAAAGAAAATAACATTAGAAAAAAAAATCTAAATGATAGAGATAAATATCACTGTAACTAGAGTGTCAGTGTTTCTAAGGCACTGTAATGAATAAGACTACAAAGATGTAATAAGATTTATTGACATTTTCTTGTTCCTTAAATATTGAATTTTAGTACCTATTTAATTTCTTATCCAAGAGATAGCTGCTAATATTTTGAATCCTAACAAAGCTAACATAATAATCTATTTATCCAGTAAGTAAAACTCAGTAAAACAGTTTGATGGCTAATAAAATGAAATATTGTACACAACACTTGACTATAGTGAATTTCAATTATCAGCTTTGTATTAAAGACCAATATATTTGTAGAAATCTTAAATATATCTTTATTAAGAGTTCTTAACTATAATTTTGGTTTTTGAAACAGGATCTCACTCTTAGTCCAGGCTGGTTTTTAACTCATTAGGTAGCTCATATTGTCTTTGAATTAATAAACCTCTCACCTCAGCCCCCTGCCAGCCACCATGACTGGCCCATCCTATTCTTCTTTGTCAAACAAATAGACACCACATATTCTGAATTCCTGACATACTACAATGTAGTATGTAACTATGATTTATAATGTAACTAGCATACTGATTTTTAAGAAATGATGGGCTTACATTAAAGTATTTTAAAAACTTTTATACCTATAGTTTTAGATTATTTAAAATCAAGTCATCTTGTAAAATCAGTAAGTATAAGAAAATTAAGAATTATTATTGTACTAACATTTTTCAGAATAATGAAGAGCCAGGATATTTATAGTTAGAAAATATCTGGTTTGAACACTCATACAGGAAAAATACAGGCTTAAATTTTCTTTTTCAGTTTCAAATTTTTAAAATTTTATTTGGAGTATGTAGGTCTAAGATTTTTTCATCCGAAGACTCTCATTTAACTAAAGATCTAGAAAACATGGAGAAATGTGTCAGGACAAATTGAAGCAAATAATTTTTGGATAAAACCCAAAAGAAGAGGATACGGAAACACGTATAAATTAAAATGATTACATTAAACTAAAAAGCATATGCACAACACAGTAGATCATCAGAATGCAGAGATAACCTAAAAATGAGGGAAAATATTTGCAAGTTATGCATCTGACAAGAGGTTGTTACTTCCAGAATGTGATGCACTCCCCCCACAAAAAAAGGTGGGAAAAATGAAGAAAGGAAATATATAATCTTATTAAAAATAAGTAAAAAACTAAGTACATAGTTCTTAAAGAATACATGTGATTGTCTAAAATGTATAAGAAACATCACTAATCACTAAGGAAATGCAAATCAAAACTACGATTAGATACTAATTCATTCCATACAAAAAATTGTTGTGATAGAAATGCCTACCAATCATAAGTGTTTCTTAGGATATTGCAAAAAAGAAACACTTGCACATTCTGTAAGAGGGTATAGCATTATGGAAAACAAGATGGTGGTTCCTCATATATTTGAAAACAGAACCAGGATAATCTAGTCATCCCACTGCCAGGTATGTATCTGGAAGAAATAAAATCATGATGTCAGGCAACATCTACAGCCCCAAATTGAGTGCAGCAGTATTCACACTGAGCAAAAAATGGATATAACTTAAGTGTTTACCAAATGATAAATGAATAAAATAAATGTGGTACACATATGCAAAGGAATATTATTTAGTCATAAAATGAATGAAACAACATAGAAATGAAATAAACCAGGAACGTGCCTGCTTTGGCAGCACATATACTAAAATTGGAAATAAACCAGGAACATAAAAACTAGTATCACATTATTTCATTCATATGTGGAATCTATAAAATTTGATCTTGTAGAATTTGTGAGTGAAATCATGGTTACCAGGAGCTGCAGAGTTTAGAGGGAAGAAAGTGATGAGGAAAAGTTGATCAAGAGGTATTATGTTACCCTTAGGAGTAAGGTTCTTTGGGGTATTATTAAACACTAGAGGGGTTGTAGATAACAAAAATATACCATGCATTTCAAAAAGGATGAAGAAAGAATTTTTTAATATAAACAAATTATAGTAATACCTCGGTTCACAAAAAAAGCATTTGGTACAACTTTGCTGCCATTCACAAACTCCACATTGGGTAACAAATACAACCACGGTCATCTTCCCCAAAATCATAAAACAAATTAAGTTCATAAACTGAGGAACCACTGTATGAATGTGAGATGCATGTTTTAAATCTGATTTAATTATTACACAATGTATGAATGTATCAAGTATCACAAATAGCCGCAATAATATCTACAATTTTATGGCATTATGTGTCAAATAATAAATTAATTTTAAAAAAGATCTTTTGAGATCAATTTAATAAAGTTTAAATATTATCATATATTTCCTTAATTTATGGTATAAAAATTTTTAATTTTACAAGTTATTCTGGATTATTCTTAGCATTATAAAGTTTAAAATTCACACAGCTGTTAGGTGTAGCTTTTGGGAGGTGATGGGTTCATGGAGCATCATATTCATCAATGGATTAGTTAACTGAAGAGTTTATAGCTAAATGTAATTTGGGAGGTGAAGCCTGGATGGAGCAGGTGAATCACAGGTGGTGTACCCTGGAAAGGTGCATATCTCTCCTTCTTCCCTTAATCTCTCTCTCTGCTTTGGTGCCATGTTATAAGCAAACCTCCTCTAACATGTCCTTCTGCCATGCTACTGCCTTGGAACCAGTTGACTGGATTGAACTTTGTGGGGGTGTGCAAAAATGGAGCAGAGGAGAACTCGACTCTTTAAAATAGCAGCATTAAACGGGCAAGTGACTTGGAAAAGGACAAAAGAAAAGAAGGACTGAGGGCATCACAAGAAAGAGCAGATCTCCACCCTTTGCAGGCTCAAAATTGCAAAAGTAAAAGATTTTGGTTTGAGAAGAGATCCCCAGTGCACCATGTTCCAGAGTGGTGGAAACCTGGGGAATGGAAATAGATTTCCTAGAATTCAGTTCACTGTGCTCAGCCACCCATGAACTCCGAGGCCTCTGCAACCACCAGCAAGATGCAAAAGGAGTCAGCTACTGCAGCAGACTTAGCCATCAGCCATGTGTGCTGGTTTTACATGCATGCAGGATGCAAGTTATGGACTCGGGAGGTTTCCACCCAGATTTCTGAGGAAGGCCTGAGATGCAAGCATGGTGCTCCTGAGAGGGGAGTATGTGAATAAGTGAGGGTGAAGCTGAAAGTCTGGTTTAGACCTCATGATGTTGGAAAAGCCAGGAATGTAGAACATCTGAGGAAAGCTGTGAGGAAAGAGCAAAGCCGGCCCAAGAGAGAGGTCATGAGGACTAAAACCACTAGTAGTAGGGGGAGAAGAGCACTCAAGCCCATTGGAGTTCACATCTCATCACATCTTGATCTTGGTGTTGGACACTGAACTACAGGATTTAATGTTTGCCCTGCTGGATTTTGATCTTGCTTTGGTCCCATTCCATTTTATCCCCCTCTTTACCTTTCAGAATGGGAATGTGTATCCTGTGTCATTGTATATTGTGAATGTTTAATATATTTAATGTTTCTTTTATATAATATATACATAATATATTAATATATTTAATGTTTCCTTTCATTTTAATAGGGGCTTGTATTTAAGAGTTTGCTTAAAATCTCAGAGACTTTGGACTTGAACTTTTCATCAATGCTGAAAACTTTTAGGACTTTGGCAACTCTTAGAGACAGACTAAATGTATTGGCATCATTACATTGGACTAAAAAATTGGCATCAATATTTTTGGGGGTAGGAGCAGAATGTTATGATTTATATACCCCAAAGCCTCATGTGCTCATAAATGGAGATTTTGGTAGGTGAGTGGATCATGGGGTATCTTGTTGCTGTTCTTGTTGCTGAGACAAAATACCTGATGCCCAAAGTTAAGGAAAGAAAGGTTTATTTACTTCACAGTTTGCAGAGGTTTCAGTCCATAATAGGTTGGCTCCAGAGCAGGGTGGCTTTGCAGAGGAGAACAGTTCATGGCAGGCAGAAGACAGTAAAATCAACAACTAAATTTAACAGCATTTTTCTTTCCAGGCTGCTGAGATTAGGGCAGTACCAAGCCAATGAGTGAATTGGCCACACATCTTTTATCCCAGCATCACACACTCTGGATTCAGCTACCCCTGAAAAGCCCTCACCATGACTGCATGAGGCTTTGGGGGGACATCTAGACACAAGCCACAACATGGGGTCATCATACTCATCAGTGGATTAGTCATACTTTATAGCTGCATGTGATTTGGGAGGTGAAGTCTCTTGGAAGTAGGTGAGTCACTGGGGGTGTGGCCTGGAAGGGTGTATTTCCCTCCCATTCCCTGGATCACTCTCTCTGCTTTGGAACCATATCATGACTAAGACTTCTTTACCATGACCCTCTGCCATGCCACCCTGCCTGATACAATTGTGAGACCAAATAAAACTTTCCTCCTTTAAAATGTGGTTGTCAGGTATTGCATCTCAGTGACAAGAAAGTAACTAAGATAGAATAGAATAAACATCTTCCATTTTATAAGACTAAGTAAATTTAGACTGAACTCTATTATTCTGTCTATTTTATCACAATCTTTTTAATATATTAATAACTCTTTTACCTCTAATCCTTTCACCCCTCTCCACTATTAATACTACATACAGGGCAATATATGTAAGCATTCATATATAAAAGGCAGATTTTTCAGTTTTTTTGTGTTTTTCTTTTTTTTTCTTGTCAGGGACCATTTAAAGTGAAAATGGTAATCTTTTCATTTGTTTGATTTATAACTTTAGAATCTAGCCTTGTAAAAACTATTCATTGTTAAAATGATGTCAACTTGAGTGTCTCACTTTTACTCTTTGCTATTCATAAAACTCAGCAGGAACATTAAGGCTGCTTAAACTAGCATTAGATAACTCCTACTTTTCTCAGTCAGAAACTAATAAAAGTATTACACTGGAAATGTGGTTACTAATTCAAAGACATTTAAAATTTTTAAAAATCTGCTTTTCATAAAAATATACGTAATGCATTTTTTTTCTGGTCAGAACTTCTAGAGCTCAAAGGAAATCCTTTAATTTTCTACCTAGGAGTTATTTTTTCTGTGAAGTAAATTATTTGAAATTCTAGTCTTCTGAAAAATAGTATCTTGCACTCTATTAATAGTCTGTAAAAATTTTGGAGTTTAAATTTATAGGTCTATCAAAATTTTGTGCCTTTTCAATGACCATAAATACCCTGTCATTGCTGCTGTTAAGATCTGAATAGTTACAGATATTTTTCTACTAGAAAGCCTAGAAATGAGTCAATGATGGGATCATGCCCATAATCCCAGCACTCTGAAAGACTAAGGCAAGAGGATCTCAAGTTAAAGCCCAATCTAGGCAAATTAATAAACACAATTTAAAAAAAAAGGAGGGTGATGGGGAGATAGCTCAGTGACAAGTCCCTGGATTCAATCTCTAGTGCTACACACACACTCAAACATGGTCTAGAAATGTACCCAATGCTTTGCCATCTAAGTCATAACTTCAAAATGAATTTTAGTCACTAATTTGCAATAGTATATTAAATTTCAATTCTTGCATTTTTGTATCGAAATATTAAGGAGTACTAAGTTAGGTAGAAATATTATAGGCAGTCATACAAGGCTAGGCCCTAGAGGGAGTCAATACAGAGGATGAAAACACATTACAACCATGGCCAGAAGTGCATCTGTTGGAGACCAGGCCTCCAGATAAAGACCAAATGATGAGGCCAAATGATGATTGCCTCCCTGAGAAATAAACAATAAATTAACATTAACATTAGTTGCTCCAGTGGGTGGCCAGAATCCCCTGGTTCATCTCTTCCTAAAAAGGTCCTTGTTCTTTCCATGTATACTTACTACATGACCTGCTTTCCCATTGCATTAATATTACCTAAATGGCTAAACTTTGGTCATAGTTTTGTCCCATGTTGTGCCCACCTCGTGATTTTTTATTCACTCATTATTTTGCTCCCACTTCATGATTTTGCTCAATAAAACTTCCTTTGTAAGATGGGGTCCTTAGCAACCCACTCTGGACACCTCCTGTCTCTCAGGAGTTATTCCTACTCCCCAATAAATTTTCCTACTCTTAACTTCCATTGTTCCACAGAATGTACTCTTCAATTTTGTGAAATACCAACTCAGCATATCAGTATCAGACATCTAGCAGGTTGGGAGTTACATTTATTTCCCCTATATCAAAAAGACAAAATTATAACAATTTAATTTACAAATCTTTATTGGCTTTGTTTTTAATTCTAGAATCAGGCAACAGAATAAGTGTTCCAATGGGTAAGAAGAAAAGATTGAAATACGGGCTGAAAAAGCAGAAACAAAGAACTAATGCTAATGACTCATTGCATAGTTATGTTTTGCTTGAGGTAGGGAAAAGGAGACAGAACTGGTGCACTTCAGGCTAATTTTTGTAAGGATTAAAGAACATAATTAGTATAGAATAAGGGACAAAATAATATTAAAGCAAAGGGAATTTCAATGTCAGATTGGTTTTTTTGGGAAATGTAGTGCTTGCTCTGTCCATATCAATCTGTTTTCCCCAACCTCAACTAGGAATTTAACCATGGGTACTCTATCACTGAGCTACCTTTTCAGACCTTTTATTTTTTACTATGAGACAGAGTCTTACTGGATTTTCCAAGCTAGACTCAAATTTGACATAATTTCTCAAAGATCAGATAGCAATTTGATTTCTGTATGGTGATGTGGGACTTTAGTAAGACTAACTGCATTATTTTTCAGTCTGATCTACTGGGGCCTTCCCAGTGCAGGAGCTTAAGCTAAATCAATGCTCTCTTATTATATTTATTTACCATTAGTATATGGTCTACATGTGGATAACATAAATAGAAATAACTTATCATTCTAACAAGCAGTATATAAATATGTTCCTTTCTCATTAATTTCCTTGGGGTGTCAATACTTTTAATAAAGTAGTTTTAATTGCCTAAAATAAATATTTATTGTTTCCCAGCTCACTTGTATCAGAATTATCTGTCAGACACACAAAAAATACTCATTTCCTGGCAGTAATCCTAAATCATTAAAAAAGGAAGAATGAGGAACAATTTAGAGCTGTCTTCCAAAAAAAAACATTTATTTCCATTTAAAAGGGTAATTGACTTAAGAGTTTCCTCATTAACTACCTAGAGAGGGTCTGTTTACATGGGGAAATGTGGTGCTCTCTTCCTGTAGTTCTTTGAAGAAAGAAGGGAAGCTGTGCTAGCATTCCTAGGTCAGGTTCGTGGTTCATATTTGAATAAATAAAAGTCTGTCTCTGATTTGTAAACTTCCTGCTTATATCCTGATAAAATACATAAATATTGATATAAAAACATAGCAATTACAAATTGTCTTATGCTGTTCCAGCTGCTAATAACTGAACACCAGATAGTGAGTTGCTTAACTTCATCCTTGATTTCTTCTGCATCCCACTGGGTATTCAGGAGTGTGTTATTCAATTTTCAAGAGTTTATAAATTTTCTCCAGTTTACTCTGTGATAGATTTGTATTTTCATTGCATATCGGCCTGATAGTAAGCATGGGGTGATTTTTATTGTTTCATAATTAATTAATCAGACTTTAAGGGGTAGTATGTGATCTATTTTGGAGGAAGTTTTGTGTGCTGAAGAGAAGTATGTATCCTCTGCTGTAGTAGGGTGGAATATTCTGTAGATATCTATTAAGTATATATGTTCAAGGGTGTGGTCCAGCCCTGATATTTCTTTATTGATTTTTTTTGTTTGTTTAATTGATCTATCTCTGCAAAATTGTGGTATTGAGATCATTCTCCATGATTGTGTTTGTATTTATTTCATCTTTTATATTCAGGAATACTTGTTTTATGAAGATATGTGATGCATTATGTGGTGCATAAATATTTGTGTTATCCCTTCTTGTTGGGTTGTTCCTTTAATTATTATGTAGTGAACTTATTTGTTTTTTCTGATCAATTTTAGATTAAAATTTACAGTGTCTGAAACTAAAATGGCTATCCCTGTTTGGTTTTTGGGTTCTGATGCTTGAAATATGGTTTCTCATCCTTTGATTTGTAGTCTATGATATCTTTTCAGGGTAGATGAGTTTCTTGAAAGCAACATAGTGTTGGTTTCTGTTTTTCTGATCCAGTCTGCCAATGTGTGTTTCTTAAATGGAGACTTGAGGTCATTATTATTGAGAGATATTACTGAGAGATGCTGATTAATTGTTATCATTGTGCTGTTTCTCTGTTGTCTATTTAGCTTTTCTTTCTCGGTTATTTTTGTTATTGCCTATCCATTAATCTTGCTTATTGTTTTTATTCATTCTGGGTTTTTTGGCTTAATTAATTTCATCATTTCTGTCTAGGATATTCTGTAGCATTTTTTGGTGTGTTTTATCATTCCCAAATCTCTTGAGTTGTTTTTTTTCATGGCATGTCCTTATTTTTCCATCCAATTTGAAGGAAAGTTTGGCTGGATATCTTAATCTGGGTTGGAAGTTGTTTTTCTGGGGGCTTGAAATACTTCACTCCAATGTCTTCTGGGCTTTAATGTTTGTAGTGACAATTCTACTGTGATTCTAGTGGGTTTATCTTTATATGTGACTTTATTTTTCTGTCATTGCTTTTAAAATTCTGTTTTTTTTTGTAGTTGTTGGAATCTGACAGTTTAATTATGATATATGTAGGTGACCTACTGTATTCCTTATAGTTGTTTGGTGTTCTAGAAGCCTCACTTACTTGTATATTGAACTCTTTTCTCATATTTTGGAAATTTTCTATTATAATTTCTGTAAACAAATTAATTATTCCATCTGTGTTACTTCTAGTATATTTTTCTAATTCCAGTTAGACATAGATCCTCTTCTTTGTGTTGTCTATTACCTGTTAGATGGTTTTATTTCTTGTTCTCCTATCTTCTTTGAGGCTTTTCTGAGTACATTGTTGTAATTTACTGTCTTGTCCTCAATTTCAGATTCTGTCTTCATATGGTTCATTTCTGCCATCTACGAATTCTATATAGTTTATTTTTAGTATTCCTGTCTGATACCTTTTCTTGGATTCTATATTTTTGGTGAATTTGTCTTTCATGTTTTAAACTTATTTGGTCAGGTCTTCCAAAATTTTTTTTCCCAAGTGCACATTGGACATTTTCATGGATAATTCCATAAACTTTGGGTCATGTCCTCTTTGAACTCACCACATGTCTTTATCTGTTATTTAAAAAAAAATTGTAGAGCTCTGCTATTGGCACATGCATTCTTCTTCATGTATGCTCCTTTAATCTACCTTAGGAAACCTGGAAAACTTGAGGGGGGATTATTGCCTTGTTTTTCCATATCCTATGTGTGCGTATGTATGCTTTTTATTTTTCCCTTTTTTTCCTAGTTCTAGAAAGATGAGGAGAGCTTGTACATTATATGAAGAGTTTTTAGTAAGGTACTGCTTTCCTGTGATGCATTTTCAGCTTTAAATGTGCCAAGATTGTATTTATCACTTCAGGTATTTAATATATACATGAGAAGGCAATAATTTGCATGTCTTAACTACCACACAACTCTGATTTAGTTCTTGTCTTTTGCTGGGTGATTCTGAATTGAATTCATTCATCTAATGCTGTATATTTAATCTGTGTATATAATTTCATTAATATAAGATAATAAACAGAAACAGTCATTGCTATTTCATGGCTAAATTATTATTTAGATCAGTGGTGAATTTTTATTTTATTATTCCTTGATTGTTTCTTAGTAATTCTTCTCACTTTTGCTTGGAGTTTTCACCTAAAAGTAATATATAATTATTATACATATATGTGTATTACAACCTATTTATTTTTCAATTTTAAGAGTACATAGGTACTTTGGTTGTTGAATGGTTCCAAGGTTTAACTTTCCACTAACAGAACACCAAATTTTGGAAAATTTCTGCATAATGTTTAGTGTTTATAACTTTGCTCCACTATTGAACCAAAAATCCGAGTTTAAAAAAATCTGTATAGCAGAGAGGGAATTATGTGTTTAGTCTCGCCATGGACACAAAGGGGTGACACTTTAGTCTAAATGCTGATCTATCCCAGACACTATACAGTACTGTTAGTGTGTTAAAACTTTTGTTATTGTGCTTTCTTGTGTGTGCTTTATTTGCATAAAATATCATAACTATGGCTTCAATGAAAGTTAGGGATACCAGCAGTAAAGCTAAGAGGAAAGCTGGGAGAACCACAACAGTGTTATAGAAAAAAATCATTGAAAAATTTGTTAAAGTTTTGGAAAAATAATTTATAAGCGTAATAATTTGGTCCTAGAACCAATTATTTCATTTTCCATTATTTCTTATGGGAAAAATATTTTCAGTTCTTGAAATTTCCAATATTTGAACACAAATTTGAAACAAATTGAGCTTGATAACCAAAATATCACTGTATTTCAATTTTGTAGTTGTTTTCCCCATTAGAGTATCAAACACAGAAAAGGGATAATTTATCATATTAATCTGTAATTATATCGCATCAGAGAAAAATGTCATGACCTACCAATTATTCATCAGAAGAGAAAACATTAGGTTTAGATGAATGTAATCCTGTGGTCAATACATTCAATGAACATAGTGTGGATTTTGATATGAATGGAGAGAAATCTAGAGAAAGAATGACAGAGATAATACAAAGAAATGTGATAGAACATTAGCACATGGAACTGCAAAATGTGGAACTTCTAATAGAAATTATTAATTATAGTGACCTTTTTGTGATGTATAATTTATTCACAGCCAATAATACACTGAAAATTATAGTTGAAGGAACAAATTGATATACCATACTATTATGGAACACATACCAAACATGGAAAAAACAGCACCAAGAAGGTTTTGGAGGCAGTTTATTACATTGGTGGGCTTCTGACTAGAATTTCTTCAAAAGAGTCAAAGCCCCACACAGAGGGACTTCAAAGCTTTTAAAGGGAAAGTGAGCAGTGAGGTACAAAGGCAAATTCAGTGCATACGATTGGAGGGTTGGGTGATGCCATGGTTTATACAGAGGAAGAAATGTTTTGTTACATTTTAAGTTATATTACAAGGTCATTAGCACTAGTTAAACAAAGGCAGTAAAGACAGGTGTTATACCAAGGAACATTCGAAGTTACATTGTAAGGCCACCTGTTAGACATGCTTACACAAAGAAGGGAATGTTCTGTTATCAGGTTTGTCCAGACACATCTGCTTGGTCTTGGTGGGCATTCTGGCAGGCTTCTATTTAAAATTTTTAATTTCTCCTTTACAATACACTGCAGCTTTAGTAAAAAAGGAAGAAAACATCAGCAATGCTGGGAATCTATTACAAATACTGAGGTGAAAATTTTTACAAGTATATTATTAATTATGGAGATAGGCCCTTTAGCAGGTATTAGATTTTATTGGTCTAAAATAATATGTATACCCACAGACATATAAAGAATGCCATGCAGCATGATCCTTTTTGGCTATATTGAACTTTATATTTCTCCTAAAATACCACATGCAAAACTGAGGATCCCTTGAATAAATTTGGAAAAATCATGGAAGAAATTATTAGTACACTCAAGAATGCAGTAAAACCTAGAAGAAATGTAGTGATAGGCAAAATAATGATCTTGTGGCATGGATATCTGTGATTCTACAAATGCATCAAAGGAAAATGCCAGAAATATGGGATAAAATTGTAGAAATTATGTTTGCCCAATTGTTACAACTATGATTTACATGTCTACACCAGAAAAATTGCAAACCCTTTTAAGCATAGACATTCTTATGAAGTTCTTTTTAAATTAATGAAAAGCTTGTTAATTGAGCACTGCACACTATATACCGGTAGTTATTATTTGAGTGTACCTCTAGCACAAGAATTTTAAAAAAAGAACTTCAATTTTGTGGCACTGTAGAACCAAATAAAAAATTTTTACCATCACAAGCAAAAACACAGAAAAAACCCAGTGAAATCACAAACTTTGAAAATCATTCTGGTGTAAAATTTGTTAAATGGACTGACAAAAGAACCATTTGAATGCTAACAACTTGTAAAACATCATACATATACGTTGATCAAAGGAAAACCTGGAAAGAAAAAAAGCCTGTTCTTGTCTTTGATTACAATAATACAAAGAAAAATGTTGATTTAGTGGACCAAATATCATCATAAGAAAAACATTAAAATGATATAAAAATTATAATAGAGGTAATTCCTGTTACAACTGTTGAATAAATATTATATACACAAGCAATGTGGTACTCATAAGGATTCTATGTTAAAATTTAGAGAATTAATTATTGATAATATATGAACCTCTGATAAAATGCCATGGGTCATTACTAAAAAAATTCAGTTTATAGAAGTTTATTTAGGATTGGCAAGAAATGCATGCAAGTGTGTAAAGAATGTTATCGAAAATGGCCTGAAAATAATGGGTGCTGCTTTTGCCACAATAAAAGGCAAAATGTGTTACAAAGTTTTGTGAACTCTGCACAAATATATATAAAATATAAAATACCTTTATATATAAAATATTTTAAAGAAATTCATCAAATACCAGTGTACCCAACTACATAAAAAATATTAACAGGCATGAAAAATTAAAAAAAAATCACTAACACAATTGTAATAGGGGACCTTAATAACCCACTGTCACAAATAGATAGAACAACTAGACAAAAAATCAACAAAGAAATATCAAAACTAAATCAAACCTGTGAACAAATGGACTTAGTAGATATCTAGTGTTCCACCACTACTTCAAAATACACATTCTCAGCTGCACATGGGACATTCTCCAAAATAGAACACATACTATTTCATAGAATATGCTTAAGTAGAAAATGCTTCATAGAAAATGAAGAGGAATTGAAATTAATGCATGCATATTACCTGGCCATAGTGCAGTGAAACTGGAAATCAACATCAAAAGAAATCACAAAAACTATCTAAACACCTGGAAATTAAATAACACCCTCCTGAACAACCAATTGGTCACAGATGAAATTAAAGAAGAATTTAAATAGTAACTACAATTAAATGATAATGCTGATAAAACATACTGGAATATATGGGATGCAATGAAAGTAGTTCTAAGAGAGAAATTTATAGTAGTGAATTCTCACATAAGGAAAACAGAAAAAGTACAAATAAACAACTAATGTTGAACCTCACATTTCTAGAAAAAGAACAAATGAAGTCCAAAGCTTGTACAATGGAGGAAATTATAAAGATAAGAGCAGACATTAAGGCAATTGTGACTAAGAAAATAATGCAAAGAATCAATAAATCAGAGTTAGTTCTTTGAAAGACTAAATAAAATTGATAAAACCTTAGCCTAGTTTATCAAAAAGAGGAAAGAAAAGATTCAAATTCATGCAAATAGGAATGAAAAGGGGAAAATAGTAACAGATCCTGCAGAAATCCAAAAGATCATCAATACCTACTTCAAGAACCTATAATCTAATAAAATGGAATACACAGAAGAAATGGACAGGTTCCTAGATACATATGAATTGCCAAAACTGAATTAAGAAGACAAAAATGCTAAATAACCAAATATTAGCCAATGAAATTGAAAATGCAATTAAAAACCTACCAACAAAGAAAGCACAGGTCCTGATGGATTCACTTCAGAGTTCTACAATAAATTTAGAGATCTTATGCCACTAGTGCTGAAACTCTTTAATGGACTTGAAAGGGAAGCAATATTCCCAAAATCATTCCTGAACAAGTAACACCCTGATACCAGAGAAGGACCCAACCAAAAAAGAGATCTACAGGCCAATCTCCCTAATGAACATAGAAGCAAAACTCTTCAATAAGATACTGGGAAACAGAATGCAGCAAATCATCAACAAGATTATACACCATAACTAAGTACAATTCATTCCAGGATGCTTGAATGGTTCAACATATACACAAATCAATAAATGTAATACACCACATCAACAGAGCCAGACAATAATCACATAATAAATAACCTCAATAGGCACAGAAAAGGCATTTGACAAAGTCCAATGCCCATTCATAATAAAAACCCTACAGAATATTAGAATAGATGGCCTTTACCTCAATCTGATAAAAGCCATTTATGACAAACCAACAGTCAACATCATACTAAATGGACAAAAACTGAAAGCTTTTAATCTAAAATTAGGAACAAGACAATGATGTCCACTCTCATCATTCCTAGTCAATACAGTTCTGGAAACATTAGCCAGAGTAATTACACAGGAAAAAGAAATAAAAGGAATAAGGATAGGAAAGGAAGAATTTAAGTTATTATTTGCAGAAGACATGATATCCTATATTGCAGACCCCAAAAACTCCATCAAAAGACTTCTAGATTTAATAACCATATTCAGCAGTGTATGTGGATACAAAGTCAACACTCAAAAATCAATAGCATTCCTGTACACAAACAGCAAACTCACTGAGAGAGAAATTAGGAAACCACACCTTTTACAATAGCAACCAAAAAAAGAAATACTTAGAAATCAATCTAATGAAGGAAGTAAAAGATATATACATTGAAAATTGTAGTACTCTGAAAAAAGATATCAAAGAGGGTATAAGAAAATGGAAAAATATACCTTGCTCATGGGTGGGAAGAAACAACAGTGAAAATGGCCATACTCCCAAAATTGTTATACAGATTTAATGCAATACCGATCAAAATACTATTACCATACCTCACAGAACTAGAGAAAACATTTCTAAAATTCACTTGGAACTAGAGACCTAGAATAGCAAAAACAATTCTGGGCAACAAAGGCAAGGCACATCCCCTGACATGAAATTATACTGCAAACCTACAGTGATAAAACAGCATGATACTGGCAAAAAAAAAAAAAATGAGAATCAGTGGAAGAGATTAGAAGATGCAGAAACAACTCAAATACACTCAGGCACCTTATCTTTGACCAAAGGGCCAAACATGTTCACTGGAAGAAAGATAGCCTCTTTAATATATGGTGCTGGAAAAAGTGACCTTCCACATGCTAAAGACTAAAACTAGACCCATGTTTATCACCATGCACTAAACTAAAATCAAAATGGATCAAAGATCTATTCATTAAAACAGAAACACTAAATCTGCTGGAAGAGAAAATAGGCAAAGCTATCGAAGACATAGAAGTAGGCAAAGATTTCATGAAAAAAGCCCCAATTAAATGGGAAATAATGCAAAGAATCAACAACTGGCATCTCATTTTATTAAAAACCTTTTTGCGCAGCAAAAGAAATCACCAACAGGGTGAAAAGACAACCCACAGAGTAGGAAAAAATTTTAGCCAGTTGTCCCTCAGACAAAGGACTAGTATCTAGAACACATAAGGAATTGAAAAAATATCAGATCCCCAAATTTAAAGACCCAATTCAAAATTGGGCATCTGAGATGAATATACACTTCCCAGATGAAGAAATACACATGGCAAATAAATACATGAAAAAATGTTTGACATCACTGGTCATTTGAGAGATGCAAATTAAAATGCTAGGATTCCATCTCACTCCAGAAAGAATGGCTATTATCAAGAAATCAACCAATTACAAATGCTGGAGGGGCTGTGGGGAAAATGGAACACTTCTCCACTGTCAGTGGGAGTGTAAACTGGTGCAGCCACTGTGGAAATCAGTGTGGATATTCCTCAAAAAACTAGAATTAGAGGTCCCATATGATGCACATATTCCCCTTCTGGTTATCTCCCCAGAAGAATTAAAAACATCATACCACAGTGATATATGTACACCCATGTTTAAGGAGCACAGTTTGTAATAGCTAAATCCTGGAAACAACCCAAATGCCCATCAACTGAGAAATAGAAAAGATGTGGTTATTTTTCTACAATGGAGTACTACTCAGCCATTAAAAAGTATAAATTTGAGACATTTCTAAGTAAATGGATGCACCTTGAGACCATACTCTTAAGTGAAATAAATTGGACACATATGTGTAAATATCACATGGTATCATGGTCTCCCTGGTGTGAGAAACTGAAAGAGTAAATAAGGACCAAAATGTATAATAGACTTTGTGAAATGGGAGGAAATTGTTCAAAAGGAAAGAGGAGCTATGGAGAGGAAAAGGGGAAAGGAAGGAAGGGAGAAGAAAAAAGGAACAATAAAAGAAGTATAAAATGAAAGCAAAACTTTGTAAATATGGAGGAGTTGAAGGGAGGGGAGGGGATTGGGAGAAAAAGAGGAATGAAGACATATCATAAAGGTATAAACTTGCTATGATGAATATGATCATTATGTATATCTAAATTGTACTAATAAATTTAATAAAAAATAAAAAAGCATAAAATTTTTCATTTAATTTAATGAAATAGATAAGCTTGCTGATTATTGCTATAATATTTAATTGGTATGAGTAGTAGTAATTAATATTTATATTTGGGCAGTAATAATTCAAAGACAAACAACTAAATAGATTTGGTATATTTATAAACCTTTTATTATATTTATTAGTGAAAGACTGATAAATGTGATTAGATCTGTTTGTAGTACCAGTAGTTCAAACCTCCAGTGGGACAGTCATACATGTACTACAGGTGGTTCAAGCCAGTGGGACCATGCTAATAGAAGAGATTACACTTTGACCCTGTATTTTGAGAAAAGACTCACTCCTGGTTATAAAAGCAGCAAATGCTCAGATCAGACATCTCTTATGTTGATAAACCCTGTACTTACACTTTCACCTTTTATCAATACTTTAGGCAGCCTATGTTCAGTTATTATTAGAATTTGTTTTATGATGTGACAGGAGAAGAAGTGGGAAGAGATTTAAGGGTGGGAGAGAGAGGAGTTTAAGTTAGTGAAGGGGGAGGTTGGTAGGAGGAAGAGCAATAGATGAAAAAATTTGATACGGGGTCAGATTCTGTTGGAGTACTTTTAGTTGGATTTAAGGGTTAGTGCTGAAGGTTTTAAGAAGATATCTGTGGGGATAAGGATGAGATATAGGAGGAGGGAGGTGTACACTGGGATTGAGGAAAGCTATGTGGCTGTTGCAGCTTGTTCTATAAAATGGTATACATGTAATGTGGAAAATAGATAAGGGAGGACATCAGGCTAGGTAAGATACAGAAGAGCAAAATGATTGGGAGGATAGGGGGCTAATAGTGGCTGCCAAAAGTGGCAAACTAAATTCTTGAAAGGAGTAATTTAAAAAGTGGGAAAAAGAAGTAAGAAACAACATAATAGTATGGCTACAGGAGCTTGAAGTGAAGAACTGCATAGGGATATGAGAAGAGGGAGAGAACACAGAAACCAACTAAATCTAAACAAATGGAAGAAAAAACAAAAAACCAAAACACAGAAAATATCTGGTGGAAACTGAGTTCAAATGTTCAAACAAGAAAATACGTATATAATTCACATGGGAACACTTTGCCAGAAAGCCTGGGTGTTCACATCATCCCCCCCTCACACTGACTGCTGCATGATTGTGTGCACCCACACCCACACCATCTCTGACCTTATCACTGGAAAAACTGAAGCTAAGTCACTCTCGGGACTTCATTCTGCCAGAGGCAGAATTTGCAGGCAGAGTCTGACACTGTCGCAATACTTGGTTTAGGAACTCTCCCCGATTCCCCAAGCATGATGTCAGAACTGAGGGCAAGTTCATCAGTGGAGTTGCCGGTACCCTCATGCTTCAGTGGGGAACCTCAGGAGTCTGTGATTCTTCTCACCCACTGGGTGAGAAGCCTACAGGAGATGGCCATGGCTGATGTACAACTGTTTTGCTCTTCATTCTCAGGCAGGAGTCCACAAATTCCTTGGGGTGTGGGCATGCCTGCTGGAATCTGCAGTCCCTGTCCTGTCACTCTGCCCAGTGTGTGCGGGGTGTTCCTTTTCCTGTGGTGCATGCTGCTGGGGATTTTGCAGGAGACAGCAGAGGCTGCATTTCCTTCTTTTCCACTATGACTTAAAGCCCATGCATCTGCACAATTTCCTTCTTGTCTTATCTGCAGTCTGTTTGTAAGAGGCCACCTGTGACCTCTGCAGATGCACATCTGATCTGGCGACTGGGGTGGCACGCTGATGTGCAAGGCATGTGCAGACTGGACTCAGCCTGTGGTCAGGTGCTGGTACCTGTGACCCAGTGGGCAAATGGAGATGTAGGGCTGATGCTAGGTGATTCAGATATGCTGCCTCCAACTTGGCTGGCAGACGGACCCATAGAGCTGGTGCTGGTGACCCAGGTACACTTGCCTGTGAGTCAACAGGCAACCTGGGCAAGCGGGCTGCTAGGTGAGTGCTGGAGGCCATGTGAATGTGCTGGCGACCTGGCCCTGAACAGATGCGCACTTGAGCAGAGCCCATTCTGCTATGTTCTGATTCATCCGTGTAGCTTTTCTTGGGCTCAAGTCTGGAAAGGGGAGCTCCCTTCCCACCTTCCCAGTGTACATGATGGAGAGGAGAGCACAGGAATGCTGCTATCTCCCATGTTTGGGAAGGGGCTATGTAGGTAGCAGCCAGTGTAGGCAATGTCTGTTCCAGGAATCTGGTCTCTGCAGCATTAGTTTGGTCCCCAAGCTTTTTGCCTCTCTATCAAAATGGCTGTACCCAGAATGGGAGTTAAGGCCTCCCAGACCAGCCTTGGCAGTGATGCTTCCCTTTTTTAGTTGTTCATGTTTTTTTGATCTAAATATATCATTTTTTATTTTTAATTTTCTGTTTCAGCATGAAAGACCTTCCCCCACATTTAAAAATACCATGTTTCTCAGTGAATCTTCTCTGAGCTTTTCCAATATGACTCTTTCTGTAGTCAGCCATGTTGAATCCCTTAAGTATATATTTTTAATGTTGTTGATATTGGAGGTAAGATGATATCAATGCCAGTAATAGTTACTATAACATTACTTGAATTATTATTCAACATTTTCTCACTGCTTTTAAGATGTTATGTAGATGCTACTACAGTGCCTATTGTATAATGAGAAAACTCTACTCAGAAATATTTTCTTATGCAAATAAGACTCCCCAGCACATCCTTTTGAGCACAAGTCTAACCTACCACTTTAAAAATTAAGAAGGGTATTAACTCTGCATTTAATATTTTATAATATCAAACTGCTCATGTTTTTTATATTATTACTCTTGGAGAAACTTTTGTGTTAAATTGATTATAGAAGAAGGATCAACATTCTTATTTTCATTTAACATTACTAGATATATTCAAATACAAACATAAAATAAAGTTGTTCAATAAAGTAATTATCCTCCAGATTCAGCAATAATTATTTCACGATGAAATTCACTTCATTTTTTTTCACTTCAGTTTTTTAATCTATCCAAACTCAAATTACTTTGAAGACAATTTCAGATGGTTTATTTTATCCACATGTAATCTGTACATTCTGTGTATCTCTTATGTTGTAAAATTACCAAAATTCCACCATAGAACAATAGCAAGAAAACACATTTATTTATTTCTTATTAATTTTAACCTAAAATATCCAAGCTGAGTGAAAAACTCTAATTTCTGAACTATAAAAAATTTTACAGTTGTTATTTTGAATACATATTAAAAAAAGATTCATAGATTGTGATTGGCTTACCTGTCTTGTGACTCTTTATATCTATGTATGCCTCTTGAATCTTCTTTGTTCTGTTTTCTCTTTAGTCATTTGTTTTGTGAAAAACTGATCCAGGCCTCATGGCCCAGGCATATAATTCCAACAACCTGGGCAGTTGAGATAGGAGGATCACAAGTTCAAGCCTAGCTTGGGCAACTTACTAATGTAGAGAGACCCAGTCTCAAAATACAAAATTTTAAAAAAATACTGCCAATGTAGCTCAGTGCAAATGCCCTGGTTTCAATCCCCAGTACCACAACAATTTTTACTATAGAACATTTTCATGGTTAGAATTTTGTGATTTGCATTGGTGAGGTGCAGTATCACATTTTTATTTTACTATTTTTAAAAATATGAAGTTGCATTTAAAGGATGAATCAAATTCAGATTCAGAGGTTATGACTGTGCTTTTATCAGGTCACTTATTGTATGCATGTGTCTCTCTTCTTATGATATTAGCAGATATTGATATTCACTCACTAGATTCACTAATTCATTAGGAATTAAATATTTGTGATATTTTAATTCCAGTAATTATTTTTCAGTGTTATAGATGGAATTCTTTCACAGAATAACTATCCTCTGTTAAAATTTTAGTTACAGTAGTCCTTTATGCTGGAAATGGGATGTTTATTTTTTTCTCTTAATTTTACAGCTTTAAGATAAACTGGTTGACTAGGCTTCTGGAATGTCTGTGTGTGTGTGTGTACATGTGTGTATGTATACATGTACACTAAATTAAATATTTACTTTTTTGTCCTAAATCTTTACATATTATTTCCTTATTCGTCCTGCATTTCACATTTTCTCCTCTTTGCTCAGGGAGAGTCATCTCAGGTAGGCACGATAATGTGTTCCAGGCTCATCAAGCTCCTCATGCACTGCTACAGAACTGAAATCAACCATTGCCAAAGGGCTATTTTAATAGTAAATGGTATTTAGAGACAAAAAATATTGGTACTAGATATGGATGTGGCTTTAGGATAATTGTTATTTCTAAGACTTTCTGTGGACCAAAATAGAAATTATATATCTATATCTATATATATATATATATAGATATATATATAGATATATATAGATATATAACTATAATTTAAGTTTTAAGATAAAATGCATTATGAGATAAAGTTTATTTTCAGGACTGGAATGTATTGCTTAAATGTATGTATCTTACCAATTTATTTTCATTCTTCTATGTGAAATCGTTCATTATAAGCACATAAATGTTAGAATAAAAATAACACATATATATTAATTTTTCTCAAATTGAGTGCACAATAGCCTCAAAATACCAATATCAACACCAATCACTGAAAACAGTTGTAAAATTGGCTTATGTTTTGATTTCTGAGTTTACGTCATTTAAATTATTTCATGTTACTTGTATGCATAAATTATCATTATATATACAAGTCACATGAAATAATTTAATTTTGAGTGGTTATAGCATATTTATATTTATAGCATCTTCTATATATTATTGAAGCATGTATGTATGTTTGAATTAATATATATTCATTTAAAATTTCATTTTAACTTAGTAATTATTTTTAATAAATCACTGAAAAATTAGCTAAAAATGCAATAAATTGCCAAAGGCTGGATAATGGTTGGTATAACAATGTATAGTAACACAGCCCTAGGCATCACTAGAGTTTGTACTAACTGACCAGTTCTTCCTCATGGTCTTTAACTGGGTGCTTACAAGAAAAATTCAGAGCAGTGCAAGGGACCACAAACCACAGAGGTAGTTCTTGTGTTCAGACAAGAACTACTGGGATACAAACATTGCCCAATTTCCCAAACCATTCCTCTCAAATGAAGCAAAGTACTTCAACTGATGTAGAATAAATAGGAATCTTTCTGCCTTAGCTAGCTAAATGAGGGGTACAACCAAAATGTGTTTGACCACAGGAAAGAGGCAAGAAAATATTTTGAGCCTAGAATTGTGCATCCCTAAAAACATGTATCTGCTACCACTGGTTAAAAGTGGAAAGAATAAACTCCCTTGTCTTACATCTATTTCTACAGACACACACAAAAAAAGGTCACTATGCAAAATTAAAGTACAAACAAGACAATATTTTTCTAGGAAATTCTTATTATCTTCAAAAATAATCTGCCTCAAATCTTAACTGCATGAGAATTAATTCTACCAGTAATGAAGAGGGATTGACCAGTAGGTGCTCTCTCAATTGGACTTCCACATCAGAAACCAGTACTGGCTGATACATGGATGTGACTTTAAGTTACTAATATGTGCTAACTGGTTAAGCAACAGTAGATAATGATACAGTAAGGCAGTATCTAAAGTTCTGAAAGAATAATTTTCAACCTATAATATCCAATTAAACAAAATATCTTTCAAAATAAAGGAGAAATGGCAAACAAAAGGCAAGTGTATTGTCAGCAACTGTGCAGTATAAGAAATGTTGAAGGCAAAAGAAAGATGGTATTAGATGAGTGTTATGGTTTGTATCTGGATTCCCCCACAAAGCCTCATGGACTCAGGGGTGGAGCTTTCAGTAGGTGACTGAATCATGGGATTAGCCCACTGATACCTACATAGCTAACTATGCTTTAGGAAGTTAATCCTGTTTGAGGCAGTGGTCACTGTGGGCTTTGCCTGCAGGGGTTTATCTCTTCCCCACTCTTGTCCCTCTCTCTGCTTCCAGCTGTCATGCCATGAGCTATTTCTCCTCTGCTATGTGGCCCTACCCTAGAGCCAGCTGACTATGGAAAGAAACCTCTCCTCCTTTAAGTTGTGGGTGCCGTGTATCGTGTCTCAGTGGTGAGAAAGTAACTGAGGCAATGGGGATTTTTATTTATTAAAAAAAAAATCAGAATTCTTTTTAAAAAGTGAGGCTACAAAGTTTTTCTGTTTTTCTTATTTAAAAAAAGAACAAAATGCAATAATGTATTCTGGATTTTTAATAATATGTGTAGGAATAAAATACATGGCAAGAATAGCACCAGAAATAGATGAGAAATATGTCACCATAAAATTACGATACCACATATGAAATACTGCTTTATTTGAATGTAAATGATGATTGTGAAAGATAAACCTTACAAAAGCTGAAGTCACCAGGCAAGTAAACCAATACTTTATATATAATAGAATTATCAAGAAAACTCAGTCTAAAAGCCAAGAAGAGAAGCAATCTGAAGAAAGACAAGTCTAGCAGAAAATAAACTGCAATGCTGTAGAATTAATTGCAACTTGGTTAGACTAATTTGCATTATTGTAACAAAATACCCAAGATAATCAACTCAAAAAAAAGGAAATTTTTATTTTACCTCAGTTACTGAGGTTTCAGGACATGGTCATTTGGCCCCTTTGCTTTTGGAGCTACTGTGAGGCAGGACATCACGGCAGGGAGCATGTGACAGGAGAAACCCTTCACCTTATGACAGCCAAGAAGCAGAGAGAAAGAGGAGGAGCCAATGTCCAGTTATCTGCTGTGAGGGCGTGCACCTGCATGACCACAAGGCATCCAATCATCAAAGCTTCCCCACCTCCCTATACCATCACAGGGTGGAGACTGAGCCTTTTAACACATGGGCCTTTGGGGGACTCTTATCCAAGCCATAGCATCAAGTACATTAAAAATACATTGCCAAGGGCCGGTGAGATGGCTCAGCGGCGTAAGCACCTGCCTTGCAAGCGCGAGGGCCTGAGTTCGACTCCCGGATCCCACATACGAAAAAGGGGCCGGTGATATCGCTCAGCGGCACGGGTGCCTGTTGGCGCGCGAGCTCCTGAGGTCGACCCCCCGGTACCCACACACACACAAAAAAATGCATTGCCTAGTTGTGAATGGAAGAAGTTCTCAGTCTGACACAAATCCTCCTTTGTTCTCCTGTTTGTCCTTGTTTCCCTGAAAGAAAAAGAAATAGTAAAACAAATGATCAAATTCTAACTCACTGGAATTTTAGTATTTATACTATGAATCACATATAATCCGTGTGAGTCAGGTTGGGTGAAAAACACCTAGATCATAACTTAGGCTCCTTGTCATGAAATGTAACCTTACTTATGCCAGTTAAAAGTCCCCAGAATATATAAAGTTTTTGTTCCATCTCTTTTAGAAGTAATTGACTCTCAGCTGAAACTTCAAATTGCTTGGGAAAGTAAGTTTTAAAATGGCAAGTGGCCCGGATGTATCTTGGGGAACCAGTAGATCAGAAAGTGGTACATTGTAACTCTCTATTTATGTTACAAACCTGTACATTCTATATGAGGATATATGTTTAAATGGCACTCCATTATAAGAGACAGTAAATATAAATGGATTTTCCCAGTAAAAGTGAGAATATTTTTTTTATAGGACATGTTTCTCACTCTTCTAACACAGTCAAACTAAACAGGATACTAGGCTGTTGAAACCAAAATTATTCTCCTAAATTCTCTATTATTTTTTCTCCATTTTTTCTATCAGTAATTTCCCCTCCAGAACTTCACAGACAGTTGTTATTTGCCTACTGGCAAATTGACGTTATTCCTGGGTTAAATTTTTTGGTTAAAAATATGTATTTTTGGCCATGGGAGACTTTAGAAAAACTGAATTGCATCTACTTAAGATGTTTTATCCTGAGTACACACTTGAGTGAACAACGTCCTGGCTGATATTCATAAGAGAAATCATTTTGGGGGGTGGTTGGTATGCAAGTGGCTTTTAATTTTTTTCAGACTCATTTTAAAAAAATTTTGCTATTTCAATTTCCTACAAACTCAATAATGGGATAAAGGTTTCTAGTACATGGAATGTTCATTTTACTGGCATCATTTAATGTACTCTCTGTTTATATGTTTACAAACAGCAAAAGTACATTTTAGAAACTACCAGGCTTCCAATTCTAGATCTGTCTCTGAATTAACTTTGTGAATTTGAAAAACTATACTCTTGGTACTCAGTTTCTTCATCTGTAAAATTGAGAGAATAACAGCATTATTTTTAAGCTTATTGTGGGAATTAAATTAGTTAATTCACATAAAATACCACATAAGATGGCACTAAGTACATAGTTGCGCATAAGCACCTAAAAGAATAAGATGCTACTATCTTGGTGAATACTGGTGAATACAAGTTGGGAAACAGCTAGGAAAACCTATATCAGGAAATCAAACAGCAGATGAGGATGCATTCAAGCTTAGTGTTGAGAATATTTTTAATTCAGTTTATATCCTTTCCTGACCCAAATCAGAGACTTAAAGGGAACTTATATGGAATTAATTTCTTAAATCTATTGTAAGATGAGGAATAAAAATACTGGTAAATTTCTGGTGAGTATCTTAATTTAAAATAGGAATAGGCCTTCCTGCCAGCTTCCTCCCACAAGGTGCACACCTATGAATAAATAAACTTTGCTTTAAAACTCAATAGTTTGGGCCGGTGAGATGGCTCAGCGGCTTAAGCGCCTGCCTGGCAAGCGCGAGGGCCCAAGTTCGACTCCTGGAACCCACATACGAAAAAGGGGCCGGTGATATCGCTCAGCAGCACGGGCGCCTGCTGGCACGCGAGGTCCTGAGGTCGACTACCCGGTACCCACAAAAAAAAAAAACAAAAAAAAAAACTCAATAGTTTTATCAAGATCTTAAAGTAACACAGTCCTTTGAGAGAAAAGATGGTAAAGTTTCTATAGATGATATTTTCAGTCATAGAAATTCTCTTCCCTCTATTTACTAATTTATATACAGGCAGAAATATTTAGCTCATAAAGACAAAAACTATCTCCCAGAAACCAGAAATGTGAAACAGTCGAGGCAAACTAATTATTTTTATAGATAAAAAATTGTTAACATAGAATACCTTAAGGTAAATGAAAATTGTTTGAAAATAAAATTAATTTAAATGTCAAAACATAAGTTACATATGTTAAAAACCAGCGCATTATCTTCTTATACATTAATAAAATTCAAGAAAATATACAATGGAAATTACCTCATCCAACATAAGCATAAACATAGAACTTCAATAAGCCTTGTAATTCTACAATAAAACAGTGCTATTTAATAAAGAAAAATAAAAACAAAAGGTTTCTAAGCATAAATTACTTTAAAATTTGAATAACTGGAAGATGCATCCTTTGGGAAAAGAGAAGAATGAAAGAGAAAGAGTAGGGGGAAAATGATCATTTTATTAGCTAGGAGAATAAAGGCACATGGCAATTTAAAGGGCATTTTAATATGATGAAATATTCAGAATTTACAGGAGATTAACACTGAGAATATACATAAATATAGTAAGTATTCTAAAGATTCCTGTAAGACAGAAGAAAGGATGACATTGGGAGATGCATTCTCTTCCCCAAATCTATTCAGACATTATTGGAGGGTGTGTTATCGGAGCCCACTGGATGATAGTGAAGTTGCTTGTTTATTCTTGGTTAGGCCAGAAAAACAGCTGATGGACTAAGGCTAGCAAACAGGCAACTGTGGACAGGATATTAGAAACTAGAAACTCCTCAGCAGTGTGCCAGTGTGATGACACTAGAATGTAGGGAATTGTAGATTGGTCTATAATCAGAAAATTACCCACTGAGATGCCATCTGACTAAAGCTGATGGACAAAGAATGGTGGGCTGGCAGAAAACCCTCAAGAGGTTGCTGGCCAAAGGTGGCAGTCAGAATCTTCTATCATTTTGCTGTCAGGAGCTGAGATTGGTCCCTGGGTAAACAGAGGCCAGCTGGGTATTAGTGAATGAAAGCTAGAGAAAGCTGACCTGCAAGCCAGGAAGCATCTCTTGGGAGCTAGTTAGCAGAGTTTGGTGGGGCAGAAAACCAACTTTGTTATATGTTGGCATAAGGAAAAAAAAATAAGAATGTAGTGGTACCAGCTAAAATAGTTTTTGCTCTAAACTTGGGAACCAAATAGGATACTTTCAGTGCTCTAAACTAAAATTCTGTCATGAGAATAATCTATTTTTCACAGGTACAATTCAAGGTTGTTTATGGCATACCTACTGTCATAAGCTTTTTCTAGATTATTTACTATAGAAAGTCAGAATGCTGGGTGTGGTGACACACACCTGTAATCCCAGGACTCAGGAGGGTGAGACAGGAGGATTGGCACAAGTTTGATGCCAGCCTGGGCTACATTGTGAGTTCAAGTCCAGCCTGAACTACATAGTAAGATCCTGTCTCAAAAAAAAGTCATGTATCTTTATCTGGACTCAAACCATTGCTCAGAAAAATAAGATGTGTGACATGTATTTTACTCCATGTCTGAGGCTTATCTATCAGCGTTTCCCACTCTGTGACAATTAGAGAAGGGTGAAGTCTCTCCTGTCTCCTCTTCTCCAAAATTCACAAATCTGACTGTTTTATTTTAATTTCCTCTCCAAACTCAGAGGAGTGCAGGGCTAAACCACTGTGGGGTCACGGGACCATGTTGTTATAACAGTATGTTGGCTACCATGATTAGGAGACCTGAAAGATCAGAAAGTACAGAATTTCTTGTAAAATAAAAACCACTGATAATCTGAAATATGTTGCCATGTGTCAAAAAATTTGGAGAGGACATGTAACCTTGTATATAAGCACAAGAGGTAATTTACTTCAGGATGAAGTTTAGCTGAGGGAAACCCAGTAATCTTCCCACTATAATAATTTCACACCATTCTATCTACCAAACTGGGGTGGCGCTGTGGTCATTTGTTTAGACTAAAACATTCTAGAACTCAGTGTGCTAGAGTCTGAGGTCTCAGGCAAACTAATAGATGGGTTAAAACAAACCAAACAAACTCACATAGTGGTAGGTCTACACCATAAAGTTTTACTAAAATGTGAAAAGGAATGAATTATTGATATGTTAAATACTTTTGATTAATGTTACAGAATTATGATGAGTTTTTACAAGGTCAATTACTAAAATTTATGTAATATTTTATTTGTATAACATTCTTGAAATACCAAGCTATACAGATGAGGAAGAGATTAGCGGTTTGTAGGTGTGTGAGAATGAGTGTTATGAATGGGAAATAAGAACAATACTTATGATTTTTATGGTCTAGTGAGTTTATGTCCCCTCAAATTCACAAAGATGACAGTATTGGGGCAGGTGATGAGGCTGCTGTCCTCTACCCTCGTGAGCAGTATCACTGCTCTTCTGAAAGAAGCCCCAGAGGAAGCTACGCCTCCCTTCCACCATGTGAGTGAGAAATCTGCAGTCTGCAGTGCAGAAGAGGGCCCTCAGAATCCACTCGCACTGGCACTATGATCTGGAAATTTCCAGCCTGAATAATTGTATATAATTATACAATTATTGTATTTATAATTGTATATGTAATTATAGTTATTGTATATAAATGATAAATTTCTTTTGTTTATAAGATACACATCTGGTGGTATTTTGTTGAAGTAGACTAAATGGACTAAGACTGGGAATTTTTTAATATCTCAAGTGTGGTGAGTGTTACATAAATCCAGAGGTTAAAATTGCATAAAACACATACATGTAGAGCATAAGGAAAGTTAAAGTGATACAAAATTTTGGTGAATTGTTACAAAGGAAGGAAGGAACAAAGGAATGAAAAAGAGGAGGGATGGAGAGAGTGAGAAAGGAAAGAAATAAAAAGAAAAGAGAAATAAAGAAAGAAAACAGTAAATAAAACAAGTAAAGAAAGAAGAAAGAAATGGAGTGAGTTGGAAAGAAGGGAGGGGAGGGAAGGAAGGAAGAAAGAAAAACATTAAAAGTCAGATATTATTTGCACAAGATATTTGCACAAACAGAATGTTTTTTATCATAATAAATAACAAAAGATGCACATTTTATATGCTATAAAATTTTGTAAACCAATTTCTGTAGAGAAAGTTGTATAATTCTATTTAATCAAATTCACATTGGGTATCTACATTATTTAAAATACTTTCTTCAAGATATGACTAGGAACACAAAATATATTATGGTCCTACATCTCCCCAGTTTGCTGCTTGTCTTTTAACCAATATATAAAAGCACTAAGTGGAAACATCTGAAATAAATAACACACTTGAAACTGAACACATTTCTGTGTCTCTTGCACATACTTGAACTGTCCTTTTATCCAGAATATCCCTGCTGCATGCGATACCCACCTGGCAGTTACTTGGTGGCTGCATCAGTTATCAGATCAGCCTTCTGGTACTGCCATGTTTGTATTCAAATAACTATTATTTTTCCTAACGATTGACCCAATGCATAAGAGTAGTAATGCTAGCAGTTTAGATATGCAAAAGGAGTTGTAAAGAGCTTTTTATAATTGAAAAGAAGTTCTTGATTTAATAAGAAAAAGAATAATATGCTAAGTTTTTTATGTATATATGTGAAGTGAAAAATGCCTTAAATTATAGGATTTATTACTACCTGAAATTTTGGGCATCTGCTGTCCTTTTGAAATATATTCTCTGAGGAGAAAAGCAGACTACTATAAATATTTACTGCTATATTATCCTTCATAGTACTGCTTTAGAGTGTTCTACCTATTTTGGTATGCTGTACTTTCAATTTCATTTAATATTATGTATTATTCTTATTTCCTTTGTGTCATTCTCTTCGATAGCTGGATTATTTAAATGTGTGTTTTTTAATTTTGAAGCATTTTGAGATTTTCTTGCTGTCTCTCTGTTTTACTTTCTAGTTTGATTTCATTACTGCCAGAGAATATGCTCAACATAATTTCAATTATTTTACATTTGTTGAGGCTTCTTTTATAGCCTTGGGCCTCAGAGAAAGTCTGTTTTTCTGTCTTGGTGCATGTTGGACCCTTGACAGTGGCATAGGAAGACATATTCTGTATTGGGTAAGGGGGACTTGTGTTGTTTAGATCTTCTCTGTTATGTTAGAGACTTTATGTTCTATTTCCAGTTTTGTTTTTGCAAGGAGTCATCTTGTTTGGATCAACACTTAGGTCCTAGTCTATTTTTGTGGGGTATGGTTCCACATACAATGTGATTTTCTGAGGCTCTAAGTTATTGCTTTGTCTGATTAATTTGGCGTAGCTGGAACAACTAGAGTTTCCAATCCTAATTTTTGAGTAGGTAAAATAATTTTGTCCGAGA
Organism: Erethizon dorsatum; assembly: GCA_028451465.1. NCBI lineage: Eukaryota > Metazoa > Chordata > Mammalia > Rodentia > Erethizontidae > Erethizon > Erethizon dorsatum. The sequence goes on along the minus strand of CM051830.1, from coordinate 19,596,649 downwards.
GGCACAGCCTGATGCTTATAGTTGGAGGGAGGATTTCTCAGGCACACATGGCTTGTGACATTATCCTTCTAGCAAAGGCTACCTGACACAGTGATCTAAGTGAAGGAGGGGAATCTCAGCCTCTTCGTTGTGAAGATGTTTCCTGGTTTTTGTAGCAGGATCTTTTTGTCAGTCCCTGAAATTTCTGGCTCTCTTGGTAGAAATGTAGAGCCTGAGGGTCTGCAAGGAAAGCATTGTGCTTCTGTCTTATTTTCTTGGGAGCTCCTGTCCAATTTTCTTTGCCCTGTATTGGCAGTTGAATTCCCATTTGATCTAGGGACAGATGAGGCTAACTTGGTTAACTTTTGTTGCTAGGAAAATACTAAGGCTACTTTGTCTTCTGTTTGCTTGGTGTTAATATACTTCTTTGGCTGTGATTCTTATTCAGTGTTGGAGTTACAAATTAATTTGCTCTCCAATTTTCACCATTCAGATTTTTCCTTCAGTTGTACTCTTTTCTGGGTTTATAATTGTAATTAGTGAGGTTCAGCAGGGAGTAATGAGTGTACATCATTTTTTCTCATCTGTAAGTTAGTTTCTATTAAAATATTTATTTGTTTGTTAAGTTTGCCTCCTGAGCTTTATCTATTGATATTCTATAATTCTAAAACAGTTTGAATTAAAAAGTAAATTTAACATCAGAAATACAGTATTCTCAATTCTGTGAAAGTAAACCACATTTAAAGTGATATTATCTTGTAGCAAGATATTTTTTAGCATAGTGCTTCCAGATTTAATGCCTTCTGGATAGTGTCCAAGGTGACACTTCATATTAATAAATTTTATTCTACATAAGACATCATTTTAGTATGGTTCTCTTGTTCACAATTTAAGTATCATTAATGATCCTTACTCTTGGAATTATGGTTTGAAATAATAAGCAGGCCTTTGGGTATTGTGAACAGTGTGAACCATGAAAATGACTGTAAAAGATGGATTGCTAATTTCAGAATTAAGAGCTGTACTGGAAGAAGTTAATATGAAGCAAAAATAGGTTATAAGAAGTGATTATTGCAAGAAACAATAACAATCCTAACAGAATATAGTCTTGAAGAAATTGAAAAGTTCAAGAAATATAAACTCATTAACTTTTAGAACATTTTCTGGCAAAATATCATTGGATGGAAAGCTTCATGTTTTACATGGCTTGGCAAATGGGCCAGCCAGAGCTATCATAAATATGCTTTGAAATATGGGACAGCAACCAAAGTCTGTAATTACAAGAAATAAACATAAATTATACATTACTTAAATGATAAAACTAGAAAACTCATTTCAAATTTTTTCTTTTTATTCATGGCTTTAGTGCCCATATACTTAAAAAGTTCAAAAGCACTTACCAACATTCAGTCCTGGATTTTATGACCAAATATGTGCAAAAAGTTTGAGTTTTAAAGGGTTCTTTTGTTGAAATTAAAATATTCATTTATATTTTGCTTGCTTATTTTTCAAATAGAAAATGAAAATAAAAATGATCCTTTAGGAATACATGTGGTTCTTCATTAAGCCATGTGATTTGTGATTTTACTGTAGTATAGTCTTCAGTATTATGAAAAATTTTATTAAGATATGATTTCTCTAGGAAAGCAAATATGAAAAAGCAGTCTGACTACTCTAGGTAGTTTTACTTTTAAATGGGATTGATTAAAACTTGATAAATGTGGTGAGTGCTTACTAAATACTAGTTATTAAAAATATTCATTACATTATATTACATTATATTACATTGAAACAGTTAAAATTGTAATATGACTACCCAAGTTCATGGAAAAATAAAGCAGTAAAATCTAGTAAATTTAAATAGGTATGACATTATATGTAAATACATATACATATATATATACTTATACCTATGTGTGACTCTACTTATGTAGGAATTAAAAATGTATATAATAAGTAAAAATGGATGCAAAATTAGCACTATCTGAGTACATATAGGTTTTGTATAAGTGCAATCTTGTGGAAAGAGTACAGATTTATACTCAGAGAAAATTGTATTTGAACCTAGAATTATTAGAGATTAGATTTGATGACAAATATAAAATACTTTATACATTAGCTTGTGTATTGTAAATCTTCATGTATCTTCTCAATCACCAAACTAATAACAACAGCGTCTTCAATAATCTGGCAAACTAAAGAATAAGTAAAGTTGGCCATTCTGGAAAGCTATTTGTATCCTGTGCAAAATCATTCTATTTAAAAGACATTTTCCAAAAGACAGCAAAAAGAGCTTTTACAAACATTTATTAGCATATATGTTTTCATAGCACAATAATATAAAAGAATGAGAATAGCACAAATGCAGAACTGATGCTTGCATATGTTATGATACCTGTATATCTTGCTGGGTTAACAACTAACATTAAATTTTATAAAGAATTATGTATAATACAAGTGGTTAAAATATTATATATATGCACACATTTCCACTTCTATGAAGAATATTATTAAAAATAGTAAAAGGGATCACTTTATTACCTCTACTTGCAAAAATCATACTATTTGTGTGATGCTGTTTAGTTATCTAAGAATATGACAGTAGATTTCAGTTATTTATGTATTTCGGTTCTCCGTTCCTCTAAATTTTTCCTTGTTGATGGTATGAAATCATTAAGGTATTAGGGGCCCAATATGTTATTTTCTTGAAAATAGTACCAACTTCAAAGAGTGAAAAATATGTAAGAAAACACAAGCCTCTCTAACTAGGGAAATTTCAGGTACCTGGCTGATACATAAAGGCATATTTTCATTATTGCTCGGTCTTGCTTTCAAATTACCCCAGAGAGGGCAGTATTTACTTCTGTCTTTTAAAGATTGACTTTAATTACAGTATCCACAAATAAGTAAATTTGCCTATAGGTCATATAATAAATTATATGGGTGATATGAAAAGTAAGACATTGAATCCTCCCTTCATCTTTATCTCCTATTTCCCAAAAATGCCTACATATTTTGATTTTTTGGTCTTGCTCTTTTTTTCTTTGTGTTTAGATTAAAGGAGTAGCATGCTTGTGAGGCAAAGAAAGCAAGGAATAGAAACGAGCTAAATAAGATAGTGTGAAATGATTCTGAAATCTATTGAAATAGGAAGTGTTGTGGATCCTTCTTTGTATTTAAAAATTAAATGTTTCCATATGAATTTTAGGATTGTTTTCTCTAGTTCTGTGAAGAATGCTATTGCTATTTCGATTGTGGTTACATTAAATCTGTATAACAGGTTTGGAAGTATGGTCATTTTCACTATATTGGTACTGAGTATCCAAGAACAGGGGGTATCTTTCCATTTTCTGAGGTCCTCCTCAATCTCCTTTTTCAGAGTACCATAGTTTTAATTATAGCAGTCTTTCACTTCCTTGGTTAGATTGATTTTACTTGATGCTATTTTGAAAGATATTGTCTCCATAATTTCTGTCTCAGTAAGTTTAAAATTGGCGTACAGGAATGTTGACTTTGTTTCCTGCTATGGTACTGAATTTGCTTTTTTAATTCTAGGAGCCTTTTGGTGGAGTTTTTTGTAATCATCTGTGTAAAGGACCATGCCATCTGCAAATAACAAAAATTTAAATCAATCCTTTCCTATACATATCATTTTTATTTCTTTCTTTTTCATGATTGCTCTGCTTAATATTTTGAGAATTATATTGAATAAGAGTGGTGATAGCGGACACTCTTCTTGTTTCTGATTTTATAGGGTAACTTCAGCTTCTCTCCTTTTAATATGATATTGGCTGCTGCTTTGTCATAGATGGCTTTTATCAGATTGAGATAACTATTTTCCTTAGGGTTTTTATCATGAATGGATGTTGGATTTTGTGAAATGTTTTTTCTACATCTATTGAGATGATCACATGATTTTTGTCCTTGCTTCTGTTTATTTGGTGTATTACATTATTGTTTTGCATATGTTGCATCCTTGAGGTGAGTTTACCAGTATCTTTTTCAGGATTTTTGCATCTATGTTTATTAAAAAGATTGGACCATAGTTCATTTTATTACTTGGGTCTTTTTCTGGTTTAGGAATCAGAGTAATGGTTGCTTCCAGGAATAACTTTGGGAGTACTGCTTCCCTTTCAATTTTATTAAAGAATTTGAAGAGTATTGGCATTAGACCTTCTCTGAAGTTCTTGTAGAATTTGTCAGTGAATCCATAAGGATGTGACCTTTTCATGCTTGGTATTTTTAAAATTTCTTTTTCCACTCCATTGACTCAGGTTACTCAAAATTTTTATTTTTTCTTTGTTCAGCTTTGGTAGGACATATGTACCTAGAGATCTTCCCATTTCTTCTAAATTTTCCATTTTATTAGATTACAGGTCCTCAAAATAGTCACCCATGATCTGAAGTTTGGCAGAATCTGTTGTGATTTTGCCTTTTTTTAATTTCTAGTTGTATGGATTTGTGTACTTTCTTTCCTCATTTTGTTAAGATTGGCTAAGGGTTTATTTTATTTAATCTGTCAAAGAACCAGATCTTCATTTAATTGGTTCTTTGCATTTTATTTTTAGTTTCAAATTCATTTATTTCTGCCATAGTCTTTATAATTTCTTTCCTAGTACTAGGTTTGGGTTTGGAGTGTTCTTGATTTTCTAGGACCTTGAGAAACATTATTAGGTTATTTATTTGAGCTTCCTCTGTATTTCTTATGGGGGCATTTACTGCTATAAATGTTTCTCACAGGACTACTTTCATTATGTCTCATAGGTTCTGGCATTTTGTACTAGCATCATCATTCGATTCTAGGAACAAATTTCTTCTTTAATTTCTTCTGAGACCCACTGATTATTCAAGAGTGTATTGTTTAATTTTTATGTGTTTACATAGTTTCCATGGCTTCCTTTGTCATTGATTTCTGGTTTAATTACACTATTATTGGATAATATGCACGAAATAATTTCAATTCTTTTGCATTTACTTAAGTATGCTTTATTGACTAGTATGTGGCTATTTTGGAGAAAGTATCATGTGATGCTGAGAAGAATCTGCATTCTGTTTTTATTGGGTGGAATACTGTAGTTATCAATTAAATCCATTTGTTCAAAGGTTTGGTTCAACTCTGATATTTCTTTCTTGGTTCTTTGTCTAGTTTGTCTTTCTATTTGTGACAGGAAGGATATCAATAGGATATTGAGGTCTCTTATTACAATGTTATTGTTATTTATCTCATTTTTCATGTCCAAAGAAGAGATCTAGAATAGCAAAAGCAATTCTGGGCAAGAAGGAAAAGGCAGCAGGCATCACAATCCCAATCTTCAAGATACACTACAAAGCTACAATATAAGAACAGGATAGTACTGGCAAATAAACAGGTTTGTAGATGAATGGCACAGAAGAGAGGATGCAGAGACAACTCTCAGGTACCTTATCTTTGATAAAGGGACCAAATACTTTTGATGCTTAACCTAAAGGTAGCCTCTTTAATGAATGGTGCTGGGAAAACTGGCTATCCACATGCTAAAGATTGAATAGACCCATATCTCTGAACATACACTAAACTAAAATCAAAATGGATCAAAGATCTAAATATTAAAACAAAAACACTCAATCTACTGGAAGACAAAATAGGTAAAACTCTTGAAACATAGGCATAGGCAAAGACTTTCTGAACAGAACTCTGGTTACACAAGATATTCTACCAAGAATCAACAAATGGATTAAATTATTTGAAAAAGCTTCTGCAAACCAATGGAAATTGCCTATAGAGTGAAAAGAAAACCTACAGAATTGGATAATAAAAACGTTTGGTGAGCTATTCATTAGGATCAATATTTAAAATATGTAAAGAACTCAAAAATTAGACTCTCCAAATTTAGAGATCCAAATTTATAGGGAGTTGGCATACCTTAGTGCTGATTTTTCATTCCCTGTCTCTTCCTTCCCTCCTCTTTCCACCTCTTGGTCCCCTTTTTCTCTGTATTAATCTCCTTGTTTTCTGTTATTAGTTGGCTCTATAATTTATTATATATTTTGGGTTTTTCATGTAACAAGCTTGTGGATCTGATTTATTTCACTTGATATTATGCTCTTAAGGTGCATCATATATATATATGTATGTGTGTGTGTATTTGTGTGTTTACTGAATAAAAGAAATATGACTATCTTCATTATTATAGAAACTGTTATTTAATAATATTAAATGTGTAATAGAAATATTTAGTTGTCTGAATTATCATATTTTTACAGTTGTGTTTGAACATAAATTTATCTTTTTCCTAAAAATTTTCACAAATATTAATGAAAACATTTTCTAACATGTTTTAAAACTTGTAAGATCTGCAGTGATTTATCATAATTTTCCTTTCTTTTCATTTTGAATCAGTCCTGTCAAAGTTTATCAATTTTCTAACATTTTTCAGAAAACAAGTATCTATTTTGCTGATTCTCTATGTACATGTATATATTCTTTTTTACTTAAATTCTGCTTTTCTTATATGTCTTTCTAAATGTATTGGTTAATTGAATTTGGATTTCTTTGCTGCTGACAGTTTGATTATATTTAAATCTGGATCTCTGGATTCATCCTATTTGTAGTTCATTGAACTCCTTTCACACTCTGCATTGAATTTGGGAAGTTTAAAAGCTATTATCTGATCTTATATTACATATTCCTTCATGTCCTCATTTTACAGGATTTCCATCGAATATGTTGATGTGCTTAAATATGTGTCACAGGTATCCTGAAGGTGTGGTTTTCTTTTAAAAAATTGCTATTCTGTTTCTCAGTCTAGATAACCTTTATTGACATATCTTCAAAATCACTATTTTTCCTTCTGCCAGTAGAACTCTATTTAACTCCTCTAATGAATATGTAATTTTTCATTGTATTTCTCAGCTCCAGCATTCACTCTCTTTTATATGAATTAGGTAGATATGTATATTGGTATATGTTTCATTAGATAGTTTCATACATTATTTCCGTAGATATGCTAAATTTTAGTTCTTTGAGCACAGGGATATCAGGTGGTTTAAAGTTTTGCCTGGTAAGTCCAATATCTAGTCTTCTTTGAGGACAGTTTCTATTGACTACTTATTTCTTGCATATGGAAACGTGCATATGTTTCTTTCTGTGTCTCATAATTTTGTTGATAATGATTCTTTTTAAATAATTGTATGTGACAACACTGAAAATCAATGCTTCCTCCCCTCTGAGGTTTTATTCATAGAAGTATAATAAAACTTCAGTCTGAAAAGCAATGGTTGATAGAAAAGAGATGACAAGGCTATGGATTACTTACAGTGTATGGTAATAAATTTTTGTTAATTATATTATTATAATAAGTAATGTTCATAGTTTTACCAAAATCAAATTACATAAAGCAAAGTTAGTAGATTTCAACTCCCTTTAATTGAAAGTTCTATTTTATGCGGGCATTTTGGTAATTTTATAAAACTCTAACATGTCCCAGAAAAATGTTTTAAACTTTATATTATTATATCTATTTAAATTACTATTCAAGAAAATATAAGAAGTATTATATAAAGATTCTCTTTAAATTCTAGATTGATAATTAAATTAATAAAATAAATATGTGAAATGTCTTACTTAGAGCATTTTAGTCTCACAGCAAAATTGAAGGGAAAGTACAGAAAGACTTTATGCAGTACACATCCCAGCCATCTTTTCTGACTGCCAACACCTTGTATCACACTGGTGCATTGTAACAATCTATGCAATTACATGAACACATTATTATCACTCAAAGTCACCACTTAGGTTATAAATGCTTTGATTATTGTATGCCATTTTGAAGTGATAGCAACTTTATATGTTCACAAAGATAACAGAAACAGAGAAAAGTATACTAATAAAATGTTTTACACTAGCATTCCATTTTTCCACTTAGAATATTGTTATTCCATTTTCTACTTTTCTGTAATGCATACTTTTTAAAATATACATTAGTTGTCATTATTTTTGTTTTGAATTTTGTCTTGATACTAAAGATACATTTTTTTTGCTTCATGATTACAATATTAAATTATTCTGAACTTTTTGTCCGTTATTCTTAGCAGAAAGTTTTATATCTTTGAGAGCTTTCTTCTTACTCATTTATGTCTCTCTCAGTTTGAAGAACTCCCTTTAGCAATTCTTATAGGATAGGTCTGGTGCAGATATATTTTCTCAGTTTTTGTTCTGGAATGTCTTTGTCTCTCTTTCATTTCTAAAGAATAGCTTTGCTACATATGGTATTCTTGGCTGGCAGATTTTTTTTCTTCAGTACTGTAAAATTCATATGCTTCTTTTTCCTAGTTCATGAAGTTTCTGCTAATTCTGGTAGGGAAAGTAAGACATCCTATAAGTTACTTTTAATCCTCTGGCTGCCTTCAGAAACTTTTCTTTATCTTTTATTTTGAGGGTTTGATTTAATATGTCCCAGAGTAGAAATGATTAAATTAGAACTGATTAGCGATCTTTGACCTTCCTGCCTCTGGGTATTTGCACCATTCTCTAGGTTTAAAATGTTGAATTATATATTTTCTTGACTAAGCTATCTACCCTTTTGGCATTCTCAAAATCCTGTTGAATCACAACAACTCATGTGTTTGCTTTTCTATTGTTTCCCTGAAGTTGACATAGCTTCATTTTGTTTTTTCATTGTTGTTGTTCAGCTGTTTATTTTCAAGTAGTGTGGATTCAATCATACTAATTATCTCTTCAGACTGATCTTTTTTAATCAATGCCTTCTATATGATTTTGAATTTCACTTGTAGTGTTTTTGAAGCTCAATGATTTCTTTTGATTTTTAAAAAATTGTTTCCATCTTTCTGTTAAATTTTTCTTTTTAAATTTGAGTCATTTCTCTTCTTTCTTGAAACTCTGCATTTTCTTTGAAGTTTCCCAAAGAAGGATTCTTCCAAAGTGGTTACAGTGTGCTTCATTTTTGGGGCTTTATTTTGTCTGTGAAATGAGGTCATGTGTCTGTGTAAGTTCTTAACATTTATTGCTGTGCAACATTCACTGCACATTGAAGGATTAGGTATTTATTCCAATATTTTAATATTGTTTTATTTTTGCTTATCTTTTCAGAAATTCCAAGCAGGCTGCTGATTTTCTCTGAGACTTTAGTCACTTCACCTATTTCAGTACTAGATGACACCCTAATTCTACCACTGCCATGAGTTTGCTGTTGATGTATTGTCGCTGTTTCAGAACTAGAGGGCAACTCAAGCCCATGTGTGACACAAATCCAAACTCGTGTTGTTTAGCATGAACTAATGAAATACCTAAAAATAGTAGTTTGTTCTTTAAAGCCTATCCCCTGGACAGGGCAGGACAGATACTTTCATCCACAGACGCTCCCCTGTAATCAATCAGTGTGGAATTCTTTCTATCTGCAAGAGATTCACCATGGATGGTGCAACATTAGATTCCTATGCATAAATTTATATATACCTACATGTTGCCCATCCAAGCAGACTGTATCAGCCAGGTTTCCATCACTATAATAACATACCCAAGGCATTACTATATAATGGATGTTTGTGAAGTTAGGTTATTTAGTTAATGAAAGGCACATTTATCTATGTATTTAATTTGTGTTGGCTTAATGCTATGTTTGACATTTTAAAAAATGAGTATAAACTACCATAGTAATAGGCTAAATAAGAAATTTCAGAAGATCCTGTTAATAAATCTAGACATAGCATTTGAAAAATACAGCACTCATTCATGATAAAAACTCCTCAATAACTAGGATCATAGAGGAGTATAGAGTATCTGTTTTATGAAAAAAACTACAAAACAAGAATGTCCCTCCTCAGCACTACTTTTCAATATTGAACTAAAAGTCCTTGTCAATTCTATAAACTGGTAATGGAAATAAAAGTTATTATTTTCTAGGAAGAAGAAACAAAACTTGCCCTGTTCATGCAAGTCATGAATTTCTATGTGGCAAATCTGAAATCATCATCATAAACCTCCTGCAATAGACAATTATAGAAATACGAATTACAGCAATAAATATGTGAATTTTAAAGTGAAAAGCACAATATCATTATTTTGTACTTAAGGATAAATTTATAAAATGAGTACGAGATGTATACAAGGAAAAGTAAAACTCTCTGGTAAAACTAGAGATAAACAGACACTTAGATAAATAGATATTTGGTGTTCATGAATAGGAAGACTCAATATTTTCAAAATGTCAGTTCTTCCCAACTTGATGTATAGATTTCATACAATCTCAGTCAAAATGTAAACAAGCTATGTTGTACACTTCAATAAATTTGTTCTAAAGTCCATATGAAGAGGTCAAGGACCCCAAATAGCCAAAAGAGTATTGAACAACAAGTTTGCAGGCCTGTCTACCTGACTTCAAGATTTATTATCAAGTTTCAGTAATCAAGATAACATCATATTTATAAAAATTCAATGTGCTAGAACATGGATCTCATAAATAGACCCACGAAAACATAATCAATTATGTTTAATGAAGGGCAGTTTCCACCCAATAGAGATGATATATGTGGTGGATTAACAAATGGTCAACTCGTAACACCCAGCTGAACTAAATCAGTGTGGTTCTGGGTGTGGAAGGCCCACCTGAGAACTATTACCAATAGCGTAAAAGCAGAACTGGAGGGGACGATTGTATGCTGTTGATTCTCCTTGTCATGCTGGTTTTCCTGTTATGAACTTGGCTGTTATCATCAGATGAGCTTGGATCCTGACTGTCACTGAGGATGGCTGTGCTTCTTTTCAGGGGAGCTCTGGTCCTTACCTTAATCATTGCTTCCTGACTCCAGTGCAGATACCTCAGCCTGCTAGCACAGATCCTTCAACCTGCTGGTGCAGATTTTCTAGCTCCCACCACTGACCTTTGGGCCTTCCTAGTGCAGATCCTTGATACAGACATGCATGAGACATTGCCATGAACTCTAGGCCTTCAGCTGGACTTGTGCAGGACACTGCCATGGGATCCAGGCCCTCAGCTGGATTCTCTATTACACTCTTTAGATCTCCTGCACTCTTCTGCATTTGACTCTCTGGGTGTCAAATTTATCGAAGTGTATAAAATAATCCTATAAATTATGTGTCCTGTATTAAATTTATTCCCCTGTAAACCCTGACTACCATAATATATTTTATTAAAGAAATTGTGTTGAAACAACTGAAGATCCATATGCAAAAAAAAAAAAAGTCTTGATTTAACCCTCACATCTTTCATAAAAATAAACCCATAGTGGATCACGGACCTACTTGTAAAATATCTAACAGTAAAACTTTTAGAAGACAACAGAAAAAAATGAAGATCACATGAAGTTTGTTGATGACTTTTAGATATGACACACAAAGATTTATGAAAGAAATAATTGATAAATTGTTCTTCATTAAAATTAAAATAATTCCATTCTCTGAAAGACCTCTACTTTTTTCTTTCTTTCTTTCTTTCTTTTTCTTTCTTTCTTATGGTGTGTAAACATCAGTTTATTAAAACTGTTTTAAAGCTATTAGAAAGGTCTTATAAAGAATATTTTAATCTCAAGACATGGTGTAAATACAATTTCTACTGATCGCCTTGATCATATCAAATCTTGTACTAGTCTGGACTACTTTTATTTTTTTAAATTTATTTATTTATTTTTTTTTGTGGGTACCAGGGGGTCGACCTCAGGACCTTGCGCGCCAGCAGGCGCCCGTGCCGCTGAGCAATATCACCGGTCCCTTTTTTGTATGTGGGTTCTGGGAGTCAAACTCGGGCCCTCACGCTTGCCGGGCAGGCGCTTAAGCCGCTGAGCCATCTCACCGGCCCCATGGACTACTTTTATTTTAGTGATTGTTGTTTCCATAAGTTTTACAATATAACTCTACTCCAATTGGAAAAACTTTGACAACAGAAACTTTCCATAAAATTAAAGTCAATGTTTATCAGAATTTATTGTATATTATGGTAGTCAAAAGCATTTAATTGACAACAATTATTACAAAATTGCCTATAAATACTTATTGTACATAAAATGATAAATAATTTCTTTTAAATATTTTATTAATTTCCCAGCAAAACTAAGCAGAAATTGTCTTAAATGCATTAGGTAAAGTAAAAATAACTTATATAAATTCTTACAAATTTCCAGAAAATATATGCCTCTTGGCCAATTTTTAATTTTTTTGGATGTATTTGACCAGTTTTGATTGGTAATTGTCTATATTTATTTATTTTTAATATTTTTTATTTTATGAAAAATAAAACAAAGTTTTGTAATCAAATGAGAATAACAATTTTTATTTTACTCTGTATTGTTATATTCAAAGTAGTATATCTATCTAATCATAGATACATTTCTCCCCATCAAAAGAAAGTTTTACTTCAAAAGAGCATATTCTTGATTTTAACTTTGAAATTTTTTTCTTTCTCCTGAAAATTTTGGTATACAAATTGAATAGTTGATACTTACTGTCCCCAGCAAGTAAACTATTTCTGCTATCATTAGTAATCTTCTAACATGTCCAGTACTCAGAATGGTTTCCCACATGATGCACACAAATCATTTGTTTGTATACTTGAGAGTTACCTCTACATACAAATGTATAATGCAAACTAAATATCCATTGGTTGGTGAAAATATGCCATTTGTGTATGCAGTTTAAATGTTTTTGAAAATCATGATGTTAATGTGCAATTATCTGTTGCTTTCGTCATATATGCTTTTTGGGTTGTTCTTTGTTTTTTGTCTGAACAATCTTTTCTGTTTTTAGAATATAGCATTATTCTATACAATTTTAGTTCCCTCATACATACATGTTTTTATCATATCAATCACACTTTTAATCCAACCAATATGTATTGCCTTGTAAAAATTCACAGAGAATCAACGTATTTCAGTGAATCACTACCCAAATCTTGTTAAGATGCACCTGTTTTCCCTACTTAAAATTTCTTAGTTCCTTATTTACCCATGAATTAAATGTTGTTTCCAAGTTGGAGAAAAATATGTCCCAAATAGAGGACACAATTTGATGAATTTAACTACTCATTTCTCCTTTACTCTTATAAAAAGCTTCCTTCCACTAGGCCACGAGAAGTAAAATTTTAGTTTCTCCACAGTGCACTTTTCTATTACCACTTAAGTACCAAAACAAAGAACAATTGTTATAATTGCCTAATAAACACTAGCTTTTTCGTGGCCAGTTCAAAACTACTATTTTAAAATTTGATCCCATTTGTTCATTTAGAAAATACTTTTTGAGCACCTGATATGTCAGTCAGTCTTCTAAATACTTACAATGTGTTAGTAAACAAAACAAGAATCTCTACTGTCTTGTACTGTAGAAGATGATAAAATGAAGCACCATAACAAAACTAATTTTATAGTCTATTAGAAGGTAATGAATGCTTAGAAAATTGAAATAGTTTGAATGAGATTAAAGGAATAGCATAGTGTGAGAGAGATAGAAGATCGTGTAAAAGAATAAAGAGAGAAAGCCAAATTGAGAAGATAATTAAGCAAAATTGAAGTTAGACAACCATATATATAGGAGAAATCAGTGCAAGCAGAAGGAAGAGTCAGGCAAAAGCCAGCATTGGGGATCGTAATACATATGGCAGAAGCAGCAAAAAGCTGGTGTGATTGAGGCAGATGGGAGTAGTAGGATTTGAGTTCTAAGCCATAAGCTACTGCCTCTATTTTTGTTGTTTTTCTTAGTCACGACACTTCAAAAACATTCCATCATTATGCTCACTAGTCCTCCTTCTTCTCTCAGTCCTTCAATTGTATTGAAGTGCATGCAGAGTACTATCTTTTGCTCAAAGAGATTCAATTAGCTTCCAATTGCTTCTAGTATTTTCCATATTTCTTCAAGAATACAATTAAAAGGATGTTTTAAGAGTTGTTCATTGGTATTTCTCTGATAATGAATATGATTAGGAAAGAGAGTTAAGTGTTAAATGAAGTAATACGAATACGTGAAATATCTAGTTTGCTGTAGACATCTTTTTTAATCAAACTTTAACTGTTACATCACTTGTTTTATGCTTCATTTTTAAAACTATTAAACATGAAACACAATTTAAATTGAAAGAAGAAAACATGAAGGTTATATATTTTATTTAGAAGCAGAAATTTCTTTTTTGAATGAGCATGTGCGTTTCAGTAATTTCTACCTGTCTAGAAATAAACATGGTAATTGCTACGAGGGTAGAATTAATTCACATAAATTAATTCTCTTAAACAACTAAATAGCCAAAGGTAATAGGTTATTTTTTCTTCTTTTTTTCTTTATTCTTTTTTTTTTTTTTTTCTGGTACCAGAAATCAAACTCAGGATCTTGTGCTTGCCAGGCAGGCTCTGTGCCACTGAGCTGTATCCCCAACCTGGTACTAGGTTATTTTGACCATTCACCCACCATATTTTGTTAGAGTATGTGAATTTCTATGACCGATTTTAACACCTTCTATGTACGATGTATATATAAATAAAAATCTTTACCACTATCTTCTATCTTTAAGGTGACTTGCCATTAAATTATTTTCTCCCATTTCTGAATTTCTTTGAAAGTTGCCATAATGACCTATTTTGAAATATTTATTAACAGGACATATTTTTACAAGATGTAAGTTTTTATTAAATTTCATACAAGCACTGACCGCACTATTAATTTACTCTGAATAAATAAATGTAAATGAAACAATGAACTGAATTAAGCATAAAGTATTTCATAATTAAACCCCATATTAAAGACTTTGGACTTCTCTCTGTAGGTTATGGAATATTAATAAGTATTTTTGTAAGTATCATTTTCCTTTTCTAAATGTACAAGTGTATAAAATGCTGTAAGTTACTGAAAACATTAGGGAAGCTGTTCTATAATTCCATAACACAGAAAAAAAACTGTTTATAGTTTAGAATATTTATAGTTAATGTGTTTCAAGGCATCTATTAAATAGATGGATAGAATGAATCATTTAGAAATATACTCCAAAATTTAAGAATATAGTCATATTGTTTTGTAAGTTTAAGTTAGTAACATATTATACTGGTTGACAAAAATTAATGTCCTTCAATCTAATTTTTGAAATACAGCCTGTCACAGGAAATTATTCAGATTACTGAATACCCCAAATCTCTATAACAGATACGTCTTTAAAGATCTCTTTGCATTTAATCACATTCTGAGGTACTAGGGTTTTTGATTTCAACAAATGAATTATAAGGGCCTACAAATAGGTCTATAACAATTGTATTTATAAAAATAATTTTATTTTGTCTTGGGTTTTATTTTCTTCTTATTATTTTTACTATGAGAATAATGACATTTTTATTCTATTAATTGCAAAAGGAAATGAGAACGAAAACCTAGTTCTCTTTTACAGAATCTAGTTTTCTGTTTCAATTTTCCATTTTGTTCTATATTTTTTCATTAAGTTAGTAATCTGTGGATACCCTCTGACTTGTTTCTATTGTGTTTTTGGTTTATTAGTACTTGGATTTATCTCCTCATGTGCAAAAAATTTATATCCGGATGTTCTTTATGAAAATCCAGAGATAATATGAAATTCTGAATTTCTACCATCTGGTTTCATTAGTATTAGAGGAAGAATCCTTCAATGGACTCATGATTTGATTTCAGTATTTTTAGGAGTTTGTTTCAAAACAATTTTCCTTCGTCATAGGGCTAAGTCTTCAATGTTAGCCAAATAACCAGGCTTTCTTCCCAGTAATTCCTTTTAGGTCTTCTACTTACTCCAGCAGAACTTCAAATAGATATTTTTATCTTGTTTTGTTTTTCCTCCATTTTTTTTGTTGTTGTTCTGAGGAAGTGTGATATAACTATACATCCATACTTATGTGTAGAAGTAAAATTCTCCAAGACATTTAATTGTACAAATAAATCTTTTGTAAATAAATGTTAATTTCAGAATTATGTTGAGATGAGCAATTAATAAAACTATGAAAATCCTAAACAGAGTTACAGTTAAGTAAATTTTTATAACACAAACAAATGAATATTAATCATACAAAAAGTTTTTAAGTATAAAGAATGTGCAAACTCTAATGAGTCTTTTCATTGATCCTGTTGATAATTGAGTAATGTTTATGTGTAACTGCCATCTTGTCATTTACAATAAAAAATGACATATTTTATGATTTTCAGACATATCATCCTATAAATTCTCAGCCATATCTTTACATTAAGCATATTTTTCCAGCTAAATTAACTTTCAAAAGTTTATTTTAGATCAAAAGCATAAATTTTATTTAATGGATTTATTTTTTTTTTAATTTTATTTTAAAGAGAAGAAAAAACAAAACAAATCAAAAGAAGAACAAATTTTCAAAACAACATAATAGGAGGGTAACAATGGTTAATACATTGCGTATTACTATCTTTAAGTTAGTTATTCAGGACACCAGACATTAGCATTTAATTATCCAAACATTATTGGCACAAACCTTACTCTTCAATGAACTAAGTAAAAATCGTAGTGTATCTATCTTAACCATCTTATATATATATATACAATTTTTTTTCCTTTTCCCTTCTTTCTTTTCCCTATTCCAGTCTCTCTTTCCTTTTGACCAGTTTCTTTTTGATTCACCATGTCTATTGTACATTTTGGATCTTATTTACTCTTTCAGTTTCTCATACTAGAGAGACAATACGATGCTTACACATGTGCTTCTGGTTTATTTCACTTATGAGTATTTTCTCGAGTTGCATCCATTTACCTATAAAAGTCTCCAGTTTATCCTTCTTAATGGCTGAATAGTACTCCATTGTATAAAAATACCACATCTTTCTTATCCATTCCTCAGTTGATGGGCATTTGGGTTGTTTCCAAGATCTGGCTATTACAAATTGTGCTGCTATAAACATGGGTGCACATATATCGCTGTGGTATGATGTTTTTAATTCTTCTGGGAAGATGCCCAGAAGGGGAATAGCTGGGTCAAATGGCACCTCCAACCCTAGCTTTTTGAGGAATCTCCACACTGACTTCCACAGTGGCTGTACCAGTCGACACTCCCACCAACAGTGGAGAAGGGTTCCTTTTTCCCCACAGCCCCTCCAGCATTTGTTATTAGTTGATTTCTTTATAGTAGCCATTCTTTCTGGGGTGAGATGGTATCTCAGTGTTGTTTTAATTTGCATCTCTCGAATGACTAGTGATGTTGCACATTTTTTTGTATATTTATTTGCCATTAGTATTTCTTCATCTGAGAAATGTGTATTCATCTCAGATGCCCATTTTTGGAGTGGGTCTTTAAATTTGGGAGGTCTGATTTTTTTGAGTTCTTTATATGTTCTCGATAGTAATCCTTTGTCTGAGGAACAGCTGGCAAACATTTTTTCCCACATTGTGGGTTGTCTCTTCACTCTGTTGGTGGTTTCTCTTGCTGTGCAAAAGCTTTTTAATAAGATGAGATCCCAGTTATTGATTCTTTGGGATAGTTCCCATGCGGTTGAGTTTTTATTCATAAAGTCTTTGCCTACACCAATGTCTCCAAGGGTTTTACCTATCCTACCTTCCAGCAGATTTAATGTTTCTGTTTTAATATTTAGATCTCTGATCCATTTTGAATTTAGTTTAGTGCATGGTGAAAGATATGGGTCTAGTTTTAATCTTCGGCATGTGTAGAGCCAGTTTTTCCAGCACCATTTATTAAAGAGGCTATCTTTCTTCCAGCGAATGTGTTTGGCACCTTTGTCAAAGATAAGGTGGCTTAGTATGTCTGGGGTTGTTTCAGCATCTTCTAATCTGTTCCATTGATCTTCAGGTCTGTTTTTTTGCCAGTACCACACTGTTTTTATCACAGTAGCTTTATAGTATAATTTCAAGTCGGGGATTGTGATGCCCCCTGCCTTGCCTTTGTTGCCCAGAATTGCCTTTGCTATTCTAGGTCTCTTCTGATTCCAAATGAATTTTAGGATTGTTTTCTCTAATTCTGTGAGATATGCTGTTGGAATTTTGATTGGAATTGCATTAAATCTGTATAACAATTTTGGAAGTATGGCCATTTTCACTATATTGGTTCTTCCTATCCAGGAGCAAGGGATATCTTTCCATTTTCTGATATCCTCTTCAATCTCCTTTTTCAGAGTACTGTAGTTTTCAGTATAGAGGTCTTTTACATCCTTCGTAAGGTTGATTCCTAGGTATTTCATTTTTTTGGATGTTATTGTGAAAGGTATTGTTTCCCTAATTTCTCTTTCAGTAAGTTTGTTATTTGTGTACAGGAAGGCTATTGACTTTTGAGTATTGACTTTGTATCCAGCTACACTACTGAATTTGCTTATCAAATCTAGCAGTTTTTTAGTGGAGTTTTTGGGGTCTTCTGTGTAGAGTATCATGTCATCTGCAAATAATGATAATTTAACTTCTTCCTTTCCAATCATTATTCCTTTTATTTCTTTCTCTTGTCTAATCGCTCTGGCTAAAGTTTCCAGAACTATGTTGAATAAGAGTGGGGACAGTGGACATCCTTGTCTTGTTCCTGATTTTAGAGGGAAGGCTTTCAGTTTTTGGCCATTTAGTATGATATTGGCTGTTGGTTTGTCATAGATAGCTTTTACCAGATTGAGATAAAGACCCTCTATTCCAATTTTCTGTAGGGTTTTTATCATGAAAAGGTGCTGGACTTTGTCAAAAGCTTTTTCTGCATCTATTGAGATGATCATGTGATTTTTGTCTTTGGTTCTGTTATTATGCTGTATTACATTTATTGATTTACGTATGTTGAACCATCCCTGCATCCCTGGGATGAATCCAACTTGGTCATGGTGTATAATCTTCTTGATGATTTGTTGGATTCTGTTTGCCAGTATCTTATTAAGGATTTTTGCATCTATGTTCATTAGGGAGATTGGCCTGTAGTTCTCTTTCTTAGTTGGGTCCTTCTCTGGTTTTGGTATCAGGGTAATGCTTGCTTCCAGGAATGAATTTGGGAGTATTGCTTCCCTTTCAATTTCATTAAAAAGTTTGAGAAGTAGGGGCGTTAGGTCTTCTCTAAATTTCTTGTAGAATTCGGCAGTGAATCCATCAGGGCCTGGACTTTTCTTTGTTGGGAGGTTTTTAATTACATCTTCAATTTCATTGGTTGATATTGGTTTATTTAGGATTTTTAAATCTTCTTGATTTAGCTTTGGTAATTCATACGAATCTAGGAATCTGTCCATTTCTTCTGCATTTTTCCTTTTTGGTAGAATATAAATTTTCAAAATAGGTATAGATGATCTTCTGGATTTCTGCAGGGTCTGTCTTGCTATCACCCTTTTCATTTTCAATTGCATGGATTTGAGTCTTTTCTTTTCTTTTTTTAATAAGGTTGGATAAGGGTTTGTCAATCTTATTTATTCTTTCAAAGAACCAACTTTTTGCTTCATTGATTCTTTGTATTGTTTTTTTATTCTCCAATACGTTAATTTCTGCTCTGATCTTTATAATTTCCTCCCTTGTACGGGCTTTTGGCTTAACCTGCTCTTCTTTTTCTAGAAGCTCGAGGTTCACCCTTAAGTTGTTTATTTGCGCTTGCTCTCTTTTCCTGATATAAGTATTTAATGCTATAAATTTCCCTCTTAGGACTGCTTTCATTGTATCCCATAAGTTCCGGTATGTTGTACTGTCATTATCATTCAGTTGTAGAAAGTGACTAATTTCTTCTTTAATTTCATCTGTGACCCATTGGTTGTTCAGGAGGATGCTGTTTAATTTCCATGTGTTTAGGGAGTTTTCGTGGGATCTTTTGCCATTGATTTCCAATTTCATTGCACTATGGTGTGATAATATGCATGGGATAATTTCAATTCCTTTGCATTTATTTAAGCAGGTTTTATGAGCTAGTATGTGGTCTATTTTGGAGAACGTCCCATGTGCAGCTGAGAAGAATGTGTATTCTGATGTTGTGGGGTGGAACACTCTGTAGACATCTACTAAGTCCATTTGTTCAAAAGTTTGGTTCAGTTCTACTATTTCATTATTGATTTTCTGTCCAGTTGATCTATCTTTTTGTGACAGTGGAGTATTGAGATCTCCCAATATAATTGTATTAGTGCTTATTTGATTTTTCATGTCCTTTAGTACTTGTTTTATATAGCTGGGTGCATTGGTATTTGACGCATATATATTTATGATCATTATCTCTTCCTCTTGGATTGTTCCCTTTACCAGGATGTAATGACCATCTTTATCTCTCTGAATCCTTCTTGGCTTGAAGTTCACTTTGTCTGCAAAAAGAATAGCTACCCCTGCTTTTTTCTGGGTTCCTGTGGCATGGAGTATTGTTTTCCATCCTTTGACTTTCAGTCTATGAATTTCTTTCTGAATTAAATGTGTTTCTTGTATACAGCATATTGTTGGATCTTGCTTCTTGATCCATTTCGCCAGTCTGTGCCTTTTGATTGGTGAATTGAGACCGTTAACATTGATGGTTAAAACTGATATGTATTGACTTGTCATGATATTTTCCTGTTGTTGGTTCCCACTCTTTGTTTTTCCGCTTTCCGGCTATTTAATTATTTGCCCTGCCTGGTGGATTCCTTCTGTTGGGGTTCCTATCTCTTTCTAGAATGTCCTTCAGAACGTTTTGGAGTGCTGGTTTGGTGGTCATAAATTTTCTCAGATGTTCTTTGTCATGAAAGTATTTTATTTCTCCATCAATTTTGAAAGATAGTTTTGCAGGGTACATCAATCTGGGCTGAAAATTATTTTCCTTTAGAGCTTGCAATACATCATTCCAAGCTCTTCTTGAATTGAGGGTTTGTGCTGAAAAGTCAGCTGTGATTCTGATGGGTTTTCCTTCATAGGTGATTTGTCTCTTCTCCCTAACAGCTTTTAAGATTTTGCCCTTCTGTTGAATTTCTGGGATCTTGACTATAATATGTCTGGCTGAAGTTTTTTTTTGATCATGTCTAGTTGGCGTTCTGAAAGCTTCACTTATAGAGGTGTCAAATTCCTTTTCTCTTCTAGGAAAGTTCTCCCTGATTATGTCTTTGAACAAGGTTTTAATGTCGTTGATGTTATCTCCTGCTTTTTCATTTATTCCAATTATTCTTAAGTTGTTTATCTTTGAGTCATCTAGCAGCTGTTGAATTGATTTTTCATGGTCCCTTGCTATTTTTAAGAATTTTTCCATTTCATGATCACTAATTGCAAGCCTATCTTCTATATCTGAGATCCTGTCCTCGCATTGGCTTATTCTGCTACAAATACTTTCAATGGAATTTTTTATCTCTTGGATATCTGCTTGAATCTGCCTTATGGATTCCATTTCTTTCCTATGCTGAGCATTCATGGTTTCTATAGTTTTCTTAAGTTCATCTATTTTTTTGTCTGTATCAGCTATAGTGTCCTTAAGCATGGTCTTCGTTGTAGACATTATCTCTGCAGTTATCTGTGAGATTATTTCTGTTTTAATTTTTTCCAGAACCTCATTCAGTTGCTTTGTTGTTACCACTTCAGATAGGCCAGGTGGGTGGCTTTCGGATTGTCCCACCTCGTTGCTCCCTAGGTTTGCCTTTGGTGAATTGGATGTGTGGGGTTGCATCTTGTTTAAGTGTCGTCTCATTTTTTCTTTCTTTAATTCCTGGGGTGATGTTTGCAAATTACCTATAGTAGGTTACTTTATTGCTAGTGTTTAAGATCTTTAGAAGATGACTACTTCTCTGCAGTATCTTCCAAGTGGAGCTTGCTTTTATGTTTTAAGCTTTCTGCCAGATCCTACCTCTTCAATTTGTTGGGTATGCGAAGTTGCTACCTGTTTGGCCCAGTCCTTGATTCTTTGGTACTGTGCCACTGTATTTTCTGTGTCCCTTAGTCAATCTCAATCATGAAATATCAGGAAGGAAAGATGTTTAGAACAATTATTTCACATTTGGCTATAATGTTAACTAAAGCATCAAACACAGCCTAGAAAATGACAGACTGAGCTAACCAGTTATTTACCACTTTTAGCTGTATAGAGTTGCGGTTATATAACAAAATCTAAAACACACCAGAAAAATTATATGCAGTATACAAGTCCTATGTATGTCGATTTTTCCCTGAGGAGTTTAAATTTAAAATGAGTTAAGGAGGAAATAGAGTATTGGGAGAAGAGGAAGGAATTAGATGTAAGGTTAGAGGACCAAGAGGGATCCCACTAAAATTGGGACACTAGTGCAGAGAACAGGTGGTAAAAAGAGAAGGAAGGGATAAAAGGAAGAACAGATCACGACCACAATCACAAAGAAGTTAGAGGCGCTGTTTACACTCATATAAAAAACCAGAGAGAATAATGAAGGAAAGAGCAAATACACATACAGAAACAATAACGAAGATAAAAGCAATAAAACAGACAGATCAAAAATAAAACCCCACCAAAAAACAAAACTAAACAAAACAAAAACAAAAAAACCCTTCGCCAGAACAAAAAACAAATCAGTGAGAAGAAAAAAAAAATAATAAAAAAAATAAAAATAAGAAAAAAAAAATAAAAAAAAATAAAAAGAATCAGTTCCAGGTGTTGACTCTGTTGTAGGCAGTTACCTGTTCTGTGCAGGTCCGTCCCAGTAAGCCAGGAGCGCCCTCTGGCGGGTGGTGAGCAGAGGCACGTACTTTCAGGTAGAGACCAGTCTAGCTCGCCTCCGCTCTCAGCGCCCTTTCACGATCCCTGGGCCTGAGAGGCTCAGCGCGCTGTCTGAGCGCGGATTCCCTGCACTGGTTCCCGCCGCTCTGGTTTTTCGCCATGCCCCCCACAATGGCGCCGGGCCAGTCGCTCTCTGGCGCGGGACAGGTGTGGCTGTGAGTCCAGTCTCGTTCGCCTGCTGACCTCAGCACACTTTCGTGGGCTCAATTGAGAGGCCCTGTGCTGCCCTGTCCGGAGCACAAGTTCCCAGAGCAGTTTCCGAGCCGCTCTGAGTTTTGCCACACCCCCCACAATGGCGCCCGGCCGGTCGCTCTCTGGCGCGGGACAGGTGTGGCTGAGAGTCCAGTCTCGTTCACCTGCTGACCTCAGCACACTTTCGTGGGCTCAATTGAGAGGCCCTGTGCTGCCCTGTCCGGAGCACAAGTTCCCAGAGCAGTTTCCGAGCCGCTCTGGGTTTCGCCACACCCCCCACAATGGCGTCCGGCCGGTCGCTCTCTGGCGCGGGGCAGCTGTGGCTGAGAGACACTCACCGCCGGTCAGCGCCGTTCTCCGCCGCTCCCCTGCCCCGCCGCTGTCTCAGGATCCTCCGTGGGGGCTCCCTGGGCGCCCGCTGCCACCGTGTGTCCGTAGAATTGAGCCTCCGCCGGTGCTCCAACTCCCGGGATATTAGAAGGTGCGCGCGCGAGGTCTGCTCCTTCTTTCCGTCTTCTTTGTTCTTAATGGATTTATTTTTAAAATCTCCCATCACTAAAATATTTTCTTCCAGGAAATTTTTATATTTTATATATCACTGTATTTCATGTTATGTTTCCATTAATTCACATTAAGAAAATAATACAAGTTAATCAGTTTTTGGCTTATTAGGCTTTCTGTCATTTCTTATTTAATAAATTTATAATTTTTCACATAGTATTACAGTATTGTGTGGCCAAAGGATGAGAAGTCCACACTCAAAAACATGTACATATTACATTTTTGGATCAAGTTTCCTTGATAATATAGATGGAAAAAAGAGTAAGAAATGCAAACATAGGAGAAATCCATGCTTCAGGAACACATGAGACCCCCTGAGTTCCACAAATACTCAACAAGGACACCTTCAGGGACATATGGTGACATGTCCTATTCACAATAGGTCTAGTTAGATACAAGAAGCTGCATTTTATGCTGGACTGAAGCCCTTGGGGTTTATAAACACAGACAGAGGAGCTTAGAGCATCAACTTGATTTCAGGTCTTGCATTTAAAAGTGTATTTGCAGAAATACAACTCTTCCATTTCTTTTTCATTGGTCTGTTCACTCTTTTTTACATTTATTAAGTTTATTGGTACAGTTTAGATACAAATAATGATCACATTCATCGTAGGGAACTTGCACCTGTACATGGTACATCTTAGTTCCTCTTTTTTTCTTTCCATTCCCCCTCCCTTCAACCCCTCTTCACCTCTTTAATCCTTGGGATGAGGCCACAGTATCAACCCCTCCCAAAGCAGTGTCCTGCCTCCAGCCTTGCAGGGTCCCCAAAAAGCACAATTCTCATGGGTGTGAATCTTATTGAAGCATCAGACACCTTTCCCTCACAGTTACATGTTTATATTAATTAAACACGTAGGATTAGACTACACTTCTATGGGAAAATATTCCCTTTCAATCTTGTGAAAAAAAGTCAAGTTTGTGTAGATTTCATATTTCCACTTTCAATGAAAGTATAGTATAACATAGTGAAAAATATGAATAACATAAAGGTAAACTATAGTAAGCCCCAAGATAATTGGAAAATATGTCAACTTAAGTCTAATCAATAGAAGAACTACTCAGTAATTTGAAAAGAACTTTTAATAAGAAGAGTAACAAAGAACTGGCTAATAAGAAGACAGCTTTAAAGAGTGCAAGAATATTTCATACAGCTAGCAGTTTCTGTCTTGGACAGCCCTAGAGCACCCAGAGGAATCCTCGTCCAGAGTTGCCACCTAGGTCCTGCTGGAGCAGGCAAGGTGGTGGTGCACTGGATGGCAGCAATGTTGCTGTGATGCCGTACCAGCAGAACTTGCTGGAAATCGACCATCTAGAGTCTTGGATGGTGAGTCACAGGAGTCACTGTACTATAAAACAGTACTTAGTGCTTGTGCAGGAGGAGCTCCCAGGAACTTGTGCCAACTTGTCCGCTGGGTGTTGTTAGCCAATACTCATTTCACTGCACCTTGAAGAGGCCGGAGAAGGCAACTGTCCAATAAGGAGGTGGCTCAGGGTCGGACTGGACAGATTCTCTCCAGCATCCTCTACTGACACAGCTTCTTTGACAGATAGTTAAAAAAAAAAAAAAAATCAAAGAATCCAGGTCCACTTGCACAGAGCGATCAAAAGAAACAAATTTGGAGCCAAGAGACAAAAAATGATAGCCTTCAAAGAAATTTCCATTTTGACACAGGATCAGAGAGACAAAAAAATTATTGAAGCAGAGGACATGTTAGAATGTGAGTTTGGTGTGGCCAGAGTTGTAGATTTTCTGTGAGAAACTTGAAAGCCGGAGGTTTTGCATGAAATTTCCCCTAAGTGTTGGCAGAATTACAAATCACATCAGTCTGCTGGCCAAAGGAAACATACTTGTGAGCCAAATCTTGCTTATTTTGAAATTCCTGCTTAGAATATTGTTCCAATATCTTATAGCATATCTTCCCCCTGTTCTAAGCATAATTCATATTCTGATTCCACCCTGCTAAAACACTTTCAACAGATTGAAACAGCACTCTGAATGGAAGTTTAAGCCGCATTGTGGAATGTAAGTTTCTTATGATCTAGGCTTCACCATCTTTTTCTTCAATTATTCTCTTGTAAATACTCTCTTTCTTTATATAGGCTACAACTCTATGTTTATAAAGAACCTGCCAGTTCTTTGTGAGGACATGATTTAAATTACTAAATTTAATTGATAGTATTGATGAGCCATTGGCCTATTTGCAGTCTAAACAGAAGATGTGCAAGCAGCAACTATGTTTTTTAAAATATGTGGAGGGCCGGTGAGATGGCTCAGAGGCTTAAGTGCCTGCCCGGCAAGCGCGAGGGCCCGAGTTTGACTCCCGGAACCCACATACGAAAAAGGGGCCGGTGATATCGCTCAGTGGCACGGGCGCCTGCTGGCGTGCGAGGTCCTGAGGTCGACCCCCCAGTACCCACAAAAAAAAAAAAATGGAGCATGATTGCAATAATGATCACTTGTTAAATACTATAGAAATCAATTTTTAAACACTTTTAGTAGTTGTTCTTGAGCTTATTATCAATTCGTAGGCATATACCTGCAAACATTTAACATTTCCACAATGGTTCAATAGTTTTAATATTAATGGCCACATTGTTAATTGCATTGCATTTTTGCACACAAAATGTAATTATTAAGATTATTAAAATTTGGAAATAGAAAATATACTTAATTAACATATATAGGTTAATACTCATTAGTTTGCCACACAGGAAGAATTGTTATGAGTACTTCAGAGCCTCATCTTCTGTCTTCACACAGAACCTAGCATATTCTCCCACCTTTGTACTTTTCTCACAATTCTGTAATTTTTGTTTCTGTCTTCTGAACAAAATGACAAACTTCTTAATAGCGACGAAGACATAATTTTTTTTCTTATTTGCAAATACCTGGCTATTATATCACAAATAATCAATTATTAGTGCATGTATGGTTGAATAAATTCCTATTTTTAACTCCTATATCATACCCATAATATTTCATATGACAAAGCAGAAGACCTAGATTTACATATTTTGAAAGAAATGTAAACAATTGTAAGTTTAATGCTATTTATATTGTATATCCAATAACCTATCTTTTTTTAATGATGTATTTTATATTTTCAGATTATTTGATTTTTTGAACAATATAGATGGATGAAGATAATATAAATCTGAAATACTACTTTAAGACACAATTTGAGATATTCTTTAGAAATAGATCTTGAGGGCCGGTGAAATGGCTCAGCAGCTTAAGCGCCTGCCCGGCAAGCGCGAGGGCCCGAGTTCGACTCCCGGAACCCACACACAAAAAAGGGCCGGTGATATCGCTCAGCAGCACGGGCGCCTCCTGGCGCACGAGGTCCTGAGGTCGACCCCCAGTATCCACAAAAAAAAAAAAAAAAAAGAAATAGATCTTGAGCTTTATATGGGAATGGAAGTTACAGAAATAAATTTTCTGTATTAAAATTATTTTGTCTTTGTAATTTGTATTGTCAATTGAGTATTAATTAGTATCAAAAATTTTTCTGGGTCCCCCAGTCTCCATCTCATATTCTGAACACCAGTTATAACAACTTATAATTATTCTGTTGCTTATTCTATTTATTTATATATAAATACTTTATTTGACTTATACATTTTAATGATTAGGTATAAATTTTCAATAGTAAACTTTGATAGCTTATCTCAATTTCTTCACTAACAGAACAAGAAAAAATACATTAAATGAAATTAGACTAATTTTATTATCCTATAATTTTATTGTTTTATATATGTATTTTGTTTCTGTCTCATTTCATTCTGCAGTTTCTAACACATGATACCTATTTGATTCTTGGAATTTGTGGATAACTCAAGTATCCTTATCAATTTGCCATTAAAAGTTATTTTCTTCCTTCAATTCCTTTTTAAGCATAAAGCTGCTTATTCAGAAATGGTCTATGGGTGTTTTCAATTGTTGATTGGTCGAATCTGTCAGAGAAACAGGCATTCATTCCATTTATTCTGTGAAGATCTGACAGCTATCTACAGGAAAGTCTTCAAATTGTTCCACGTTAATTGAAGAAATATACCTGATGAGCCTTAAGCAATCTTTCATTATATATCATATGTGATAAAATAAATAAAATTTGAAAAGCATTTCAAACTTTTGTCGTAGTTACTAAAATGTAAAAATGATGTGATATTACACTTTACACATAAAGCAGAGACAATTGTATAAAATATGGTTCCATTTATTATACAATGACTCATGCTTGTAATTCCAGATGAAGGCAAAGATATTGTCATTCAGTTCAAAGGCAGCTTGGGCTGCCTACTGAATTCAAAGCCAGCCTAGACTACACAAGACCCAGTCTAAAAACAAGCAAACAAATTATAAAATATAGCTATAAAAGACTTTCCAGTAATTCTAACAATAGCTGAAAATGATAGTTTCAAGACAGAACATCACAAACTGTTTTCTGAAAAAGACTTATCCTCCAAATAATGATAATTTACATGTAAATATAAATATAGTCTTCTATTTAAAATGATGTACTACATTGTATTTTAGTATTTCCATGGATCAAATTGTGTTGTCTAAATTGGTATATGGAAGCTCTC
Organism: Erethizon dorsatum; assembly: GCA_028451465.1. NCBI lineage: Eukaryota > Metazoa > Chordata > Mammalia > Rodentia > Erethizontidae > Erethizon > Erethizon dorsatum. The sequence continues at coordinate 19,568,704 of CM051830.1, read as the reverse complement.
TCTCCAATATGATACTACCTGGAAAGGAGAGTCTTTGGGGGTTACTTAAGTTTAGATGAAATCATAAAGGTAGAATTCTCATGGGATTATGGGTCATAAGCATAAAACTCCTGTGATCTTATGAGGCCATAGGGTAAGACTCTTCTTAGGATGAATTCACTATTAAGAAGAGGCATTGGAGAGCTGCCTCACCTCCTTTTCACCTGTATGAAAACACTGCTAAAGGACAACATCTGTAAACCAGAAAGAGAGCCCTCAGCTAATACCTTGATTGTGGTCTTCTCAGCCTTCAGAACCGTAGGCAATAAATTCCAGCTGTTTAAACCACCCAGTCTATGTTATTTATTATGGCATTCTTAGCTGAATAAAGCAAGTATACACGGCATGCATGTTGAACATATAGCTATTTCAACTATGTTTAATAATTTTAATGTTCACTGTTGCACATCCTAGACTCTAATTTCTCAGCTCCTCTAACATGCTCAACGCTTTATTTCATTGAAAACACAATGACTATGTATCATTCATCATTCTATCATTGAAATTCAATTTATTCATTAAATTTAAATTTTTATATTTCCCAGAGATAATTTATTATTTAATGTGTTGTTTTATAAAACATCTACAAAGTTTATTTTTCCTCAGGAAATGCTCAAACTACTGATATTATCTATATATTTCTACCAAATGCAAGTTTAAAAAAAAAACCATTTAAGTCATATAATAAAATTTGATCAGATATATAGCAGCTGTCCCACTGAAAAGTTTGTAAAAGGAAATGAAATAATCCGTTTTCTTAAATTCTTATTAGTAATGAGATCTATATATTTTATTAGTTTTAGAAGAAACTAAAGAAGGAACAATAAATAGAAACTGCACTATTGTATGAATTTATCAAATCACTTATATCTCTTAGCTGTATAAATCTTTTATTCCTAATAGATTATTTATTTCACAATAAATATACTGTCTTGTATATAATTCTAAAACCTTAGGTTATATTTCATCAAGATTCATTACTGATTCATTTTGTAAATTCAGCTGGCACTAGCATAAATTTTTTGTAAAGTTTATGGTATTAACTGAAAATAATCCTCACTAATAAAATTTAGAGGAAATTTCTAATTAATCTAAATCATTAGCTCATTTTTTGAAAAATTATTAATTTCTTTTGTTAAAAGTTATAATATTGATCATGCACATTACAGCCAATGTACAGATTTCATTTTAGCTTAAATTTCATGCAAGGGTATTTGCTCACTGATTACATTAATCCATACATAGGATTTTTTTAACAGTTCCCAAAACTAATATGGTGTTGCTTTCCTGCATGAGATAATAAGTTTGAGAGTTGATTGAAAAATGTAATTATGTATCAGCCAACCAAAAACTGATAGTATCATACAGTTTGAAAACAAGGACTATTGAGAATACACAGAGCCCATAGTGACTTAATAATTCTTATATTAAGGTAAATTCAATCTAGTTTGTATGTTACCTAACAGTTTGGAATAGATTTTTAACTTGGCAATTGTTGTTGATGTTATTGTTATTGTTATTATTATTATTATTATTATTATTATTATTATAGGTACAAAGGAGTGAATCCAGGACCTTCCAACTACAATTTCAAAATTTTCCCCAAATTGGGAGCAGGATCATTACCCTTCTTCTAATTTTCCTCTCCTCTCTCTTAGTCACTTTCTCAACACTAAAACATAATACCTGACACCTGTAAATTGAAGTAGGAGAAGGTTATTTTTGCTTCTAATTTGTCCAGTTTCCAAGGCAGGACTGCATAATATAGGCTTAGCAGAGGAGAGTTGCTCAGGTCATAGCGAAAGGAAGCAGAAAGAGATTAAGGGAGGAGGTGCATAAATCCTTCCAGGCCACACCCCCAGTGACTTGCTTCTGAATAGACCCCACCTCCCAATAGCAAGTCAGCTATAAACCCCCATAACCCCATCAACTTCTAAAAGCCTGCATATGAGTGCCCAGAAATCTTGGGGGACATCTAGATATAAACCCTCATACCTCGCTTTTTCTTCCTCTCCTCTTTCTCCCCTTTCTCCTCCCTCTCTTCCTTCTTCTGCCTGCCAGCTTCATCCTTCCCTTTTCCTCTTCCTCTGCCTCCAACTCCTCCTCCTCAACTCCTCTTCCTCCTCCTCCAACTTCTCTTTCTTTTCTTTCTCTTTCTCCTCCTCCTCAACCACCTTCTCCTCCTTCTTTGACCCTCCCATCTGTTCATCCTAGAAAACTCAAAAAATATCTCAGCCATTTCTGACAAGCCACAGGCTTGCGTTTTGTTATTGATTTTGATGCACTCTCAGTGGTGGGAACGACACTCTTCTGTGGCCCATTTTCAGAAAGTAGTGTTCACCTCCTTTTATTCAGTTTGAAACTCGTAAGACTGAAAACGTTGGTAAATTTAAGACCATGACACTGTTGTTTATTTCTATGAAGTTAAAAGATAGTATTCCATGTTGTGGCAATATATTTATAGCATCTCACTAAAAAAAATCACAATTTCTATAGAAATTTTGGTAAAAGAAATTCAAATATGCATGTATATGTAAAAGTTTTATCCTGGAAATTTTGTGAAGCTGTATCTTCAAAAAGCATACATTGTTCATCAGGAAAGGCATTTTGTGAACTATTTGTTAAGCCACTAGAAATACATAGATGTGTCCATGTACATATTTAGCCTCTAATACTTGGGGTTTAGATATGTTCATCATTAAATAATATTTTAGATATTGAAATTTATCACAAAAATATATAATTATCTACTTATTTAGTATTTAAGAGTTCAATTAGTTTTCTTTCTGTTAACCCAGGGAATTTCTTGTGGTAATGTTTTTTAAATTTACTCAAGGAATTACTCATGTATGTTTAGGAGATAGCAGCATGAAACCGAGCTTAATTACTTAAAAATCAAAATGTAGGAAATGAGAGAAATCCAGTATTTTGAAATAGGAAGGGAAAACAGGTGTTAGGAGACAAAAGAGGGAGCCTCTTTTGTTCAAGACTTGGTCTAAATCTGATATGAATGGAAAAAATGTAATTTCATCATGAAGGGCATTATGATATATCTATGGTTAAGAACTGGGTCTTTGAAACTTAGTCTAAAGGTGTGATTTTTTTCCAGTGTCAAAGAACAAATATGAAGCTTTCATTTAAAAACACATGTTAAAAATACTGAAAGACTGTGGCATTTCAAATCCTGAGTTGTCTAGTGTCACTTCAGACTACAGTTATACCTTGGCCACAACTGATGTATAATCAAAATTTTTTGACCATGAATGTAAAGTCCTCTAAAATATTCCACATGTGCTTGGAGATTTCTTAAAACATCTAAAATGTAATTTAAATGTTTTGGGTTTTTTTTTTGTATGTGTTTTTACTGTATATTTTAGCCCATTTTCTATTTCAACATTTGAAAAACATGGACTTGGTGAGCTACAAGGAATAGGGGTATATTCATCTCATGGCTAGTGGTTGGGAAGCTTCAAAGCTTGATACTTCATGCATCTGGTGAGGATTTTACTGCTTTATAACATGGTGGACGAAATCTCGTGACAAACAGAAAAGTCCTGCCAGGGAGAGCCTGTTTTTACAACAAAGTCAGAGTTGTGATAGCCCATTCATCCATACATCAATTCATTCATAATTGCCAGAGTCTTCATTACCTAATCACCTCCCAAAGATCCCACCTCCTCACACTGATGCAGTGCAGACCATGCATATCTTGGGGACCCATCCAAACCATAGCACTATACTTAACTATATATTTAATCTTAAATTCATAATAAATAATATAGATCAACATTTGAACAAATGCTCTCTGATGCATTTTTATAAGAGATTACATATTTTAGGAACACTGTTCATATTTAGACCTTTCTCATTTCCCGGAATTCTCTTTTAATGATAGTTTCTCTTGTCTACAAAAGACGACTATGAGACTTTCTATTTTTTTCACAATTAATATGATTAAATAATCTTGAACACAGTAGAATATAGTGTAACTTAGGGGGGTAAAATTCTTCTTCATGGTCTTCAGAAAATTGAGATAAATAGCTGGTGAGTACATAATTTTCAAAATAGATCAAAATGAATTATCAAAAAGCCAACCAAATCAAAATAGAAAATTTAAGAATCAATTATACACATAATTTGTGGTTGCTTCCACATCCCTGAATACAGAGGATTATTTTTGATTGTTTTCCTTTTATTGGCATGTACTCATAGAATATTTACATGGCAAGAATTATGAAAACAAAGCTGTAATTTAAAATGGAGGATAAGTCAGCATCTTCTTTTAATGAGAGCTTGTATGTAGCCTTTCAATTATTGAAGTTCAGATTTTTGTGTTTATTGTACAGCTATTGTTCACTCTGGCAATTAGTTAATAAAATACATTAAGTTAGGTACATCATTTTTTACAAAGTTCTATTTATCAACATTCTTCATTCTTTAAACTCTTTAATTTAACTGCCCTTTCTAGCTCAGTAACTCAAATGCTTTCTTTAGCTGAAAGCATTTGAGGGTGGGAATTATTCCAACAAATGCAGCTGAAGTGCTTATCCACTTGTCAGCTTGATTCTATATCATTTTGTTTGATTTTAAAACTGTTTATAGATTGTTAGTGTTTGAAAGCCACTCTACTTACTAGGAATTTGATAAGTGATTAAAATTTTGGCAAATGTTTTCTCCAAGTGCATCTAAATAGAATCTATAAACAAAGCCAAACAAAGTGAGGTGCAGTGTGAATGATGATTTGCCCTAATGGTTTCACAATATTTAATGAGTACAGTAAGAAAATGTTTAAGGTATTTTTCTCCCTCCATGATGCTTCAGGAAATATATGAGCATATAGCTGACTTTCCGCAAGAGGGCTTCATGTTTCAAAATAGCATTATCATATTTATCTGGCAGGGTGCCCAGGAAAGTCTATTGCTTGTTAGTTTATTGAATCAAGAACTTTCTATTGGAATATTTTAACTATTTTGGAACAGAACTTCCAGAGACACATCTGGGTATATATTTGTATATTTTGAGAAAATAATAGGCATATACGTTTAAATATTAGTTATATACACATGTTTGACTATATGTGTATGGAATATCTCTCTATATATGAGTATATTTACATATTTCTAGTGCTCTTTCAGAGAATGTTTTTCCTAAAGAAAAATCTTAGTTGCCCATTATTGGTCAGAGTTTTTAAGAGAAACAGAATTAATAATGTATATGTGCCTGTGCATTTGTGTGTGTATCTTATACCTCTCTCCACATGCATATATAAACACATGTATGTGTATTTCATCTATTTACCTATATATTTATTTATCACTCTACCTATCCACCTACAGCTTTATTAAAGAAATTGTCTCTTGCAATTACATTTAATGAGAAGTTTTACAATTTAGTGTCTGATGCCTGAAGACCCAGGTAAGTTTATGGTATAGTTCCAGCCTCATTTGAAAGTCCTAAGAACTAAAAGGCCCAGTGGTATAAATCTCTCTCTGAGGATAAGGAGAGGACCAATGTCACAGCTCAGGTGTCAGGTAGAAGCAGCACATTTCTCCACATTTTTGTTCTACTCGAGGTCTCAACATATTGGATGTTATTAAGCCACATTGAAGAGGAAAATCTACTTTACTCAATCTAGCAACTTAAATAGGAGTCTCATTCAGAAAGGCCCTTTACAGGCACACCTAGAAATAATGTTTAGCAAAGTATCTGAAAATCCCCATTGCCCAGTCAAGTTGACACATAAAGTTAACTGTCACAGTGCCCCGTCTTCAGTTCCTAGGCACCAGAATGTAAGTGGCTAATTGCTGGCATTACAACATTTTTCCATATTATTCATTAGTCAATTATTATTTAATTTGATGACTAATATGATTAGTACAATATACATTAAAAGCCCTTTTATGTTTTATCTCATATATTACACAATTGCACTAGATATATGCTATAACTCCCATAATATTATATTTTGTAAATTGATTCAAATTATTAATATTATTATTATTTTTGAGACAGGGTCTTGCTATGTAGCCCAGGCTGGCCTTGAACTCACGGTGATGCTCTTGCTTCAGCCTCCCAACTGCTGGGATTACCACTCCTGGCTCAAATTAATGTTTTTTGAGTCAGTGAGGAACAGGGAAGTATTTGAATGATAATGTAAGAAAACAAGGAAAATTAAATCTTTTTTCCAGTTTGTTGGGTTAATTGGAGAAGAGAAAGATTACATGTATATTTTGATGTTATTAGTTGCAGCAATACAACATAACACTGCTATGTACAATGTGTATATGGATTTGAGAAAATACGTAAGATTAATGAATACATTTTTTTTTATATATGGGTATCGGGAGTCAAACTCAGGACCTCACGCTTGCTAGGCAGGCGCTTGTGCTGCTGGGCGATATCACCAGCCCTAATGAATACATTTTATTTACCATTCTAATTATTTTTCTGTATATTTCCATAAGATAAATATGAGTATCATGTTTTATTTTTGTATTTTGTATAATATATACATAATATATTATGTATACACTAAATTGTAAAACTTCTCATTAAATGTAATTGCAAGAGACAATTTCTTTAATAAAGCTGTAGGTGGATAGGTAGAATCTACCTACATGTTTCATAGAGCTTATCCACAAAATGATATAAATAGATATATATAGATTGGGCATTTTATATGATTTTATATATGATATCATATATATTTCTTGAAAAGTAATTTTTTTAGGAAGTGATATTAAGATCTTTAAGACTTAAATAGAAGGTCACATTGCAAAGTTTCATACAAGTATAATTTTACCTGTCAATACTTAAACTGGAGATTCTAATTTTTGAAATGAAGCTGGAATCTTGAGAACTGATTTCATTTTGAAGTCATAGTGATCTTACATTTGTATTGCAGTATAAACTTTCTCACTGATTTCCTTGTCCTCTTATTTACAATTCTTTCTTTAGTCAGCATTACACATAGCATTCAAAATAAGGATCTTATGTTATATCTACCAAAGTTTTCTAGTCAGACTTAGAATAAAAATGAAGAACTTTTGTTGATTTATGGGATCAACATGATCCAGGCCCTGGTTTTCATGTTCATATCCTGTTCTATTAATCTTTTGAATTAGGCACTTGAAATGTGTCTACTTCACTAGAAGATGAAGTTGAAAACTGCACATTAGATTTTATAGGTAGTGCAAAAAATTGAATATCCCAATAATTTTTGTATCAAACATGTGTAAATAGATATTCTGTTTTTAAAAAAAATGTATAGTTAGGGTTAATTTTATTTTTTAAACTTATTTTAATGTGGCTATTAATACACTTAAAATTACCTATAGGACTCATATTATTGACTTATAATGTTCCTTGTCAGTGATATACTAGAAGATCAAAAAATAACTACCAAATTAGTGAACAAGCAAGAAAATTGTCAACAAATGGTCTATACTTTTCTATTGAGACATATTACTGCAAAAATCCATTTTCCATGCTCTTAACTTTCTTGCTGTGTTATTACTCTACAGTAGAAATTTTTGATTACACAATTTTACATGAAAAAATTGACTCTAGAGAATATCTGGCACACACTATTTCAGTTTTGGTTAAGAATAAGCAGGTATGATAAATGTGCACTGTTGTTGAATTAGTTTACAAAGAGTTAGTTTAAGCAATTTGGGGAAATATAGATAAGTAATATTATGGACCTCTCTTTTCATTTTGTCCATGTTTATTTTTTTAATTACCCACAGAATGTTACATATTCACTTTCTTGTGTTACCATACAGAGTACAATTCAGAACAGGTTAATAAAAGCATGAGAAACATGAGACTCTGTCTGAGAACAATTATGTTATGTTCTGCTTTCACATCTCTGCCAATATCAAAAATCTATTCTTGTTCAAAATATATATGAGATTTTATGGCAAATGTTACTGTATCAGACTGTCACTTGTTTGCCTTTTTCTTATTTTTGAGACACAAAAAGTTCTGTCAGTGTGTACCATGCAGGTTTAAAAGATATATGTAATGTTTATTGATTATTACATTTGAAAATAATTAATTACATACTTGAGATACTATAATCATTTGCTAAATTTTAAAGTTCATATTAGTCTGTTTTATAATTATTAACTTTAAAGACAGGAACATTCAAAATAAGTTTTGATTATTTTCTTTAGCTTAATAGTTTAAATGACTATTTTAAGAGTTTTAGATGTTTATTTAACATAGCCTCATCACTGCCCAAGCTGATAAATCTTTGAAACTGAGACCACTGCGAATAATTCTAATATTTTATATTATAGTTTCTGTGAGACTATCTAATGTACAATTATTAGTAGTCTGTAATTCATGATTTATTGTAACATAAGGATAATGTATATCTGTATCATAGTGGCCTCAGGAAACTTTTGAATTATTCAAATGGAGATTGTTATTGATTTATTAATTGATTTTTTTCTGCCATTATCTTGTATATCAATGAAATATTTATTTCATTTCACAAAGATTTTAACTAATATTGACTGAATATATTAAGCTGCCTGGTGACTGAGACACAACATCTGATACCCACAACTTAAAGGAAGAAAGGCTTAATTTAGCTGTGTTTCAGGGAATTCAGGACGTGGTTGGCTGGCTCCAGTGTAAAAACCTCATGGTGGAAGGGTGTGCTGAAGCAGTTTCATAGTTGGTGGATGCTTAAAAGCAGAGCAGAGAATCAGAGCCAGAGATGAACTGACGAGGAACCATCTCTCTATGACCCACCCAGACACATATGGAAGCGTCCTGTACTAATCTAGGTGCTCTTCATCCAATGAAGTTCATAAATTAGGATAAATGGCCACACTGCTATTTAATGATTTACTATATTTTCATTATTGTGCTATGTTACTTTGAAATTTACTTACTTTTTTTTCAATTTTACCTTTACAAACTCCTCATGGCATTTATACACAAGGAGAAAAGTACTAGAGTCAGTGATTACTACCAGTCAACCAGACAGCATCTCATTGAACTTTCACAATGCATTAGTAGGTAGAATTATTTTTAAAATATCAGGAAACTTATGATAAAATAGGTTAAGTAACTTAGCCAAATATAAGCATGTGCCTGGGGAATAGCAAAAACAGTAACTCAAATTAACATTTAGTGAATACTTAACTATATACCAGACAGACTCCTAAGCCATTTATATCTGTGATTCTCTTAACAAACTTTAAAATCTTATTATCTTTACCTTTCTCAAAGAAAGCAAGGCACAGGGGAACCAATGACAGGATAAGAATTGTAACAAAGTTACCTGGACCAAAGAGTGCACTTCTAACTGAATATGCTAATTTGTAACAGCTAGTAGCAAAAGACCATGCCTTTAAAGAGTCATACTTTTAGGGGCCGGTGAGATGGCTCAGCGGCTTAAGCGCCTGCCCGGCAAGCTCAAGGGCCCGAGTTCGACTCCCGGATCTCACATACGAAAAAGGGGCCGGTGATATCTGCTCAGAGGCACGGGCGCCTGCTGGTGCGCGAGGTCCTGAGGTCGACCCCCCAGTACCCACAAAAAAAAAAAAAAAAAAAAGAGTCATACTTTTAAGTCTACCTACTAGATTAAGGGACCTGTTACTACTACTAACTTTGTGCAGTACTGCATGGTACATGAGATCTGAAGCTTTTCTTAGAAGACGTAGCAGCTGCCAGTTTTGTGCTTTTGTTATACTGCGATGTTATATAGAGCCTAACGGCCTAACTGGTGAGATCATGTAGATAAAACTTGGAAAGGACTCATGGGGAAGTAGAATCCCTGGGAGAAAATAGGGAGAAAGTTCTTACAATTAGACTAAAGGTGCAATTTGTTGGGAAAGTACTATTTGTCAGGCACATTTTAAAGTGGTTAAACAAAATATCTCATTTTAGTACTTGCTATCGTCCTATGAATGGATTTAGCTCTGCTTATCCAATGAGGACTCTGGAGGAGAGGAGACTTCCCTCAGCTCCTTCAGAGAGTAAGTGGTAGGAGTCAGATTTGAATTCATGTATTCATGTAATTCTCAGACTGTGTAAAAAAAAATCAAGAGTACTAATTTCACAAAGGAGGCAAAATTAAAATTCTAAAGGAAACTAGTAAAAGAAGGACTTGGTTGCACATGAGAAATTCTGAAATAAGAAAATTAACTTATGCTACATTAGGTAAAGTTCTGATAACTAACATTAGAATAGTATCACAGAAACATGTAAGAAGAATATTCAAAGAGCAACAATAAAAGCATATAAGAAGTCCTGAGCACAATCCTTTTCACAGTACGGACAGTCACCAAGTCAGGAGACTTTGGAATAAAATAAAGAGTATAAAATATATCATCTTTCAACATGAATAGTCAAAAGGTAGAGTAACATAACACCACTAAAGTTAGCAAGTGTCTGCTTGTGTGTAGAAATTCATAAAGATTATCCTGCCTAGTATTCTTACTGAATTAGGTCAATCAACTAATCATGCAGTAATTTAATAACTATTTGAGTATCTACTGTGTATAAGACTTGATGCTGGCTATGGGGACCCACCAGTGAATGAGACACCCTGCTTTGGGTGAGTTTACATTCAGAAACAGTACAGAAATAAAATGTATAAATGCACTGTAAATTATTAATTATTGCAGGTTGCATAAATTGAAGGAAATATAAGTAGAAATATGAAGAGAAATGTGAAAGATAATTTCAAATTTAATCCCACAGTTCCTGGATAGGTAATTAATCTGAGGTCTGTTCTGTAATTTGCATGCATAAAACATCTAAAGAAAAATACAATTGAAATGTTTCAGGACCTAAAGAGATAAAGTAAGTAGAGCAATTTGAGGTACGGAAAGAAAAGCTTACATGAGACTAGCCTAATGTTCAGGTATGATTTAGGCCATAATTAGGAGGTTTCTAAAAAGTTATATATATAAGAAAGAGTCCAACTCACATAGAACCATTAAAAAAATATTCAAGCTACTCCTCAGAGAACGGGCTGAAGTGGGAGGTATAGAAGAGGGGAGTTCTGTTAGGAGGATATGATGAGAACGGGAAGAGAGGACAGAGGTCTGACTGGAATGGTAGTGAGGGACAGGCAAGCTGCCACATGCAGTGTCTAAATAAAACCTTTTTTAAATCACATCGTCCAAATATCCTTAATCTAAAATATGAATTGTTTATGAATTTTTCCAATTGGAATATTTGTGTAATTCAAAAAAAATTTTTTTTGTGGGTACTGGGGGTCGACCTCAGGACCTCGCGCGCCAGCAGGTGCCCTTGCCGCTGAGCGATATCACCGGCCCTTTTTTCGTATGTGAGTTCCGGGAGTTGAACTCGGACCCTCGTGCTTGCCAGGCAGGTGCTTACACCGCTGAGCCATCTCACTGGCCCTAATTCAAATTTTAAAAATAAGTTTATGGACATTTCCAGTTTATTTTTTCTTCATTCCTGAGAGTACATGGGAAATGAAGTCATAAGGCACAATACTCTCTGTGTATATTTTATTTATTTTCCCAGTCTTTCACTACCCTTTAGTATTGTAAATAAGACTGGGAAAAAATTACAGAAACTGGGAAAAAATATCCATTAGAACTTACACTTTAAAACAAAATCAAATCTTTTAAAAATTTACTTGGCTTGTAAATTTTGCTTTACAAGCTAAATAATGGTGTCATATGGGGTGAAATCATTTTACACATTGAAACATGTTACACTGTTGTTTAAATTCTAGCGTTAACTTTCCTTCACTTAAAATATTACCTTTAGCATATTTTGCTCTTCTGTTTTTATGATCATTATTTACTTTAAGCACTATGATCGTTCAAGATCAATTTTCCTCCTTAATAAAAATTCCTTCTTCTCAGAAAGAGGCTCTAAAAGCTGGTTAGCACTCTTCATTTATTTTTCTCTTCCCAATGGGAGTGGTAGATGCCACTCTATTATCATTAGCAACCCAGGTGAGTCTAATGAGCTTGCATGGTAGGGACAATCTGTGCCTGATGAAATGCTTCAACTTCCTGTTAGTGAAATTTTGTTCAATCAATATAAAGTGCTGAGGTAACATATCCTGCTTTAAATTGTGCAGGATATTTTTAAGTAGTCCAATATGATACTCAGTGTCAAGTTACTACAGTGATGTATTTAAGTTGGAAAATGCCTTACTGACTTTAAGTGCTATAAATTTACCTTTTGTGAGTGATAATTATGTTTGCCTTTATAAAGTTTGGCAGAGTCTCACAGTTCTTCCAGCAAATATAAAAGTGAGTTGTATTTTTTTAATGGTCTATTTCTGTAGAATTTTCTCTGGCCTTTCAGGCAAGATAGCAAAATAAATCAGGCAATTACTTTTTGTATGTGTAAATACATTACAATCAATTATATTATTAAAAGTTTCTGTGTTTTCACAAGGAAAAACAAAGCAGACTATTTGAAGTGTTTACAAATGTAAAAATATTACAAGAAAGGGAAGGTATAATTAGAGCTTCCTATAAGTTAACTCAAAAGCAGGGAGACTATATCCAAGGTGTACAAATAGCATGCCCTTTTTTCTATGCCAAAATTCACAGGAACAAAGAGGAGAAAAAGGAATTAAAGAGAAAAATAAACTGTTTCCAGTTTAGTACATTTGAAAAAAATAATATCATTGTTTTGTTCTATTACAGGGGAAGTTGGCCTAAGACTTGAATGGATTTAAATCAAAAACCTATCTCTTAAGCAAGTTAACACTTTTAAGTTCTGTCAGCAGCATCTATAAAATAAAATCCTGTTTAAATTTATACTTTTAATGCACTATTATTCCTTTTTCCTCAACAGTTTTGGCCTTGTGTCTGAAACAAATACAGCTATTTGAAGAAACTCAAATAGAAGAGGGAGTTTGAGGTTAGACAGGAAGGACATGTCCAAGATAGTTCTAGGAGCCTTTGGAAAAAGAGTCTAAATATTTTTATTCCTGTTGGTAGGCAGTATAATAACATTTACAATAATATCAGAAATAGGGGCAGTAATCCATCGTTTGGTAAAAATTGAACCTATGATAAATTTGTGTCCTAATTTTTCAAAAATAGTTCTCCTATATGAGATTGAAATTTTTGTTCAAGAAAAAATGATATGATAAGAAACAAACAAATTCTCAGAATTCTAATACATTTTAATTCCTCTTGGAGGAGATAAAGATTTCTTACAATAAGAATTAAGCTGCTGCTGGGCACAGTGATGCATGCCTGTAATCCCAGCACTCAGGAAGGTGAGGCAAGAGGATTGCCATGAGTTCGAGGCCAGCCTGAGCTAGATAGTTTAAGGCTAGCCTGGACTATACAGCAAGACCTTACTTATAAATCAAAAGAAAAACAAAGCAAAACAAAAAATTAAGCCAAGAGTGGTGGCATGCACCTGTAATCCCAGCACTCTGAGATGCCGATGCAGGAGGGTCTCGAATTCAAACTTAGCACAGGCAATTTAGTGACTTAGTAAAACTCTGTCTCAAATAAAAAAGAGTAGAAGAAGGATGGGAAACGTAGCTCAGTAGAAAGGCCAGGGGTTCAATCCCATTATCATGCACATATATTAAAACACACGCACACACACACACAAATATATCCATCCATCACATTTTGTTTTAACAATAAAATTTCTATTAATGAAATGTTGCTGAGACACAATACCAGAGACCCACAACTTAAAGGAGAAGGGGTTTATTTTGACTTACAGTTTTGGAGTTTCCAGCCCATGATTTGGTATAATCATAGCTCGGGGGCTGTGGTAAGGCAATAAATGAAGGTGAGAATGAGTGGTAGAGTGAAATATCCTACCTCAAGGCCAGAAAATCCAAAGAGAAGATGTGGAGAAGGGGTTGGCATCCTACTGCCACTTCGATGGAGAGCTGCAAGTGACCTGAAAACCTCCCTGTAAACCCTGTATATTAAACATTCCACTAATTCCCAGTGGTGCTGGGACACATAGGGACACATGGGTCTCTGGGGGACATTGAAGTTCTAAACTCTAGCAAGTACTCTCAGATTGATATTGAAAAAATTATTTTAATATTTTGTCTTCATTTTCTTGAACTAGCTATGCAGTTATTGACTAAGATGCAAGAAAAATCTATCTAACCATGGTTTTTGAATAATTGTTTAGAAATATACAGTAGGCACTCCACATGTTTTGGTTCCACATCAATGAATTCAATCAAATACAACTTGAAAATACTTTGGAAAATAATTGAGTCTGTACTGCACATGTACAGGCTATTTTGTTTAACCATTATTTCCTGAGCAATACCACATAGCAACTATTTGCAAAAAATTTAAACTTCAGTAGGGATTATAACTTATGTAGAAATAAAGTAAAGTATATGAATGTATGTACAAATGTTATATACATTTTACACAAAAGCCTTCAGCATCAGTCGATTTTAGTATTTGAAGGACAATAGGAAGGAGGTTCTGTTCTAGGACAAATTCCCCACTGATACACAGAGACAACTGTGTAATTTTAGTAAAGATTTTTTGAAAGCTTAAGATTTAAACCAATTTAATGCCATACCATATTTGTAGTGATAAAACAATGCAGAATTTGAAATAAATGCAAACTTGCTTTTAAAACTATTCTCCCAAAGCTTATTGTTTACATGCAGGTTTTATCTGACTGGCTTCCATCTGTACACAAAGATTGAGCAATTGCTGTGTCAAGTATTAGAACAAGAGCATTGCTTTATTTCTTTGCTACTCTTGATGAGTTTATTAAATTAGTTTTATCCTTATAAATAGAGAAAATGAGGCATAGAAAGGATAAATAAATTGCCCAACGTGGGTCAGTACAAAGTGGCAAATGCAGTCTCTGCCTTGAGCCTCCAGCAGAAACACTGAAAGTGCAAAGGATATTTTTCTTTCTGAAGGAAACCTTCCAATGAAGATTTTTTTTGTGTGTGGGTACTGGGGGTTGACCTCAGGACCTCACGTGCCAGCAGGCACCCAAGTGGCTGAGCGATATCACTGGCCCTTTTTCGTATGTGGGTTCCGGGAGTCGAACTCAGGCCCTCGTGCTTGCCAGGCAGGCGCTTACGCTGCTGAGCCATCTCACTGGCCCTCCTATGAAGAATTTTTAAAAAATGAAACATAGCAACAGCAGTACAATTTTCTAGTTGATTGTATCCTGTAATAATGAAGACATCTAACCAGGGCGATGCTATTTCCTGTAGCCCGTTGCTACAGAATTAACCAAATGTCATGAGACTTTAATTACTGGGATGTTATTGCAAAATCCCATTCATATATATTTTAAATACAACAGTTTCTAATAATATATTTACTATTATTTACTCTGTGTGATAATACATAAAGAAGAGGCAAATTTAGTTAAGGGAAGCCTACATGATGAAGAGCATCTGACTAAAGAATCCAATGTATTTCAAAAGTATTATTTCTGATTGGTTATCCATCATACATTCTAGATATCGCTCTTCTTGCATAGTCGTGGCACTGAGAGAACCTTCTCAATTCCGTGAATGACTGACGGGGCTGCCCATTATGTTCTATAGCTTTGAATTATGAGGTAAATGCCTGAGCAAACATGGTTATGCAACACAAGATGTGTTGCATTTTCTTCCTGCAAAGTTTATTTCTTCTTTTATTATGCCATAACTGCTGGGTTCAGACAAAATAGCCAATAGTTAATTTTATTTCTATTCTATTATTGAAAGGAACAAAAAAACTAAGGCTGAAAAGTAAAGTATACATTTTCTTATCAAAATCACCAATCTATTTTTCCATTTCCTGTATTCAAATAAAAGCTAATGAGGGATTTCAGTGAGTAATCTTAGTTCATTATCGTCTTTCATTGACTTCATCTCTAGTTGTCATCAATTATGTGTCTATGATTAACATGAAATCATATCCACATCTCATGTGGAATTATACACTTATTTTGCTAATAATTAAATACTTCAGTGTCTAGTATCTCCAATTACATTTCTAGTACTGATGTGAATTGACTCATTTTAAAATGATATCAATTTAGAAGACTTCATGTTTTTATTTCTCACATGGCACTAAGTTTTGACATCCTACTTGTCTCATTTTTATTATTTATTTATTTATTTATTTTTTTTTGTGGGTACCAGGGGTCGACCTCAGGACCTCGCGTGCCAGCAGGCGCCCATGCCGCTGAGCGATATCACCAGCCCTTTTTCCGTATGTGGGTTCCGGGAGTCGAACTCGGGCCCTCATGCTTGCCAGGCAGGCGCTTACACCACTGAGCCATCTCACCGGCCCTTGTCTCATTTTTAAACACTTAAAATAGGCTCATTACTTTCCATATAAGAATATCATTAAATATATATATGTATATATAATTATTAAGATTATTTAGCATTTGTTTTCCATTTTCCAATACCAGTGATACTAGTTGCACTTAGAACAACTTCTGAACCAAATTGGGAAGCACAACTCTTTAGAGCATTATTTTTAAATTGATCACTTTTCCCCCAGTGTAGATTGGCTTCCTTGGTTATTATGTGAAAGATCCTAGAGAAGGGCTTTTTTCATTGGTCTCACTGAGTCAAGAAACTCTGTTCCCTAAATAAATTGTTTAGATGTACATAGCAGCCAATGTGAATTACATGATGATAAAGAAGAGACAAATTTCTCTGAGGAATAAAGGATGTTGGCCAGGCATGTTATGTTTTTTAATTAGTTAAGACTTTTAAAATACCCAAATAAGGGAAACTAACAAAAATTTGCTTAAGAAAAATGCTGACAGAAAGTGTACAGGGGAGAGAAACACATGCATTGATCTATGAAATTGAAAGCCTAAGGTATAGAGAACAGTTTTCAGTACAATTTGATTTCTGGTTCAACTAATGCCACCCTTGTCTTCTCTCTTCCATTCTCCCTTCTGGTTTGTTTTCCTTCAAAGCCGCTAGTAGTGTTAAGATGGTGGCATGAACCCCAGCTTTTTCATGTGCTTACCATCAAGTTCAGTAAAGAAGGGGAGCTCTGCATGAACATCCCCAAAGAATGTCCCAGTAATTCCTTTCCTCTGGTGGGACATGTATCCACACCTAAGCAAATTGGTCTGGCTTAGGAAAATGTGATTTGCTCCTTGGCTTTGGTGTGTGCCACTTGTAATACATGCAAGCACTGGATTAATTCCTTACCCAGACCACTGAATGACTAAGGTTTGTGTATCCACACTACTATTAGAAGGTGAGTGGCAGCAGATCCTCGAGTTCAGACATGTTTCTCCTTGTGCAAACACATTCATTGAAATTCAAGATCCCAGTGTATTTTAACTGCCTTTCTGTTGGGTGCAGATGTGGCTCAGAAGGCTAATTAATGTGATTATTTAAAACATAGTAAATAAAAATGGTGGATAGAGACCCAAATAAGTACACTGGAAAAAAAACAGAAGAGATTTTATTTGAGAAAAGGAACAAGAACCAATAGAAAGTAATGCATTACAGAATCAAATTCAGTAGAATTTTGCTTGAACTACTTGAAGAAATACTTAATTTTAATATTGCAGTAAACTATTGTAATCTCAAACTTTGTAGAATAAATATGTTTTGATATAAAATTTATGGCTGAATTAGTACTGATTTTTTTATCACATTGCTAAGCTTCATACAAATTAAATTTGACAGGGTGCAATTACAACTTTTAGATATTATATATTGAGGAAAAATATCAAAATTAATTTTGCTAATGTAATAAGTTATTTATGTTTTATATCCTTTGCAATTTATAATCATTAAAAAGAATTACATGATATTGCAAGATGAATTATAAGGAAGTTCATGTTAAATCCAAAGTAATTAGACTCAAGATTTGAATTTTAAACTTCCCATGCACCATTTTCTTTTGCATTTTTAAAAAATAATTGTGCAGTTTTGAATTTTAGAAAGAGTAAAGAATAAAATGGTAGATTAGAATAGCTTCATTCTTTTCTGATTTATCCACTCAAAAAATACCACCAATATTGTCAGGAACATTTCATGTTTTGAGTTGTATATAGAAAATTAGATTTAATGGAAAGAAACATTGACTCTTGTTCATATAAAATATGAAAAATTAAGACTAAATTCTGCAAATACTAGTGCGCATACACTATATATTAGAAATATAAAAAACAAGCTTGGGACCTATTTCTAAGAGGACAAAGTGTTTATTTAAAAAATTGTATCCAAATACTTGGATAAAACATACCAAGACTGAAAACTGTGGAACTGGAATTCATGTTAATATAGAAAATTAAATGTTACAAAAGTTTTTTCTAATCTTTACTAAACTCTGGATTATACATACGAGAAAATCAAGACTCTTGTACCATTATGTCATTGATATTATCAATAAATAAATCTCAGTTTACATGGGGAATCTAAGCTAGATTGGGAAAAATTTATTTAAATTAATTAAAGATAAATTCTACAAATCTTTTCTGTTTAAATAAACCAAAAGTCAACAAAAATAAATGAGATACACAGAAGCTATATAAACTTTTTATAAGTGCATTTAATAAAATTTAACTGTATTACTTTTGAATTTTTTAAAATCTATTTTTATGTCTTATCTTTCATTTCAGGAGAAAAAGGCAGTATCTTGCTTACAAATTTAAACTATCACATATATGATTGTTATTGGCATTATATTAAAGAGAACAGGTGAATATCTGTTTTATCATTTGTTTCTTCTTTCTTGTTTGATGATTTTTGCATTATTTCAATCAGAAGTTAAAGGTGAGAGATATTTAAATAGAATTTGATAACTACTACAATATTAGAAAATGCCATGTTTTATAAGTTCTTTAAACTATTTTTTTACTTTTACTTTTTATTTTTATTCGTACATGTTTTGGTACATAATGATGACATTCATGATGGGGAATTGGTACATGTACACAGGATATCTGAATTCTTTTTACATCTTCTTTCCTTTCCCTTACTCCCCACTCCCCACACAAAAGATGTATTTCCCCGTTCCCTATTGCTGATATTTATTTTGATCTTTAATTTATATTTTGGGTTCTTCACTATTTTCATTTAAGTATCCTACCAGACAATACCTTAGTTCCTGCAGTATACTATAGTAAAATACATGTTTGTGCCCACTAGTCTCCATTATAGGACTCCTGGAATACCTTCTGTGTTTTGTTTTGCTAATCAGCATTTATTTAAAAATTAGGATGTTAATTTTTTTTTTTTTTTGTGGGTACCGGGGGGGTCGACCTCAGGACCTCGCGTGCCAACAGGCACCCGTGCCGCTGAGCGATATCACCGGCCCCTTTTTCGTATGTGGGATCCGGGAGTCGAACTCGGGCCCTCGCACTTGCAAGGCAGGCGCTTACGCCGCTGAGCCATCTCACCGGCCAGGATGTTAATTTTTAACTATGGATGAAAAATGTTTGCCTGTGCTCCAGTTTTTTGTTGTCACAATGTTCTTCTTTTTTCTATTCTTCAGTTCTAGTTGTCTTTCCTCACCAAGAATTAATGAAAGTCCACTAGTTATCCTATAATTTGTAGATATTTCTATGTCCTTATAAAAAATGTAAATAGTAAGAAACATTACAATGTTTAATTTGAAGATCGGATTTATAGCTATGGTATATACAAGGAATATACATATATACAGGAACACACATATGCACACATTCAACTAAAGAGGTAGAGAAGTAAATGGATGGCATTGATTTCAAATTTAAGATCAGGGCTTAGGATATACACTGTATTTGTAAAACATCATAGAGAGGGCACTTTACACTTTTGGTTTGAATGAAGTTATATGGCGAGTTAAATATCAACGAAGTAAAAAGTCTGAATGTTGAGACGCTAATTAAGGGCAACTGAAAAAAACTATTAAAATAATTTGAAACAATTATTGCAAACAGAAGGAACAACCATTGTCAGAATTTTACAAGTATCTAGAAAAGCTAATGTGGAGTTTTGTCTGCCATCCACATAATGGAACAGGGAAATGGAGTCACTGTGGAATATGCATTCAATAGAAGGTATTCTCTCTTTTCTTTTTTAATGTGGGTACCAGGAGTTGAACTCAGGACCTCGCGTTTGCCAGGCAGGCGCTTATGCCGCCGAGCTATCTCACCAGCTGTAGAAAGTTTTCTTAAGAAGAAATACAGTGTATCACAAATTTGTGTTAAATCTTTTTTCTTTTGAAATGTTTCTGTCACAGACATGAGCATAGTTTTCTAGGGTTTTTATTTTTAATTTTTAGAGTATATGTAATTCTGCATTTGTTTCCAAATTTTTATAATTTTCTGGGCTGGAAATTTGTACTTTTATGTACTTGTATTATGGGACATGTTTAAATATCTAGAGTTGGAAAATTAATTTCTTTTAAAAATAGTGCAGTCTAATTATTTATATATTTATTAAAACAAATCAGATAATACAGATATTTCTTATGTATTTCCCTCATACCATCAGTTTTCCTATTAAATTTGAGGAGAACTGTGGGATATTTTGACTTATTTAAGGAAAATATTTAGGAAGTATCACTGCAAAACATGCATACACACAAACAGACGCACTCACAACCCACAGCTAATAAAAGATGTAATGCTAATCCTCAAAGTTTATTTTATGTAAGCAACAATTGTGCTAAGGGATATTGGAATTTTTGAAGTAGGTATATCATTGAATTATTTGTAAATTTTACTCCTTTTAAGTTTTTTTCCAGAAATAAACCAATGCAATTTTTTTCTGATCTGTGTATTTTACCATACATATACAGAGACAAGGTGTGCAGTGTTTACAAATAATATATTCAAAGTTATAGTTTGATAAAAAAAACATTGAAATTATTTTATGCAAAATTTTTAAAGTAAAGACATTGTCCAGTAGTTTTCATGTTATTACCACTTATCCACGCTAAGAATTTCTTTAACTTTTTCCTTTCAGAAGGTGGATTGAAGATTTTAAGGTTAGTTATAAATGTTTTAACTTTCTAAAGATTCTTTTTACGCCGTTGAAAGTATCAACATATCCACACTTTCATATTAAAGAATGGCACTGTTTATTATTAGGAATATCTACATTTTTTATTCTTTTGCAAATAAAAATTTTAAATGTTCCCTATTTTTCTCTTCATATTGTTCTCCAGGCTAAGACTTAAAGTCAACAATATAACTAGTAACATTCTGCTCATTAACTCTAACCCAAGGACTTGTGCAGTGCCTCTCTTCCCTAAAGCAGTTGAAAATTTAAAAATAGCATTTTGCTACTGGAATTATCCAACCCCAGGAAAGAGCTACACCTAAGGAAAAAATATCCTTTCTTTATTATTCCTTCAAAGAAGGCATGTCCAATAATTAAAAATACACTGTTCTAGTCATGTTTTTGTCTAGTTCTGATTATTTTTGCTTTGTCCTTTTAAAAGAAAGACAAATGAGAAATAATAAAAATCTACCATTGGAAAAACAAAAGGTAATTTTGATCACAATAAAAGTAAAATATTAGAATAAATTTTTACCCAGATATTTTTATCGACCATGAATTAGCTTTATTTTTGTTCCTTGTAAAATTTATAATACAATTTCATTACTATGAAAAAATTATTCAAACTCTGGTTATTTTTTGTTCAGTTCAACATCTTTAGGTATCATGGAAATGCAAATTATAACTACACCAAGATTCCATATTACTCCAGTCAAAATGGAAATCATCATAAGTACAAAAACCAATAAATGCTATTGAGGATTTGGGAAAAAAGGAACCCTTATATATTTTTAGTGGGAATGTAAATTAGTACTGCAATTGTAGAAGTCAATAAGGTATACCAGTCCTTGTACATACCAGAAGAAATTACTCAGCATACCATAAAGATAGCTGCCTAGCTATGTTCATTGCAGTACAATTTATAATAGCCAAGATATGAAATCAGCCTATTTGCTTGTCAACAGATGAATGAATAAATAAAATGTGGTACAATGGAATATTATGCTGCCAGAAAGAAAAACAAAATGTATAATTTGCAGGAAATGGATGGAATTGGAGATCATCATTTTAAGTGAAATAAGGCAGACTCAGAAAAATATCAAATGTTTTCTCTTGTGTGTGAAATCTAGGAGAGGAAAGGTAACATAAAAGTAAAAGGGAAATACACAGAAAAAGAAGGAGACCAAGGTGAAGGAGGAGGGGAGAGAGAGTAAGGGAAGTAAACAGGGAGGTGAATGTGATGAAGTAGGATACATGCATGTGTGGTTATGTCACAACAAAACCTCTCCTGTACGACTAGTATTCTCTAATAAAAATATAGTTATTTCATATGTGTTTTTGCTTGTGATGTTTCAATTTTTGTGTACAATTTCAATATTATGAGCTGATATAGCTGCTCACTGCTTAATATTACAGGGTGATTGAGTTCTGTCAAAAGCTTCATACCAGAAATTGTTGAGATTTGAGAGTAAAGATTCTATTTATTTTAGATATCATGTGGGTTTCAGGAGAATTATTAATTTAAAGATATTAATAGAAGGGAGTAGAATAAATCAATTTCATCTAACAGTATAAGGAAAATGACAAATGACTACAAAAATATGCTGAGGTCCTAAAAGAAGTGAAAATCAATTCTAGTTTCTGGAAAAACATAACAGAGTACTAAAAATATGGACCAAAGCTTACCAAAAGTAGGAGGATGCCTACATAATGACGACTAACCCACCATTTCAAATCAGCATCTACCCTAAATCTAAACTGATCAAATAGAAATAATACATGATTGTGTTCTCTTGGTGTATGTTTAATAGGCTTACATGTATTCATTTCATTTTTTATATAGGCATGTAGTAAGAGATAAGAAATAAAAAACGTTAATGAAAAATACACTGATGGGCTGGTGATATAGCTCAGCGGCGTAAGCGCCTGCCTGGCAAGCGTGAGGGCCTGAGTTTGGTTCCCAGTACCCACATAAAGGGAAAAAAAATAATACACTGTCATTACAGATTGTTTCATTACTTTCTATTCATTGCTTATTTTGCACTATTAATCTAAATGAAGTATTCACAAAAGGCCATTATTTAATATTAAATAGATTTTCATATTTACCTTTTGTTTTTATCCTTTGGTTAAATTGAACTACGTTGAGTTGAAAGCAGAAATCTATATGGATCAAAAACAAATTTCTTTTTACTTATACTCTGTCACTTAGTGAAGGAATAAAGCATGCAACTGAGATTAATGTAAATGTTGCCATACTTTGATGTATAGTGGTTTATGCAACTTTTACTATGATTAATGGAATTATTTTCTACTATAATTGTTATTTGTAAGTGATCTATTTTGGATATTTGCTGAGTGCCAAATTAATGTATCTAACATACTAGCATAATATATAATAAAATTATATAAGAGAAAAAAAAGATACACAGTGAAATTTTAGTCTATTTGGCTTCAGTTATCCTGCAGGCTAATTGAAGAAATAACCATAGATAAATGATTGTGATGATGATGATTGTTGACAATGGTCCCAATGACGATGAAAATACTAGTTAAGTAGATAAATAGAAAGGTAGATGATAGAAGATAGATCCATAGAGAGGCAGACAATGATCGAATAGTTCATGAAGGGATATCAAAGAATACAAACAAAAATTGAAATCACGTTAGTCACTAGTTACCGCTGATTTGGGTCTTGCTTTTATCTATTGATTTTAAAAGACAAACAAAAATGAAAACAAAAAATAGTGTGCTGGGTCTTGCAAAATGGCCGGATTTGGATAAAGAATGGAATGACAGGAGAAAGGAAGAAAAGTTTAGTGATTATAAACTCAAACTCTGGGGCAGCCTGCAAACATATGATCTAGGATCTAAAAATAGTAAGCTCGGTGGCCTTAGACAAGGCGTTTGACTTCTCATCTGTAAAGGTGAGCACCATGAACTGTACCCGCCTCACCAGTCACTGTAGCATGTAATAAGTTAGAATCAGAGCACTTACAGCAGTTCCCACAAGAGAGTTCATTTTCATTCTGTGTGTGGGAAAAATGGAAAACAATAGATTGGATCAAGTTTATGACTGAGTAGGGCCATAAACTGAAAGGTGTCAGTTCACTGTGTCTACAAAACTCATTTTTTTAACTTACTGAATTCACCAATACATTTGCTGTATAATCTTAAAACACTTCTTTATTCTTTTCATTTATTCTAGCATAATTCATTGTGTTGCAGCATGCAGTGTTTTGTTTAAACATTTACACACCATCTTCATTCATTTAGATACATATATAGAATAACTGAATCTAGGCAACAGTACTAGTGGTGTTGATGTTACATACACGGAACTGAATTATATGAGATTTCATAAAAATTGTATACTAGTGGCTGCCAGGGGGCAGCAGAGGGGTATGAGTAGATGGAACACAAAGCATTTTTTAAGAAAGTGAAATTATTCTATATGATACGATAATGATGGATATCAGTCATTATATATTTGATCAGAACATAAAGATCTATCCCTGGTATAAATTGTGGACTTTGGACTCACGATTATGTGTTATTGTGGGATTCTAGGAAATATACCACTCTGAGGAAGTTGATAGAGGGGAAACTGCATTCGTGGAGGCAGAAAGTATATGGGAAATCTCTATAGTACCCCCCATTTTTTGTGTGAACTTAAAACTGTTCTGAAAAATAAAATCAATGTTTAATGGAAAAAGTGTGCATGATGAATCACTCTCAGTAATATCACATATGCTCAAAGCAGTAAATATGTGAACCAGGAAATCTCCATGACTCATTAAAGTGAGAAGATTCCACCATTCTAAGGAAATTGAACTTTTCCTATAATTATGTTAAAGACTGGGATTCTTTATTTTTGAACACTTTGCTTTAGAAGTGGTAGAACTTATGCATAGTTTGTCTTTGATTTCAAAAAAAGGGAAAATTAATAAACTCATTTACTTTTTAATATAAAATCTGTTAGTTTTATGTTGAAGGATCTGATAAATTCATTCTCTGAGAGAGACCTAGAATACTAAACTTCCCATTCATCATCACTTTTCATATTATCAGACATCACAGGTATGAGAGATGATACATTCTATTGATACACGCACAGCATTGAGCTAAGATACTTCTATGTACAGTATTAGTTACTCAAGCGCTCACAGAAAACTTTGAGTTACACTTTCTATTGACATAATTAAAAATGTAAAATTATTTTTTCTTATTGTATATGACTTTTTCCCCTCACATACACTCTGGCTACAACATAATTAACAATATAGATCTTTGCCTAAAACTGCTCTGTAAATTTTATTTGCATCCCACAGTGCTAACAATGAGAAAATTATCAGCAAATATTTATTACCAGATAGAAAGATAGATTTTTAGGAATGAAATCTAAATAAAATTGTTAAATATTTAAAGGAACAGTTAACAATTTGAAGTATAGGGTAAAAATACTAAATGCCGCAAAGTACAAAAAAAAAAAAAAAAAAAAGATTAACACATTTTGTTTTGCTGGCAGGTGAAAACAAATAGATTTTATACTCTAAGTTTATCTGAAAACACACAATAAATATGTGACATATTAATCATCAGATAAGTCCCTTTAGAAACTATGAAATAAACAGAATTTTAGAACTACTAAAATGTACCTTGGAAATCATCTAGAAACATACTTTCAATATGATATTAAATACCTAAAAATATTAAAATACTTTTTATACTAATTACCAAAAATAACAAATTGATTTAAAGCTCCTACTTGATATGATATTTATGATAAATATGTTTGAATGAATTTCACCTTCCATACATTTGAGGAAACTAATTAAAAATATTTCCACTTTGGGAAAAATATGCTAACTGGATTGTATCAAACCTATCATGAAGAATATATTATCATGTACATATTTCACAATTATTTTCATGTGTGGAAAGTCTCTGAATAGATAGGTATATAATTTTTAGCAAGAAAATAATCTACATAGGTCTTGGTTTCACTGCCATCATATTTTACTTTGATACTTTAAGTGTTAAATGAGAAAGCACATGAATAAAGTAATTTTGCTGCTAGAGCATTTATTTGCACTCATCTAGGGGACATAACCTATTACATGCAGTATTCTACCACCTTATTAAGCTTATGTTATAGAAATAAGAGGGAGTAGAGATTATTTGCTCTTATAACTCTAAAAGGAAAATCTGCATCTTAACTAGGAATTAAGAAAACCAAAACTACATTTTAAATAAAGCATCTGTTATTTGGGCATGCCATTTTCCCTTTTTTTGGAAGGAATAGCCTTGAATTTAATTGCACATTATAGTTGCACATCATTTTTTTTTGGAGCTGCTAAATTCTGCTCTAATTCTTTTTTTTATTTCTCTTCATTTTTATCAAACTATTTTTCAGCAACGCATTATTACGGATTCTGTAATTAAAATATTTTTGTTTCTCCTTGCATATGGCTAAATAGCTTATGCCTCATTCTGAGCTGCTGTGTAGAGGAGATTGAGCGTGTGTGTGTGTGTGTGTGTGTGTGTGTGTGTGTTTTCACTGGAACAGCAAATGAACCACATCCATTCAATAGTCTTCATTCAGCAAGCACAGATCTTCACAGAGAAAGAGCTTTGTGATGACAATGTACCTTCTGCAGAAGTTAGTGCTTCAGAGGAAGGTTAATGGTTTGAATTGCAAGAATACCAATTTAAAGACTGTAATTAGGAGTGTCTGATGAAAGCTTGTAGTATCCCATGAAAAGAAAACATCTGCTTCTTCATGGTAATGACTGTCTTTCACTGTTCCTATGTAGTTATTTATTCCCCCCTGTGGTAATAGCACATTTATTAAAATCTCATACACTCATTAATATTAGGTTATAGAAAACTATAAGGGCATATTAAATTTCAATACATTTTATTTATCTTCATTGCTTTTCTTTCACACAAAAGATTGAGGCACCTAGGTATTATGACTTACATGTTACTTAATGTTATTTGGCATTGAAAATTGAACAAAGTTCAAGATTTTCTCTGATTTTTAAGTGCCTAATTTACTCAGTTTTATAACTAAATATACTTATTGAAGCACTGGTTAATCTTACCATAAATATTGCAGATAGATTCAATCAACTGAAGAAACACATCATGACTCATACACTCCCGTATTTTATTGTTGCTACTGCTAGCATTATTCTAAACTCTTCTGGCAGTTAGGGTGGATTTCAATTTAATTGGATTTTTGGTCTGCCCAGAGGTTGGTGGAGCACACCCTAGGCATAACCTGTGAATATATTAAGAGTCAGTCTTGTGATTTTGTTACTAATTGTCTTGCATTGAGTTACTTGGAATGAAGATTATCTTGGGTCTGGTTTAATTGAAGGATACTTCAAAATAAGGTGAAACATCACATGCAGTCCTACTGACCTCAAAGCAGCAACATTCAGGATGAGATCTCATGCATGGGAAAAGAGGAGAGGGATACAGTGGAGAATTGTAGGCAGTCTTCAGGAGTTACAAGTGGTTTCCACCTGATTGTTAAACAGCAGGGACCTCCGTTGTACAGCCTTCAGGAACTAATCTTGTCAATAAATGGAATGAGCTTGGAAGTTGATTCTTTCTCTAGTCCAGCCTCCAAATGAGAATCAAAGTAAGGCCAACATCTTCATCCCGGTTTTGTGAGACTCAGAGCAGAGTATACAGTTAACTCATATCTGGACTCTTGATCCATGAAAATTATAAGTGAATAGTTATTGTTTTAAACTTCTTGTTTATGGCAATTTGTTATGCAGCACTTGAAAAATAAAACAGATGACATGCACATTTCTCTATCTAAATATCCCCTTAACGTCTTCAATGTGTACGGAAAAGCCAAATTCCTATAATGTTCCCTTCAATTGAGCTGGATATTAAATTTGTATGATGTCAGGAGAAAGCATAGCTGGGGTGTTTTAGAAAGAGGGACTTACATGACACTGTACTGATTCTACAACCAGACACATTTTAATATGCATGTTTCATATGCATGCATGGCGTGATTTTTTCCCTATCAAACAAGCTTACTGAAGAGAACAACACTGAAGAAAATGTATTGCGCTTTATGTGTAGTAATTTTTTATGTTTTTAGAATTTTAATGGTTATTCTGAATTTAAGAGTAAATGGGGCTAGGGCCGGTGAGATGGCTCAGCGGCTTAAGCGCCTGCCTGGCAAGTGCGAGGTCCTAAGTTCGACTCCCGGTTCCCACATATGAAAAAAAGGGCTGGCGATATCACTCAGTGGCACAGGCACCTGCTGGCACGCGGGGTCCTGAGTTCAACCCCCAGTAAGTCCTCCCCCCAAAAAAGAGTGCATGGTCCTTTAACAGAAATATATAACATAAAAATGGAAATTTATGGTGTACTCAGATGATCAGAAAATGAAGTAACACTTCAAAGAATCAGGATGGCTATGAATTGTGAGAAAGAAAAAAAGGCTTAGCAAAATACAATTTGAAATTTAATTTTATTTTGGCATATATTTTATCATTCTGCATCTTTTCTAAACTAAATTTGATATTTGTTCTTCTTAATATATCTGATACAATACCTAATTGCTTAAAAACAACAGTAAAATAATTATGTAATACACTGTTATCTTTTTTCAAAAATGTTCCACAAATACATGTTAGAAGTTAGAAAAATATTTTCCAAGGAGACAATACTAATATAGAGTAACTTTCAGGCTAAGATAATAAAAGAACACGTTAAAGTATTTTTAATATAATACTAGCTGTCGCTCAAGTATGTACTTTTTTAATTTGCAGAAGCCAGGAAAGATTTAGATAAATCCCTCAGATAAAACTGCTTTATACTTCACTGCATCTCCTTTCCACTCCTTTTCTTTTTCATGACTCTTGAAACCCTTCTGCAGTACATCAATAGCAAAACACTCTGTAAGCTCAACTTTGTCCTTGAGAGCCCTCTGCACGTGATTACTTGTCTTTCCTAGTAATATGGTAGAGTTTTGCTCCTTTTGAAAGGGGGTTTTCCTTTCTACCTCTCTTTCTGCATACAGCTAAGTGTAGTACGGGTGTTTTTTCCCCTTCTGTCTACAGTTTCCAGAATAGGTGTGTATCCTCTTCGTTCCTTAATGTACTGATTTTCCTCCCTCCTCTTTCCACTTCCCCAAGGTTGAATGCCATATTATCAGTTTGTGTTATCCATGTCAACACATTTTTTTGTTATCTACTGATATCAATGGACCTTAGTTTTTGCTTCTGTCTTCATATTACTTTCACCATTTTTAATCTTTCTACTTTCAAAGAAAGCTCTTTATTATTTAATAAGAAATAACACATACGAATAGCCAAATCTCTACATTTACAACAATTTGGCTTAACCCAAAAACAATTTTAATTAATTATTTCACTTTATTAAATATCAGAATTAATTAATATATTCATTCATTTATTGATATATGACTATTTAGGCAGATTGGTGAATGTAGAGAATATAATTTAATCATTGTCTCCATCATCTCCCTTCCCCCATCCTCTTCCCATTTTCACATTTTTGGAAAATTGCAATGCATATAATACATTAGATCATATTAATTTTCTCTCATTGGCTCTTAGTCCTCATATCCACTGTCCCCCTCACACTTATCCCCTTTTTCTTGTCCTATAGTAATCTCCTTTCTAGGTACTTCTCATCTTTTTTAGATTACATAGTAGAAAGAACATGCAACACCAGCCTTTTTGTATTTCTTAATTTGCTAATTAGGATGATTTCCAGAGCCATCCATTTGCCTGAAATTGATAAAATATTCTTCTTTTGTATAACTGAATAATATATATTTTGTACTGCTATCACATTTTCTTTATTCTTTCATGTGTTGATGTTCACCAAGGCTGGTTCCATATCCTGGTGATTGTGCACTGTACCCCAATAAACAAGGGTATACAGATGTCCCTATGCAATACTGACAATTTTTTGGGTATATAGCAATACATGGTACAGCTGGAAGAAATGGTAGCTCTGTTTCTAGTTTGTTGATGACAATTCATACTGATGTGTACTAATGCATACACCCCTAGCACCACAGTAGTACTCCTTTTCCCTGCAATCTCTCCAGCATTTATTGTGTTTTGTATGTTTGAGGATAGCTATTCCCAGTGGGGTAAAATAGAATATCCAGGTAGTTTTGATTTCCATTTGCTTAATGACCAAAAATATAGACACATTTTCATATATTTATTGCTCATTTGTGCAGCTTCTTTTGATAAGTGTCTGTTTATTTTACCATCTATTGATTATGCTATTTCATTTTTTGGTGTGAAGGTTTTTGAGTTCTTTATATAATCTAGATAATAATCCTTTGCTGGAAGTGTGGCTGGTAAAGATTTTCTCCCATCCTGTAGGCTGGGAGAAAATTCACTCTATTGGTTGTTTTTCTTGCTGCAAAGAAACTTTTTAATCTGATGTAGTCCCAAAGTCCCTGAAGTACGATTGTTCTGTGAAGTCTGATTCCCAGAATACCTCAGTCTTAAACAATAAAACACTTTTGTGAATGGATTTCACTTTCTGAATAAAATCCCACACTGTATTTCCAGCTTACAATAAATGGGATTTTACTTGATACTGGTGCTGCCATCCTTTGTTTATCTCTGGTGCTACCGACCCTCTGGGAACTTACCTTTTACTTGTGAAATTCAGTAAATCTCCTAAGGGCTAGAGTTATCTTTTCAGACTGATTGTCCTTTTCTGTATATAATTTTTTGTTTCTTCATGAATTTTAACTTCCCTTCAGTCTTTTCTTAATTCCCAGATGTCTTCTTTTTCTCCTTGCTAGGTAGTTGCTTTCCAGGTGTTTCTAATGTTTAATCCTTGACAGTTTCTATAGACCTTCAGAAAACCTCCTCACCAAAACCTTTAAGCTCCATGAATTTGTTTCCACTCATAATCCTATCATATATTGTGACTCAATGAATTACCTACTCTCAGGATTATGCCCTTTATATATGCATTATCACAATCTCATTTTAAGAAAACAATCTCATTTTTAATCACATATAAATAAATCCTTTCCAGATGACTTCATTTGGCATTCAACAATACTTCAAAATTATCAGAACTAACAATCTAATTATTTTTCAAAGCTATCATAACTCTCACACCTTCTTTTTCTTCCTTATGTACTTTACATCTTATGCTTATTCTTTATAACCACACTCCAATACTCTTAAACACCCTTGCCGTTTTCTTACAAAGCTTAGCTCTCTTGACAAATTCACATCACTGCCTAAATTATCCTTTGCCTTACTCTTTGTAGCAGAAAGTGATTGCACAAAAAAACTCAAATCATAAGGACTGTCATCACCTGAACATGATGACTACCATTTCAGTGAGTCTGTTGCCCTCTCCAGGACTTTACTGTAGTTCAGCCATTCTATTAGTCATAGAAAACTAATTTGTCTTTTCTGTTTTCTCCTCAGCCATTCTATACTTTATTTCTCAACATCGTGATCATGATTTTGTTTCTCATTTTACTGAAAAGCTTAGGAAGGCATAATAAAACTTTCATGTATGTCAATTACTCCATCAATTCACACTTTTGGAGTCTACACTTACATCTTCTTCTTTGTGTTTTCTTACAAATCATCAACTAAGATTTGTTTACCTAGAAGTTATCCCTGAACATGCTTATTTGTCTTCAGCAGTCTTTTCCATTATAATCTACATCATTGATTATTTATTCCTCCAGCATATTATTATTTCCATTTTTGTTCTCTCTCTCTGAAATTTTTACATGTACTATTCCATACCTATGCTGGCTGTTACTCAAATCTCTCTTCTATTTGTAGTAAAGACCCTTAAAATAGCTTACCTTTATTGTTTCTCTATTCTGTATTATTTCATAAATGCAATATAATCAATGTTCACTCCTAAATCTGATAAAAATGCTTCTGAAAGTTCACTAACTATATCGGTGTGTACTCCAGGGCTCAGTATTTGTCCTTTGAATCTACACCAGTTTTAAATTTCATAATTTATATCATTGTAGGCTGGCAATGCTCAACATTACTCTTATTAATTTTAAACTTATAGTTCCAATTGCTTGTCCAAATCTCAATTTTAATCTATCAAAAATATGTTTTCCCTACTGTGTGATCCTACAATTCATAGTGTATTTCAGTTGACAGAAATTCTATCTTGTCAGGTGCTTAGGGCAAACACATAGCCATTATCACTGACTTAGACTTATTGATTTATTTATTATCATTCCCTTTTAGCTAACACATTTAATCATATATATTTGTAGGGATAGAGTGAGAAATTATAATTATATATATATATATATATATATATATATATACATAATGTATATCTTAGGTTACTGTGAACATGGTTTTCCATGTTCTTCTTCTATCCATTTTGCTAACTGTTATGCAACCTCCTTCTAATCCCACTCCCCTTGTAACCTTCCTAGCCTTTACTAGTTACTGTTCTACCTTATCTTAGATTGAGGTTAACATTTGAGTTTTAACCCGAGAGACAAAATACAGCATTTGTCTTTTTGTGTTTGCCTTATTTCACTTAACATAATGTGTTCCAGTTCTAATTATTTTGTTGTAAATGAGATTGTCATTCCTTTTCTATGTTTGAATAGTATATCATTGTACGTGTATAGTATATTTTTCTTCCCATTCATCCCTTGACATAAATTGAGTTTTACTCCATATTTTGGCTATTGTGGATATTGCTGCCAATAAACATGGGGCTGAAGGTCCCTCTTTGATATGTTGATTTTATTTCCTTTGTGAATGTACCCAGAAGTGAGAATATTTAGCAGATCTACTATTTTTTAATGAAACTCCATACTGTTCTCTATAATGACCATATTGATTCATGTACTCAACAGCAGTATTTAACTATCTTATTCTCTGTTTACTTGATAGCATTTGTTATTTTTATATGTTTTATAACAGCCATTCTGGCTTTGTTGAGATGATACCTCATTGTAAGCTCTTGAGTTTCTTTGGTGACTAGTGATACTGAATAACTTTTTCATGTACTTGTTGGTCATTTGTATATCCTATTTCAAACAAATGCTTTTTTCCATTCATTTGTCTATATTCTAACCAGATTAATTGTTTTTATGAGGTTGAGGGTTGCATTTCTAATCCTAATGTATTCTCTGTATTAATCCTCTGTCAGATGTATGGTCTGCAAATATTTCCTCTGCAAATATTTCCTCCATTCCACTGTGAAGAAGGTTTAGTTTGATATAATCACATTTGTCAATTTTTTTTTTTTTGCTTTTATTGCTTGTGTTTTCAGGGGTCATAGCCAAAACAAACAAACAAACAAAAAAAAAACAAAAACAAAACAGAAACAAAACAAAAACTATTGTTCATACCTATGTCTTGAAGTCTTTATCTACATTTTCTTCTAATAGCTTCATGTCTTACATTTAAATCTTTGATATATTTTGAATTGATTTTTGAATATGTGGAGAGATGGGACCAAAACGTCATTCTTCTGCATATGGATATCCAGTTTTTCAAGAATCATTTATAAAAGAGGTTGTCCTAATTCCAATATGTTTTATTGCCTTTGTAAGAAATCAGATGGCTACAAATTTGTGAATCTGTTTCTCTGATCCCCATGCTTTTCCATGGGTTTATGTGTCAGTATTTATGCCAATACCATGTTGTCTTGTTTACAACAGTGCTGT
Source organism: Erethizon dorsatum (assembly GCA_028451465.1). Lineage (NCBI taxonomy): Eukaryota > Metazoa > Chordata > Mammalia > Rodentia > Erethizontidae > Erethizon > Erethizon dorsatum. The sequence goes on along the minus strand of CM051830.1, from coordinate 19,535,003 downwards.
AGTATGTCTTGATATCAGGTATTGTTTTGTGTCCAGTTTTGTAATTTATGCTCAATATTTCTCTGGATATTTGGGATTTTTGCTGCTTCTATGTGAATTTGATAATTCTTTCCAGTTCTGTGAAGAATAACATCAGTATTTTTATAAGGATTACATTGAATCTGTACATTGCTTTGGATAGTACAGACATAGTAACACTATTAATGCTTCTAATCTTTGAACACAGGATGTGGATTTAGTCTGGATCTTGACCTTTACCCAGGAATCTAAATGTTAAAATATTGGTCCCCAGCATAATGCTGTTAAAAGTTAGTGGAACCTTTAAGAGATTGGGCCTAATGACAAGTCTTCAGGTCACTGCCCATGAAGGGGATTATAAGACTGCACCCCTTCCTTTCTGTCTTTGGTGCATGATTTGCCAAGAGTTAAGCCATTTTCTGTGCCATCACTCCTGCCATGATGTGCTTTCTAGCCATAGTTTAAAAATGACGTTAACTGATCATAAACTGGAACCTCCAAAGCTGTGAGACGAGGTAAGCTTTCAGTTGTTTCAGGTGCATTGTAACAGGAAGCTGACTGACTACTGTGTACAGAGGTTTTCTATTTTTCTTTTTACATCCTCCTCAATTTCATTCATCACTGTTCTGTAATCTTCAATTGCTTCAACTACCTTTCATTCCTTTTTTCTCTGTTATTTATCTTTGTGGGTCGGTGACTTTCTATATTTGTAAAGTTTAATTCCTTTCTTGCATATCTTCTCTTCTAATACATTATATACTTTCATATATTTTCATAATGTTAATTAATTTTCTTTCACTTCCAGATGCAGGACTCTTAATAATCTTTGTAAGAAAATCTGGTGGTGAAGAATTACCTCAATTTCTACTTTATCTTGAAAATTCTTTACTCTCTTTCATTTCTGAAAACTAGCTTTGCTGAATGTAGCGTTCTTGTTGACAAATTTTGAGATATTTTTGTTGTGTTTTGTTTTCAATTTTTTTTTCTTTCAGAACTTTGAACATAGCATGTTATTCCCTTCCAGCGTATAAAGTTTGTACTAAGAAATCTTCTGAAAGTGTACTATGTGTTCCCTTATGTGTGACTTGCCACTTTTGCTGTTTTTAAATACTGTATTTGTTTTAGACAGTTGATGAGAATGTGCCATTGAGTGGAAACTTTTCTGGTCAATTTTTTTTTTGTGGGTACTAGGGGTCGAACTCAGGACCTCACGTCCTAGCAGGCACCCGTGCTGCTGAGCAATATCACCGTCTCTTTTCTCGTATGTGGGTATCGGGAGTCGAACTCAGGACCTCGTGTTTGCCAGGCAGGTGCTTATGCCACTGAGCTAGCTCACCGGCCCCCCCACCAAATTTGGAGTCTTTGTATCTCCTGGGCCTCAACATCCATTTCTTTCCAATTTGGGGGAATTTTTCAGCTATTATTTCTTTGAATAGTTTTTAAATGTACTTTTCCATCTTTTTGCCTTTTAGTTTCATCACAGTTAAAATATTTGGTCATTTAATCATGTCTCATAAGTTTTGGAGGCTTCTAACACTTCATTATTTTCCATCCTGCAGTTTCATTTTTCCTCTTCATTTTCTTTTTGTTTGACAAAGTTATCTCACCATCTTCGAGTTCAGAAATTCTTTCTTTTTTTTTTTGTGGGTACCAGGGGTCAAACTCAGGACCTCACACATTGGGGGAAAGGGCCTAGATTAGATTGGTCTGAAAATGGTGGCGTGCAGATGCAACCAGATTGGGGATGATACTGTAGTAGAGAATTTCTCCCTGTGAAGTAAGATAATGGTGTATAGTCCCTGCCCAACTGGTCTCAGAGCCTTCAGGAGCTGAAGGATTCCCCAGCAGAGAAAATTCCAGGTCTCCTTGATGCCATATTGGCTGTTGAGGTCTCACATTCATCTTCTCCTTACTGGGAAGATTGGCCTGGCTGCAACCTGCTCCACTTCAGAGCGGCAAGGCAGTTGACTCAGGGAATTTTGTTTCTTTCTTTGCAAGGCCATCTGGTATCTCTGTGTTCCACAAATTCTGTTTCATCCACCGTATTTTAACACTCCTGAGTATTCTTGCCAAATAATAGCTGCTTGCTTATTTACGAATGTATGTATTCATGTAAGAATGCATGTATGTATATATGAATGTATGTGGCACTGGGGTTTGAACACAAGGCTTTCACAATAAGCTACAACCTCAACTTTTTTTCATTTTTTAATTTTGTGACAAGATCTTACTAAGTGACTAAGTTGCCCAGGTTGAACTTGAACTTGACATCTCCCTGTCTCAGTCTTTCAGAATCCTGGATTACAAGTATGTACCATCATGCCTGTCTGCTTAATCATTCAATGTGAAGGAGAAGTGGGTTCACGGCCTCTAGTCAGCCATTTCAACAATCCAGTTCCTGCATTTAAAATTGAGGAGAATTTAAAGTATCATTAATGTGTGATCAGAGGTCTTGGTATTCACAGGATTAAGGAGAGTCCTGAGATAAACAGCTATCCGTGGTGACCACAAAATGGGAGCCGTCAAATTGGAACAGTTTCTCCACCCTATGTGATTTGGCCCTATTTACACTTCTGATGCCCTTTCTTACTAATCTCTCCCTGACTCAGTGTACTGCAGCAACAAGTGCACCTTGCTTTCCCTTAAACATGTCAATTCTTTCCTACCTAAAGGACTTTATACTGAGGCTGTTCTGTTGCTAGGAATGTTTTAAACAGCTAACTCTTTCATTTGCTTCAAGCCTGCTCAAATGTCCATTTTCCAGCAGTGCATCTTGTGATCATCAAATTATCTATCGCCCACACCTCACTCTCACTCAAATCATCTTATTATCTTGGGCACTAAGCATACACTACAGGTGCAATCATAAGTTATTTGGAGGAAAAAAAGTAGGAATTGCTACATATATTTTTTTTCTTGCTTATAATATGCAAGTTTAAATGTAAATAGTTTTGCTATTTTATGAGTTACACAGGTGACCTATACGTTAACTATGGTTAATTAAGGAAGTTTTTATATTTCATATATATTTATTTACCAATTTACTGTAACCTTTCAGTTTAGTTTCCACATGTCTGTAAGGAAAGTACATGGGAGGGATTCAATTTTGTTAGCAACTATAGCCACATATTAAAACTTTGTAGACATTTTTAAAGTTAAAATGCCAGTAACTGAGCATTCCTTAAAAGAAAGTTTCACTTTTGTTTTCTGAATCTTCTTCCAAATTAATGATACTGATTCTGTAAGGTCTTATGAAGGACATCTTCATCTAACTAGATAGTTTTGCTGGAATGTTTCAGAAAATAAATGAGAAAAATTTTAAGTGGCAATTAAATTCAACAATTTTTCATAAAGCCAAGTTGAAGTAACAACAAGAAAAGCCATGAAAATAATTTAAGCATATACAAGCAATGATATAAATGTCAGCATTGTCACTAGACTATTACAGTGAGAATAAGATTTTAACAACTTTCTATGCTTCACAATCCTAAAGATGTTAAACCTTGAAAAAATTATGTCTTAGAATCACTGAAGTGTTCCATGTTGGAAACAATTTTTGTGGCCAAAATTTTTTGTAAAGTGTAAATTAATCAATGTTATATGACTAGTCTGGTAAAATTCAGTATATCTTTTCGGAAGTTAATTCACACTGTAAGACTGCAAGAGAGGAATGTGTTTTGTTTAATTTCATAAATTTACCTGTCTCAGAGTTCCCCACACACCATTTATTTTTTAAAACGGTCAAATAACTACCATTTAAAGAAAACTGTAGTCATTAGTCACTGTTGCTCTCAAGTTTTAAGGAAGAAATACCATCATTATTTCATTTCTTACATTTCCTTAAGCTACGTAAACTCTCAAGATACTACAGAGTGGTTGTGGAATAGGAAAAAAGTGATAGAAAGGGACTCTGCTCCCTGCCCACAAAGTTTTATTGTTTTGGCTGGAAAATGCTCAGTAGTTCTCAGACATCTTCTTCCCATTTTATTGGGTCCCCCCCCGCCATGTTTCTCCTAAGTTTTGTGAAGGCCATTGAATATACCGTTTGTTCAGTAAGTTGGCTAAAAATTATTTTCGATCAACTGGAAATATAAAATAATTTGAAGAATACTTATTTCTAAAGGAATTAATTAGGAGAAAAGTACATTTACTTTATCTAGGACATTAGTCTTTGTTCTGTCAGGGGATATTGGTTTTCTTAATCAGAATGCATCTTTTTGAAGATACAGAGCTTACTAAAAATAGAGATCATAAGAGAGGTCTGCTAATTAAACTTTTTATTATTGTCACAGAAATATGAAAATATTTTTTTACTAAAATCCCAAAGCTGAAAATAGTAGGAAAAGAGTTTTACTGAGTTTTAAAGGAGACAGCTCAGAGGTGCCAGACACACACCTCTGAAGACAGAGGTACAGGAGGGATGTGATATGATCAAATACCCTTAAGAAGACTTAGAAATTAAAGAAGATATAATAGCAGCAGTAGTGATTCTGTTAAAATATTATCCTTTTACCCTTCTTATAATGATTACTTGGGTTCTTTCTTGTAATATAGTTGTGCTTTGTTTTTTAAATGTACTATTTTATCCAGTTTGAGGTCATTATTACATTTTATGAGCAGTTACATCCACACCTTCAACAACTTCCATTGTTGAACTCTCAAATCTAGGCCACTGTACATTAAATTTATCACCCTTCAAGCAGGTATCAGACAAGGAGGGGCACTATTCTTCCCGTAAGATTATTAAACTTATCCAAACCACAGGGTTCCCATGTAACACACCTGCTGACATTTCAACTTACCATACATGAGCTGCATAATCTACTCCTCCAATTTGTTGTCACTCTGCCTCCAGTTTACAAGTCTGGTATGTCCCTGCCTGGCAGACTTCTCTCAGAGACTTACATAACAAAAAATTCTTCCTTTCATCTATCACATCAATGTTATGTCATACAATCAAAAGTCTCCCCACTGCCTAGCCAAAATGGTAGAGGCACCAAACTCCAACACTTTCAGAAATATTGTGACTGATTAAAATCCAGGCCACAAACATCTACATTGATTATTATTTGATAAATTTGCTGATTAATCTTCAGTAGGAATTTGACTACTTGGCAAAAATGTTCTGAAAGGTGTGATATGGGAGGTATAAAAGAAAATATCAGATCAGCTGAAAGCCCTATGGTTTGTCAGGCAAGGGATGTGTGCCCTATGGGTAGAGAATTAGTTAGATATGGACAATTTTATGGTTTTCCATCAAATGTGAGCTGATAGACATTTACCAAGTGTAAAACTCTACCAAGAAAAGGATGTGGATAGACTGTAAATGTAGGTACTGAGTAGGGGCTTGGTCTATGAACACATTCCCCCTGTGAAGAAATGATCCAAAAGTGGAAACACTGCTTCTTGTCAGACAATCACAGATGCTTTGCATCAAAGTATTAAAGCTTCACCAATGAAGAAAAGAACTTCTTGATGAGTTTTTCTTCTACGTACATCAAATTATGGCTTAGGGAAAATATGTGTTAAAGTCTTAACACTAAAATCTCTAAATATGTGTGGACTCACTTAAAAATGGAGACATTGTAATTGTAAGTAGTTAAAAATGAGGTCTTACAGGAGTAAAATAAACCCATATGACTTGTGTCCTGTGTGAAGACAGACAGGGAGATTATCATGTGAAGATAGAGGCAGAGACTGCACCAATGGGTTTATAAGCTCAGGAATGAAACAAATAGCTGTCACTCAAAACTAGGAGAGGGTCATGGACAATTTCCCTCAAAGCTCTCAAGAAGAAACAACCCTGAAAAAAACCTTTATCGCAAATGTTTAGTGCACCAAAAATTTGCAAGAATAAATTTCTATTGTTTGAACCACTCCATCTGAGGTACTTTACCAAGTCAGCCTTAGTAAATTAATAGATCTTCTAATTTGTCATTCCCATTCCTAAGTAGAATAGTTATAGGAAAGAGAATGTAGGAAGAGGAGGAGTAAAAATAGGCCTGTCTGCCTCTAACTCTCCACCCACGTATGGGGAACAGAGAGATTAAGGCTTGATTAAGGCCTATATACTCAAAATTTTAAACTTGACAAGATTAAGCTAGACATGTTATAATCTATGTTTGTACCACTGCCATGTTAATTTTGGTTTAATGAGACAAACTTCAAATAAGACTACTGGGCTAACCGATAAATTAAGCAGATAGTTAGAGACAATTATTAGAGAAAAAGAAAAATGTTTTCACATATATACGGGGTACTCAATAAACTTGACACATAGATTAGGCTACGAATGACTATATCTAAGTGGGCTTTCTCTATCACCAGTTCATCTACCTTGAAACTGTGTTCAAAAACAACAAAAAAAGCTTCACAATTCACTAACAATTAATAAAATATTCATTATACATTTTAGAGACTTAAACAATAAATATTCAGAAAAAAATTTATCTCTGAGTTCTAGTCATTATCTCTCCTTTCCCTTTCCCTTTTCAAGCAAAAAATTCTCCTTAAGCCTACATTGTCCTAAGAAAATAAACTCTATTTTATTTAACAAAATTAAAACTCTGTTAGTTAAATTGTTTTAAAAGCAGCTGAGGGTCAGTGAGATGGCTCAGCGGCTTAAGCACCTGCCCGGCAAGCGCGAGGGTCCGAGTTCGACTCCCGGAACCCACATACGAAAAAGGGGCCGGTGATATCGCTCAGCGGCATGGGCGCCTGCTGGCGCACGAGGTCCTGAGGTCGACCCCCTGGTACCCACAAAAAAAAAAAAAAAAAAAAAAGCAGCTGAGCAACTATTTATTGATAATTGCCTATGTTTCTCAAATGATGTATCAAAATTTTAGACCAACTAAATAGATCTCTTGGGAGACTTTGAAGTTTGCCTACACAAAACACAGTGCAGTTGTTTGGTTATGAAATCAGCACTTTGTCACATACATATATATGCACAGTTGAGGAATGAAATCAGAATGTGCCTGCTACTTCTTCCAGCAATCTCACTCCAGGTCTAGAATGTAGGATCTTTTGAATGACCAAGCTGAAAATGTAAGAAAACTGTTTCCTACCACATCCAACCTGGAAGAACCCAAGAAAATAAATCCATTTATTGAGCAAATGAACTTTAAGAATTAACATCTTACAATGGAGAATTATAAAATAGCACATATACCCCATTCTTTATTATAATCACATATAATTTTCTGGTTTGGGGCATTTACCCAAATCATTTAATATTTAACCAGTGAATTACTGTCATCCAGCTGTTATGTTCAAGTGCCAAAGATCCTTGTTCCACTAAAAGTGCATACTTGAAATGTAAGAAATATTCAAAAATGCTGATTGAAGGTTGTGCACCAAGGATAAAGAGATATGAAGACAGATGTAGAAAGGATAAAATTTAAATTTGTGCTAGGAAACTCCCCCAAGGGGCTCCAAAAGCTTTCTTTTTTTTTTTTTTTTTTTTTTTTTTGTGGGTACCGGGGGGTCGACCTCAGGACCTCGCGCGCCAGCAGGCGCCAGTGCCGCTGAGCGATATCACCGGCCCCTTTTTCGTATGTGGGATCCGGGAGTCGAACTCGGGCCCTCGCGCTTGCAAGGCAGGCGCTTACGCCGCTGAGCCATCTCACCGGCCCACCAAAAGCTTTCAAATCAGCAAATGAATAAGGTTTTCATCATTCTTAAGCCGTCCAAGAACAATTAATTGTAGGACTTTGAAACCTAGAGATTAGGGTGTAAGGCTAATTGAAGTAGAGGGTTAACAAGATGAAATATGCGTAGTAGAGAATCCAGGATAAGTAGTGTAGTGGAGCTTAGAAAATCATTGAAATAACTAATTGCAAGAAAATAGACTAGGGCTGGTGAGATAGCTCAGTGGCATAAGTGCCTGCTTGGCAAGTGCGAGGTCCTGAGTTCGACTCCGGAACCCATATAAAGGGAAAAAAGGGCCAGTGATATCGCTCAGGGGTACAAGCGCTTGCTGGCAAGCATGAGGTGCTGAGGTCAACTCCCGGTACCCACATTAAAAAAAAAAAAAAAAGAAAAGAAAGTAGACTAAAATGATTTTTAGAATGATTTAATATCTAGTAAGAAATTTTAACTTAATGTATAAGTCATTTCATTCATATATTAAAAATGTGTAAAATAGAGTTTAATAATTTGTCCTTTTATTTGATATTTAATCATTCAATTATTATGCTGCTAATGATAACTTTAGTATTTACGGTATTACATTAAGTTTCTAGACACATTGTTTTAGTTCAATTTTCCACTGTTTAGAAGCAGAATTAAAAGTTAATATATAGATAGTTTATTGTCAAACATTATCATCTTTTTTAACCTACACCTTTCTAAAGTTTCTTGATCAGACATATTTTCCAATGAAGGCACTCATGCAAAAGTAAGAAGGTAGAAAAGCTGCACAAAATACCAGCATTTAGAGATAGTTGTCGGTAGAACCAAATATGCTCTGGAGACCTGTGGAGATCCTCTGATATTTCTTCTGGTGTATGACAGACAGGGAATTTCTCCCGGAGTCTTTACCTTCGTAGCAGCTCGCCTCTTAGTGGTTGGGGATGGGATCACCTAGTGCTCAACTCTTGGAATTCAGCTACTGCTAAGCTCCTGAAATTTGATTTCTCAGTACCTTTGATATCTTTGTTAGTATGGAAATCCTATTAAATTCCATTTTTCATCAAAGCCTGACTGGTAATACTGTACTCAGAAAATGGATCCCAAGTGCACTTGCTGCCTCCAGTCCACCTGCCATGACCAAGCAAACCCTCTGCACCATAATTTGTAGATAAACAAATGGATAAAAAGAGAAAATGGCATTGGAACAGTGATAATCAGCAATTCTACACAGGAAGATTTGGGAGATGCTTATAGTAGTTTGCCTGAGGTTGGGACAATGTTGAACAAAGAAAAGTTTGGTGCTTTATAATAGAAGTTACCAAAATTAATGAATCACATACAGAAAATCCAGAACTTTTGTTTACAAATCTTATTATGAAGATGGTTGGCTCATCATCATGACATTGACTAATCCTTAAAAACTAGATGAACTAATGATGGAAGAAGAAGTTAACAAATACGTAAACTCTATTAGAGTAAAAAAAAAACCACTGAATTGGCTAAAATGAACAAATAAAGGAAAGAAAAGGGACAATAAATAATAAAAATAATAAATAATAAATAAATAATAAAAATAATAAATAATAAATAATAAAAATAATAAAAATAATTATTTAAGTGATGTTTTAGCATTATATGTCATTCTAATAAAAGTTTAAATGCTTTGATATATTAAAAATCACAGCCACCTATTTTCTTCTTAGACCTATTTTTTTTTTTTTGTGGGTACCGGGGGGTCGACCTCAGGACCTCGCGCGCCAGCAGGCGCCCGTGCCGCTGAGCGATATCACCGGCCCCTTTTTCGTATGTGGGATCCGGGAGTCGAACTCAGGCCCTCGCGCTTGCCGGGCAGGCGCTTAAGCTGCTGAGCCATCTCACCGGCCCTTTTTTTTTTTTTTTTTTTTTTTTTTTTTTTTTATGAAAATAGCATTTTAAGTTTTTCCAAGGGTGAAATTTTGAAGTTATATTCTCTGTGTTTCTTAAGGACATTAGGTGTTGAAAACTCAAAATCTACAGAGTTGACATTTCTGTTAAATCTTCTAAGTACACATGATATAATTAATAAAATAAGTAAAAGACAGCTTAGTCTCAAACTTAGTGTGATCAGTATAAAAGATGATTAATATAATAAGTCTTCAAAAATTTTCCTATAATCTTCTGATAGATCAAATAATATTTTATCTCTTATCTTTGCCTGATGAGCACACATCCTAATACATGATAATCATCTTACACTGTGTAAAACATTTTCAAAATGTTCTACAATTAGTGATTTTATATTTGAGCAGTACTGTACTCTGCATACTTATTCATCTGCCTAAAATAATTGGTCCTCCTTTGTAAGAGTGTCAATGATTCTCAGAATGTAAATTAGGAACATTTATTCTAATATATTTTCCAAAATTTGGTTTGCCCTTTAGTGTTTAGGAAAGCTCACATGATCAACCTCCTATCAACAGTCCAAGAGTTAGTCTCTCTCCCTTTCTGTCTCTCTCTCTCTCTCCCTCATTGACTGGAGGGATTGCTGCATAATCACCCACTATGGAAGTGTGGGATGATTCTGTCTGCATTCAGTAATGATATTGTTTCTTTTCTGGGCCTGATTCCAGGTAGAATACATCTGCATATACAAAAGACTTGCTGTATTTAGTACTTAGCTTCCATGAATATTTACTCACATACATATACATGTATGGCCTGTATTTAGCAGCTCATCCCTTTTTAAGTAAAGTTTTGCCAATAACAAATACATAAAGGTTTTAAACTTTACTTTCTCTGGTAAAGCAGTCTCCATTTATTCTCTTCAGCTTTACCTACTAGAAAATGTAAAACTTCAGCAACATTGAATTAAGTTACTATTTAAAATAACAAGACAATGATTGATACTCAGAAGAAGAGGTCATATTTATAACCATCAGTTCTACAATTGTTCTTTGACTACTTTTATATTTCTTTGTTGAGATTGTGGGCAAATAAATATTTAGCACTATAAATGAGATAACACCAAGCCACATATATTGTTCCTGCTCACTAAAGCCAGAGTACGTTATAAAGTGTAAATATGACCATGCCACCTCTTGTCTTAAAATTCTTCATTGGCTCTCTATTCTTCAGGATGAAGTTAAAGCTGAGTAGTAAAAGCTGGTAAGCAGCTGCTTTGTCTTCATCCCTTGTCTCATCTCTTTATCCTTTGCAGTAAACCATTCTTATTGGATTGTCTTCTTAGGTGAAGATAGAATCCATTCAGACAAGTTTAGACAGAAAGGAAACTTTAAGAATAAAATCACCCAAATGTGCATGAATGGTATTAGAAAAGTGATATAGAAAAAGTGAACTCATTTCTTTCCTCTTAACATTTACAAGTGTTAAATAAATGGATCAGAAATCTAAATATAAAAGTTAAATCTCTAAGATTTCTTGGCAATTTTTTTGAATAGAGATAGGTCACATTCTTCAGATAGGGCACAAAAGCACAAACAATAACAGAAAAATATTGATACATGACATCAAAAATATTAAATGAACTTCTCTTTCAGGTCAATGTTTAAAAAGTGGAAAGACAAGGAACTGACTGGAAGAAAATATTTGCAAAATACGCAATTGCAAAGACCTGGTAGACAAAGTATAAAAAATAACCTGTTTAACTGTATTATAACAACGTAATTTTAAAAAAAATTACAAAGATATTAGCAGCACTTCAACAAAATATGTATTTGTGCTTGCATACACATGTACATATGTGTAGTGCATAAGCACATACAAAGATATTTGACATCTTTAATCTTTAGAGAAATGCAAACTAAAACCATGAGAACATATTATTACATCTGTTAAAATGGCTAAAATTACTTTTAATAACTATCGTTGAGATGTAGATCACCTGAATATTTATTATATTTTTGGTGGGAATATAAAACATTACAATTGGGATAAATAGCTTGGTAGTTTTCTTATAAAGTTAAAAAATACACTTATAAATATTCAAGAGTTCAGTTCCCATATATTCACCCAAGACAAATCAAATTTATATTTACACAATGCTAATATTTATGCAAAACTTACACTCCACACAATGGAAGAATCTACACTTTACATCTGGTTGACAGAGAAAACTTTAAAAAAATACTTTTAACTTAAAGCCTGATTGGCAGGGTAAAGCAACTCAGGCAAAAGCTGAGGAAAAATATTCAACACTGAAGGAGTAGCTGAACCAAAAACCTCAAGATGGGATCACAGTTGTCCAGAAAGAAAGCCAGTATTTTAGAAAAGAAATAGCAGAGGTAATCATGACAGTCAGTGAAGTTCCTACTAGACCCCAAGTAGGAATTGAAAAATAATCTAAAAATATTTCCAACAGCAACATAATAAATTATTACAAATGTCAAACAATATTTTATGACTATCTATCCAAACTGTGTGTTTTTGTTTTAATTTTTGTGTATACAAACTAGGGCTTCCAGGAATCTTAAAAGAGAATGGAGTCAGTATCAGTACTTTCTGATATAACTTGTCTTATGCATACGATTATTTATTTACTCTATAGCCACCTGTGCTTTAACATTTGTAATATATTTTCTTTCATGGTTTGTTTTTTCCTCTCTAGATGTTCCAATGATGTTGTCAATTACCTGAAGTTATTGTGCTTTTACCGGATTCACATTGTCTAGTACATAGAACCTCCCTTTTTGTCAAAGTCCTCTAATTGCTAATCCGTTCAGAATCAACATTTTCTATGTGACTGCTGCATACCTTTTTCACTGATTTACTTTCCTCAAATTACTGTTTAAATATTCCTTGACTTTAGTCTTTTACCTTATTCACTATAAGTTGTTTTCAATTAATTTGTTTAGCTAAGGAATGTGAGGACAAACCTTTGGAATTCTTATACATATAGAAATTTTTCTCACATACTCTTGTATAATACATAATTGTTTGGGTATTAAGGATTAAAAATTGCTTCCCATAAAAGCTTGGCTTATCATTCACTAGCATCCTGTTTAGCTTAGGGAAATCTCCATGGTAATACAGTACAAATTTTGAAAGGCTACCCCATTCCTCAAAAAGTTTTATTTGCAACTAAGTTAATTAACACTATATAATGAAAATGCCAAAAATAATGCAGCTTTTGGTTAAATTGAAGTCAAAGAATTATTAGTAAGAAGTTCTATAAAGTGAATAATGAGGAAGGTTTTCCTTAATCAAAACAATGACATATGACTTTTATCTTTCTCTATGAGTTACTGATCTATAATGAATTCAATATTTCAAAATAAACCCAAACAAATGTTATTCTGAATTCAAGCTCAAAGAAATTAATGTTTTCCAAAAAACAAAACAAAACAAAAAAAAAATCCAAAACCAAATATTTTGGAAAATGTGGCTCTGAACTAGTCAGTTTAAAAAATAAACATATGTTAAATGTCCACCTTCTTACGACAGATGATACTTTTCCTCAGCCTGGATAAAAAGTTTTAGTATGGTCAGTAGCAATCTTGGATAGGTGCTGTGAGCTGCAAGTCTCAAACAGCCTGAATTTTTGCTATTTTGGGGGGAATCTAACCTAGCAATTCAAATGTACTGGGTAAGAAATGATGGGTATGTACAGTGGGTCCTCACAGGGGCAGGGCTGCCAGGACCTGGTTCCCTGGTTCCCAAGCATTATGCCGCCTCTGCTCTGTGTAGACATTCCCCTCGAGTACTTCAACAGTAGCAGTCTTTCATTTCTGAGACTCTTGAGAATAATTTTGCAGAAATTATAAAACCAAGATTTTTTTTTTACTTTGAACTTTTTTGTGAACAGTATTCTGATCTTATTTTTGCAACTTATTACCTAAACAATTTAATTCATCTCTTACTATATTCATAAATGCTACAAATCTACTTAGAAGGGTTTAGATTTTAATAATTTTCTGTCACATTACAGAATTACTAACAACTAATACTATTTTTCTTTGGAATACTAGCAGTTCAAAGTTTTAAAATTTTACATGAATAGAATCTGTTGCACAGAACTTCTTGGTGTATAACATTTTAAAATGTACTTTCTATGGGCCGGTGAGATAGCTCAGTGCCTGCCTGGCAAGCGTGAGGTCCTGAGTTCGAACCCTGGTACCCAAAAATAAATAAATAAATAAATAAATAAATAAATAAATAAATAAAATAAAATGTACTTTCTAGGTACTGTAAAGTTATATTTTGAATTATGGTAGAAGTCGATATTACATTGAAAGGCAAACATATCATATTATAATTACTCCTTTTTCCTTTACTGGGAAAGTAAACACACTTGTAGATATTCACAATGCATTTACAATTTGAAAAATTAATTTAGTTTGATAAAAATTATAAAATCCACTTAACTAAACCTAAAGAACAACAAATAGACTAATTTGTGGGGTGAGATTGGTTTGTATATACCTAGCCCATTAGCAATTGATACATTTTAAAATATGTTATTTTAGGGAAATAAAATATAAGTGAAGCTAATTACAAATTATTTTTATATGTAAAAATGAACGTATTAAAATAATGAAATGGAAATAGTGGCCTTGTTACCACTTTGGTAAAATACAAACAAACCTGAACACATAAAATGGTATCTTTCTCTAATGAAGCCTCCTTATCCTGAAGAAAATTTCTGTAGACCTACTGTTATATTCTACATTCAATAAAAAGTGTAAGTGAATCCAATAGCTTCCTCTAAAACAATTTTTAAAAGCTATTTCTACAGTGTTATGAAACTGCTTGGAATGTTGATATGAAGTCTTGATATTTAAGGGAGGGAAAGGAAGAAGAATAATGTGTTGAAGTTCAAAAGAGGGTAACAAATTGAAAGGACAAAAATATAAGTGACACATAAATAGTAAAAATGGTGTTTCTCTAGAAACTTCATAAATCATTCACTTTAGCTTGATATTTTAACATAAGAACATGGCTAGCACCTACTCAAATGACTCCATAATAAATTTCTTGCTTCTGACTGCAATAGTTCATTCAAACAATTACACATTTTAACCAAATCAGAAAAATATATTATTTCATAATTACATCATATATACACAAATGTATTAAAATGACTTAAGCACCACATAAAATTAAAAAAATTAATCACATCCACATTTATATGCTTAGTCTTTTCCTGTATAGCCTCTATATCTAGTTACCAGAGTCTAAGGGATCTTTCCCGAAAAATATGCAAAATCAGTTGCAATTTTAATAGACACTTTTGGATGGTGAGTTTTTTCTTCCAGAAATAAGGATCGAATTCAGATCCATCCCACCATTGAGCTGCATCCTCAGCCCTTTTTATCTTTTGTTTTGAGACAAGGTCTCACTACCTTGTCCAGGCTTGCTTTGAACTTGAAATCCTCCTGCTTCAGCATACCAAGAAGCTGAGATTACAGGACTGTGCCACTCCACCCAGCAGGAGGGTGATTTTTCCATACATTTTGATGAAGGTGTTCTCTTAAAAACTCTGGTCTTTTAAATGTTTTAATAACATTATATTTTTTATCTTTAAATATAATTTTATAAATTTTCTACAGAAAAGGAGCATATAGCCTAGGTATCTGTATATAAAAACTTAACAAGTAGATATGTATATAAGTATGTATATATATGGACATACGTATATATGAATAATTGCAAACCTTTTTTATTCAGTAAATATATATTACACATTTAATATTTTTACTCTAATTTATCCAGTTTCTCACTCCATATGCCTTTTTTTGTGGTATTTTCTTCTTATCCTTTACCTCTTTATGCTAAACATTGTCATCATTAGGTTTAGTTCAAATTTTATTTATTTATTTTTTCCAAGTTTCATTTTAGAATAATACTCTGTTTAGAAATGCTACGTTAATGTAATCACCCTAAAACACTAATATTGAGCCTGTGCTACTTTTTCTTTCCCTTAAATACTTAGTAGGATTGTTGGGTAGATTAAATATGTTACTGTATGTACAACACATCAAATTCTGCTTAGTTTACATAAGGACAATTTTATGAGGTGATACAGCATGTTATGAGATAATACAGCATATTTGATTGGAGATTATCTCATACTTCATTTTTTTCCACTTGTTATATTGAGGATTGAACTTAGGGCACATACATTCTGGGAAAGTACTGTACCACTAAGTTATAATAAAAAGTTTAAAATATCCAGTTTTAGGCTATCTGGAGATAAATCATTCACATAGGAAAGATTTCCATGGATGGATGAAGGCATTAACCATATTTTTGTGAGAACAGAATGGTGGTGGAAAAATGAATATAAAACAATACTCAAGAAATTTAGCTGAGAATTACAGGAAACAGTGTGGTAACTGAAGCTATTTAAGAAGTAGAGGGAGATTTTTATTTAAGTATAATTTTAAAATTATCTTTAAAAATAGGAGAGAAAATTCTATCTGGTGGCCAACATGATTGATTGAGTTAGGAAAGTTTTAGGAAATAAGAGAAAGGACAAATACCATGGAGCAGTATCCAATAGAAATATAATGCAAGCTACATGTCTATGTGCTTTCTAGTAAACACATGAAGCAAAGCTATAAAACATGTAAAACTACTTTACTAAAATTTACTATTTTAATAGTAATAATATTAATATTGATGATACAGATTATAATATTTCAAATTAATCCAATTTTAACAAGTTATTTGTGTATTTATTTATTTATTGGGTTGATACAGAGTCTTGCTATATAGTTCAAGCTGGCCTCAGACTCACAGCAATCCTCCTGCCTCAGCCTCTCTGGTGCTGAGATTATAGGAACATGCCATCATGTCCAATTTAAATTAATCTAGTTTAGCCAAAGTATGTTCAACATATGAATATGAAAAATGGAGATATTTCATATTAATTTTATACTAAATCTAGTCTGCATTTAATTCTTAAAATACATCTCAATATAGCCTAGCCACATATCAATTTTTGCAATTATTTTAAATATACTTTATTTTTTGTTTTATGTTTTAAGGCCAATTTTAAGTATGGTGGAGTTCTTAAATTACTTATGTCCATAAAAATTAATCCACATGGGCATCAAGCATCACTTTTGTATGCTGACTTCTCAACCGAGGTGCCCACCAGTAGATGAATGGATATGCAAAGGTGGTATGTATGCAGAGTGGAGTACTACCCAGTCATGAAAGAAACTGAAACCCTGTCATTGCAAAATGGATTGAAGTGGAGAATACTGTAAAGTGAAATAAGCCAAACACAGAAAAGTAAGTACTGCATGTTGTGGTCCATGTGGTCCATGTCTCACCCATATGTTCACAATCTGGTTGCTATATGTTAATTCTTTTTTTGTGTGTGTGTAATTTTGGCATATTCCCCTACCACTTTAGTTTTTCTTTTCAGTCTGAATCTATTTTTTCACAGAACTACATAAATGTTTTATTGTTTATCATTATTGCAATCAAACTCTACAGTGATGGGTTGAGTTCTCCAATGACCTTTGATATTTCTGACTGAAAATGACCTACAAACTAACTTATATGGAACTCACTAATTGAAAACTTTTCAGTGGTGAACTGGCCTGACAATTAAGAAAATCAATTATAATTATCTATAAAAACAACATGTTATTTCATGAGTTATTTATATAATATTTTGATTGATTATTACATCTGCAGGGCATCCCAATGGTTCTTTATCTTATGGCTAGGAATTAACAAAATAAATAAAGAAGAAATACTCCAGCTGGGAGAAAAATACATAATAGAAAATGATCTTTACTTTAAGACAAACGTTACAAACTTTTTTTTTTCTTTTTTGTTTGTCTTGACATTTTCTGTGCTTTCAGGGTATGGACAAAATGGGCTAGGAAAGTACCTAGATGTAATGAGATACTAAACATGAGGAAGTATAATTGGGAGAGAGTAAGAGGAGAAACAAAGATACTAAGGAAAAGAGTAGAGTAAACTGTTGGAAAGCTGAAGCCAAAAGATAAAAAATGAACATCAGAAAATAAGTAAAAATAAATGAATAAAATTAGCTGTTAAAGCAGAGATGGTATTTCTCTGCAATGACTAATTGTAACTACTGGGCATGATAAAATCTTCACTGAGTTCTCCTGAGACACATTTGAGATTGTGATGCTATTGTACTTTGGTATCAGCATAGTGTGGCTAAAAGTAAAGTTTTAAACTTCATGGCATAAAAGATATTGAGATTTTAGGAGAGCCATGAAAATGAAGTTGAATATGGATGAGTAATATTTGCCAATTCTCAAAAAACAGAAAAGATAAAAGGAGAGGCACTGGATTTTGTCACATGTTCAGCCAGCGTAAGAGACTACTGAAGTATAAGATGAACCCTGACTTACGATTAGATGGAGGAAGCACTATTAGTCGAATGAAAATCAATAGCTAAAATGAATATCATTACCATAATTTTGCTTCTGTGGTTACTTGTGATCAATGTGAAAAATACAGCATCTGTTTCCTTCAATTTTGCCAGATGATCTTTAATCTGTGCCACAAAGATTTTATTTTTGTTTTTCAGCATTTATTCTTAACTAAAAGTTCATTCATATGAATTTATTCTTATATAATCCTGGTAATTTTTAATTTTTTTAAAAAATTCTTCCTTTGTTTAAAATAGAAATGTGTCCTACAATGCAATCCCCTCAATAAATTATACAACCATTTGGGAGAAATATTTAACAATTTACCTCAATTTTTAAATACTGTGTTGTCCTTAATCATTTAACTATTGGTATAACATTGTTGGGGGCATACCAATTACTTTTTTTTGTCCAGTTTTTTTATTTGTATGTTAAAAAGTAAATATCATGACAAGTTAATTTTTTTGTGAAATCTTTTATTTTTCATAATAAGCTTTTCACAATATTATCTGGTCATGCCATTTTATCCTACACACATACTTGAATACTTTTTATTGGATGTGTACACACCTCAAAAAATATATATTCCATTAAATCAAAATAACATTACCTTCTTTCTTAGGCAAATCAATATTACATTTTCTAGAATTATGGTTTCAATAACAAAATTTGTCCATTCATCTTTATATTTATTTCAGATATCTCTAAAATTATTCCAAATGTCCTACACTTTGAAATTCTTGTTTTAGGAGAGGGAAATGTGCCTCTTTACAAGATGTTCACATGAAAAAATTCACAATTTTATAGTTTTTTCCTTTCTAATTGATTATCATTCCATTCGCTATTTCTTGTATCAACAACTATAATATGCCTTTCTCTACAGAATTTTAGACTTTAATTGGAAATTTTAGACTTTAATTTAACTGAGGATTGACGCATTTAAAACTTCAGTTAAAAATACAAGAGAAAGTCCTTTTTCAAGTCTGTACAAGGGAAGATAGTTTGAGTAAAATAGTTCAAATATCAATTTTTATGGGGCCATTGTGCAGACATAGAAAAATGTTCAATCATTACATTAGATACATGACAGAAATATGTAGGTAGAAATTATTAAAGATTTACCAACAGGTTAGTGGACATATAACTACAGTTTTCTTTATAAAATGAATAAATGCTTATTAATTTTGGTAGGAATTACTTTATCCCCAAAAGGAAGTTGTAAATAACATCACAGAAATTAGACATTTCCCTCAAGTGAGGTTTTGTTAATTTTTTGTATGTTGTCCAAAACGTTTAAAAAGCTTTCATTTTTTAGAATTGTATTTTCCCCAACACATTTAAAAAGCTTTCATCCTTTCTGAAATGTTCTTTCTTAAATTGGGAGAGTAATTTTCTTTTAGTAAGCACATAACTGGAACCAGTTTGTGTACTAAAAAAAAAAAATCTATCCCATGGGCGACACTAACTGTAGACTCAGCTAATGTGCCATTAGGAGAGTGCAAGTTTACTGTTGTCTTCTGTATTCTCTAATCACACAGCTTCAATCACTTGCTTCATCTGTTCTGAGATTCCTGCAAGAGGCTGTTAAACTGGATCCTTCTTAACTTTCCTAAAGTTTTTTTATAGGCCAATTTGTGCAGGTGAGAGCAATTAGTAATCGCCAGTCTCCAATCAGCAATTAGCTCCAATTAAGGCTTCCCAGCTGCTCAGCCAGGCCTGTGCTGACTTCAGTCAGCTGCTTAAAATGCCAAAGTTGGATCACAAGTCAAACTAAAAATTTAGGAATCATTCATATCTCATCACTCTGATGTATAAACTTTTTGATTACAATGTACCTCCCATTTTCAAAGCTAGTTACTTATTTTGTGGGGTCTCAACTGCTTGCAGCTGTAGAAACATCAATAGCCAGGTGGCAAAATGGTACTGTAAGATACTCTGAAGTTTGATAGGGAAAAGCTATCAAAAAGAACTAAACTTAAGGAAAAAATTTTTTTCATAATTTAGCTAGAAAAGTGGAATGAGTACAAATTGCATACAAATTGAGTTTCTTGTTAAAATAATCAAAAGTACATATGTTAGCTTTCTGTCTCTATGACAAAATAACTGAGATAACTTAAGACAGGAAAAGTTTATTTCAGCTCATGATTTTAGACGTTTCAGTCTATTGTCACTTGGCCCTGTTGATTTGGACTGTGAAGTGCAGCACATCGTAGCAGAAGTGTGAGGCAGCCTCATAGGAGCCTGGAGGCAACTAGAAAGAGAATGAATATAGGGTCCCGATATCCCCTTTAAGAGCAATGACCCCAGTGATCTGTCTTCCTGCAGCTAGGGCCTGTCTTAAAGATTCCACAACCTCTCAACAGCACCACAGGGGGGTGACTATGCCTTTAAAACATGGGACTTTGTGGATACTTGCATAAAATAGCAATGCATACATGTAAAAACATAAAATTCATGCATAAAATTTTATAATAAGAAATATTAAAGTAATGCCAGGTAAATGTAAATAAATGGTTGTATTGTTTTATCTAGTATAGAAGGACAAATAGGCAAGAATAAAGGTAGAAAGCGAGGAAAAGAAAAATGTAAGAAAAGAAAAATAAATATTCAATAGTAACATGATAATTCATCTACCCCAGATGAAAAAAGGAGATTCAGACATTCTGGAATGGAGTCCCTTTAAATCACTATTAATGCTCCTATAGTTCTAGCCTAAGGAAAAATATATAAGCCACAAAACTTTCATAGAAATACTTTAATATCAGATTTTCTAATCTGACTGTCATTCAGTGCACACAGGTGATTGGTTCTGGAACCCCAGGTGGACACCAGAATTCAAAGATGCTCAAATACCATATGTAAAATGGCGTGGTATTTTCATATAATTGGTACACAACCTCCTGTGTACATTGTTTTAACCAAATTTAGACAATTCATAAAGTATAAACACTTTTAAGATGACAGTACACTTCAGTACTTACCTAGTATATCTAAAATATTAAATGATTTTCTTCCACGTCATCTGAAAATTTTATAGTGTTTGTTTTGCATTTAGTTCCATGATACGCTTTTAGTTAATTTTTGTAGAGGACATGAAGTGTGTGTATATTCACTTTTATTTATGTATGTATGTATATTTTGCATGTGCACTTCCAGTTTTTCCTGCATCATTTGTGGTATCAACTACCTTTGCTCCATTGCTTTGCCCCTGCCTCTTTGTCAAATATAGGTTGAATATATTTTTGGGCATTGATGTTTTGGGTTGCTATTATATTCAAAAATGTTTATATATGATAGACTTAAAAATTATATAAAGTTTATAAAGAAATATTTAGTATATTCTACCTACCTGTATACTTATATATTTATTACTATAGTAGAGAGATTATAAGTCAATATAATATATTTATTTTAGTTACTGTTGGATGGTAGAATTATGGTTGACTTAAAATTACTCTTACTATATTTCTTCCATTTTAAATATTTCTTTTGTTTTTTCATTTGTTTTTTAATATTGTTTTGTTTTGTTTTGCAGTGCTAGAAATCAGACTAAGGGTCTTCCTTGCACATGCTAGGCAAGTGCTCTACCACTGAGGTACACTGACCCCAAGTATTTACATTTAAAATAAAGAAATAAAATAATTATGGGACCTCACTCCCCTAGAAGCTGAGCCTGAGTTAGTGCTTCTAAGTGTAGGCAGCGGGCTGGTAGAACTGCACTGGTCGTACCTCTGATTCAGGGTTCTGCTTTTCTCCTTGAAACTACAGATCCTCTATTTATTTTTAGTAATTTTATTGCATTAAAATTATGATGGACACAAATAAAAACAAAATTTCTTAAAAGTGTTTGTTAAAAAATAGAATTTTACTAAACCAATCCTACCTACTAATATGATTCACTAGTAATCAATTACATGCATTAGATAGAATCTATGGAGTCAAGGAAATGTAGGCAATCTACAACTAAGTGAGTATTTTCTATCTAAAATTTCTATATATATATATATATATATGTATATATATAGAAAATATATATAGAAAATATATGTATTTTTTTATTTTTTCCTTATGCAGGTACTAGGAGTTGAACTCAGGACCTTGCGCTTGACAGGCAGGTGCTTATGCTGCTGAGCTATATCATTGGCCCAAATTTCTATATTTTTATCGAGAGTAAAAGAAGAAATTTTGGAGGCAACAAACACCTTCTACCATGAGTCTCTATTAATAATACATCCTAATTCTAATGAATTTCACCCAACATTGAATAAAGAAGTGGTATCAATTTTACAATCTCTCCTAGGAAAAGGAAACAGATAGAATGCTTACTAACTTATTTACTAAGATCAGCATCACTCTAGTGCCAAAGCCAGAAAAGCACATTATAAGAAAGGGAAATGATTGGCCAGCCTATCTCATGTATATTAATATAAAGGTGATCCTTGGGGCCAGTGAGATGGCTCAGCGACGTAAGCGCCTGCCTGGCAAGCGTGAGGGCCCTAGTTCGACTCCCGAAACCCACATAGAAAAAGGGGCCGGTGATATCGCTCAGCGGCACGGGCGCCTGCTGGTGCACAAGGTCCTGAGGTGGACCCCCGGTACCCACAAAAAAAAAAAAAGGTGATCCTTATACTAACAAGTTAATAATGTATAAAATAAATATATAGCAATCAAGTGGGACTTATTCCTATTATACAATGTGGGTTCAATATTTGAAAATGAGAGTAATCCACCACTGATCAACAAGCTATAGAAGAATAATCACATGATAGTTTCAACTGACAGGAAAAAAATTCCAGTACCCACTTGTTGAAAATAAATATGCAAACTAATACAATCTTGTAACAAACTAGAAATAGAGGAGCAATTTCTCAACTTTATAAAGAACACCTACCAAAAATGATTATTAATGGTCAGAAGTGAGTTACTTTTCCCCTAATGTTGGCAGTTGTCAATAATGTTCTCTCTCACCACTCCTACTCAGAATCTAGGGGTAGTACTAGATAACACAAAATGATAAGGAAAATGAAGTGAACCTGTTAGAAATAAGAAAATGTATTGCTTTGTTTGTAAAAGATATAAATGCCTCTAAAGCAAAACTCAATTAGCAATAATCATGCTTCGGATAAACCTCTTTGGTTACGATACTGCCACTGTGCAAAGCTAGGAAATTCTGGAATTGATCAGTGAGTATATATGGAAAGATCACAGGGTTTAAGTTTTATATACAAAAGTCAAAAACTTGCCTATACACCAGTAATGGAAAATTGTTGGAATTTGATAATTTAAAAAATTCACAGTAACATATACACAAAAGGAAATTGTAATAAGTCTAACAAAATATCTACAGGATATATAGGCAGAATTCTATGAGACTCTGATAATGAGAGCAAAGGAGATCTAAACAAATGAATAAATATTTTATTCATGGATCAGGATACTCAGTAATTTTGTCAATTATTTGATTATTTGAATATTTGTCAATTATTCAATTATTTGTCAGTTATTCAATTGTACAGATTCAACACTATCACAACCTAAATCTTATAAAACCATATTTTTGTAAATACATATTGATTTTAAATTTGTAAGAAAGGTAAACGAAACCTAGAACAGTCAAAATAACATATAAGAATAAATAAAAAAGGACATACCGTACCCAATTTTAAGACTGAATACAAAGTTGCATCAATTAAGAACTGGTTATGATGAAAAGACAAAAACATAAAAGAATTAAACAGGATATATTTACCAGATATAGACCCTTAGAAATATAGTCAGCTGATGTTTGATGAAGAAGTAAAAAATGTAAGGAGAAAAGTTAGTCATTTCAACATATGATATTGGAACAATTGGATGTTCATATGCAAACTAAATAAAACAAAAACACTGAAACAGGAACTATCAACTTTCCCTAAAATTAACTCACAATAGATTGTCAGGCTGAATATAAAACATACATTTAAGAATGTCTAGAAGAAAACAGTAGAAAATGCAACCAGTCTTAGATTTGCAGGAGTTTTTGAACAGCTCTAAAAGAAATATATGACTGCAGAGAAATTGATAAATTGGATTTTACTAAACTAAAAATCTCTGCAAAGAACATTAAGAGAATTTTTAAAAGCCACAGGTTCAGAGAAATATTTTTTTCAAAACAAATATCTGAAATAGGACTTATATTCAAAATATGTGAATAAGCCTTAAATTTTACTGATATAAATGATTGAGTGAAGTAAATGGAGAAGATACAAATCTCCTATGAAGAACTCCAAATAATTTAAATTTTCTCTGCACAGAGCTTGTACAAAATTCTCCATTTCTTATGTGTAGACTATGCTTAGCATCTTCCTTGCAAATAGTGAACATGGAAAGGAGGAAGAAAAAAGGAACCATATGGTAACACAACAACGACAACAACAAAAAGCCTGACAAACTTTTCCTCTGCTAGGTGATTAAAGTTAGCAGCTACAAATAAGAAGTCACTGAAATGTCTACAAAATACCTATCTTGTACTCCTCAAAACTGTCAAATTCATCAACAACAAGGAAAATCCGAGAAACTGTCACAGCCAAGAGGAGCCTAAAGAGACATGATAAAATTTAATGTGTCATTTTGTATGGGGTTCTGAAACGGGAGAATAACATTAGGTTAAAACTAAGGAAAAAAAACCTACTGAAATCTGAATTATTTATGAACTTTTGTTAAGAAAATTGTATCAGTGATGTCTCACCAATCTTTCTAACTGAACCATATTAATGTAAAGTCTTAGTTATAGGATCCAGGATACAGAGTGTATGATAGCTTTCTGTAATATGTTCACAACTTTGTTCTAAGACTGCAATAGTTGTATTTTTTAAGAAAAAATCTTGTCTTTTAAAAAAGAATTCATTATTCTGAATAAGGCAGTAAAAAATCTACTGAAAACATATGCCACATGTCAGATTTCTGTTGAAACACTACTGTATGTTGGATTTCAAAGTTCTATTTAAGCAATACTGCACCAAAGCAAGGACATTTTTCCTCATTACCTTTTAATTAGTTCTTGAAAGACTGTTGCTAAGAACAAAAATAAATGACTAACTTAACAATGCAGCGATGGTGAATAAATGATAAATTATTATTTGGGCCTTTTTATGTACACTGTTCCAAATAGGGTAGAATAGTGTAAAAATGTTATATAATTTCGGTATACAATTCTTACACTTTAAAAAAAATAAATACTTATGGAATAAAAAGGAAACTTTGTACATTTTTAATGAATATAAATTAGTACAGTCATTATGGAAAACTGTATGGAGGTTCTTCAATTAAAAGTACAATCACCATGTGATCCAGGAATCCTGTATATACCCAAAAGATTCTGGATATATATCCAAAAGATTCTAAATCAATTTGTCAAATAAATGTCTGTACTCCCATGTTTACTGCAGCACTGTTCACAATAATCAAGTTGTGGAATTAAGCTAAGCATCCAGCAACAGATGAACAGATACGTGTGGTATGTATATACGCAATCGGACGCTACTCAGCCTTTACGAAGAAGGAAATTAAGTCACTTGGGAAAAGAAATGGATGGAATTGGAAAACATTGTGCTAAATATAATAAGCTGAGCACATAAAGAAAAATGTCAAATGTTCTAATACATGGAATTTAAAACATTAAAGTACTAGAAACAGAGAAGAGACTGATAATCACATATGCGAAGGGGTGAGAAGAATATAGAGATGATGGATGAAGGACACATCTCAGAAAGGATGTTTTTTTTTGAGATCCACCTCATAATGTTGTGAACAGAGTTAATAATAGAACCTTTGAAGTTATTAAAATATTTGAATTTAAGTATTTGAAATGATGGATATGTTAACTAGCTTCCATTAATTAGTGCACATTTTATTCACATAACATCACTGCCTCGTGAAGATGCATAATTATAAACTATTAACTTAGAGTAAACATCAAAAAGATGAAAAAAGAAAAAGATTTTAGGTGCCATACTCAAAAAATAAATAAACTCTTAAGATTGTAAACATTGTCCTGTTATACAATGAAGTGAAACATCAACATATAGAATTACCTGTAACAATTTTTGCACATATCAGTTATTATAGTTAATATTGCTGCCACAATTTTTCACTAATTTGGGGTAATTAATCTGTTTTTTGGCTGTGTTTCAGTTTCTTCTCTAAAACTTTTGTTCTTTTCTTATATGAAATATGTACATTGAACTCCATGACTTCTATAATTTTTCATAGTGAAAAACACAAAATCATGTTTTACATAAAATTTTCTTAAAATTATGTTAAGTGAAATCTTATGTTTATACAACATGGATTATTTTTTAGATGAACAAAAAGTAGTTACTTTTATTAAGTGACATTTTTGAAATATTGCATTTTTGTATATATGCTTTTCATGGATTTGCTTTTGTGATAGAAGAATGCATAATCATAAAGTTTATATTTCACCATACTAATAGAAATTAGATTTCTACAATATAAACATAAATAGTAAATGAACTTTTTAAAAATAATTTCAAATTTCCACAGTCCCCTATTACTCTAGCTAGGTTTGATTTTGAAATAAATCATGTATAGTTTTCCTGACAATATATAACATGTGTTCGTTACTAAAATTAAAAAAATACATTTGCAGGGCAAAAGATGTAGCTCAGTGGTACCATACTTGCCTAGCATATGTGAGCAAAATCCGAGCACTGAAAAACAAAAATTACATTTGCATTTTAATGACTTTATAACCCCATTTTAAAAATAGGAATTTGATTAATAGAATAATAATTTAATGTTTTTTTTCTAGAAATTCAGAATACTCATAATTAAGAACAAAGTTTCAAAGCTATTTGGAAAATCTGTTTATGGTAAATGACTAGATAGACTTTCAAGCCTACTAATAGTAGATGAAAGTTTGAGAAATTCAAATTAGGATTGAAGAGCGTGTTGCCTTCAAGAGCCACTATAAACAATCATTTCCTCTACTATTGATGGTCCAATTACAGAGGCTAGCCTTCTTCTAAGGAGAAATATGAATCCATTGCTTAGATTTTTGGTTTCTGCTATTTCAAACTTTTTTTAGCAAATTGGAATCAGGTGATCACTAAAATCCTGGAGTTCAAAAATTAAAATGCCATTACATTCCTGAAAATGAAAACTGGCTATTGTTGTTAAATTTACTGTTTAAATTAAAGACACTGTACATAGGAGTCATGATTCTCTCCCAGTCTCAGAAGATCATAGTGTGACACAGCACCTTGCCCTTCTTTTTTTCAAGCACCCCAAGCTTCCTCCACTCTAGAGTCTCCACACATCATCACCCCTCTTAGTGTACTCTTCCGTCAACTCATTTTCTGGCAAATCCTGTGCGTCAGGGCTTAGTTATTTATTGTCATGATATTGCCATATCACAGGCCACCTTAAAACTTAGTGCTTTACAACAATAAAACAAAGCAAAAGGCTACACATGAGGCTATGGTGCACTACAGGACTACAGTGACACAAGTTAGATTTAGCTTCTCGTCTAAACTCATTCAGGTATTTGCAGGAAGTTGGCCAGTTGCGCAGGTAGGTGCTCTATGAGCACTGCTGTATTTGAGACGACTCTGTGTTGCTCAAGAGTACCCTCAGCATAGTCATGGTGATGAGGGGTGTCCTAAAGGAAAAGTGGAAAGGCAGAAATCTTTTGCCAAGCTTCTGGCTGCCCAAAGCATTTCAGTGCCAAGAACAGAAAGTATGTGGGAGGGTATGGCCAAACTGTGTAGGTACTGGAAAGCATCAAAAATTGTCTATTCATGCAATGAATTTACTCAATACCTGTATGTCTACGTGTATCTGTACCTGTATAAATGCTTATCCATGTGTTGTATGGTACGTATTTTAATTTCAAGCCAAAATAACAATGGCAAATGCAGTTTCTTTACTTAACTTTTAACATTTCACATGTGCATTAATTCTATGACAAGAAAATTATTAAATGCTATGTACTATGAAATCACTAGTTTTTCTCTGGATTTTAAATGTAACAGTTACTAGACTTCTTTCATTTTCAAGCACCATTTTAGACATCAGACATCTGTTTCATGGTCTACCATTCTTTATCCTTTTAGAATCCCTCGAGAATTAATTACACTATGAAATCACTATTTTTTTCCTTAATTTAAATTTAGTAGTTTACTGGACTTCTTGCTCTCATTTTCTAGCATCATTTTAAACATCAGACATCTGTTTCATTTTCTCCTCGTTCCTTACCTTGTTATAATCCATTAAGAATTAGTTTTCTTCTTTTATTATCTTTATAAATTTAACTATCTTCGACTGTATTAAAATTATTTATTTAGAAAATTCATAATTTCCCTGTTATCTATTGAATTGTAACCTTCTTAAGTGGAGGTCAACATCTACTTACTTCTCCAAAATTACTCTTACTCTTATATGAATATCAATATTTGATATTATTATACATGAAACATTATTATTGATATTATGATGTTTATTACCATCGAATATTGTGAGGGACCACTGGCAATTACTATATTTTTTGTGTGTGTGTGGGTACTGGGGGTCAACCTCAGGACCTCGTGCACCAGCAGGCGCCCATGCCACTGAGTGATATCACCGGCCCTTTCTTCATATGTGGGTTCTGGGAGTCGAACTCGGGCCCTCGCGCTTGCCAGGCAGGCGCTTATGCCGCTGAGCTGTCTCACCAGCCCAGCAATTACTATAAATGTACATACAGCTTACATATATCTTGACATAATGGTAGATTGTATACTGTCAAGAGTGCAAATTTCTGGACCTTAATCTGACAGATTCTGATGCATTCTTATGTTAGTTAATAATATTCTAATTATACAAAAGTTGATTTTAGAGCCAAGACAATTGCCATCTAAAGTCTGTGGCATAGGAGATTTACATCTAAAATGTGATCTTAATTATTAACATAAGTGTAGGAGGAGAAAGACATAAGAAAAAAATCTGCAAACAATTACAGGTGTTCTTGATACAATTACTCCTAAAAGGATGAAGACTATGAAATACTTCAAGAGTAGAATAGCTGTTACTAAAAAAAGAACAACAACAACAAAAAAAAAACTGTTACTAAAACTAGCTCTAACAGGGCAGTCCAACTTTGTTACACAGAAGGGTATGAGTTCACATTTTACACAGACTGAATAAAAGCTGATGGACTTATACTTTAGTTTCAATGTAGGATTATCTTTTAAGACCAGAAAATACTCCATGAATACATTACGAATCAATTTAGTTGAGTCTATACCTGAAGTAGTAAGAAAAAAAAATTGGTAATAGTATGTCTTTATTAGAGTGGTCTTGCAGTTATTGACATAGGACATTTTACTCACCGGTTCTCTTACTTAGTTTGAGCTTCTTAATCAGAAGAATTATGTGCATTACTATTATCTGAACCTAGTCCTCTTAGGTTAGTGATCTATTTTAATGCAACACAATATCTCTAAAATGAATGGATTAATGTAATGGTTTCATTTAATCCCTGATCTGTGCATCAGGAACTTTGACAGGACATTAGAGAAGCAGATTATCTCACTCTGTGTGATATCTTCTGGGGCTGAATTGGTTGACGTTATTTCCTGGCTCACATGGGTAGTACCTTGTCTAAGATTGCCTGAACGGCTGAGGAAAAGCTTAAATCTATCAACTGAAACATAATGCTCTACTTTCCAAGATGGGTGAAACAATATGGGCATCAAGATGGTTTTAGCTGTTACTTAGAAACTAAGCAGAGACTTTGAACTGGGTGAAACATGCTTCTTTCTGTCAGTTGGGTTTCTTAGTTCTCTGGCATGTTGTGATTTTAGACTTCCTCATAGCGCAATAGGATTAGCATATTTGTATTCCTTATGTTGTTGCTTGTTTCTATGAATACAAAGGAAGGAGTTGCCAGAATTTCTTACAGATTAGTCCCAGCACTGGCATATCACTTAATGCAGATCACAGGGCATTCTAAATAGGAAGAGGAGCAATTGAAGAAAACAAACAAACAAACAAACAAGAAACCATGTAAATATCAGGAAGCATTATTCATTGTTGTGACCAGTGTAACCTTTTACAATGGGCTACTAGCTACCCTTTCTAATTTAAGGTCTAACCTTTGAAAAATACATTTAAGGTATTCAAAATCTCTCATTACAGCACTGAGCTCAGGTTGGAAGTCAGAGATCTCATCATGTACATCAAGTCTAGGTATGGATCTGACGTCTGTGGTTCTTTCCAATCTGATACTTTATTAACTAAATAGACAGATTAAATTATCTCTACATGGACAATGTATTGAAGATGAGAACTGCATAACTGCAGTGTTTTCATTCATATCAGATTGGTTCATGAAAATTACAGAAGTCGTTGTTCCCTAATCATTATAAAATCATCTGAACATATGGAATCAGCCCTTATTGGGACCCAATTTTATTCCTGTGAATGGTTCTACAAGATTCTTAGATATACCTTCTACAGTTCTGATCTCCTCCATCTGCATCATGTGTACTTTTTCCTCCCCCAAGATGTCCATGATTATGGCTGAGTAGATTTCTCAGCTTATTTCTACTAATCTTTATGAATTAGGTGGCATAGAGTATTTGCATAAGACTATATTTACAGTGCTTCCTTATATCTGTGTTTGTTTTTCATTAATTATGTAAGATCTCTAAAACCACCTAAATCCCAACGTGCTCTAGGCTGCTTTCTAGAATTTGATTTTAACGTATAACGTGCACACAGGTAAGCCTGATCCTGAGGGAAGCACTTAATTTAGTTGTTAGTTGAATCAGATGACACTGTTCTCCAATTCTCTTCTGTCTTCACTATTGCTTAAATATTATTATTATCATCTCCAAATTTATCACTCTTTATTAGTATACACAAAACTATTAGTCAAAATCTAAATTTTGAGAACAAGATAAACTACTTTTCAAGAATGGTAGTTTTAGTTTTACAAGAAAATTTTGTGTGTGTTTATGTTAAGAAAAGTTATGGACGACAATCTAATTTTTTCTAATATTGCCCTTAATGCAAAAGGTCATACATTTGGCTTACTTCTAAGCATACCACAGAGATTTTTTTCATATTTCCTTTGAAACTCTGTATGAATAATGTTATTGGTTGAAATCTTCCCCTTTCAAATTCTTAAGTTTCAAAGAGGTACTTACAGTTAAATGAGGCTATTGGTCTCAGCTCTAAACCATTATGTCTGTTATTCTTACAAGAACAAATTTGGACTACCATGTGTGTGCTTATCGGGGAAAATCATGTGTGGACACAGTGAGAATATGGCCCTCTACAGAAAAGAAGAGAGAATGAATCCAACCCTGCCAATATCCTGATCTTGGACTTCTAGCCTTTAGCACCATGAAGACATAAGTTTCTGTTATGTAATTTGTGATATGCTGTGATAACAGTCTTAATAGAGATGCAACATCAGTGATATAACAGTAGGAAAGAAAAACTGTCTCCTGTATTCATAAATAAACTATTCTACCATAACACACACACACACAAACACACACACATGCAACAATAACAACAAACTCAGAATCATGAAACTGTTCTATAAATATTAAAAGATTAAAATAAAATGTCATCCCTAATGAGTAGAAACTGCCTTACACAACCACAATCTGTACGAAGGTGCCTTAACCCTTTCTTTGTCAGTACCCTGTGAGATGATTAGATGTGAGATTTTCACACAACTAGATAATTCTAAATGTTTCAGTTTCTGTCTTGGTAATTTGAACTTGGAAATGAAAGTCACTTGTCTGACATTTTCTAGGAATATTATTAGTTGAAAAATGCTCTGAAATATGTCATAAGGATGCAGCAGCTCTGTGGGATATACATAAAATATAGTTTTAAAAATTAAACATTGTAAGGTAACTGAATCCATGGAGCAAAAAGACTACACGGAATGGAAGTGATTGGTCATAACTAAAGAACAGAAGGAGGAGGGGGAGGAGAAGGGAAAGGGTGGAGAAAGAGAAAACCAGAAAGAGAAGGTGGCAGGGGGCAAATGGAGATGGGGAATTAAAGATATCGTACATCATAATTAGAGTAGGCCATCAAAATCCTTCTGCTAACATTACAAATCGTTCTCATGAACTAGGCCTAGACTCTATAGCTCTGGAGAATTTTATAGCATCTCAGATCTTTCATTTGTTGAATGAACTGACTGAATGACCACTCTAGGATACATATGAAATTTTGGGTGTCTTTTTTTTATTAGTACATGCTTCAGATACATAATGTATACATTCATTATGGAGAGTATGTACATGTACATATCACATCTTAATTCTTTTACCTTTTCCTTCTCTTTCTTCATTTATTCTTCCCTCCATTTCTAGATCCCCTTCTGATTTGCAAAAGCTCTAACTCCCTGTTTTCTGTTATCAATCTTTTATTTTGAGCTTTAAGTTTTTTATACTTTGGGTTTCTATGAATATAATACCATGCAATATATAAACTTCTGTGTTTGAATTATTTCTTTAAGAATTATGGTCTCAAAGTGTATTCATTTTCCTACAAATGTCTCAAATTTATTCTTCTTTATGGCTGAGTAGTACTCCCTTGTGTATATATACACATAACACATTTTAATCAATTCATCCATTGATGGACATATAGGCCACTTTCAAGATTTAGCTATTTTAAATTGTCCTGCTATAAAGAAGGGTATGCATGAATTTCTCCAATATGATGTCTTTAACACTTTTGAGAAGATACCTAGAAAGGGAAGAGTTGGGTTAAATGGAATTTCTAACTTTAGATTTTTGAGGAATCTACATACTAATTTGCATAGAGGTTTACCCTCCCACCATCGTAAAATGGTTTCCTTTTTCATGTAGCCTCTCTGACATTTGTTGTTGTTGAGTTTTTAATGATAGCAATTCTTTCTGGAATAAGATGGAATTTCAGTGTTGTTTTAACTTGCATTTCTCTAATGGTCAAAGATGTTGAACATTTTTTTGTGTGTACTTATTGGCCATTTGTATTTTTTCTTCCTTTTTTAATTGGATCATTTATTTTAGGGGGTCTAATTGTTTGAGTATTTTTATTGTAGGTATTAGTCCTCTAAGGAGTAGCTAGAATTTTTTTTTTTACCATCCTGTAGGTTATCTCTTCACTCTGTTGGTTGTTTCTTTTGCTGTAAAGAGCTTTTGAATTGATATATCCTATTGTTTTTCTTCATATTATTTCTTATGAAATTGGAGTTCTGTTCAGAAAGTCCTTGTCCACGCTATGTCTTCAAGAATTTTACCTATTTTAACTTCCAACAGATTAAGTGTTTCTGTCTTAAAATTTAAGTTTTTGATTCATTTTGATTTGATTTGATTTTTTATTAGTACATGTTTGTGGTACATTATGTTTATATTTCTTGTGTGGAGATGATACATGTATATAACATATATTAATTCCTTTTTCATCCCTTTTTCCTTCCCCCATCTATTGATCCCATTCCCATTGGAGAATGCTTTCTCAACATCCTATTAATTTTTATAATTCTTTTTACTTATATTTTAGGTTTCTCATATAAGAGAACCATACCATATTTAAGCTTACGTGTCTTGTTAATCTCACTTAACATTACGGTCTCAAGGTGCATACATTTTCCCACAAATGACTCAAGTTTATCTTTCAGTATGACAAGTAGTACTCCATTTGTGTAAATATCACTTTTTATTTTAGTACATGGTGAGATATGGGTCCAGGTCCAGTCTGTGTGTGTACTGCCAGTTTTCCTAGCAGCATTTGTTAGAGGGACTCTCATTCCTTCATTATGTGTTTTTGGCACCTTTGTCAAAGATCAGATATCTGAGTGTGCCTGGGGTTGTTTTTGCATATCCTATTCATATCTATCTTTTTTTATTTAATAAAACCCATTGCTCCAAGTAGCCTTGGTGGAGTTTGGCAAATCACAACAAAGGATCTGCCTTAAGTAGAGGGCAGTTTTTCCCTCTGCTTTATTTTAAGGAGCACCATGAAAATACGAAATTGAATTTAGTAATGCAATATGGTAGGTATTAACAAACCAATATATCAGAACACACTGCTATGTAAGTATCGTAATACTACTTGCACTTTAAAAGTGAGTTGTTCTCACTCATTAGGATGACTGCTATAAAAATAAGTAAAAATCAATTGTTAGGATGTGGAGAAAGTGAAACCCTCATGTACCATTAGTGAAAAGGTAAAATGTTCCAATATATGTGAAAGATAGAATTATCATATGATCTAGCAATTTCACTTGCGAGTGTACACCTAAAAGAATTGACAACAGGAACATGAAAGTTCAAGTTTCATAATATGTTCACAACAGCAATGTTTATACCTTACCAGGGGAGAAAGAAACCCATGACCCATGTGTGCACCCACAGATGAATAAACAAAATATAACATATATATGTGTGTGTCTCTGTGTATAATTGAATTATTATTCAGCCTAAAATGGAAAGAAATTTTGACAGTGCACAACTCTGATGAAACTTGTGGTTATTGTTTTATGTGATATAAGCCATTCACAAAAATATAAGGCTGTAATATGTCTTTTATATGTGTTGCTTAGAGACAAATACATAAAGACATGAGAGTAGAATGTTGGCCTTCATGGGCTGGGGAAGGAAGGAATGGATTTAGAGTTGCAGATTTCAAGAAGAAAGTAATTCTGGAGATAAGAGTGATGACAGTTGCACATAGTATAAAGGAATTTAGTATCACTGAACTAATAGTTATTGTGACAAATTATATGGGACATGTATTTTAACACTTTTGAAAAAATGAGTTGAAAAGATAAACTTCCTGATCATATAGAAACATGAAATCCTAGAATGTGGATACAAATCAAATTTCTCTGATTCCAGTTGTTAAGTTCCTCTCAAATCTTTTCCATATATAAGCCCTTTGATGAAGAACAAACATATACCGCACAACTGTAAAAGGTGCTCTATAATTTGAAATAATACTTTGTTAACTATTGGTACAAATTATTTTTAAATAATCAAATGTTAAGTGATTCTAATGCCACTCAAAGAAAAATCAAGTACAGCAACATTTAACAACTGGCGGAGTCTTCTTATTATCTATTTATGGACAGTGTTAATAATGCATAGATGTTAAAGATCGTCACCTATGTAGAGTCTGCAAATCTGGATGAAAGTGCACACTTGTCACTATGATCTTAACAGAAGGGGAAAATGTCAAGCTGCTCAGTATCCAATCCCTCATTGGCCAAAATGTCACTTTGTCTATGGAGACAGTCCATTTATTGCTGTATAATCCACAGATTACATGAAACAGAAAATTATTCTGGAGTAGATACAATTAAGTGCTCACTTAGAAACATATAACAGTAATTTATAATACTAATAATAATCTCTTTTTATCTGCATCAAGAATACTTAAAGTTATTTCTTTAGAAATCATAAAAGCATTTTCAGTTTTTACTGTTGCTTTAATAAATGTCGACATTTTGACATGAAACATTTTTTCCCAAGGAAGCACAAAAGTATGTGTTTGTATGCCTTATATAGTAGAAAGATAAATCTAATTAGCATTGAGTTAAACTACCATAAAAGCATTAGTCATGTATGTGTTTGGAATTTAATTCAATATACCTAAAGGATTTACTCATCAAATTTGCTATGCAACATACATAGCATTACTTGAAAGGTGATTCCTTACAAATCTAATGTAAGAAATTCTGACTATTGACACAATTAGAAATTTATTTGATATGATGATTATAATAAAAAGATAATGTTAGCAACAACTTAAACATTATTCAGGTTGTATTTAAAATACTGTTTTGTAATTTTAATGTGATTTACAAAGAAAGTTCCAAGTACATTAGGAAATTAATGCTTAGTTATTAATCTTTAGTTTCATACTTAGTAAGTTGTGCTGGAGTTTCAAGAAGATTGTATGTATAGAGGATACAGTTTGTTTTTTCTGCAATTTATTTTTCCTTCATTTTTTCTTATCAAAACTCTAACTTTGGCTGGTGAGATGGCTCAGCTGCATAAGCGCCTGCATGGCAAGCATGAGGTGCTGAGGTCGACCCCCAGTACCCACATTAAAAAAACAAAAACAAAAACAAAAACCTCTAACTTTGCAGAGCACATAGCCCCAGGCATGAGGCATTACTTTTAAAATGAGTCGTGATACTCTCATGCTCTTTGTTGTTTTGATAACCTTCCCAGCCTGCCTTGCAATCACAGATACCCATATTTACATGCTATCCAGTTGAACGTGTTGTAAACAATGGATTATAAATCATAAATCTGGAATGTTTGCATGCTTCAAAATTGAAAAATGTTTCTCTTTGAAAAGAAAAGGAAAGGATCTAGAAGGAGAAAAAGATACTTATCCATCTAATTATTTTCCTGCTTGGGAAATTTGTGGGAAGGTGATGAAATTTTATAGCTCTCATGAAAATATATTTCCTGGGCATTTGGATACAAAGGAAGAGACTACGCAGTGATTAACATTTTATCAAATTAAATTTAACACAAATATCTTGTGAGTACTTTGAGTTTGAAATATGCATAGTTTGAACTGGATATATTTTAGGGAAAAATACAATGCATACTCAGTAGAACCACTACACTTCCCCAAATACTATAAAAAAAAAAAAATGAGTCTCAATGGGTGAAGAAATTTTAAGACTTGTCCT
Organism: Erethizon dorsatum; assembly: GCA_028451465.1. Classification (NCBI taxonomy): domain Eukaryota; kingdom Metazoa; phylum Chordata; class Mammalia; order Rodentia; family Erethizontidae; genus Erethizon; species Erethizon dorsatum. Next base: position 19,498,289 of record CM051830.1, on the reverse strand, counting down.
TAGTAAGATAAACAGACCAACCAACCAAAAAATAAAAAACATAAAAGAGTCACAATGGACTAATAACCAAAGTTACAATCTAACTGCAAACTACCTCAACATTTTTAGTTTAAGATAGAATATTAAAAAGATTGCTTTCAGTTTAACTTTACCTAGCTACTATAACCATGAGGATGAAAAGATCTTCCTTCCTTTTAGCCTAAGGAAACAACAAAGCTGTTTTTTTACATATTATTCTCATGTACTACTTCCTGATTGATGTCTCTTTGTAAACTGAAGAGACTTATACTTTTAATTTTATTAGAGCAATATGATACTAATAAACAACTTCTCTTTTTCCCTAATATCTTTCTTTCTTTCTTTCTTTCTTTCTTTCTTTCTTTCTTTCTTTCTTTCTTTCTTTCTTTCTTCTTTCTTCTTTTGGGACTGGGGATTGAACACAGCACTTTTATTTATTTATTTATTTTTTTTGAGACAAGTTCTCACTAATTTGCTTTGTCATCCTTCTGCCTCAGCCTCCTAAGGTATTTATCCCTAAAATATAAAAGATATTTGAGTTGACAATCAAAATGCAGGAGTGGGTCTGTTTTCCCTGCATGTTTACTAAAGAGTAGAAGAGAAACCTAGATCTACAAAGAGAAAACTTCTTCCTATTACTGTCTCTTACTCCCTGGTCCTCTGCCCAAAACACATCCTCTTCCTGCCTGAGACAGGATGTAAATTCTTTTTTACAAGGCTTTCTTATCAGTTCAGAAATGAGCACACTAGTAGAATATGGAAGCAGATTTTATTCTTTCCTATGATTTTCCCATCTTTGAAATCTTCAGATTGCTTTCCTCATTGTCATGTTAATCTAAAATTCATTTCTTTTTGCCAAAAATGGCATGTAAGCTAGGACCCTGAGCCACTGCCTTGAACCACTTTTAAAGTGAGATTTCTTCCTCTGATGTGCACAGCACATGTTGATAAACTTGCTTGTTGTTCTTTTGTTGTGCTTCTTTTGTTAAAGAGATTTGTCCTAACTTTGGAATTGTGGAAGTTGAGGAGCATATATTTTTTCCCTTTCATGTTCCCTTATCATGCTACATTGTATGCTATATTTTGAGGATAAAGTCTCATATAACTTTTTGTACATTTATATCCTATTTAAAAGTTTGCTTCTTTTTTTATACCAGAAGAATAGTATGGACCACAATCATTTCTTTTTGTATAAAAGCCTCATTTCTTAGCATTCAGAAAAATCATGACTGTGAGAATTTTATTTTATAAATTTATATCATATTATCCCCTATCTAGCAGGTAACAGCTGAGGGACATTTATTCTGAAATTAAGAAAAAATAGTTTCTCAAAAGCTAAAAATAATCTAGTAGATATGTTGTGAAAAAATACTCTTTTTTAACCACATACAAGATATATCAATGATATTTCTCTTTTAAAAGATACAATAGGTAACCTCAAATCCCATCCTGCATGTCTATCCCATTTTCTTAGTTTTTTTTTTCTTTATTTATTTTCTTTTTCATCCATGGCTTCTTTGCTGGGATTGTGTGTGTGTGTACAATTTCAGAGAGACCATAGAGGAGTTCATGAAAATAATTCTTCAGCTTTCTTATAGCATTGATATTTATTTTCTAATCAAATGCAATTTACCTTCAAAGAGATTTCCAGAGCATCTTCTTTTGTGCAAGGATTTCAGTTTTTCTCTAAAGTAAGAAGTTTTGACTGCCTGTGTGTGCAGTTGTGGGGTTGGGGGGTTTTCTCTCATTTCTATGACTTTTCTTATAAGGATTGTGCAAAGCTTTATTTTCGCTTTGGCCTTGGTACTCCGATCAATAAATATCTGAAATTCCATGCTTCATTGATGATTTTGTATCTTAGAGCAAATTATGTAACCTTAACTACAGATTCAAATATTTTCAACTTTTTTATATTTATTTATCATTTAAGAAATTTAAAAATAAATCTTATTTTCACTTGTGGATGGAATTTCTATGTAATTTATGAAATTCTCATTTCCTTTTTAAGGTACATTTAACTATTATAACATTTACATATGTTATTATACTTGCTATGCTAAAAGATATCTGAAATCTGAGATGTTTACAAACACCTGAAACTTGTATGCCTTCAAATTGCTGAACAGAAAATATATTTAAGACATCTTCAAATTATTTAAGGATATTAAATACTTTCATAACATCAGTTTTGAATTTTAATATAGGTACAGTCATTTTTCAAGAATCAGTACCAAAATTCCACTTTAAATGTTGAATGTGACTTAACTAATTTGTCTTTATAAAGTGGAATGTGATTTTTTTAATACTAAAACATTTATTTACCTGCTATAGGAAAAAATTGCACTTTGCATTACAATTTTTCTTGTGATAACTATAAAATAAGAATTTTTCTAAAAAAGATGAAATAAACACTTATATCTTGATATAAGTGCACAAAATCCAAGGCATGTAGCAGCACAATCATTGAGATTCTCTAAGCCTAGGTATTGATTTTGTTGTACGAATTCAGTGTATCCTGGCTAATGATAAAGCTCAGTGTCTGTGAAAGTATATGAAGAGAATTCTTCAATAATACCCTGCCAACTTCCTGGAGAGAAACAGGCTAGAAAGTGACAAAAAGTGCCAATAAGCCATGGCCTAAGTAGAGCTTACCTTGACCTTGGCATTTGAGTTTTCAACAGTAAGAGAAGCAGTCACCCATGTCAACATCATTCAGGTGGATATAGGGGGACTTAATGGAAAGTAACAGATTCATTAAAAATCTTGATAACTGTTCTAGAAGCTTTCTTGAAACAGGTGAGATAAAAAGCCTTTTAACAATGAACTCACAAAGTAAGTCAGACATGTGAAAGTAAAGAAAACATGTTGTGGGGATGATTGATGAGGTGGTTCAGAACATTATCCTTGGGAAACTAGCTGTAGAGTGGACAAGTCACTAGAGCCTGAAGTACACCAAATAAAGGCACTCAACTGTCTGCCTCTGGACATACAAGATTGCATGGAAAAAGGCTTTACGATGCTGCAGAACTGAAAAATTTTTTATTTTGGTTGTTTTTTTTCTGTTTGTTTTGGTCAATAGCAGGAATAATTAAGTAACTATGTTATCTTGAGGTTTATAATATATTGGCTACAAAATACAATCGTCAAATAATTTTTTCAATTTGTTTTTAGACCTTATTTTGTTATTTTAATATGTTAAAATATGTTAGATTAAAAGAGAAAAACAGCCAATGAACTGAGTGTTATTTTAGCACAAGTAGAATCCAGATGTTTTTCCTTTATAATCAAATGTTTTTCCATGAATATAAGTCCCTTGAATAATGTAAAGCTGTAAAATTTAATATAATAGATTTTATATTCTATATTTGAATACAACATATTCTAGAGCTCTGTTCTATGAATATATACAAGACTGTAAAATTTTCAATATAGTATTTTTAACATGGTATTGAAGTGTTTTATGATGAAAGTGTATTTATGCTCAATAGGAGACCAATGGAAAGATAGCATATCACGCAGTGATTTTAACCCAAGATAAAGTCACACCTGTGTGTGTGTTTGTGTGTGTGTGTGTAGTATTTGTCATCCTCCCTGTAAGCTAATGAGTCTGTCAGAGTGGTGGTGCCCTTTAACATAAGCAATAAACTCAACTTCAGCAACACATTGTTTGAGTGTATTTTATGAATCAATGAATTAACACAAGTCTTAAGAAGTGCCATAAAAGTGAAACACTCATTCATATTTTCAACAGATTTTCATTTTATATTTTCAATTTTAAGAAAAAATTATTAATAAATTCAAATATTTATACTCAGTAGAATAGTCCAATTATATTTTTGGATAAATATCCACTACCAATTGCCAACTAAGAACAAAAATATTCAGTGATTCATAAAGAGCTCTCTAGGGCCGGTGAGATGACTCAGCGGCATAGGCGCCTGCCTGGCAGGCGTGAGGGCCTGAGTTCGACTCCTGGAACCCACATACGAAAAAAGGGCCAGTGATATTGCTCAGCATCATGGGCACCCGCTGGCGTGTGAGGTCCTGAGGTCGACCCCCGATACTCACAAGAAATAAAACAAAATAAAATAAAGAGCTCTCTAACAACTAATGCTTTTTATACCGAAGACCTTGGAAGAATATTAGATGAATTCATGCAACAAATCTAAGGGGAAAGTACCATTATTCCGTCCTTTCAAAGAAGCAAATATTTTTTATAAAGTTTAACTTGCTTAGTTTATTCATGTATTAGTAAGTAACAGAACTCAGACTTGTACCCTTGTCCTCAACCTAACATCTGCTATACATTTAACTAGAGGGAAGTAATACACAACCTTGGAACTCAGATGTATTTGTTCATTTAGACCACTAAGTTAGTGAAAACTACCTCCACTCATTTTAAATAAACTATAACTGGCATAGCAAGATTGCTAACGACATTAAACTTTTAAATGTCTAAAGCAGTATTTTTTCTGCCTTCACTTCTAAAATTATTTTGTCCCTAACTTTTCAGAATTGATAAATCAAGTATGAATGCATTTTGCCCATTATAATTTTGTGTATATTTCTGTCTCTATAATTTACTTTAGTCATGTAGAGTTTTACTCAAAGTACTAGATATAAATTCCTATGTTGTAGTCATTGAGAAATCAATGGGTAAAAATACTCATTTCAACTATTCTTCCCTTCAAGTACAGGGTGACCCCAATGATAATTCAGTTGTGAAAAGAGAGGAAGGGTACCTAATGAAGTCATACGTCACTGAACATCCACCTGGATAGATACAATGGCGAAGCCTCCCTTCATCAGTGTTAGAGTCAGATTTTCACAGAGACCTCGCTGTACTCTGTGGCAGGATCTCTCTTGTCCAGTATGTCCACATCTAAATAGTGGAGCTTGCTGTTCCTTCATTGTGTGGTGTGTTTTAATGCCAAAATCATATTGACTCGAGTTTTTAATCTTACATTTTTGTGAGGGTTGCACAATTGCAATTTTAGAAGCTAAAATTTTTTGGTTCAATACTAGTTCCCCGAAAAGTCAAGATATTTCTGATTTGTTTATTTTTATTCAGTTCCATTTGTAAGAAACTACAACAAAATCAAACATCTACCTTCATGATTTCTTAAATCTGGTTGACTCTACTTTACCAACATCTATACTCTTTCATGGGCATCTACCTCAAGGCTATCTGAAATAATATGTTGGGTGAACAGGCAATGTATATAATCTGCTCTTTCCTATAGGTTGGCTACTATTTTAGGCACACAAAGGTTGATGTGTAGGCTCTATAATCTTATTGACTTTTTCAGTGGAGAGAAGTAGTCAGCTTTTATAACTGCAAGTTTCCAAGTTAGTGGATTCTCAGACAATTATAGGTTGCAGCTGTAGTCAGAGAAAGCTTCTTTATTGAATAGAATGGCTTCCTTCACTGCTCAAATTTATTATTCTGGAATGTATTACCTTGCTAAAACAAAAATGTGTTGAAAAGAAATACTCATATTTGGACTTTCTGGTAGGCTATGTAAATACATTTTCCATTAATTATATCAGTAAAAGCAGTGAGTCGCAACAGTGAAATAGATGACAAATCTCTCACTTCTAATCACAGTCCCAATTAGTTAAGATATGATGTTGTAACAAAGGTATTCAGTACTTCAAAAAAATAGGCACATTTTGTTTTATATGATCATCCATGGATCCTGACTCCTGGCCTCCCATTTTTGTGTGATTCTTCACCTAACAGGGCTTTGTCATGGACATAGTTGAAGGTGGAGCCCCAACATGACATTTGACTTCTGGTTCCAGGCATAGGTGAGAGGTGGGGTGGGGTTGGAGAGGAGAAAGGAGCTTCTATTTCAAGACACTGTTTCATAAAGTGCATGTGTTATTTCCACTCACAACCTCTTGCAAATGTATCTGTTTCAGGACTGTATTGATTCAGTAATGTCTGGGGGCTCCAAATCAATAACCATGATTCTGATAAGACTCTGACTTCTATACATCCATTTCAAAAAGTACAAATAGAATATTAATACTGGAGAGAATGGGACACAACTGATGATTTCTACCATAGAATGTGAGCCCTATGATCTACTCATGATTTATCATCTATTAAAAAAAAAACTGTCTACAAATTCTGTTAATTTTTAGGGGGTTTATTATTTTTACTTAATGATTTGTAGAGGTTTTTATATGTGAGATATATAATAGTAATAAAATATACTTGAGATAATAATAAGGAAATTATCTTGTACTATTTATTAATCTCATTCCAAAGCAAAATGAACCTAAAGTATGAAACAGAATTTCTGCTTATTGGAAAAACATACACATTTTGCTATTTTTGATGTCTTTAGAATTTTCTGATTTCTAAAAGTAAAACTGAATAAAGTGTATATTTTATCTGGCTTCCTATGAAACATCATAGGCATTCTAGTTTTCAAAAATTTCCCATTTTTGTCATTTTTTAATGTAGGGAAATAAATTCATTGATTTTCAAATGTTGAGCTAACCTTGCTTCTTCATCTAAAATCAAAACATAACTTAAAGGAATAAATTAAACATAAATTAAACAGGACATAAAGGTGAAAATAAGTAGCAGGAAATAAATGAAACTGAAAAAATTTAGAGAGCAAGGAAACTAAAAACTGGCCCTTGGAAAGGTCACTAAATTAGTTTCTAGTCAGGTTGCAAAGAGAACATAGGAGACATATATCAATATCTTTAGGAATGAAATGGGATAAGACTTGATTCCAGAACATTAAAGGTTTAAAAATTGCTACTACAAGAAACCTATCAAAGGTAAATTTGATAGCTGAGATTAAGTACATTAATTCCTTAGAATACATAAACTACCTAAATCATTTTCTCAATAATATGTAGATAATTTATCTAGCCCATTAAAGAAGTTAAATATATTGTTAAAAACATTTAATAAAAAGGAAGAATATTGAGATTTCCATGTGTATTCTACCAAGTATAATAGGAAGAAGTTATAACAATTTTACATGATATATTCCTGAGAATAAAAGAAAACACCAGCTCATTTTCTGAAGCCAGTATTATTCTAAATACAAATAAAAAATGCATTACATAAAGTAAAACTAAAGATTCATAACTCACTAACAAATACACAGACATCTTCAACAAAATACAAACACATTGCGATCATTATTACAAAAAGAAAATACATTATAATTACATGAGACTCATGCTATGACTACATAGTTGGTTCACATTCAAATATGTATGTGTAGGGCCGGTGAGATGGCTCAGCAGTGTAAGCGCCTGCCTTGCAAGCGCGAGGGCCCGAGTTCGACTCCCGGATCCCACATGCGAAAAAGGGGCCGGTGATATCGCTCAGCGGCACGGGTGCCTGTTGGCGCACGAGGTCCTGAGGTCGACCCCCCCGGTACCCACAAAAAAAAAAAAATGTATGTGTAGTGCACCGTACACTAACTTTTAATAATCATATGGCACACAATATATGCAGTAAAAACATTCAGTAATCATTCACCATAAATAAAATCTCTCACTCAACTAGGGACACTAGGATACAGCTAGCATTAAAAAATTCAAAGGAATTTGTAACTTAATAAAGACTATAAAAATACCCATGATATCATACATAATGGTGAGAGACTGAACATTATTCATTATCCTGGTATTAAAAACAAAGCAAATATATTATTGTCACTCTTACTTAGTATTAATTGGTAGACTTAGTCAATGCAGATAAAATAGGCTAATAAAATAAAATGAATACAGATTACAAAGAAGGAAATAGATGACTTCTGTTCAAAAGCAAAATAATAGCATGTTTAGAAAATTCTAAAAAAATATGTAGAACAAACCAACCAACCCAGAATCAATGACAAAGCATAACTACTTTATAGGATAAAAGAACAATTACAAAGTCATTTTGTGACTTTCTATTAGTAATACATATTTGAAACTGAATATTAACAATATTACTTATAATACAACTAGAAAATTTTAACTACTAAAGTGTGTCTAATGAAATATATGCAAGAACTATATGCTAAAAACTAAAAACATTGAAGAAATAAATAAAAGAGTATGAGTAACTGGAGGAACATACTATTTTCTTAGATTAAAAAAATCAGTGTTGTAACGTATTATTTTCAATATGATCTCTAAATTCAATGTAATTTCTACAAAACTCCTGGCCAGCATTATTACAGATATTAAGACATTTATCCTAAAATGTGGATAGAAATTCAAAGGAACTAGAGTAGCTAAAACAAATCTGAGAAAGTAGAACAAAGTTGAAGTATTCATATTAGCTTATTTCAATGTTTGTTATAGCATTAAAATAATCATGGTAGTGTGTTATATTAAATGTATATGCGTATGTTATGGATACAAATTATATATGCATATAAATACAAATACATGCATGTTATATATGTGTACATATATTAAAGTATATATGTATTCATATATAGATAGATAACTTCAGAAATAATACTAGATATGTGTTTATACGGAAGTTAGTACATGTACCCACAGATTCTAGCTTGATTCACTGAATGGACCTAGGGACAATACAACTAACAGCAACACACTAAGTGCTTTGATATTGGTTTCCAAATATACATTTTCCAGTAAAAGTAGGGCTTCTTGTGTAAAACATGACACTAGAGATGGAATAAAAGCAATACAAGATGAGTGTAGAGCATCTGGCACTTCCCTAAAATAAAGAAGTGCTTGAAATGCGTGCATATATGCCATCAGAATGAAGGTTTCAGTGCGTACAGCTGAACAACTAGAGAAAAAATGTAGTCTTGAATCACAATATAAGTATTAAACAAAACTTCAAGTTATTATGAATAAAATATTAAAGAAAAGAATGGAGAAAAAGACACTTTTTTTTAAAGAATCCAATGATGTTATGTAGATAGAATGAGGGGAAAAGAAAAATCAGAATTTCAAATCTATAGTAATATTGATGCTTCTATAGGAAGGTATAGTTATCATTCACTATTGTAATCATTTGATGAATGCTTTGATTAATGGTTCTATTATATGTTCCAAGTCTTACTGTCATCATATTGTTATATTGTCTACCACAGGAATCATAAAGCTTCAGGTATGTTAGGAATTAATTCAGTAAAATTTACAGACAAAAGCTGATTTACAATTTGTATATTTCTTACAGTGTTTCATTTTATAAACTGATTTCCAGAATGTTCACTTGAAAATAAACAGGCAAGTAAACAAGGAGAGTCAATGAAAAATTTCAAAGATAGGTCAAGCGTGATGCTTGTGAAGAAATTAATCAAATGTTTTATCCAATGAAAAATCAATTCTGTATGAAATCTAATGTATAGGTAAAATTTTTGTTATATGAAAATGTAGAACTATTTTATTAATTTGCTTAATAATAGAGAAAATAATTAAATTAATCATAAATATACACACCTATACATGTCTCATATACCATGTCATATAAAATGTATGGTTCTTCCAATTTGATAAAAAATTAAATTCATTAGTGTATTCAAATATTTTACTAGGTATTATAAAATATATTCTGAAGGATAATAAACTGTCTCCACAGAATATCATCAGCTGTGATGGTTGTATAATTATTATTCATACTGCCTTATTCCATTTAGTGTTGGCCTAACAAAATACTATAGACTGGATAATTGATTAGTAAAAGAGACTTATTTCTCATTTTTCTTGAGGCTGGGAAGCCCAGTAATAAGGTGGTGCATCTGGTGAGGGACCTCATGCTGTGGTCGAAGGATAGAAGGATGAGAAAAGAAATTATTGTCTCAAATTGTTTTATTATCAACACTAATCCATTCAGGAACACAGAGCCCTCAGGACCTAGCACTTTCCATGAGACTCTGCGTCACAACCAATTCCATGTTTGGTTTAATGTTTCCAATATGTGCTTTTTGAAGAACACTTTCAAATCATAGCACTAACCAAAATTTTCTGAATAGGATACTGTATTCATAAATAGTTATGTGAAATATATCTTTGAAGAATTAATATATATGGATATATCTGGGGAACATAAAATAAAGCATCCCAGTTGTGATAGGGATTTTCCACTCAGTTTCATGTTATTTCTACTAATTTAAAGAATAAAAAATGTGATTGTGGAATGAAAGAATAATTTGCTGATATATATTACAAATGGTCAAAATAGAACATAAATTGTCAGCCACGTTTTCAATTAGTTACTTGGGTTGTCCTCTATGATATACTTGACTTTCATAAGTAGCTAGTTAAACTAAATATTGTCAATAAAATAAATTATAGTGCAAACCAGAGTTGATCCTTTCACTAGTAGACATGCCCTAAATTTTGAGGTTTGAGGTGATACAACAAATGGCATACTGATTTCTTTACCAAAGTTCCAAATAAACTGAAAAAATCACAAAAGTTACCAATGAGATATTAAAATATCCCCTTTAATAGTAATATGTCTCAAATATTTGAGAATGTGTTCAAATATTTATGATATCAGATATCAAATATTTATGGTATCAGATATCATAAGATATATGATAAGAGATGAAGTCATAATACTGGATCCTATAATTATAATTAAGTGTCTCCCTTCTCATAGGCTTGGAAAAACAAGAATAGGGCTGGCTTCTAAGAAAAGGAACAAGAGAACTGAAGTTATGAATATCCAATACCTTATCCTAGAAAAAATAAATATTCCCAAGTAAGGGCATATATTTGTCATCCAGCTAATCTATAGAATGAGAGAAGAAGACCAAAGATTTGAGGCTATCCTGGGCAATTTAGTGAGACTGTATCAAAAAACAAACAAACAATAAAAGGCGGGGATATAGCTCAGTTGTAGTTAGTTATCTCCTTGCTCCTATAGATATCCTTAGTTCCTCAGCTCTCTACACTGCCTTGAAAGATTCCTCATCACAGAATACTTCCCTGATTATGATATAAAAATAAATACTCTCTTCCATTCCTCCTTGGGAATACTTATCCTTCTTGAGCAGTTTTACTACCCTTCATGGAAAATATTTAAGATGTATTTGACATGGTAGAATTTATGTGCTTATTTATTCAATTTCTGTTCTCCTTTTACTGGCTTATAAACAAGTAAGAAGTAGTCCAACTGCTTTATTCACTCCTATATATATGCCCAGAGTTTCAAGAGTGTCTGGTCTATGGTTGACGTTCAATAAATGAATGAATGAAGCATGCAGTATGCTTCTAAATGATACAGAATTTCTATTAATATGCTAGTATAATATATTCTATATGTAGGTAGAAAGACTGTCTTATAAAAATATGTTTAATGCTAATTTTCTCCTTGCTCATTTTTAATTTCCCTGAATTTTGCATAGTTTAAGTTTACATTTTATATCTGTGCAACATTTTATAATCCTTCCATTATGACAGCTGCATAGGCATAATGCTGTTTGCAGCACAGTGTGGAGCACAATCTGGAATATATAATGTTTAAAACTGTGACTGAACTGGAATACAGAGTTTAGCAATGTAGTAAAAAATGTGCATGAATGTGGCATTAAAAATGACAATAAAATATTATTGCCAAACTGAATTCCAGAATGCTTCTTATTGACTTCTTCCATGTGTGCTACCAAGGAAATGCTTTACTAATACCCAGTTCATGAACTTTGCAAAAAAAAAAAAAGAAAAGAAAAAAGAAAATTGGGTTACACAGTGCTATCACAATTTGTATGTAATATAAAAAACCTAGAGGATATGAGATATGAGAAATAAAATAATATGCTTCCTACTGAGTATTGAAATCTGTTTTAAACACAAAATGAACCCATAAAATTCCATTTTAATTTTCTTCCAACTGTATAAGCTGGAGAAAAGCCATGTTGTGGATTGAATATGCTGAAATTAGTCACGGCACAGGCTAAGATGTAAAACAAGTGATCTGTAAAACCCTTATTATTGAGATAGAGCTTTAAACAATAGAAAGTAAGATATAAATGATGATCCATGTATCACCTACATTGACTTCTTGCAGCTGAGATATTCATAGTGAAAACAACAATTACAGAAGACCAAACCCTTAGCCATTTATTGAGCAGCAATATATATGATTTTCATACAAATCACAAACACCTGATATTTCTAGACTTGTCATTAATATTTTTTAGTGCAGTGAGGTTTCCACAGATACTCAAACTTTGAGTTTAGAAAATCTAAGAGTTCTATATTACTTTTTTGTATCTGAAATAACTTACTAAACTTTGAGGAAAAAACAATAATTTGGTCACTGGATAATTACTAGTATTATTTAAGAAATATTGATGGGATATCTTCTATATTTTTCAGGAAATATTACTATGAGTCAAAAAGCTTAATTTTTTTTATCATCTTTTAGAATCTAAGTTTGGAGAGTCATAGGGATGATACATTTCATAAATACATATTTAAAAAACAAACAAGAATTTTAAAGTGTTATAACACTATCTTCATATACTTTTAAAAGGGATAGGTGTAGTTCAACATAAATTATTAATAATCATAGCATGGTATGTTCTAAACCCAAAGTTAGGCATGCCACTAAAGAGAAAATTACTATTTGAGTCTAAACCTGAGGTAAACATCATCAGAAAATCTTTGTCAATATAGAAAGCTTGAAGAAGAATCAAGAGCATAATGAGGAGGAAGATGCAAACCCATTGGAATGAGTTGGGAGAGAGCTTTTGCAATAATTATGTTCTTGTCTTTCTAGTATGTTATCCTTTGTGTATCAGCACTACCTGTAAAACAAGTGAGCTGAAATTAATCATGAGGTAATTATTGTGCTTGTTTCAAATTGTCTCCATGATTCCCCTGATGCTCTTTTCTCCCTCTTATCCTGAGTGTAGCTGAATTAACTGACCGACTTCAGATAAACACATTAATGCGGAAGTGATGGTGTGTTCCATCAGAGACTAGGTCAGAAAAAGCACAGAAGTTCCCTCCAAATTCGATTATTCACTCTGAGGAAGTTAGTTGTGATGTCATTTCTGATACAGTCCTATTTGATTATTGAATTTGGAGATTTCCTTAAATGATATGATGACTAAACCCTGTTATTTATAATGCACACAAACAATATTACTCCAATTAAAATTTTTCTTTTGACCATAATATATCTGTTGTCAAATATGTTTTAAGAAGTTGAGCATATTTTATTTTGTACCTTTTATGTAAGAGACTTGAAGTGTGACATTGTACAAAATTCAGTAGATTTGAAAAAGTAGAGTAGGAGATTTGAACAGTAACAGAGGTAGAAAGACCATTACTTGTAAGTTGTGATTTAGAATAATCTACTGGAGAGCTGTAAGGACTTTCCACTTTCTATGGACATGGCTAAAGGATCCTTGAAGGAATGGACTGCTTATTAGAAGCTTTCTCATAGCAATAAAATGAACATGATCATCACTGAATGTTTGTGATATTTAGCCCCTTCCACTCAATTTAGTTTACATTAAAATTTCTTGAAATTACAACTGTGATTTGAAATTATCTTTGATGAATACATGTAATTTAGATAAACAAACACATCATTTAAAATTAATACCATCTGGGCCGGTGAGATGGCTCAGCGGTGTACGCGCCTCCCTGGCAAGCACAAGGACCCGAGTTCGACTCCCGGATCCCACATACAAAAAAGGGGCTGGTGATATCGCTCAGCGACACAGGCGCCTGCTGGCGCGCGAGGTCCTGAGGTCGACCCCCGGTACCCACAAAAAAAAAAAAATTAATATCATCTATATCAGAAAGAAGCAGGTGTCTGGCCTGGATGACCTCACCTTAGAAGAGCCCTTAAAAATCTGAAGTTACACAGCGCCTGCCTTGCAAGCACGAGGTCCTGAGTTTGATACCAGGTACAAAAAAAAAATCTGAAGTTATTCAGAGAAGATGTTATCGTGTACCTCATTTATATGATCACAATCTAATCATTTGATTTCATTTCCAACAGTTTTTCCATTTCCATTGAAAAGAACGTTTGAAGAAAGGATCTCTTTCAAAAGTAAGTTTGGGTGGGTGAGATGGCTTAGTAGCATAAGTGCCTGCCTGGCAAGTGCGAGGTCCTGAGTCCCACTCCCAGAACCCACATAAAGGAAAAAAAGGCACCAATGATATCACTCAGTGGCACAAGCGCTTGCTGGCAAGCGTGAGGTCCTCAGGTTGACCCCCGGTACCCACATTAAAAAAGAAAAAATAGTAGGTTCTTTTAAAAAGAACAAACATGACTGAGGAAAGTTCTCACACATTTATTTTTAACATTTATTTAATTTTTATGAACATTGCATACAAATTTCCTTATGTTTCATGTCAAAATATCACATATCACTACATTTTACACATACATTTTTAGCAAATATTTTCCAAATGAATATACACTTGTTTTTGTTTGCTTGAATTTTTCATTTCTTTGTTTTTGTATTTTAAAACATTTTAACGGGGCCGGTGAGATGGCTCAGCGGCTTAAGCGCCTGCCCGGCAAGCGTGAGGGCCCGAGTTCAACTCCCGGAACCCACATACGAAAAAAGGGCCGGTGATATCGCTCAGCGGCATGGGCGCCTGCTGGCGCGCAAGGTCCTGAGGTCGACCCCCCGGTACCCACAAAAAAAAAAAAAAAATTTAAGTCCTGCGCTCTTACTTTCACTGTGTCTGCTCCATTATCACAGGCTTATTTCAGGAATGTTTACCAGGGTAAATCCATACCTGTAGGCTTTCTGCAGTGGAACACTTCAGTTCCAGAATGTCAACTATTTTTATCTATATTATAAATAATTTCAATTGAAACTTGCATGAGAGAATAATAAGAGCTTTTTCAGCTATTATTTCCCAACATACACAGATCAAATCCTTAAAGGTTATCTGGAAATCACTGGGTAAGATGTTTATATCAGGCCAGAGTAGCACATTAATAACTGCCACCATTAACTAGATCTAAATGCTAGATGGTTGAACTTCGAAGCATTTGACTTTTTTCCAGATTCTTTAGTTCTAGGAAAATGTAAATAACTTCTCTCTCCCAAGAATTTGACAGAATGAAATAAAGGAAAAACTACTGGAGCCTAAGCTTCATTTGTATCTGCTCAGAAGTCTCACACATGCTTCTGAACCACTTTTTTTTGTGAATCCCATTTATATGCTTGAGAGGCAGATCTTGGTTGAGAGCCTTGAAGATAATTCATACTCAGACACTTCAGAAGGGATAAGAAACACATAGGAGGGCATTGCAGGTGAAAAAGTCACAGAAAACTTTGGCCTTTACCAGGTTAAAAGCTGAGAAGTTCAGAGTGGGCACCAGTAATGCTAATGAAATAAATAGAAAGGCCAAAGTTCAAAATTAAGAAAATTACAATGTGATTTACAAAAATGGTTCTAAATAAGCAAGAAAAGACAATGGCAAAATAGAGATAACTTGACCTATGCTTCTAAATTTCACAGAGATTTTGACAAAAGTACTGTAGGAAAAAGTTGGTTGGGTCACAATACTGCTGACTTCCAAAGACTCCAGACTGTCCTATGAGAAAGTTTATAGAAGGCCTGCGCTAGAGGCAGTAAAATATGTTACCAGATCAGCATAAGAAAGACAAGTTTATTCAGATCACAATACACTGTCAAGGAGAAAGCAGAAAACTTTCCAAGACTGGACTCACACCATTAGGGTGAGAAATTAAGGCTTTTACAAAGGTTTAGGACATGGGAAATGGCTCTAGGCAACAAATCTGGAGAGTTCAAGAAAAATTTTTTCTGAGTCCCTGGTTCCTGTGATCTTTCAGGAACAGTTGCTTTGTGTCTGAAGTTGTACATTAAAGTTGCAGATCTACAAGGCCTTTTACTCAGGCCTGTCTGAAGGCCTTTCAGATTAAGATAAGGATATCTGTGTACTTTAACTTTTGGAGAAAATGGGTCTTGCTTTATTGGGAGAAATGAATCGGTCTTATTTTTATTTCACGCTCTTTCTAGTAAGCATGAGCACATTGGCTCATGACTGTTTACTCAGTGCTGGGAAGGGTTTCGGCAACAGACAGGTTCTGCTGCTGGGGTTTTAACCCTTTTGTCACCACACAAACCTTTGTTATTTCATTATATGTTCTTTACAAAGATGTTTATAGTTCTCTACCTATTGCTTATTTGGTTTTCTCCTTATGAATATTATCAACATATAGGGGCAGCTTGGGGAAGTTCAACGAGTCCTCAAAGCTTAGTTTCCTTTTTGACATTTCACCGGGTAAGTATAAGCCAATGATGTGTTATTCTTTCTGGCCCTCAAGAATAGACATTCCATACAAATTTCAAGAGAATTCTAGAAGCAGATGAAGTTCTATAGCCTAAGTTAGTTGCCTGGGGTAGAAAAATAAGTCATTTGCTATAAATTGGGAGTTATTGTGGTTATCTTTTCAAGTTTTTATTAGTATATGTTTTCAGCACATAATGATTACATTCCTTGTGGGAAGTTGGTACATGCACATAACACATCTCAGTTCTTTTTTCATCCACTTTCCCTCCTTTTCCACCCCCCCCTCCTTCCATCTCATGGTCCTCCTTTTTGGAAAAGATTTATCTCCCTATTTCTTATTCTTTTTCATTCTACTCTATATGTTAGGTTTATCATAAATCTTGGGAGTGGTCTATGTGTCTATCAACAGGTAAATGGATAAGCCTCATTCTGTTAATAATAAACATTTCATTCTATCTTGTTGTGTGTGTATCATATATAGTTTCAAAGTCTAAATCAAATTTTGGATGTCAATCCATCTTTCCACCATAGAGTATGTAACAGGAGTATCTTATTAATAAGGAAGTTTTTCATTAAGTATATATTTCTCAAAAATAATCAGACAATACATAATTTCAAAAGGATGTCTCTAATTGTAGGAAACAAAACCTACTCAGCATTTTGGAAGCTTGGTTAAAAGAAATCAAATGCATTGATGAAGACTTAGCACTGAATCAGGGAGATATTAATGTTTAGGTCAGGTAACCTCTATGATTTAACCTGTTTCTGAGTGATAGCAAGTGTTTCCCTACTGAATTTCACTAGCATCACAAAGATTGTTGACTGCCTATTTTCCCAAAAATTGCTAAGTAAACTTTTCATCAAGAAATGATAACTTTACTAAGTGTATTTCAATATGAGAGAATGCACTTTTTAGAGTCATACATAAATGGCTACCCGAGTGTGAAGTTATGAAAAATATAGTGACAGATTAAAAATGACATAAATAATTGTATGGAGAAAGATATAGATACAGATATGAAGAGATCCCTAAAAGTAAATTTCAGAAAGAAATGAACATGCAATTATTATTTCTTTCAAATTTCTCTTAACATATAACGTTGTATAAATTCTTTTTTTTTTTTTTGTGGGTACCAGGGGTCAAACTCAGGACCTCATGTGCCAGCAGGCACCTGTGCCGCTGAGCGATATCACCGGCCCTTTTTTCATATGTGGGTTCCAAGAGTCAAACTCAGGCCCTTGCACTTGCCAGGTAGGCGCTTACGCTGCTGAGCCATCTCACCAGCCCATGTTGTATAAATTCTAACATCATCTTTGTAACTATTAATTTTCTATCACCATTTACTTTCAGTTTTATGTAATATAGAGAATGAGGAAAATATTACTTTTCTTGGATATCAAGTAGCAGGAGTTAAATTAGACATAATCCCTAGTTCAAAGCACATTAGTAGTACTTGCTAAGAAGCTCCCTCCTACTTGATGTGCCTGAATGATACCACACATTCACATTGTTAGAAATTCTTAGTACTCCTTAGCTTTTGAATTGTTGTCAGTCCAGCAAGGAAGAAATAGTATTTCAATGTTCAATTTATTTCCACTCCTCCCACAATTACTAATGATTTTGAGTAACTCATGATTCAATGGTTAACATTGCAAGTTTTCTATCTAACTTTTCTGTTCTTATTTTTTATTTATTTCACTTATATTCAGTTCAGGTAATAAGTATAGATTATTAAGTTTCTTATGAAGTAAAACTAGTTAAATGAAGTGTGTAGCTCTGAAAAGGTTTTACAATTTAATGATATTCTCATGTATTTTATAAAGTTGGAAAATGTTTTGTAAGATGGGTACTTCTCTGTTTTCCTCTCAAATAAGATTCTAACCTTTAAATGGCAAAGTTTCAGTTGTCAAAATATACACTGAGATCTTGGTGCTCTATTAACCTAGAATGAAAATAATTGCCATTGGCTGAAGAGCAACAGCAGGAAGCATGGGTCACCCTTCCAGCACCTTCGACTCACCGCAATAAAGTAACAGTCAAAAAGCGTATGTGGACCTCAACTAGGAGAATTATTACAGTATTGATGCTTAACTTTAAAGTTACAGAATGGAACTTTCAAACTGCACTTATAAAACAAGTTTATAAAAACTGTTAGCAATATTTCTTAGGTATAATTGTCTCACAATTGAAAAACATCTTACCATTTTCACATTATATTTTTCAAACTAAAACTATAGGCTACTTCTACTTCTAGAAACCATATGTGCAATATACAAAATTAAAGAGACTTTACAATTTAAAGTTAGGTGCATATATAAAAGCCTGATTAGTGTAATATTAATTTGTTAATAAGTACCACATTTTAACCATTCTAAATTATGTTTAATTTATATTATTATTTTTAAATTTTAGTATTTATACTTTTAGTAATATTTTCCTAAAATAGAAAAATATGGTAAATAATAATACCTGTAGAATACCTATAGTCTTATAGTATATTATTTATAAAATTATAAATTTACCTTCTTTAAAATGTTAATTATTAAAATCATTGGGCTTTGTCACCAATTAAGTCACAGTGCAAGCAAAACTGATTTAGAACTGACAACTGCACAATGCGTATAATCATTTCATGGAGAATGTTTAATTTATTGGTGTTAGAATATTAATAAATTATCAGTGACAATGCCATTGTCAGCCCACTCATGGGGGCCCATGGGAGATTTTCACAGGTGAGATCCCAGGGTTAAAGAATGCACATGTACAAGACATCAACAACAGCGGGCAGCACTGAGAAGAGCACAAGAGCAAGAGTCAGAGCAAGAGCTGCCTGTGTCTTTATTGTATAATTCTTATACAGGTTGATATCTCATATTTACATTCTTACATAGTGCCATAACCAGCACGTGCATGTTGGCCTGTGCTAAGTCATGGTTACATAACTGTATCCCACTGTGCGCCTCGGCTAGACAAGCAGAGTCATATCCTCAGTTGTCCTTAGAAGCCCCCGAGCTTTGAAGCAGTCTGAGTGGTTCCCCACAGCCATGCATACAGAAAGAGACAGTAGCACTCATGTTTAGAATTTAGTGGAAGTAATGAATTAAAAAATTGTGATATACATGAATTGTTAAACAAATGTTGCACACATACACAATGGAATATGCAGGAACAAAATCTGCTGTTTACAAATATTGATAAACCCAGGTGACATTATTGCAGTGAGAGGTACTTGATGAAGGTGAATTTATGTGTTTGTGTGTAATTCAAACTGTTAAAAGTGAAGATAATTAATATAAGAACAAATTTAGATGATATATGCTTGTCAATTTCAAGACATTATATTTCTACAGAAATTTAAAAGGCATGATATCATGGGAAAGATAGTTAAATGGACCAGTGGAAAAGAATGTTTCATATAAAATGCAATGGTATCTCTGTTCATGAATGCTTTTGTTTGCAAACAATTTGATTCACAAACAGAAATATTTGGCAAAATTTGTTTTTGTTTGCAAACTGCATCAGATGACAATCATGACTGTGGCCATCTTTTCCAAACAAACACAGACATGAACATCTTTTCCAAAATTGTAGAAAAAATTAAATTCATGAACCGAGGTACCAATACAATAGATAGATAGATAGACACATAGATAGATAGATCTATATAGCTATATCTGAATAAATGTGTGTATATATATATATATATATATATATATATATATATATATATAAAATCACTTGGGATTTGTAAAGAAAAAAAAAACAGCTATCCAATACAATCCAGTGCTAAAAGTTAACCTTCTTTTCTTTTTTTATGCAGGTACCGAGAGTCGAACTCAGGACCTCGCAATTGCCAGCAGGCACTTATGCTGCTGAGCCATCTCACCAGCCCTAAAAGTTAATCTAAAAACAAAAAACAAACAAACAAACAAAAAAAAACTATTGGACAGTTTGACTATCTATATACAAAATAAAAATAATTAATCTTATTATCTAAATTTGTACCTTATACTATACACAAAATTTCAGGTGAATTATACACTTCTATGAAAGATAAAGTAGCTTCTGGAAGGTAATATAATAAAATTAAGAATCCCTACTCAGGGCCGATGATATTGGTGATGATTACCTGCTTATCACCAATGCCCTAGAACCATTTTGCTTGTGGATTTTATCACTGGTGTTACTTAATTACTAACCAACCTTGCCTAGGGACAGAACTCAACCCCTGTTTCTCCTGAGGCTACCTCAGAGACAAGGACTAATGAGAATTGACTCCTATTTTCCTTATTGTGTGCTAGAAAACATCCTGTAAAATAAATCAAACTTTACAGAAGATTTTTCTGTAATCCCTCTTATGGAATGGCATTTTAAGGTTCCCATGAAATTTCTTCATTTGTACTATGAAGTTAATATCTGACTTTGTCAAATTACATGCTGGTTTTTGCTATTTCTTGATTAATATTTTGCTAATAATAATCACCAAAAAACAATCAAAAAAAGTACAAACAAATACATCTCATTATTAATTAAGGAACTGTAAATTAAATTCAACATAAGGAATACATTCATATTCTATGGAATAATGAAAGTTTAAAAGCTGAGAAAACCAAGAGGTGGAAGACATGCAAAGTGACTTTACCTTCTATACTGCTGGTGGCACTGTGAGTTGTTGCCCACTCTTGGGAATACTGATGAGTAGTATCTCCATTTATTTGTCGTCATCAGTAGAATTTTGATGGGGGAAGGCAGCAATGTAAAAGCTAAAATTTGATAATTACTATAGCAATCTCACAGATGTAGGTGACCATTTCAGGTAGATCTGGACAGTGCACTACACAAAGAAAATCACTGGCTAAGACTCCTGGGATGTGGCTCAGATGATACCTGTTTTTATCCTTTTCTTTACCCTTTCTTGCAGTATGGATATGGCTGTGCTCAAAGAACCTCTTTTAGGCATAGTGAGAGTACAGAATGGGTGCACACTCTAGGAAGGAATGAAAATCTAGGACCCTAGATCATACTGAACACACACCACCTGGGCCTTTTTGACGTTTTATCATGAAAATAAAATTTTTATGACTTTCTGGCATATTAGCTGAATTTGATCCTAATATATAGTGATGTGAAAGCAGGATGTAAATTCAGGTAATGTAGTTTATTCATCTAGAATTTTTTTTTTTTTTTGTGGGTACCAGGGGGACGAACTCAGGACCTCGCGCGCCAACAGGCACCCGTGCCACTGAGCGATATCACCGGCCCCTTTTTCGTATGTGGGTTCCGGGAGTCGAACTCGGGCCCTCGCGCTTGCAAGGCAGGCGCTTACGCCGCTGAGCCATCTCACCGGCCCTCATCTAGATTTTTAACCAACAGGTTATACATTTACAAGGGTCACCTTAAATTTGAAATGAAGGAAGACACGTGAAATTTTAAAATATTATGTAAATGTGCAGCATAATTTTTCATACATAAGCTATAGAATTAAAATAATGAGACAATTACTGCAACTATAAAACTTCTATTTTACTATTAAATAACACTTTATATCATATAAGAATAATATACATTCTTCATGAATGTTGACAAAATGTCCTAAAGAAAATACACTGAGATCTTAATTTTAACAATAGTAATAGATATGCTCACATCATTTTATCACCATAGATTTTAGGTGTACTCATAGATAAAATGATGAAAAATGATTAGTAAAAATAACATTGGATGGTGTAGGTAATATATTTTCCTTATAGATTCTTATTTTATTTTCCACATTTTATATTGCAAAACCTTCTTGACTAAAATAGTACAAAGAATTTTCAATAAATATAAATCACATACTTCATGGTTTCCAATGTACATTATGAAAGAATAAAAAGAGAAAATAACGTAGGATTAGATTATTTTACCATTACCTCTTAGGAACACTATCTTGACAACAAAATCGCCAGTTACTCATTTTCAAAAAAAGCTTAAACATCAACCAACAAAGGTGAAAATACAGGTAATGTTTGCAATTTAGCTGCTTTGATCAGTTTGAACATTTAGTAAATACACTTGTTAAGTGGATTGTAACAGTGATTCTAGCCAGCAAAACAATATTAGTGGATGAATATGTATGAGAAAAATGAATGAAAGCATGGAATATCTCAAGAAATACATACTCCAAATGACAATAACGTATAAAGTAGATGAAGAAATTTGAAGTTTCTTGACCTAATTACAGTATTTTAACAAGAAAATTTGTTTCTTAAATATTTCAGTAAAACGTTTTAGCTAATACCTTGAGAATTCATTATAATACCTAATTTCAAATCTAACTTCAAATACGAGTTTTAAAGAACAATTAATGTGATAGAATATGTAATGTGATTAAAATTGAACAAATATTTCAACCCATTTAACTTTTATACTGCATCAGCAATTAAAAAGAAATATTTCTATCTTCAGGTATTTATTTGGAATTAACAGTAATTATATGAATCACTTTGCTCTCATTTCCCCATGGAGCACTGACCATACCAGATAACGTTATACTTATCTATTCTCATAGTTACTGATAAACCTATTACTTCAAATATTAATCTTCAAATGTAGAAAAAAACTGTTTATTGCTGTGCTATTTATTACTAGTAAAATGCATGTTGAAAACTTCAGTAATTTGTCAATGTCAGTCAAAATATATGTGGGAAACTGGTGAATTGAAGAGACAGGATAGGGAGCTTAGTGAAGCGTGCCACGAGTCCAAGCTTTGTACTGTGAAGATTTTAAGAAACATGATGACAAATATAGATTAACGTTGTACATAAATAACTTGGTTCAAAGAGTGGGGTTTGGACATGAGGTAGGCAAAGCTGAACATCAGGAGGCCCATTGTATGTTGATGAAACTTATGAAAATAACGTAAGCCAAGGATGAGAACTAAGGAGAATGACACTGGGACTAAGAAAATAATAGCTTCTAAGAGTATTTAAAAGACTATAGGCATATTTAGTAGTAATATTTAAAAGAATTACAGCTAGACAATGCTCAGAAAAAGAATTTAGGGCCAGGGATATAGCTCAGCTGTGCAGCACCTGCTTGGCAAGCTCGAGGTTGTGAGTTCGATGCCTGTTGCCAAAAAACAAAGAAAGAAAGAAAGAAAAATAATTTATAAAGGTTAAATATCTTTAAGTCTTCAGTTGATGACTTGTGTGAATGGATAGATGATGGAGAAGTGTTGAATTCAGAAAACAAGTGGGTCTGAATTAAGTGAGATGCGGACCTGGTTACTCACGTTTGGAGTTGCTATCCTGGTGTTTCTGAGGCCCCCGTGAAATAATGCCTTGCAAGACATTACTGTTGGAAAACTGTTCAAGTGTTGTCTCTGCTGTTAGTCTACTCTACTCAAGGCTATTTATAAATAGATAATAAAAATAAAGAACGTAGGAATTTACTACATCAGGTGTTTCTAGCTATAAATATCAGTAATATATTTTAAAATTGTCTTTTAACGGTCTCTAAAACTATTTGAAAATGGATTCCCGTTGCCCTAGGTAGCTATTAACCACCTGTACATCTTAAATATAGTTAATTGAACTTCTTTCTAAAGGCAGTATTTCGCAGGTGCATACCCTGTTAATGCTGCTCAGTAGAAGGTGTTAATAAACCATGAATAAAAGTTAATGCTTTATTGTGATTAAAGCATGTCAGCCTGAATAAAGGAGAAATACCCATTGAAATAAGGTACAATTCTATAATCACTATGGGAACAAGAAAAGACAAAAAAACAATTATATTATAATTTGCTTAAATATATATCTGAAGAGATGCTTATTAGAAGATGTCTATAACTAACATAACGTATGATTGATTAAGAGGAAAAATTGGCCAGTGAGATGGCTCAGCGGCATAAGCGCCTGCCTTGCAAGCGCGAGGGCCCGAGTTCGACTCCCGGAACCCACATACGAAAAAGGGGCTGGTGATGTCGCTCAGCGGCACGGGTGCCTGTTGGCGCGCGAGGTCCTGAGGTTGACCCCCCGGTACCCACAAAAAAAAAAAAAAAGAGGAAAAATTACAAAATGCCAATCTTTACTAGCGTAATTTTGTTACTAAGAAAATCACCAAGAAATAGTCTAAATGCACAAGGTCAATCTACTTTTCTATTTAGAAAATATTATGGAATGATTAAGTTAGATCTTTGTAAAAATACTTATTTTAATACAGTCAAACAGATTTGTCAGTGTAAATATCACTGAAAATTGCCATGTGAATGCAGATTTTTGCACATCTGAGATTGTGTCATTGAAATACAAAAAGTATGATGTGAAAATTATCAGGTAAATCATACAGGCCTTTTATGAATTATATGATACATATACAATGTAGACATATGTATCTCGGCTCACACACAATGCAAATAGGTATATATCTTATATATGGACAAAGAATGTGTTTTTATTCCTATTTAATGTAATGAAAATAAAATCTAATAGAAAAATAAGAGTAAAGGAAAGGAAAGTTTAAGGGATGAGTAAATAGTCTATCAGTTTCAATTTTTCAATTCTTAAATCCTCAATGTTAATTATTTGGGAAAAAAAGTAAACATGATGTCTAGATAAAGACATCATGTTTATTAAAAAGGGAAGTACTTTACTTGCTTAATTCTGTATTAGAGCATTTAAAATTGATTCTATTATGAGTAATAGTCATAAAGTCATGACTAAAGCATTATGAGGAATTACAATCTATTGTTAAAGTTACATACATTTAAATGATCATTTTAGTAAAAATTGTAAAACTAAATGATTACATTAAATATGATAAATAGTGAAAAGAATGCCTGTTATCTTCCTAATGTATTTTAACTTATGAGATATGTTTATAAAGTGTTTATTTTTAAATTTTTTAAGTGATTTGAGTTTATGATTTTAAATTAAAAGAAAATATGGATATACTAGAGGGACTTACTTGTATTTATAAGGCACTCAATATTATTTTCTTTATATAAATAATTTACTTGACTGATTCAGGTTTCAAAATCCTATACTTTATCTGAAGTCTCTTCTAGTAGTAGATCCTCTGTCATATCAATTTTATATGCCAGGAGTATTGAGAAGGTCCCCCAAACAACATGAAATGAAGCTATCTTTCTCTCAGATAAACATTGACTTCAAACTTGCACTCCTGGTTAGGTTTTGTACATCACCAAACTTACGTTGAGGTGAATAGGTCAATAAGTTATTGTTCCCCTTAAGTAATCACTCCTAAAATGTTATGTTAGAATGTAGATCTGTGGTTAAAAGCCCTGCAGGTAAATTTTCATTTAATTTTGGTAATTCCCAACTTACTTCTTCTATAAAATCTCTCTCTAAAGACTTTCTATTTCAAGCCAGTAAATAACACCTAAATTTATTGACAATATATATTAAAGTTATTGATGAGTTTCTAATAGACAACTAACACAGCTAATGAACTTGTATCCCTGTGTGGTACAAAACCACCAAAAGTTTTGAGAGAAAATATCCTTTGCTCTAGTAACTAATTTCCTCTGCACAACTCCTATTAAATTAAAAATATCTTTAAGCAGGTAATTCCATATATTTTTCTCCTTAAATGTAGAACTAAAGCCAGGTGTAGTGCATACCTGCTGAGGTAGAAGGATCACAAGTCTGAAGCTAGCCTGGTCTCTTCCGCTTCAAAATAAAATATAAAAAAAGGGCAGGGGAGGTAGTGCAGTAGTAGAATTGTTTACCTTACATTTCTGAGGCCCCAAGTTCAAACTCTGATAAAGAAAGAAAACAGAATAACCTAAAATGTATAACATGACATTTTATCATTTGAAATAAGTTCATAGTGTGAAGTAATAATAGAGGATATTAGTCAACTCCAAAATTTATTTTTTTAAAAAAGTACACCACATCACCAACGCTTCAGTGAAGAATATCCAATGGATGAGATATTTTCAGTCTTATCCCAGGTTCCTTGAACATTGTGTACAATGGGACAGGGACTGGCTAATCTGCAAGTGCAACACTAATGACAAGCATGTTGACAGTTGTACCACCCTGAGAAGGATAATAGCACGCCTGCACCCCGAGATCCTCTACAACATCCACGTGGAGAACATGTACGTCAGAGTTATGGGAGAAGAGCTGCAGGAGCTCACATGTAGTGGATGATCTGATCACTGCAGCTTCACTGCTCTTTTGGTGTTGGCCAGACTAGCTACATGGACTCTCTAATAATGATCTATATATTTTCTGAACATTAATTCTGCATCATCATTTTTAACTAGAACCACAATAGAATTTGATTGGATTCGTAATCCACATTCGTGATCACAAAAATATGTACCAGTAAATTTTTCAGTAAAGAACATGTAGAATGATTAGATAACCTAAATGGAAGTTCAATCATACTCATATTTGGTGTAAATTTTTTATCATGTAATTATTTGAACAATTTTTTATCAGCAATGAGTGTAGCATATCCTGGGTGCTTGATTCGGAACCCTGTTGGCTGAAGGCTTACAGGAGTATCTCTCACAGGAAATTGGCTTCTGATGTTGGAAATTGCTTTGAAAAAAGTGTGACATCTTTAGGAAGCAACTGCTTCCAATTACTGAGTGATAAATGCATACAAAACCCTGATCTTCTGGCTTCTGGAACAGTCTGAAATTTCTTTCAAGCTTCAGGGTTCCTTTTGATATCAGCAGTAGGTTCAGCTGCTACTATATCGTTGGTCATATTTCCTTTCTACTCAATTCTACTTTCTTAATTTCCTTCGGGTTTATGTCCAGCTATCCCTTTCCCGTGTGACTATTTGTTGATGGTCAAGACAGTGACTATCCTATAGTGAGTATCAAAAATTTGAGTTCAATATTAAGACTTGATCAGCAGAATATGTGTAACTTACTCTGACATACAAATATTTAAAAGACTTTCTGCAAATATCATAATGAAGAAGTGATACCACCATAATGGCATGCATTTTTACGTTATCATTACTTCTGCTGTATTTGGAGTAATTTCAGCACCATATATACAGTCTCTTTCCTAAACAGAATCTAGAAGACAAACAGAATCTAGAAGTTCTCTAAACTTTTTGGTAGCCAAGTCAACTGGTAGCCTCAATCCACTACTTAGACTTGACTGTGCTAGGATTTCTTTAGAGTACGTAAATTGCTTGATAAAGAAGTTAGCTTACATTGAAATTCATTCTATTGACGGAGGTTGGCATGGAGGCATCTACCTTTCAGAAGTAACAGAATTTGCCTTCTTTAATTACTGGAGGACCAACCTTGGGACAAAATGAGAACTTTTCTCTGGGACAAGTACCACTCCAGTCATAAATAATGTAACAGGAAGGAAAAGAATTAAAATATCCCATAGAGATCATATTCTAATGGATTGATGCAAATTATACAAAGCAAACATAGCAGTATTGATAATTTTCATGTAGACTTACTAGTCTATCAAATGATTAAAAGCATCTGTCAGGAAAAGTATTATCTCCTACATGACATTTGAAGAGAGAGATAAAAGAAATCAGAATCAGAGCCATTTGAGATCTGGGGAAAGAGTACTAAATCAGCAGAGAATACACGGTGTTGGAAGGTCTCGGAATCCCAAGAAACATTAGTATTCCTAAGGAAGCAAAAATGAGTGCAGCTCATGTGCAGAGGTTGAAAGGAAGAGTGACGATAGATGGGGTAGTGAAAAGGGACTGTGGCTGTGCTTGTGACTTTATACTTTGCCTTCAATATTGGGCAAGGCACTGAGTAATTTTACATCTTAAATTGTGAAATTTCCACATAATTAGATAATAATTTTTCCCATAATAGCCACTATGAAATCATTTCACTTGCTGACTTTTAACTAATTTTTCACTATCTGTTAAATCTCATCAGAAATATATTTGTTCAGTTGTTTGGTATCTTCATCAACATTTAATGTTTATTTTTAATTTTAGTATTTTTGGTGAAGATAATGGTGCACCATTATAGACTATTATACACATTTTGCTAATGACAAATTAGGATGAACACTTTTTCATGTGCATATTACCATTTGCATATTTTCAGTATAAATATCTTTTAGCTATTTTTCATACTATTGTCAATTTTTATTGATTAGAAAAGGTTTTTACATATTTTAGGTATATGATTATCACATATACATCTCTTTCCACCACCTCCTTAATCCATTTCTTTTTCTAGTTCTCTGTCCCTCCCTTCACACATACACATACTAATACACACGCACATACACACAATATATGAGAATTATATTAAATTTCAATTTGTCATTTTAATTTTTAAAAATGCTATGGTAAATGCTTTGGTGTTCTCTTGAAAAAGTACCTATTTCAAGTTGTAAAGACATTGTCCAAAATTTTCCTTTAGCAACCCAATATTTTTGGTATTTCAGGATATATCTCTAGTTAATTTCTGTGGATATCCTAAGGTATATCTTTCATATACACATGTACTCATATTTTCACATACTAGTGTACTCATGTAGTGTATTTTTCATATGCTGATTCAATTATTTTAGCTCTCAAGCTCTTTTTATTACACAGGTCTTTCTCCATTGAATTGTCTTTGCATCTCTGTCAAGAATGATTTGACCATAAATATGTGTACCTTTTTTCCTAGATAACCTGTTCTTTTTTACTGTTTTTCTTTAATTAACAATACATGTATATTATTTCAATTATAGAAACTTCCTGTAAAACTTAAAATTAAGCTTTTGAGGATAGTTGGAGTGTCCTAGGCTACTTACTGTAACGTAAACTTTTTAGTATCTGTCAGGAAAATGAAAGGATGTATTTCTTACAGTAGGGAAGAGGTACAAGGGAACAAGGATGAGGGGTGAGGAGGAGGGAAAGGTGAAATAAGTAGAATAAAGATATGCCATGTACCTAATAACCTAAATAAATGTAAACATTATATGCCACAACATGAGCTAAGATTAATAATATAAACAAGAGAAAATCAGGATAGGGAAATTAGAGAAGCAGGTAGGGAAGGGAAGGGAAGGAAAAGGGGCTTAAAAAAATAAACAAGCCGTTGTACGTACATGTACCCACTCCCCAAGATGACTGTAAACTGGATGAACTGCAAAGGAGTACTAATATTAAAAATGTTTAAAAATAAAAAAATAAATTTTAAAAATCTAGTTGGGATTTAGTAGATTGCATTGGTTTTACTGGTCAATTTTGGCAACATTGACATCGTAACAATTTGATTTTTCCAATCTATTAACTTGACATACCTTTCCATTTAATCGAATGTAACATAATTTCTCTCAGCAGAGTTTTCTATTGTTCAGTGAAAAGGTCTTGTAAGTTTTTGAAGTTTAATGCTAAGTGTTTTGTGCTACCATGTGCAGAATTGTTCTTTTCAAACTGATAACAGCTCCCTTGAAATGCCACCACAAAATCTACTTTGACCCCGGTGACAACACTACGTCATGGATTGCCATTGCCACTGTAGAGACAGGGGGGGGGTGTTTCTTTTATTCTTCCTTGTTGTCTTGTTTTTGCATTAATGGGGTTTGAACCCAGGCCATTTACAGTACTTTTTTACTTTGAGACAGGATGTGGCTAAGTCTCAGAAATTTCCCAGGCTGGACTCAAACTCACAATCCTTCTGCCTCAGCCTACCAGACTGCTGGGATTTCAGGAATGCTTCACCACACCCGACACTTGCTTTTTACTTTCTAAGAATATATGGACTCTAAACCAGAATATTATTTTTTTCTAGGCATTATATTTATTAGGTAGATGACTTTCAAGGTTTTATACCATTTCTCAAGTCATCTTTAATTCCTACTTTATTCCCAAGACAACCTCACTAGAATTAATTTTTCACCAATTTCCCAGTTCAATAACATCACAACATAAAAATTTTGTTTTTGCAGAAGCATTTTCCTACTTCTTATCTAAGGAAAGACATCATTTTTTAATAGATATCTCAATTTGCATACCATCTACTGCAATGTTGGTCCTCATAAATATTTATAAATAGCTGTGGAATTAAATTAGATTATTATGACTGTTAACATTAGTAGCTCAACACTATAATAATTCTGAGTGTTTGATTCCAGTAAATCATTTCTTCTTCATTAACTACCATCCTGGCCATGACCTATGCACAGGTACCAAGTGGCCTATATGTTTAATTTAAAAGGTGAATTTTCTAAACAAATTACCATGGTTTTATTTATGGGTGGTATTTGGTAACTTATCCAGTTGACTTGCTGTGATCAATGGGAAAACAGTAAAATTTAATTCAAATAGAGGCTTTAAAAGGCACTTGCCCACTTTTTTCCGCCTGTCCTTCCTTTCTTAAAAGAAAATGCCTGGTTAGGCTTCTGAAGATATATGACAAATATTGGGAGAGTCAGTTGTGCCAATTTGAGACCATCTTAGATCTGGCAGGCCCTCTCCAAACTTCCAGCCATAGCAGATGCATGAGCAAGTCCAGACAAGGTCAACCAAGAATGGTTCAGATTATCAGATTATATATATGACTGGATTTTCTCTTTAGACGTTTGCTTCGGGATTGTTTCCCACACACCACTAATGGTGGAAGAGATAGCTTTTAACATACTAGTATCAAATGATACATGAACTGAGTTTTATTTGTGCATCACACTTTAAATAGCACTGACCAAAAGCCATTCAAACATACTGGTTTTCCTTGGGCATATTAGGAAAACCATTTCACTATACATATATAGCTGTTATTTAAACCTTCTAATTATCTACAATTTATTTATTATATTTGCCTTTATTTTGTAACTCTCCAATTCAAGTTCATATATAAACTCCGTGTGGCAGATGTTACATTTATTAACATTCCCTAAACACATAAAACAGCCTAGAATATATGAAATACTCAATAAATATTTGTTGAATTAATATTTTATTAAAGATGTAAGTTGAGTAAAATATGGTCAGAATGTGAGATTGCGTGATTATTTAGTAGTCATGAGGCTTTCCTGATGAAAACTATTGTGACAAAAATATGAATTTGAAAGTTATTGATAAAATAATTTTGTCTCTTTATTGAAAACCTCCCCACTTTTCAAAAATTTGAAAGCAAACATCAAGAAGTTTAATTCTCATCAAGATTCTGCACAAAAAAAGATTCTGCTTGTGTGCACATGTGTATTGAACTTATGCATATGTATACTGCTTTGAATATTTAAAATAAAAGTTTATTGTGTATATTTAAGGCATAAAATTTGATGTTATCAGGTACATATATGAATAGTTAGATGATTATTATAGTGAAACATATTAATATATCAATCACCTACAGAGGACTATTTAGTTATTTCCGTGACTTGTGGTTTAATGATTTATATAAGCAAATTTATGTTACCATGAATCTAGAGTAGCAACTTGGTAAAAACTTCCTGAGAAAGTTATTATACTTCACCAAAAGATAGCTTTACATATTAGTAAAAAAGTCATTATCAGAAAATGAGACATTTACTATTTTAAAAATTTA
This sequence comes from Erethizon dorsatum, assembly GCA_028451465.1. Classification (NCBI taxonomy): domain Eukaryota; kingdom Metazoa; phylum Chordata; class Mammalia; order Rodentia; family Erethizontidae; genus Erethizon; species Erethizon dorsatum. The sequence goes on along the minus strand of CM051830.1, from coordinate 19,466,528 downwards.
ACTGAGCATTTAATGGAATTCCAAACTAAACAGAAAGTCAACCAACTTTTAAATGCTGCATGAATGTACTATGGAGCAAGATAGCCAAGATAAACTTTAAGGTAGGAAAAAAGATTCTGAGACTTGAAGAATCAAATAATTCTATAAAGTTGTGCTATATAAATCTAATAGTAGTTATAAAATTACATATTTTCAGTTCCAGAACAAAATGAATTATTCTGAAGCAGATTTACATACAGGGAAACTTGATTAACTTCTAAAGCAGCATTACAAATCACTGAATAAGTTTTTACTCTTCGTTAAATCATTTAATCATGCTGAGAAAACTACTTGTCCACATTAAAAAATAATTATGGGAGACTCTACAGAAAACTCTGCTATAAACTCCTAGTAGATTAATGAAACTATAAATAAAAAAACTGAAATTAAAAGACAATTTCTATGGTTTATATCTAGAAGTTCCCCCAAAGCCATATGAGCTCATAGCTGGGGCTTGTGGGAAGTGACTGCGTTATGCATGTGATACTGGGTTAATCCACAGATGCATATGATGCTGAGTGGTGAAACCAGGCGGGAAGAGGTGGGTCACTGTGGGTGTGGCCTGGATTTTATATATAGAGAGAGATCCCTTATCCTCCCTTGTGACCTCTCTGTTTCCCGCATGCTATGGCATAGATTCCATATGGCACAGACTTCCCCTCTGTCACACCATCCTACCTTGGCAACTGTCAACTATGGACTGAAACCTCTGCAAACCGTGAGCCAAAATAAACTTTTCCTTTAACTTGTGGGTCTCAGTTATTTTGTCCCAGCAGTGAGAAAGTAACTACGACAATAATATATGAAAATATCATTTTGACTATGGGATGGGCAAGACTTCTTTGGGGAAATATTATGCAGAATCTAAATTTAACAAGTTATAAATATATTTAAAGAAATTAACTTAGTCTGCCCTGACAAAAGATACCATAAACAAAACTGAAAAATGAGATACTATTTCAGTGTACCTGTTTGCAACAATATTACCCAGAAAATGTATTTTATCAATAAGAAAAAAATATAATAAAATTACTGAAACATATAGTTGATTTAGAGGAAATGTAGTATAAGTAAAACATAAACATACAAGTCTACTTTTCCAGTAATTAGGAAAATGTAAATTTAAAACAATTTATTGCGTATTTAACACCCATTACATAGACAAAACTATAATATGATGAAAAAAGTTTTAAAGAAATAAACTTTAACATTATAAACTAGTAAAACTACTTTTAAATAATCTGATGAAAGCTAAAATTATTGCAGGGAAATGACAAGTTGAGGGAAGAAAAGTAACATACAGACCATGATCTTTTATCTGTAATGTTGAAAAACATGTAAAATAGTGGTTTGGATGAAGAAAAATGTATTAAATTTAGGAATACAGAAATGGGAACATAAAACTAAAATCCATGTTGTTATTTGACATTGAAGAGGGGTGGAGTTGCATTGTACTGGGCAAGGTCATCATTATTATCAATAACACATAGTGTGAAGCATTAATAATGTCCATTTTATTTTATTTTATTTTATTTTTTGTGGGTACCGGGGGGTCAACCTCAGGACCTCGCGCGCCAGCAGGCGCCCGTGCCGCTGAGCGATATCACCGGCCCCTTTTTCGTATGTGGGTTCCGGGAGTCGAACTCGGGCCCTCGCGCTTGCCGAGCAGGCACTTAAGCTGCTGAGCCATCTCATCGGCCCAATAACGTCCATTTTAGTGAGTAAAGACTTCATGATCTTTATCTGTAATCATATATTCATGTTAAAATATTTATTAAATATAAATGTATTTTTATTTTTATTATTATTTTTTTGTGGATACCGGGGGTCGACCTCAAGACCGCACATGCCAGTAGGCGCCCGTGCCACTGAGCGATATCACCGGGTCTTTTTTCATATGTGGGTACTGGGAGTAGAACTCAGGACCTCGCGCTTGCCAGGCAGGCGCTTATGCTGCTGAGCTATCTCACCGGCCCTAAACACATTTTTAAACAGTCATTATTTTTTTTGATTCAACAGAAGCAGAATTCTCAATTTGTCCCAATTATGTTTTAGGTTCTAAGGATATAGGAATAAACAAAACAATCATTGTCCACCCTTTCTATGGGTCACAACTGTAGGAAACAGCGGGTGAGAAGTTAAATGAACAGACTGCAAAAAATTAACAAATACACATTAGGTAACCAGGGCCTCACATCAATTTTGGGTTAAAGGAACATCATGGGGGATTTATAACACGACTTTTATTTTTTAGAAGTATTTCTGTTGATGAATTATTAATTTTACATTTATGATTTTTATTATATTGAACAATATTTACTTAACAGGAAAAATATCAAAAAATGAAGTATTAAATTTTTAATATTTATTGTGTGCTCATAAATAACCATCAAAATTTTCAACATCAACCTTTTTATTTACAAAGTCTAAAAAATAATAACAAATAAATTCCTAAATGATCTACAATGAAAATACCACAAATGATCTACAACAAAAATAATCTTTACTTCAATTATCACAGCTAAGGCAGTCTTCATGCATGAAACAGGACATTCAATATATGTATCACTTACACTGATAACACATATCTTTTGCTTTCCTGTCTTTTATTTTATATCACTGGCCCTTTATTCATATGTGGGTACTGGGAATCGAACTCAGGACCTCACAATTGCCAGGCAGGTGCTTATGACACTGAGCTGTCTCACCAGCCCAACAGGCTATTTTTGTCACCACTCTTGTCTTCTTTTCTCAGGAGCTTCTTATTATATTGTACAACATGTACTTAGGAAAATAAGATGTGAATAAAATAAAATATCAAATATGTAATGAGTGCTTAGAGTAGACATCAATATTTTCACATCAGCTCTTTACTTGCTTACAAAACCTACCAGATAACATCAGAAATAAATACGTATGTAAACTACAATGAAAATACAAACAGAAGCCCACCACGGAAATAACCTTTGCTTCAATTTTCATACCTAAGGCTATCCTCAAACATGAGTTGTACATGTCCCATGCACAAGTATCACTTACTCTGATACACATATGTTTTGTTTTTCTGTCTTTTTTTAGGGCACAGTTGAGACTTTTTTGGTTTTTCTATTGTTGTAGTAGGTCTTTGTGATGTTGCAACTGCTTATTCACCTGTCAGCTCACCAGTCTGTTCTACAATTTTTTTTTTTTGCATAGTTCTTTGGGCAGAAATATTTTGATTTTACACTGTTGTAAGTGATCTTTTATCAGTTTTGGTCACAATCCTCAAAAAAATTCTCAGTGATATTTTGCATTTGTTATTTTCTTTGTAAACTATGAAACTATTTATGCACACATTTTTAGGATAGAATAAAACACAATCATTGACCAATGTTTGGATTTTGAATGACATCATAGTTGCTGCCTAACTTATCAACAACTTCTACTCTGCTTTTGGTTTTGTTGTAGGAAGTTAGATTTCTGGCATCATTTTTATTGAGTTTTCTCTGTCAATCTTGCCATCATGGTGCAATGTTGACATCAGCAGTACCATTTTTGTTTTTTTGCCATATATGAGGCCAATATTAAATCTCTTTAAAATCCAAAGATTGTACTATACAATTTTCTAATTTGAACTTGCAACATTTCATTGGGAATTTCTGCTTTGTTCTTGCATATAGTTCCTCTATAGGTCGACTTGTGCTCTGTAACATCAATAAGTAACTGGTAGACCAATTGTCAAATGTCACATTCCAATTAGTTTGGGAGATAGGAACAAGTCTGTTTGCAACATCAATTTGGTTTATTACTGAAGAAATAAAGACCCGGTGGCTGAGATCCAGGATAACTAAATTTAAACTATAATATGTCTTTGCATCTACCACATCATATATTTTATATCGTACTTTGAAGGCTTATTTGGCAAATACTGCCGAAAGCTTTGGTGACCACAAAGTGCTGCAAGCTGTTCATCAATAGTCATATATTCAGATGGTGTATAAATTGCTTGACATTTCAAAACAAAGCTCTCAAATAATGAACGGATAGTAGCCATATTATCATTGTTTTTCTTTGTTGATGGGTAGTTTTGTCATCAAACCTCAGGCAATTTTGAAGGAAACCTAATCTCCTCAGTGTCATTCTTATTCTAAAAATGTCAAGAGCCAGTGAGATGGCACAGTGGTGTATGCGCCTGCCTGGCAAGCGCAAGGGCCCGAGTTCAACTCCGGGATCAATCCCACATACGAAGAAAGGGCCGGTGATATCACTCAGCAGCACAGGTGCCTGCTGGCGTGGGAGGTCCTGAGGTCGACCCCTGGTACCCACAAAAAAAGAAAAAAAAATTCAAGTCCACATCCATCACTTATCCATAAATCTTTGATACTCCTGTGATTACCATGAGAAAGCTCTGCTAAGTCCCACAGACCTATGAATGCTTTCGGTTCAAATAGTGAGATGTCATAATAAACACATTTTCAAGTATGACTATTTCTGCATACAGAATGTTTTACATGTATTTCATCATTTGTGCATTTCACATCTTGTAGCAGATCGTCTGTTACAGTTTCCAACACTGAATCACAGTGCTGGTATTCCATCCAGTAGGTTTCACCTCTGCCAACATCCTAATTATATTTTCAGACCTACTTCTAACATTAGATGATTCGGGCATGGGTTACCATTTTGTTGCACTTCGACTAGTAAAATACATAGTCAACATTGTTGTTTTCTTCCTCTTCTGAATCAAGGAGGTCTTCATTTCCTGTGTCTGTATTGGTCCTTTTGTGCTCTATTCTAGTGTCCCAGAAACTTCGGCTCAAATGGCCAACATCAAAGTCATCATCATCATCATCATCGTCATCATCATCATCTGTACATAAGTCACCTGATGACTCACTTTTGATCTCCTCCCAAAGTTGGAAATCTGGTTTTTCCTGTGCCATTGTACTGAATTGGGCTAATTCTACAAGAAAAATCAAAAGAAAACTTAAAAAAAAAATCCTAAATACACAGAAATTTAGCAATGAGCATTTCATGGGTAAAACTCACCTGTTGCTGCTTTGAAGCTACTGTACATACTTTGCCCTTCTACTGCCAAGTGGGTAAATGTGCAGATGGGTTCTTATTTTCTCCAGGCACAGCTACTGTGAACCAAACCTGGCTTAATTTTTGGTAAAGTACAAATTTACATTATGAAAGTATGGTATAGGTGTACTTTACCCCCCATGATACCCAGGGACACAGACACAAAAGTGTTACATGGAGCATTATGTGGGTATAAATCTCAATTTGACAATTTTGCACATGTGCACACACCTTGCTATTCATCCTACCAAGTGGGTAAACACAAAGATTGCTTTCTGTATCCCCCAGGCACAGCTACTGAGATGTACAACCAGCTATCATATGCTAATATATGTAATTTGATTAGAAAATTATGGAGTGGACATATTTCACCCACTATGATGTACCATTAAAAGAAAGCTAAAATAAGAGGTTAGAGCATACTGAAGGGTAGTGCAGACAAGGTGTTTGGAGAAGGGCTTCCTGTTAAGAAGACATTTATGTAACTGAGGAGGAGATGGAAGGACGGGCTTGAGCAAGAAAGTTTAGCCAAAGAGAATTGCAATTGCAATAGTCCTGAGGAGAATATGTTCGAAATGTTCATGAAATAGAAACATAATATGCTGTATTTTAAAAGTAATATCCAAAAGATAAAAATATCACTATTCATATACAAATGTATTTTAATGTTTCTAGGAACTAATTATTGGAAAAATAAAATGCACAGTTTATATTTCCCAAAGGACTAGAAATGATTTGGAATTTCATTTTTCAAAAGTAAATAAGAATAGTTTTAATGTGTTTTCCCTGTTCTTTGTAATATATAAAGTGATGATAACTTTACAAAAAATTTGCTCATTAAATTTAGTATGTTGGATATCCATTCACTTTCTTGTATAAAAAAGGTAATTGATTTACAATGAAAAATTTTCTTAAAATACATCAGAAAACATTTTTGTGCATATATTTTAATGAAATGAAACACTACTAAATTTTGATTCTGTATTCAATATAAATGTATTCTAATTCATACTTGTGCTGCAGAATATGAAGTGTGCTTGACACACATGCAGAGGAATCAAGAATGGTGCATGGAGAGTCTGAAATGCAAACACTGCACTCTTTTGATCTTTTAGGGATTTGAAGAGCTACAAATTTTGAACCAAGTCAGAGCTATAATTTATGTATTAAGAAGCAAAGATAGAACAGAAAAAGCATGGAAGATTGAAATCTTAAAATGACACAACAGTAAGAACAGCATATGATCAAAATAATCTTACTGATGAAGTGAAATTAGTATGAGGATAATACAGGCATTATTAGCCACACCATTAAAAAATTAGAATTGGGTGGAACTCCTTGTCAGAAACAAGTGAATTTCTCAAAAACTGTGTAAAAATGTTCCAAAAATCTGTTATTGTACCAAAAGAGCACAAGAGAGTAGCAAATAGCCCTTCTCTCTCTCTCTCTCTCTCTCTATATATATATATATATATAGAGAGAGAGAGAGAGAGAGAGAGATTTCATATATATATATGAAATGCTTTTAAATTATCAGTATCCCACCTCCTTTTACTGATGAAATATATATAACTGAAATGCTTTTAAATTTAATTTGTTATCTATATCCCATCTCCTTTTGACTTATGGACTGTGAAAATGTTTTAGCATTATACTTGTGTTTAATTATTGGCTCTTTTTTAAGCAGAGATATTTTAATGACATATGCTTGTATTTCTGTGGCACCTATAAAAATTACCACAGATTTTGCAACAAATTGATGTAAACTGTGGTGTACTCTTCCAAAGTTTAGGATGAGAGATATTTGAAATCATTTTTGTCTTATTTGGTAATATTTGCAGGTTCTAGTAATTAGGTCTTATAATATATTTGAAGGACTATGAATATGCCTACCATAACATGAAAGAAGAAATCTTATAAAAACTGGGAAAATAAGAACAAAATATCTTTAAAAATATTTCAAACCATAAAAATAGGGAAAGGAAAATTTGAATCTTACTGAGTACAGAGGAAGATTTACTCCAGACAAAGTGATTCGGAGGCCAATGGCACCATTAGAGTGGTAACTGTACTCTGCTTTATCAAGTGAGAAAACATTATTCTCATATTCTTTCTTCCTCAAGAAAAAAATGAATCAAAATAATCAATTATTCTGTAATGATTCCCAACCATCTAATATAACCATATCAGTTGCTTCAATCTCATTGGGTTAAAGTGAAAAATAAAGTCAAAGCTCAATAAAACAGTGTGATCAGTGGAGCCTGACTTCAAATTTTTGGACTTCTCCTCTGATCAAAAGTAGCTTAATTATAATTAAATCACATAAGCAAAGAAAATGGGAAATATCAGTTTGTCTCTAATAAAAACTGTTATCAGTTGGAAAAGCGTACCAAGAAGTGATGCTCCTACTCTAATAAATATCTAAGAATGGGGAAGTAATTTTGAAAAATGGGGAATGGGAAGAAAGAATAAGAGTTTGAGGTTCATGCTACAGAAACCCTTCACTGACAGGAATGAACTGTGAGTGGTCCTTCCCCTGAAAGCACAGAAATAATAGAGAAGAGTTTCAGAGAAAGCCTTAATCTTTTTAGAAAATACCTAAGTATTTTTGAATGGAATGTTGATAGAAGTATGGATAGAAATGGCCATTTTGATGAACTCTCAGGAGAAAATTAGGAATGTTTTTGGAAAGCAAAGTAAAATGCCAGCTTCTTTATAAAGTGGAAAAGTTCTTGGCCTAATTTTCTTCCTGTTCTACTGTTTTGGGGAAAGCAAAAATTGCAAGAGATTAAGTTAGACATTTAGAGAAAGAAATTTCCAAGCAAAGTGTTGAAGAAATGGCCTGATTTCTTATACTGCTCAGAGTGAAATGCCAGAAGAGAAAAATGATTTAAAGACAGAATTGTTAATCATAAAGAAATTAAAATGTAGTGATTTGGGAAATACGTGTCCTAATGATCTTGCAGCAAAGGGAAAGCTTGTTTAGGAGAGAACATAAAGGTTGTGAACAAATAATAGTTTGTTAAGAAAATTAACCTCAACAAAAACCTGGCTCTATTATCAGAACAATGGGGAGATTATTATGGATTAGCCACCTCCAGGAAAACATTCAAGACAGTGTAAGGATGTGAACAATTGCACAACCAGGGCCGAGGTACATAGGTAAACACTGTACTGCAGGATCTCTCACCTACATAGAAGCCTCCCTCCTTTTCCTCACAGCTGCAGGTCCAGGTATGGCACAGACCATAGGTCACCCAACAGGAGGACATGGGCAGCACACTTTGGAGGAGTATCTGCAGTGCAGTGCAGAGCATGAGCCCTGAGTACATGTCTGTCATCACTTAGAATCAGATAGAAACGATCCACCTCCTACAAAACCATGAAGTCGATCAAGGTAGAGACTAAATTAGGACTAAGAAATTGAAGTAGGAAATTACATGAAAGTTAGGAGAGCGAAAGGGCCAGCAGCTGCCTCACACCACAGGTAAGGGAGAACTTATGCAATGCTGTGTGCAATTTGCAATTGCCTGGCATCTTATATAAATCCTGAAACACAAAATGAATGCTACCTCAATTTTACCTTTTAAATTTCATCATATGACCTATAAATGAGGCAAATCCTGGAGCAATCACAATGATAATCTTACTCTGAATAAGAGAGATATAAGTAGAAGTCACATTGGACATTTTGGGGATATTTCTGTTGGAATCCCTTAACTAAAGTACAGCAGTAGCATTTAAGAGTCATCCCTTGTGAGACTACTAGCAAGATAAATCCAACACCCTTCAGAAGAAAATAATAAACAGCTGACAGTGTAAGCCTCACCAACACTCCTACCCCTATCAAGCAGGATTATTTTATCATTTTGACAGTATTCTGGAATGAGAACAACAATAGTCATATGTTCATATATGACCTTTCAAGAGAAGTCCAAAATAAATTTTAAAGAGAATTGGCCCTACATTAAGCTGCTGTACTAAACATAAGATACTATAAAAAAAATCTATAGCCCTGGGATCTAAGATCACAGAACTTGTATTTTAAAAGTTGATTGGTCAGACTTTCATTTTAAATATGAAAAGACTATTCTAACATAACCAAATAGGACAGCTAAGGAAATAAAGAAAAATCACCATCAAGTTTGAAACTCATCACTACAAACTCAGATCTCTTTGACTTATTTTGAAATGAAACATTCTAGGAATGTAAGAGATCCAAACACAGAAGAAAGATTTTAAAATCTAATTTACATCTTGGAAATCTCAAGGAACATGTAGAAGCATTTTAGTAGGTACAAACCTATGAGAATACTATTAAAAACAATCACTGTTCCCTGAACTTTGGAAACAATTACCTCACCATTTTTGTAAAAGTTTAGCTTTTTGTAACAGTTGTCTCCCTGCCTCCTAGCCTCTACTTCCTACCAGGCCCCAAAAGCCAAAGCCAGTATTTTAGAATTACATAAATCTCCTTCTTGAGAGCGGAGCACATGCACACACAAAGAAAATGCTGTAAATTTAGTTAGCTCTCTCCAGATGAACAGAACCAGCAAGTTATATACAGATATGCAATAAAAGCTTTATTATGAAATATCGATTCCCTATTGTGAAGACAACAAAATCTACAATCTACCAGACTAGAGGCCCAATAAGGCTGATGGTATAATTCCTGTCCAAATCAAAGAGCAGAGAAGTAGGGGAGCTAATGAAGGAACCGTTGGTCTGAGTCCTAAACCCTGAGACCCAGGAGCATGGATGTCCTAGAACAGAATAAAATGGGTGTCCTAGTTCAAGCAAAGATATCATAATTGCCCTTTTCTGCCTTTTTGTTCTGTTGAAGCCCTCAACAGTTTGAATGTCTACCCTCATTGGTGAGGGTGAGGCAATCTTCTCTATTCAATATACTATTAATTCAGAAACTAGTACAGTATTACCCAGAATCACCCTGACAGACACACCTGGAAAATGAGGTTTTACCAGCTATTTGGCCACCTGTATCTTTTTTTTTTTTTTTTTGTGGGTACCGAGGGTCGACCTCAGGACCTCGCGCGCCAGTGGGCACCCATGCCTCTGAGCGATATCACCGGCCCTTTTTTCGTATGTGGGTTCCGGGAGTCAAACTCGGGCCCTCGCGCTTGCCAGGCAGGTGCTTATGCTGCTGAGCCATCTCACCAGACCCTGGCCACCTGTATCTTGACCAAGTTAATTAACTATCATATCAAGCATTTATATAAATTAAGGGACAACATATTTTTCCCTAGAGAGAGATGGTAAATATTTTAGGGTTGTAAGCCCCAATCTCTGTCACTTGCAACTACAATCTGTTATGGCACAAAAGTAGTTATACATAATACATAGATACATAATATTTAATAGATATGATTATGATTATGTTCTAATAACTTTTGTTGACGAAAACAGGTAAACGTCCACGGACTTTGGTTGCTTACCTTGCAACTATCCACAAAGGCATGAGTACTCATAATTATGCAAATTATTATAAAAATATAGGTTATGTAGAAATATCCATGATTGTTTACGCAATGAAAGAACAAAATCACTCTAAGCAACTAATATCAAAATTACGTTCTATAAAACTACATAATGGGATTTTGTGTATTTTTAATTTAATAGATAATTTTTCTTTCTCTCTCTACCCTGTAGGTATAGTATGGTTTAATATCCAATTGAGTTTGGATGTGATTTATTTTACCAATGGTATGAATGTCAAAGTAACATTGGGTGTGTTCTGAACTTAGATTTAAAGACAATCCATGTTTTCGTTCCCTCTGTTGAGTAACTTCAATATCATGAGAAAGACCCACAAGGTGTCTGTTTTGTAGACTGAGCTGCAGAATGCAGAAATTTGTGGAAAATAAATGACCAGACATAATTCCCAACATAGTGCTGAGTCCAACTCTTATAAATAAAAACAAAATAAAATAAAATGACTGAAGCCTACTGTTGATTTACAGGAAACATAAGTAAAACATAAACATAAGGCCTAATTTTCTAGTAAATAGGGAAACGAAAATTGAAAAAAAAATGATCAAATTCATATGGTTTACATGGAATAAATAATATTTGTGGCCGTGAATCACTGAGTTTAGGAGAATTGTTATAAATATTATTAAATAAAATCTTACTAATATACTGGGTATCTATTAAAACTTATGTTGTAGGATTATATTTATAGAAAGGCAATTTTTTGATTAAAAATAAATTTTGAAAAATTTTTTAAACATTTAATCAATTACAGAATCATTTGTACTATAATTATGATTATCTTAAAATAAATAATACATGCTACTTATTCTTTTTGAATATTTATTTTCCAAAAATATACATTGTTTCTATGATTTAAAAAATATTTTATTACCTCTTTATTCTTCCTTTGTAATTTTCACTGAAATTTTACCTTTAAAAGGCAATACCAGGCCTGGTGAGAGAGCTCAGCAGCATAAGCGCCTGCCGGGCAAGCGCGAGGTCCTGAGTTCGACCCCCAATACCCACAAAAAAAAGAATAAAGAAAGAAAAAGGGCAATACCAGAAGTATTAATGCCTGGTAGAGTAAAAACTGAGTAGATAATAATTTTGATGATGATAATGAAGATGATGACAAGAACTTGAGGAACTTGTCACATAAATATTAAATGAGTAATTCTGAAATAAGAAATAATATTTATTTTATTTGGATCTTCTAGTAACTTGGATAAATTCTGTATTTAAATCATATGCTTTGTTACTGAAAGATCTAATTTGCACTGACCCTATAGAAAGTGTAATATTCATTTGATGTAAAAAAAGAAACATAAAAACTAAATCATATAGACATCTAATTAGTTTCTTGCAAAGTAAAAGGCTACCAGAACTCCATGACCTAATACAATATAGATTTCCCTAGCTTTTGCATATTAAATTATACAGACAGCCTTAAAAAACTGCGTCACCAAAAGGAATTAAAATTAAACAGTAGTAAAAATCAATCTATTTAGTACTTAATACAGTAATGTACATATACTTAAAACATCACCCTTAACAGTTATACAACTTGGAAAAATTTTGTAATTTTCCTAAATTTACAGAAAATAAAATGGTCTCGATAATAAAGCAGTATGTCCAAATTAAGTCTAAGTAGAGATTGGAAATACAACTCTGTCCAATTTGAAAGTGCATGGTTTTAGTAATATAATATGCAGCTACAAAGTAGCATTCACTTGTAAAACAAAAGCACAACAGAATTTCTGAGGATTAATCTTCATTTTCAACGTGACTTTTCTCAAGAGAGAGATGCCTAGAAAATTGGTAAAGCAGAATTCTACACCCAGCTCTGAGGATATCGCCAAAGAGTATCGGCATGTGGCTCAGCTGAGTGGGAGAAGACCCAGCCTGAATGATAGCAGAGCCATGTTATGACTTTTATTTGCTGCTGCCATCAAGTGTGGGCCTCAGACAACAGATTTTTTTAGCCCTTAAACATGAACTTGCACCAACCACTCTATATAGGGCTTTGAGGACAGAGACTGCATCACCATTCCCTCTAGTTCCTCAGGATCCCATCTTCTTTGACTGACTGGTTATTGGTTAGCCCAGATCTTCAGCCTGCAGATGGCTACTGAGGGACTATTCACCCTCTGACAAAGCCAATCTAATAAATCTCCTGTTACAGTTATTTATACATCTTATTGGTTATATTTCTCTAGAGAACTTTGACTAATACAAAGTACATTTTGTTTTGATTTCTTCAAAACAAAAATAAATCTCATCTGAAGAATCCAATTTGCATTAGAAGTTTGTTAGGTCCGTTGTATTAATGGTTTCAACTTTCAGACATTCTGTTTGCATAGCCCCTATCCCTGCTCAATTTGACTCTGTGCTTACCCTGAAAATTAATTTGGTCAATAACTTGGTGTGCTACTTTTAAAGCCTACACCTCAAAATGCTTTTGGTTCTTCTGCTTATGGTCTTACATTTCTTTCACAATAGCCTTGCCTGCATCATGAGAATAAGCCTAGGGTGGCCTGCTAGAAGGCAAAAAAAAAAAAAAAAAAAAAAAAAACACCCCAAACAACCATGTGAAGAAGACAAAGGCTCTCAGCAAATAGTCTCTTTGGAGTAGCAAAGCTGCCTAGCCCATACTCCAGAGCAAAGCACAGACATGAGAAAGCCCTGTGTTAAAATCAGGTGAATGGTGGATGTGAGTCCTTCCTGATATACCTGATAATTTCAAGCTAAAGAATCATTAAAAATCACTGAGGTTTAGAGAAGATATTAATAGCAAGTACATATTAAAGATGTAAATATTGAGGATCTAACCGTTCTAACGGATGATGAAAATTGTTCTCCATTGTTTTGAGAAATATCAACTTCTAAGTCTCTATTGATACTTTTGTTTCTGAAATTTGGATAATGTATTCTACTTTTTCAATTTATAGGAGCTCTATCTGGGGATATGAAATTCGTGGGAGTATCTCAGTGTGCACAAGCTTGTGTGCACACGTGCACGCTCGTATTTGTATAAGTGCATGTGTGGAGAATCCACTTCTTGAAAAACATGCAAAATGTTTCTTAATTAAGTATAGCCAAATACTAGAGATAAGAACATAACACAAAAATTTCTCAGTTTTCTGGGGATTTCATACAATATAATTTTTATTTAGCTTATTTCCCAAAATATGTATATTAAAGAAGGGAATTACTGTTGAATGTTAAATATATAAACTTTAAATAATGCTCTTTTTATTAAAAATAGAGTCTCATTGGGCCGGTGAGATGGCTCAGCGTCATAAGCGCCTGCCTTGCAAGCGCGAGGGCCCGAGTTCGACTCCCGGAACCCACATACAAAAAAGGGGCCGGTGATATCGCTCAGCAGCACGGGCGCCTGCTGGTACGCGAGGTCCTGAGGTCGACCCTCCGGTACCCACAAAAAAAAAAAAAAAATAGAGTCTCATATATTTTAATTACCTAGCATTTATGTAAGTATTCAAAAAATATATATTGCTTTGCATTTTGCCTCCAGCTTTTATTCTTTCTTTACTTGTTATTTTCTTGGTGAAACTTGGACCTTTTTACTTTTTACTTCAGTGGACCTTCTCCACTACAGTACTTCAGGACCAGATGCTGGTTTCAGAATGTATTGCCAAACAACTCACACACACATTATTGTGCCCAGCTGACTTGAGTCTTCTTACCATTACCGAAGACCTACATCAGCATAGCAAATTTTTAGGAAATGTTATTTTAAAGCCATAGAGTTTATTATTTTTTAATTTTTTTTTATTAGTGCATGTTTGCAGTACATGATAATTGTGTTCATCTTGGAGAGTTGGTACATGCATATAATACATTTTAAGTCTTTATTTTTCCTTCCTCCCCTCTCCTTTCATCTCTTGGGCCCCTTTTCATTTGCAAAATATGTAACCTGGGGATATAGCTCAGTGTTATAGCAATGGCCTAGCATACATGAGATACTAGATTCAATTCCCAAATCAAAACTGCAAAAACAACTAAAAAGCCCAAATTTTCAAGTTGCTTTAATCTTAGTTAATTTAACCATCATCCATTGAAACATACTTGTTTCTTTTCCGTTTCTCACCCTCCCATCCTACAGCTATCATACCTATAGGTTCTGTGTTCTATGGTCCACTACAGATGTCATACAATTTTACCTGTTGGTATCTCCAGTGCTGCCACATGCAATGTTTAATATTTTGGTAATTTAGTCAAGTTTTCCTTCAACATATGTACATAACCTAATTAATCCTCATCAACACCAATGCTACCATATTATTCAAGCCAATGCCATTCCTTCTACTCTGTTGATATAATTTGGTAATGGTTTTCTATGCATCTACAACTCACTTCCTGTAGTCTATTTATAGCACAGTGGACAAAATGATACCTTTATCTTTTAAGTCAGATTATATCTACTTCTCAGAGCAATTCATGATTTTTTTTACTTGTGCAAGCAGACACCAATTATAGATAACAATATAGAATACTCATAATAAAAAGGAATGATAGCTCTGTAACAAGTAAGCTGTCTAAACTACATTCATAACCAGATAAATAGATATACGTAACAATTTTTTTTTATAATGTGGGTGCTGGGAGTCCAGCTCAGGACCTTGTGCTTGCCAGAAAGCACGTGAGCTGCCGGGCAATATCGCCAGCCCTTTTTTCCTTTGTAAGTGGGTACCGGCAGTCGAACTCAGGACCTTGCTCTTGCCAGGCAGGCACTTATGCCGCTGAGCTATCTCACCGGCCCATATGTAAAAATTTGAAATAAATATTTTCCCCCTGTAATTGAAGGCCTTTTTAGGTTTATAATGGAATATTGGAATGATTGGCTGCTTCACACCTATTATACTTTTACAATGACAGACTCAATTGGTGTATGAGCAATATAACTGTTTGGGTATGAAAAATGCATCTGTATATTTACTATACAATTTTATTTTTATCTGAAATTACTACAAATGAATCTGATTGAAGCAAATCGATCAGATGTACTGGTTGAGAGGAGGGTATCACACTGGAAGACTGAAAATCCTCCTGCCTCTCCCACCAGAAGCTTCTTATGCTATTCAATGGAACCCTCAACATTCTGAGAAACAGTTTTACAATTCCACTAATCTAAACTTTAGTGAATATACATAATATATAATTAATATATCCTGTAGGGGCTAAAATTATGTATAGCATATGATGCTCAGAAGAAAATATTCCTTAAGTTCATACAAATCCTAGTACTGATCTAGGCATTATTTCCTTATCATTGATACAGACAAGAATAAGTTATAATTCTTTTAAAATTTAGCCTTTTAAATTATTTTCGAAATCAAAATTTTCTCACAAGGATATTTTATCTTTATACATCCACGGGATCTGTGTGTGCAGGTGGAGAAAAGAAGCATACAAATGGATAAATTCTTAGTGTATACATGTTTTAAAAATTGCACTCATGGGCCAGTGAGATAGCTCAGCGGCATAAGCGCCTGCCTGGCAAGTGTGAGGTCCTGAGTTGGACTCCTGGTACCCACATATGAAAAAAGGGCCGGTGATATCGCTCAGTGGCACAGGCGCCTGCTGGTACATGAGGTCTTGAGTTCGACCCCTGGTACACACACACAAAAAAAATTGCACTCATTATTCACTTTTTAAGATCAAAACACATGAGAAATATTATAAAAGTTGCCTCTTTACAGTTTCTTCCACATCATTTTCAGAACACTCAGTGCTAGGTTGAAAGGGGTGTCAGGTAACAAAGGTGGGGACATGCCTGAATGAGCCCTGCGGTGACAGTTCTCATCATTTGACAAATCTTGGCCCAGGGAGTTACAATTTAACAAGTGGAGTAGTAAATATAGAAGATTCCTTTGAAAAGTGAAATCCCTGTAGAGCAGGATTTGTAAGAATCTGAAGGAAATTTACATTTCAACACATTGTTCATTTCTACTTCCCACAGAGGACTCTCACAGAACAATTGCACTTTTTAGAGTTCTTTGCTGTAGTTAGACTTAGTGGCAAAAGCCCTGCTGCTAGGATACATTATGAGAGCATTTTTAAAGGACAGTCACATGGACCAAAGTCACTTTGTTAAATAACACATTTTACAAGTTGTTGCTGTGAGAAAAAATAAAACAAAATAAAAGCTTTAAGTTTACTGAATCATGGTTCAGCACCTTCCTAGCTTTCAAATTTTATTTATACAGTTCATAGGGTAATTTGGCAGTACCTTTCTTTCCTTAATATGAAAAATAAGTATAGGATCTTTATATATGAACACTCTAAGTCAAAGGCAAAAATATCTTGGGAAATTGCACATAATCAGATAACGTGAACCCCACAAAATACATTCCTCAAGGTTACATTCTTTGGCAATCAATATAGATTGTATTAAATAACTTGTGTGTATCAATCATTGGTTTTCCCTAAACTCAGTGACAGAAGAATGAATTTCCTCTCAATATAGTACACAGTAGACCGACATTGTTTGACTACTTTTATGTATCAATGTACTTGCCTATAAATCATATGACTTGCCTTAAACTCCCTGTTTTAAAACCTCAAGTAAATGTGTTAGATGTACGATAACATGATTCTCTACTTTTAGAATATTACAGTGCAAAGAAAGCAATGAAAGTAACTGATTTTCACACATGTAAAAATTCCTCCCAACTTTTCAGATACTTTTTCAACTTCTCTTTGAAATTTTTAAGGGGTGTAGAAATAACTGGATCTCCTGTCACCCCTATACTGGTACACAATGATTCACTGTCCCAAGTTAATGAAATCTTGTATCCAAGGAAAGAATAGTACGAGAATGTTGATGGGAGCTTTACTCTTAATAGATAAATCCTGGAAACAACCCAAATGTTCACAAACAATACATGGATAAACAGTTCATTTAAAATTCATAATGTGAAATATTGCTCAGAAATAGAGATAAATAAACTTTTCATAAGTGGAACAACAGGAATGACTCTCAAAACTAATATATTGAACAAGAGAAACTAAATACAGAGGCATGTACAGCAAGTTTCCATTTATATGAAATGTAAAAACAAGGAGTCTATAGTGGTAGTATTAAGAACATGATTTATTATGACTGAGGAAAAAATCCCTGAAAAGGACGGAAATGAAAATCTTTTTGTGTGGTGAAAATGTTACATATTTTAATTTGGATTTTGGGTACATGGCTATAACTTGCTGTCGAAACTCATCTAAACAAACACTTCAGATCATTATGTTTTATTATATGTCAATTATTCTTCAAGAAAAATAAAAAATTGAGAAGCTATAATATTATATTTATTTTTATATTTTCTATTAGCATAAAATACCTTTTTTACATTTAGACTTAACATCGTGTGGAGGTCAATCTCACCTGTCAACTTCATTGGCTTGGAAACCACTCAGGGTAATAGTAAAGCACATTTCTGTGTATGCCTAGGTGGGTCATGAAAGTGTTGCTTTGAGTACTATATCTGGTCCCTGGCCCCTTCTCTCTGGCATTTTCCCACTGTGATCTGTGGCCTGAACTCCATGAAATGAGAAAAATTTTCCACTATGTCTCCCACCATGATGTCTTTGGCCAGGAGTCAAACATCCATGAATGGAATCCTCTGAAATTGGGGCCAAGTTAAGCCCCTCCTTGTTAAGTTGCAGGAGTCAGGTATTTTGTCCCAGCACTGGGAAGGCTAACCAATATACACTACATGTACACACTGAGACTGAAAGGGGATTGATTCTCTCCAGCTTTGTTAATTCCATATGGCCTTCTCTCTTACCCCAACACACACACACAAACACACATACACACACACACACACCACACAGATACCATTTTAGTTTATTGTCTTAAGAGCACAGCTGTAATAATAGGTCCAGTAAACATCACTCTTGAGATTAGAGTGAATGTTTAAATTTGTCTGCATAACATACTACAATGGGATAAGCATCCTTTAAGAGAAAGTATATTCTGTCTTGCAAATTGAAGAGAAGAGGAAGTTACTTAATGGAAAATAAAAAGACAGAAAAAGCAAATACGTACTCAAAGATATGTATAGATAAAGGATAAAATGGGATGGGGGCTGTTAGACAGTTTGCAGCTTTCTGATTATATACAAGCTCAGAACTCTAGTTTAGGAAATCAATTGTGTCTCTTTTTGTATCGTTTCTTCACCTCAAAAACTCTAAATCTGGTCTCTGTAAATTGATATATTTTACCACATATTAAGTTACAGACTAAGAAGAGCTGCATAGAGGCTTTAAGAATTAAAGCAGGCAATACATAGATAATATTTCAAAGACTGTTCTCAGTGTTCCTAAGTCATAAACTTATAAATGATCAATTATACTTATGATTACTATCATTACCATTATTTTTGTGGCCAATTGCATTTCTCCAATGATTTTCATGGAAGTTACTGGTAAAATTATATGCTGGTAGACAGAGACAATGTGTTTAAAGTTTAATGGCAGTCTTGCTTTAAAGACTTCCAAAGAGTAAAGCACACATTAGTTTCTATTAGTTAACAAAAATGATATTGATACATTTGTTTGATCTCATATACACAATATATATACAGATTACTGGCATGTTGAATAAAGTATTAAAAACCACCAACAATTTTTAATGAAATGCAATAAGAAATAAATGATTTTGAAGTTCTTATAAGAGACAGGTCCTTGAAGAAGCATACAACTGGAACCTACAAGTAACACATTATACTTGAATCTCTATCAAGACTGATTCAGTCACATAAACAAAGAAGATGAAAGATAAACTTTCCAGGACAACAGCACATAAAATATTTAAATGGTGACTGTTTTCCATAACTTTAACATGAAAATAGTTTTTCATTAACATTAAAATAAAAAGTTGTCCAAGATGAACTTATATTCTTCTTTTTTCCATTTTTATTTTTTTATTAGTAAATGTATGCAGTACAGATGATTGCATTCCTCATGGGGAGTTGGTAGCTGTACATAACTCATCACAGTTCTTTTTTCATCTCCTTCACTTCCCTTGCCTTTCCTCATCTGTTGGTCCCCTTCCAATTTGCAAAAGATTTTTCTCCCTATTACCTATTTTTAATTTTGCTCTTTATTTATACTTGGGTATTTATATAAAATAAACCAGGCAATATTTAAACTTGTTTGTCTGATTCATTTCACTTAACATTATGGTCTCAAAGTGCACACATTATCCTACAAATGGCTCAAGTTTATCCTTTCTTATGGCAGAGCAGTACTGCATTGTATACAAATACCATAATTCTTTTTTTTTTTTTTTTTTTTTGTGGGTACCAGGGGGTCGACCTCAGGACCTCGCGCGCCAGCAGGCGCCCGTGCCACTGAGCGATATCACCGGCCCCTTTTTCGTATGTGGGTTCCGGGAGTCGAACTCGGGCCCTCGCGCTTGCCGGGCAGGCACTTAAACCGCTGAGCCATCTCACCGGCCCCAAATACCATAATTCTTATCCATTCATGTGTTCATGGACACACAAGCCACTTCCAAGACTTAGCTATTATAAATTGAATTGTGCTACTATAAACATGGATGTGCATGTATCACTGTAATAT
Source organism: Erethizon dorsatum (assembly GCA_028451465.1). Lineage (NCBI taxonomy): Eukaryota > Metazoa > Chordata > Mammalia > Rodentia > Erethizontidae > Erethizon > Erethizon dorsatum. The sequence goes on along the minus strand of CM051830.1, from coordinate 19,446,332 downwards.
GATGTCTTTAACTCTTTCAGGAAGATACATACAATGTAAATAGCTTGGTTGAATGGAATTTCTAGTTTTAACTTTTTGAGGAATCTCCACAAAGAATGTACTAGTTTACATTTCTTCCACCAGTGTAAAAGGGTTCATTTTTCCTCGAAGCCTCAACAGTATTTATTAGTTGATTTCTTGATGCTGGCCAGTTTTTTCTGGAGTAAGACGGATTCTCAGTGTTATTTTAATTTGTATTTTTCTAAGGGCCAGAGATGTTGAACATTTTTTCATGACTTTATTAGCCTCTTGTACTTCTTCTGAGAAGTGTCTATTCATTTCATGTTACTCTTAAATGGATATACCAGTTCTCTCAATATAATTATCAAAAGGCTGGAATAGGTTAGAGTAGGGTAGGTTCTAATAAAAGGGCAGCTTTAATTTTCATGAAATATCTCAGTACCAAGAAAGCACTGCATGTTTTGGACTGATTTATTAAGTGCTGTATCCCATCTATGAAGTACAGCATTCTACATTTAGAGAAAAAGGTTTTGGCCAAGCACAGCTTTCTTCAACATGAGTCAGAAAATTGACAAACAAAACTTTATGTCTTTGAGAAGAATTAATTAAAAATTTATGAAAACAAACAGAAATGAATGACAGACGTGGAGACTTCTGCTCAAGCAATGGTGCTTGCTATTGGCAGGGCAGCGTGGCAATCACCACCATGCCCCACGTGCTGTTGCACAGGTTTATTGCTGTGGTGAAAGCCTCTCCAGTGACACCAACAATGAAAGCTAGAACTCATGTGCGGGTTTCTGTGGTGTGTGTGTGAGTGAATGTAGGTGTTTACCTGTGCTGAAGCTTGTGGTTTTAGCATACATCATTCTTTTCTGCTTCAGTGGGGTAACTTATTGAGTTAATAACCCACGTTTAATAAATGAGTTACAAACTTGAATAGATATTTTCCCAAAAAATGACACAGGCCTTTTTTGAAAGCTTCTGTATCTGAAAGATTACTTTGAAGTTACGAGTAGGGTGAGTATATGGCTTGCAAATATTTTCTCTGATTTCACAGTTTGCCTCTTCAGACTTTTTTAGTTTGATGTAATCCCACTTGTCTATTTTTGCTTTTATTCTTTGTGCTTTTAATGTTTTTGTCCATGGTAATGACAAAAGTTGTATCTCTCTATTTTTGCCTAAGAATTTTACAGTTCCAGACCTTAAATTTAATCTTTAATCCATTTTATGTTGAGTTTGTTTATGGTGTAAGATAGAAGGCCTATTTCATTCTTTTGCACATGGAAATCCACTTTTCCCAAGATCACTTATTCATAAGTATACTCCTATCCCATGTGTATTGTTGTCATGTTTGTAAAAAATCAGTTATATATAAATACATACATATATATTTAACAGAGTTTTATCTGCATATATATATATATATATATATATATATATATATATATATACACTATATAGTTGCCTTTATGTCAGTAACACTGTTTTCATTACTCTACAAAATATATAAGGAACATCATAGCAACAAACAAATAAACAAAACCTTTAATAGCCCCACTTTTAATGTACAGGTTATAAACTTGAATACATGTTTCTCCAAAGAAGACACAAATGGGCAACAAGTATAGGTGAGAAATGCTCAATGTCACTATCAAGGAAATGTAAATCTAAACACAATGAGATAATATATCATGCTTGGCAGAATGGGAATTTCAAAATAAAATAAAAGAATACAAATGTTGGGAAGGATGCGGAGAAATAGAAAACTCTGCATACTGTTAAAAAATACAAAAGGTGCATTCATTATGAAAAACAATATAGTAGTTCCACAAAATTTTAAAAACAAAACTATCACGTGACCTAGCAATCCCTCTTTGTGTAAAAATTAATACCTTAAGGACCTATCACAATTCTTATGTTCACTGGAGTATTATTCATAATAACTGAGATGTGAAAACACTCTAAATATTGATCCAATAATGAAGAAAGAAGGAAATGTGGTATAAAGATACAATAAAATGCTATTCAACACTAAAAAGGTAAATTCTTCAATATGTGACAACATGGATGAAGCTTGAGGACCTTGCCCTTAGTGAAATAGGCCAGTCGCAGAAAGACAAATGCAGTATGATTCTACCTGTATAAGGTGTGTAAAATAGTCAAAATCATTGAACCTAATAATAGAATGATGATTTCCAGGTGCCACAGGAAGCAGGAATAAGGGAGTAATTTTTCAATGGCATAGTTTATAAGTAAGATGAATAAATTTTAGACATCTGATTTAGAGCACTGTATATATAGTCAACAGTATTTTATTGTACACATACAAATTTGCTAATAGGATAGATCTTATGATAAAACTTTCACCAAAATAAAACAAAATTCATATATATAGTGAGTATGTTTTTATTGAGTTAGGTAAAATACTAGAACTGGTGAAACTACATTGTTAATAACTGTAATTATTTCTAAAACATTTTTATTTTGTGATTGTGATTACATTTAAGACCCTGAGTGAATTTTAAAATGTTTTCTTGTAAAAAAAATCAATTACTAAGTAAAGAATTTAAAAATTCATGCATAAAATACTGAAAATATCTAAGGAATGAGGAACAAGGAAATGAAAAGTATGAGGACAGTTAACAGTCCCACTATGCTTTGGAAGACAGTCATGTTTGTAACTTGTTTTACTTTGTTACTTGTTTTACTTTTTAATATTTACAAATCTCATTTGTAAATATTAGAAACCTGAAATTTCTATGATAATCAAAACATTACAGATATTATAATTACAATATATTTCCATACAGTTAAGCAAAGGCCAATAGAGCTCCATGGTATGTTTGGTTGAGGAAAATACAAAATTCTTGCTACTTGGATGAGATCAGAATTGTCCTGAATGCAAAATTGCATCTTATCCATCATCTTTCATTGAAGATTTGCTCTAGATAACAATTTATTACATAGAAGCACCTCTATATCACTCAGTTTTTTAAATCAAATTGTGACTTGATTTTAAGCAAGAAATTTGGGAAGCAATAATACTAAGGCAGAGACATAAAAATATCTCTGAACAGCTTGGGAATTGAATGACAGGGAAAGTGACAGCTAATCAGAAAATGGCAAAACATTTTATTCACTATGTGTGTATATAAATGGGTCATCTAGTTAGTATAGATAAAATAGGCTAATATGCCAAATATCAGAAAGGTTTTAAATAATTTTAATGTCAATTAGTTATAAATGTAATTCATTAAGTATTTTAAAATGAATTAATGTAGTATAAATTTATATATGTAAACTGAACATTTAAAAATATATATGTAACATATATAAACATATATAAAGTAAAGGCATAGTAATTTTGATGAATACTGTTCCTTTCCAAATATTCTGCACATTCCTCCTTCCTCTTTAAATTGCTGCCTTTTTTGCTCTCATTTCATTTAGTACATAGTGATATTTTCTTTCTTGGTTTACTGAAGCACATACGTCTCGGTGTGAGCAGCTGGATATTAACTACGTTATTTAAGAAAACATAAAGTATTTCCATAATTGCATTCATGTGTACTAATAACCTAGGTAGACTATGTTAAACATGCTTACTTTCTGTTCTTGAATAGTTTTATTGAAATGTGGCTGATATACAATGAAAAGAACCACACAAATTTAAGGTGTAAAAGGATGAGTTTGGGCATATGCAAGACCCTGTAATACTTGTATCACAATCAAGAAAGTAGATATATCCATTATCTCTCAAATTTTCCTAATGTTCCCTTTTCCCTCCTTCTTACTTTCCCTTTATTTCTCTACCTTTCTCTCTTTCTTCCTTTCTTCCTTTTCATTACTTCATTCTTTTTCTCTGTTTTTCTTCTTGTGTTTGTCTGTGTAAAAATTCTTAACATAATATACCCTCTTTCTTTTTCTTTTTTTGTCTTTCATTTTCTTTTCTTCTCTTGTGCCTGTGTCTGTGTGTAGTAAAAATACTTAACATGATATCAATTGACCCTCTTAACAATTTTGAATTGCACGATACTGTATTTCTAACTAAACTCATTTGGTTATACATTTGACCTCTAGAATTTATCCTTATAGAATAATGAATACTTTGTACACATTGAAAACAACTCATCCTTTCTCCTGCCTCCCAAACACTGGCAGTCACCATTGTATCCTCCTGCTTTATAATCTATTTATGCTTATTTCACAGAAAGTAGACTCAAGGGGTGTTTGTACTTCTATGATCACCATATATTATTTTAGATAATGTCTTCTAATATCTGTGCTGCCAAGAATGGCATAATTTCTGTACTTTTAAAGGTTAAATATACTTTTATTATACATTCTCAGGATTAATATATATATATATATATATATATATATATATATATATATATCATATCATCTTTCTCTATTACCTGTCTTTGGACAATAAGATTGTTTCCATTCCTTGGCTGCTGTGAATAACACAGTGAACATGACAGTGCTAGTGGTATCTCACTTCAAGATCCTGATTTCAATTCTTTTGGATATATGCACAGAAGTAGCTCACAGTTAATGTTTTGAGGAATCTCCCAAATATTTTCAACAGTGGCCACATCATTATACAGTCTCACTAAGAGGATATCAACCTTATCTATACTAGTCAGTTTTGTTGCTTAGATGGCATATTTTACTGATCATCAGACTCGTTTTGCTGCACCAGATGATGTAGTGCCTGGTTATTGAATATTTTAGGTCCCTGTTATTGATGTGAGAGAGCTGTTACTATGTCAGTTTTTAAAAAGTTATTGGATGTCTTAAGTGTATCATATAGTTTAATTTGGAGATTTTCAACCTCCTTCCATAGTATCGTCTCCACAAACAAATGCATTTTCAAGAAATATTCAGCACTACAATTTCATGTTTTTCTATAAAAATCAAGAAATACTTGAAGTATTTAATTTTCCAAAACTGCAAAGTATAGGCAAGTAGTACTGGATATCTCCCATTCATTCAAGAAAGGCTACTTGAGGAAGTTTTGAATGCCCTGTAATGTAAAAGATGCTGTATTCTTAAAATTTGTTATACAAATCCCATTACTATTTCTAAAGACATTTCTAGACACCAAAACCTATTTTAATGCAAATGTTTTCTAGACACAGATTGCTGGTATGACACAATATGAAAATCCATTTGGTTTAAGGCATAATTTTCTTGTTTAATATCTCATTTTTATTTTTAAACTATGGACATCATTATAACTCTAAATAATTTGAAGTACCTTGTCATAAGTATTCTTTGTGAATAAATAAGCTACTAGGGAAACTATTTCAATCAGGTTGACTTTTTGCTGAAGTAACATTTTCTATTCTACTAAAGCTCAACTTACATTGACTTCACTGAAAGGACTATTGGGAAATTGCCCTCAGAGCTTTGGTTTGGAACTGCTACAGTCTTAGTAATGAAATGTTGTATTGTCAAAGTCACACTCAGGGTGTTGATTCTGTTCCCAAGTGACATTGTTGGGGCATAGCATACATTTAGTTATCTACCTGACAAGTTGTCTATTTAGCAGAGAAAAAAAATGATCTGACTATGATTGATGGCACAACTGGCCCTCGTCAGTGATGGGGAAAATAAGCTGAGTCCGAACAGATCTGACAATAGCAGGGCCAGTCTGACTGCAGTGCTGTTGCCTCATTTCTCTTCATTTGTATAAGAAAGCTTTCTTCTGAGCGTATATTCCCACAGTCTCCAATCTACCAACCACTGTGTTTATTGCTTTCTTCTTTTCACTTTGAAATTACTTTAGAGGCATTATTCTGCTCTGGTCGGCATTTAGACAGAGCTTTTCATACATTTTTAGCTACCTTGCTCTCTAGGTCAAGGACGACCACGCTGAAAATTAGAGGCCTTGCTCGGGAGTACTAACTAAATTATTTATATTTGGCTACAAGTTTCCTCTGATCTCTGACACTGACTTTGGTTTCTTTTCTCCTCTGTGTCACTGAAATAAATGTTCTTTGGATACCTGCCTTGTAATTATCATGACATACAGTAAAACTGCAATCCTTAGGGATGTTAAAACTTGTCCAACAACTGAATTTAAACTCCATACACTAATATGTTTACCACGTTGTTCTCTGTGCCTTTTCTTTTTTTCCTTTATTGTTGACAGGTTGATATGTTTTTCAGTGACAGATACTAAAAAGAATAAAAGTATCAAAAAAAAACATAGCCAATTGTTTAACATACAGTTATTTGTCACTAAGGATGACATTCAGGATATCTGTGTTACTACAGCAGTGAAAACAACTGATTTGCCGTGATTTTAAAAATATAATTTAAATAGCCAGAAAGAGTAAAAACACCAGAAAAGTAAAATGCACTTACAGGTAATAGAAGAAAAATTATACTGAAAAAAAAATAAATAGCATAGTTGTATTTCTGTTTTAACTATAATACATTTAAACTCAAATGTAGTGATCCAAAAACCTGTGATCTTAATGTTGTATTTAGACACACACACACACGAGTGTGAAAAATACTGTGTGTGTAGTCTGAAAAATAAAAATGGAAATTCTAACAATATATGCAGAATTTGGAAATAATTTTAGAAATAATCTATAACCATGGTGAATAAAAAATTAGAAATTTTTAAAAAATGACCAAGCAAAGAGGGAGGGGGAGAGGGAAGGAGATGAAAAATGAATTAAGACGTGTACCAACTCCCCATGGTAAGTGCAATCATCATGTACTGCAAACATTACTAATAAAAACACAAATTTTTACAAAGAGAAACTAATGACGAGTTACGGGTGAAAACAAAGCCCTTTGTTAAAATCATAAATCAAGTAATTACAGTTTAATCTTAAGGAGAATTATTTATTAAGATGAAATTAAAAATTTAAACACATAAAGGTTTATAGTGAAAATGTATACAGCAGCAGAGCCTGTAAAAAGATGAAATTTTACTTAAATAGGCAAAAAGACTTGGAGAATATTAAACAAAAATGAAAATAATTTTAAAAATGGGAATAAACAAACTAAGAAAATATAAGGTATTTCACTTGAAATTCATAGGTCAACCAAACCAAAGGAACAACCACCCAATATTTTTATGAACAGCCCTATATTTGCAGAAATCACATGCAAATTCAATGTGCTGCATTTTTTGTGAACCTTATTAAACCAGAGTTGGTAAACAGTTTCTGAATTGTGAGTTATGTATATTTTTTGCAAAAGAGCAGCAAATAAAAAAAAATCTTGTTTTGTTTTCTTCCTGACACAGAAATCCTGCCGCAGGCAGCAGTCCCTGTACATGAATAACACACACAAAAAAGTGAGAAAGGCTATTACATAGAGTATGCCTTTGATTTGTGAAAATGTCCCAAGCAATGCTGTCATAAAGAAAGATTTACTTTTTATTTCAAAATAGAAACTCTTTGTTTACCCTTTCTAAGGAAGGACATATACTTCAGTTGATTCTTCATCTAGAATTGGTGTGGAGAACAGAATGGTCATTGAGCTTTACATTTTGTCCTCATCTTCTTAAGTCATCATACATGTCTTAAGTGAACAGGTATCTCTGAGAAACAGGAAAAGACCTTTGCTTATCTTCAGGGCACATATTTTAGTTGAGGGAGGTATATAACAAACACATGCGTAAATGAATATATAGTTTGTGAAATGATCATAACATTAAAATGAAAAATGTGATAATGTAGCACATTTGTATCTAGACTTCCCCCAAAGCCTCCTGCGGTCATAGGTAGGGAGTTTTGAAGGTGGCTGGATTAGAGTGTGTGATGCTGGGATTAAAGCTGTGATACTGGGACAAAGGGTGTGGCACTGGGATTAAGGGGGCCCCACTTTGGATGTGGGTGGCACCACCCAAAAGAGCCTGGATGGAATATACAGGGACAGGAAGAAGCTGCTTGGCTACGTCAGTGCTTTTCTGCCTTCTGCCTGTCCTGCTTTGCCATGGACTGTTTCTCCTCTGTGATGACCATCTGTCATGCCACCCTGCCTTGGAGCCAGCTGACTAAAGAATGAAACCTTTAAAACCTGTGAGCTAAATAAACCTTTCCTTTTTTAACTTTGGGTTTTGAGTATTTTTCTAAGCAATTACAACAGTAAGACATGGAGAAAGAAGTATTAAGATATAAAAAAAACATTTCCTTTGCATGGAAAAATATTCTATGATGCCAATAATGTCTGTAATATGATCACTGAAATATTCTCATAAGTCAGAAGATCACAAATTAATATCATGGTACAGTAAAAATTTGTATACAATTTAACAATTATTTAAATAAAGTGTATGCTTATACAAATTGTATCTACAAAGGCTAATATCAGCCTTCAAGAATATGTTTTCCTATTCACAACTATGAAGCATATATAGCCATGATTTATATATATATAATATATAAATATATAATATATATAATCATGATTTTATATGTATACAAGCACAATGAAAATATAAAGATTTGAACAGGATTTTTTGTGATAAAGGTATATCCAAAAATAGAGGAGAAAATATGTAAATGTGTTTTATATAAAAATACAGAATTTTTAAACATGCATACATTACATAAAATCTAAATGAGCTAGAAATTCTTAGGCATGGAACTATTCATATCATTTATGGAAATTGTAAGGTTAATATATTATAAATACATATTCCAAAATTTCTGAATTATTAGTAAAATAGATAAATTTATATGAAAAATAGCCCAATAATAGATTATTTAATAAAAAATTAAAAAAACAAACTTTAAAAAGAAAAGATAGTACTCTCAAAATTCACAGAAGTTCAAATTAGATTCTAAATGGTAGCTCAATCTGTATTCATAAAATTAACAAAAATATAAAATGACCAGATATACTTACTGTTGAAATTGTGGAGAAAGGAGATTACCCTAAAATGTTACTAAAAGTATGAATTTTCAAGGACTTTTCAGAAATCAGTCTGGTAATACATATAGATTTAAATTTTAACAACTCCATTCCTCAGTATCTATACCACAAAACAAGGAAGATTATGCAAATATATTGGCATGAAGATAATTACTAAGGTGCACATATGTGGCATACGTGTATATGCAAAATCAGTGTTCCTCCACAGATTAGTAATTGAAAATTTATTATTCTTATAAATGTACTACTTTATATGGTCATTAAGAAGAGTAAGTGCCATAGAATTCATTCATATACTATTTTCAGAAAATAAAATTCAGAAAATATGCAGAAAATGGACAAAAATAGAAAAAATAGAGAAAAAAAGCATTTCTAAAAAGTCAGAGCAACCATATATATATGTCAAACTGTATTTTTCAAAATAAAATATAATTTCATTAAAATTTAGAATCAATATATTTCAAAGTTATATATCTTAATGAACATTAACATACAATTTTTTTCTTTTAATATGCACATACTAATGATTTTAACTACATTTACCATTAAAGTTACATGCTTCATTTGTTTGGTAGAGTATACTTGCATTCAATAACTGAATAAAAAATTGTCTAGTAAAGAAAATTATTTTCCCCAAGTGCTAGCATATTTAACAAACTGCAATATAATATTCATGAGCATTGAAAATGAAAGCTGTGAAAATATTAAATTCAGATACCTGTATTCTATGTCAAAGAAGTTACTTTTCTTTGATATTGCTTCAAAAGTCTTTCATCCTTATGCTTCACTGACACTTAAAAAGATGTCATAGTGGGAGTGGAAATGTAAGTGACAGGTCTAATAAATTAGCAATATCCTTCCCACTACACTCCCCTTCATTTCTGGATGTGAAATTTCACTTCTTATTAAAATTTGTATTCTTTAAAGTTGAATAGGTGTAGGAAACTTTTTCTGAGTTTTATCTTTTTTATAGATACTCCCCAAATCATACAGTTGAAAAATACCACTAGCTTTCCTAAGAGAAGCATAGAATTTTGCAGCATTTCAGGGAGACTGAGTGAAGTCTCCAAAATCTGCAAGGGTTAAATATATTGCCTTTCAAACACTACAGTACAAAAGGTCTAGTTTGGCAATCTGCTCTGCTCCAAAGTAGTAAACTTTATGTAATTCTCCTAAAATCTAGTGATATCTACTTACACCAGAAGATAAATGAAAGAATGAATACATATTTGTATTAGAATGACGTTGAAGTATCTAGACCGCTAGATTAACATAGGTGGAGTAGTGTTTCTCCAACTGTGTCTTGTGAAATTTACTTAGTGGGCTTCAACCAGCACTAGAAAGTAAAATAGAATACTATAGAACCAAATTGTATGAAGTAGAATAAAACTAAAATCAATATGTATCACATCACAAGTCTCTTAAATTAGTTTTTCTTCATTTACCTATGCTTATCTATTTATAATTTTGTGTGCACTGGGACATAATGTTAAACATATGTGTCACTATGAGTTGTGGATAGAAACAATTGAACTCCATAGCTCCCAGACCCTGTGTCATCTACTATTGCTCTTTGCCATTGCCCTAACATAAATCAGAAAGGGAAATATGCATAAGACAAAGGATAGTCAAATAATATAAATGACATTAATTTTTTCACCAGTGTGACATTTTTGGTGACAGTTTTGTGTGTAACAGGAGAAACAATATAATATTCTTATATATAATATAATTCTTCTCCTGATTTCTGCATAAATTTCATAATATATTTATAAAACAATATTGGATGACACTACAGAAAAAATCAAAGTATGAATAGTTATGTTTATAAGATATACACTCAGTTTATTAAGAGTAAGCATAATTCCAGGTTAAGTTAGAATAATCTTTTGATCTATATCTTCTTAATGATTCCTTATACTGGTTATCCAGAAAGGGAACTGATTCCTTTACCAAACCTATATATTTTTCTGTCAAAATATGTCAAGCTCTGAACTATTGTAGAAATGATGCCTGCTAAGAGGTATGTTAAATACATTGGAATGAAATTGAAGAAGTTGTATGCAGTTCTTTAACTGAAGTAAATCATTCACGTAAATGTAAATATGAGAAAAAACTAAGGTTTACTCAAATGGTAAAAAAAAATGTTCAGAAAAATAAGAAACTTCAAGGAAAAAGATAAATGGTACACAAAATATGACTAATTTGAAAGGTTATACTTTTTACTAATGCATATATTTAAATCCATTGCATTTTAAGAAAAGTCTGGACTATTCTTATAAATATTAGAAATACATTTCTAAAGCTCAGAAGTTTTCTTTTTCTTTTTTGTTTTGTTTTTGTGGTTCTGGGAATTGAACCCAGGGCCTTTGCATACAAGGCAAGAACTCTACCTCTGAGCCACATCCCCAGCCCAGAATTCAGAAGTTTTCATGTTGCTCCTTTTCTTTGAGTTGAATGTGGCTGAGGAAACAATTTTGCACTATAATCATTAGTCTTTACAAGTTGAATAATATTTTATATTGTTGCACATGGAATTTAAATTTTGGTTCTAATCAGTTTCAATAAAAATCTTCTAGATGAAAAAATAGATCTTAAAATTATTGTCCATTTTGTATAAGCATTTTAGAAATGAATGTTTCAGATAAAGTTATGCATTTCAAATATTAACCTAATTGAAGGATTTTTATATAAATTATTTCTCCAGTAACAGCAGGAAAGAAGAGGGTAGACTACTAGATTTGAAATACCATTTCATTTGTGCCCTAAATCAAGTTATTTAACTTAGATCTAAGTCTGAGAGTTCTTATTGGTAAAATTGTTGTCCAGGTAGTACTAATGCTATGGTTACTGTGAAGAGTAGGTAAGGCCACACATGAGAAATGTTTCAAAATATTTGAAAAACATAAAATATTAATCAGTTCTACACACCACTACCATTCCTGTCATGAATTTTTTGTATTTATTTCTACTATTGTTTTTCAACATTGTGTACTTCTACTTTGAGCAAGTGTATTTTGGTTAAAAATCATAGAATCAGAACGCAAATGTGCCTGGAACATTAAAATAAGAAAGAAACAAATTAACATGTATCAATATGTTTATTATTGTTTCAAATTAGATGGAGATAAAATTTCTTTTTAGCATAGTAATACAGTGTCACAAAAATGAAGCTGTCAATTATATTTGATGAAAAAAATAGACTATTGGAAATAGTTTGTCAGGCACTAAAGATGTCCCTGTAAACCTGTTTAGAATCACAGCATTATTTGAAGTCATTGTATTTTAAATTCAGTTCAGTCCAGCAGGACATTCAGGAGGTCTAGAAAGAGATTAGGGCAATTATATATGCCAAGTACATAAAAGTCAACAGCAATTTGGAACATGAGTAGATTGTGACAATATTTCCTGCTCAATATTTTACTCTAAAAGCAAATAATCAGTATGTGGTTTTTGCAATAGAGAGCTAACAGAAAATACACTGAGGAGGAAAACAAATGAGCATGCTTAATATAGGGGTTATAGAATAATAAAATTCCATTTGTTATGTGATTCACAGACAACTCCCATAGGGTTTGGAGGAGTTTGTGTTTTCTGGAAGATCACACAATTGAGGAAACTTTTTTTCTGTGTCCTTAACAATCGCATTCAGTAATGCGGGTTCCACTTAGGTTTTATTTTTTTTCCTTCTATTATGTATGTCTGGTTATATTTTGAAACTTAGACAGGTTCCTCAGTGGGTACCACTTTATAATTAACCATCATTTTCTGGGTATGGAATTTTCAAGGTGATTGTCATAGATAAAAGTTATAATGTGAAGTTTCTTATAAGTGTAAAATTAATATAATCTTAAAACCTACCAGAATGCTTGATAAGCACACCATTGGCTTAAGGCTAAACAACACAACTATATATGACAATGTTTACTTGAGTGTGAAAATACTTGAAAATTCAAAGAATTACGGTATTGAAACTCTGAGAATCACTCTTATGTGAAATTAAGTCATCACACCAAGTAAGTAATCCTGTTAGAAATAAGTAGTTTATGAATAAAACATTCTGTCTGTACCACTTGCCCTTTCTATGTATGTATCTATTTATTGCTTCACTGCCTTTTGGCTAAGATCAAGTGTTGTATTTGTCTATCTGATCTCTGTATCTTCTGTGTGAATTTAAGTTTTAAATTCTGTTTCAAACTATAATAGAGGAAGAACTACATATAAGTAAATTCCACAGACATTGTATTAGAATTACAATACAGTAGACATTAGGGGGAGGCTTACAATTATCACAAATCATTTAGTTTTCAGTGCTTCACTGAACTTTTTTTTACAATAGATAATAAAATGTATTTCATAACCACATTTTAGGTTAATGTGCATTAAAACAAAAATAGTATAGAAAGGTTATTTTTCTTCATATTACAAATCATTTAATTATATTTTTCTTTAAAATATAACCATTTTATTTTTAGTTATTTTCATTCCTCCATAAGAATTAATGTATATTAAATTTATTAAATAAATAAATCTTACAAATCAAGAACCGCATTGTTCTGACTAGAATTTGGTTAGTTTCTATAATAGACAGGTAAGTTATTTAGAAATACTGTAGGCAGTGAGACAGGGCTGGGCCCTGAAAAGGTCAGTGCAGAAGAAAACTGTAACTAGAGGCCCATTCACTGTAGGCCAGGTTTCAAGAAAAAAGGAATGGCTACACCCATACACTTCCCCTAGAGATGAACAGCAGAGATTGATATTCTAAATAGACATCAAGCACCTTGAGGTGGAGGACGAAACCTCCTTAACCCACACCTTCCAAGAAAGTCCTTCTCTGTCCCAAGTGCGCTTGCTACATGACTTGCTTCCCAACTTGATCCCCATTTAATCAATACTACCTAAGTGACTATACTTGCTGTAATCTTATTGGCTCAGCATAGTTTTGTGCCACCTCACACCTTTCCTGTGATATTCCATTGGATCAATATTATCGAAGCAACTATACTTGTAATCTTATTGATTGATTATAGTTCTGTCCCACCTTTGACCTGTCTCAGCTGTTGGCTTTGCTGAATAAAACACCCTTGAGAATCACAAAGGTGGATTTGGAGGGGAACACACTTTCTGGGCCCCATTCTGTCCCTCTTAGAAGATTTCTTTCTCTCAATAAATTCTTCATATTCCTAACCTCTGTTGTATCTAGAATTTATTCCTCAATTTTAGAGTACACAAATTCAGCATTTCAGACATCTAGCAGGTTGTGAGTTATAATATTTCCCTTATGTTATTTAGATTATTTGGAAATTGTATATCATATGCCCTGTATCATTTCCTCTAGTTATTGTAACAAATTACTACAGAGGTTATAATATTGGAAATTATTCTTCCTTAAAACTATTACAAATTATCTTTTAAGTATGAGAGCAGAATTAAAAAAAAACTCCCACTAGACCTTGTATTTTCACCTTTATTTTTATTTTTAATCATTTATATTTGTGGTACAATGGCACTGCTGGAGGTTTTGGAGGGGCTTTATTCGAGACCTATGTTATTCCAAACAAAGAATTGGATGAGGCACACATAAAAGGCAGTGAATATAAACATTTATTGAAGTCAGGGAAGAAATACCCTCTATAGGGCAAGGATAGGCAGATGAAAAGGCTCACATTGGTCCTGAGAATGAAGGACAAGTGTCCAAAAAACCTACATTGTTGTCCAACTGATGCAAATATGGCACTGAGACAACTGTCTAGCAAAAACCCACTTGGTTTCTTTTCAGATATAAATGAAGGATCACAAAGAGTATATTTTGATTGGTTACGCCTGCATGTAAATGGAGGATTGAGAATGGCATCTTCTGATTTGTCCTGTGAACAGCATCAGATTCAAAGGAAAGACTGAGAATAGTGACTTTTCTTTTTAAGAAACATCTTGCTCAACCTGTTACCCATGGATTTTTATGATCTTTGACACATTCTGCCCAGTTGGTTGTATGGTTTGCCCCAGCCCTAATCTCTCACCTCAGAACTAGGATCCTCTAACATGGAGCCACATCCCCAGTTCTTTTTATTTTATTTTATTTTATTTAATTTTGAGAGGGGCCTGCAAGATCACCAGTGACCCCTCCTTCCATCCAGAGGGCCCAGGCAGGCCTGTGAGGTCACCCAGTGACACTGCCTCCATCCAGAGGGCTTGGACAGGCCTGTAAGATTGCAGAGACCCCTCCCTCAATCCAGAGGGCTCAGATGGGCCTGCTAGATCTCCAGTGACAAAGTAGGGCCCAGCTGGGGTGCACACAATGGATAGCTGGGACTAGTGGCCTAGAAAAGTCTGAAGCAGCAGTAACAATATGAGCCAAACTTTGGTTCACATCAATACTCCTAGGCTAGTGAGCCAGGGAAGAAACCAGGACTCAGCAACCGGCCTGCGGGAGGAAGCCAGGTGACTGACCCTTTCCCCTACACTGGGAGACCCAGCAACTGAAAGAATACCAGCCATACAGTAGGACCATAAATTGGGCACACACGATGGACAGGCAAGACTAGCAAGATCAAAAATACCAAAATATGAACTAACAGGTCATAAGTTAGGTGAACCAGCAGAGTGCTTAGGGACAAAGACACATGGAATAAAAGCAGGTGGATGGGGCAGTTCTCTCTCTCTCTCCTTTTTCCTTTTCTAAATTTATTTTATTTTATTTTATCTTGATTTATTCTTGTTGGGTCGACCTCAGGACCTCACATTGCCAGCAGGCGCCTGTGCTGCTGAGGGATATCACCGGCCCTTTTTTTGTATGTGGGTTCCGGGAGTCAAACTCGGGCTTTCACACTTGCCAGGCAGGCGCTTATGCCATTGAGCTGTCTCACCAACATAGTGAAAGTGAAACCCATAGATTGAGAAAAAATTATAGTTAACTGCTCCTCAAACAAAAGACTTCTATATAGGACATATAAAGAATTGAAAAAGCATCAGGCCTCCCCATATTCAAAGACACAATCCAAAAATGAGCATCTGAGATAAATACACAATTCTCGGTTGAAGAAATACAAATGGCAAATAGATATATAAAAAAATGTTCAACATCATTGGTCATTTGAGAAATGCAAATTAAAACAACACTGAGGTTCCATCTCACTCCAGAAAGAATGGCTATCATCAAGAAATCAACGAATAACAAATGCTGGTGGGGCTGTTGGGAAAAAGGAACTTTTCTCCAATGTCGGTGGGAGTGTAGACTGGTGCAACCACTGTGGAAATCAGTGTGGAGATTCCTCAAAATACTAGGACTAGAGGTCCCATTTGAGCCAGCTATTCCCCTTCTGGGTACCTTCCCAGAATAATTAAAAACATCATACCACAGTGATAGATATGCACCCATGTTTATAGCAGCACTGTTTGTAATAGACAAGTCTTGGAAACAACCCAAATGCCCATCAATTGAGGAATGAATAAAAAAGATGTGGTATTTTTATACAATGGAGTAGTACTCAGCTATAAAGAAGGATAAACTCGAGGCTTTTATAGGTTAATGGATGCAAATAGAGACTAAACTCATAAGTGAAATAAATCAAACTTGCATGTGTAAACATCACATTGTCTCCCTAGTGTAAAAAATGAAAGAGTAAACAATATACAAAATGTAAAACACATATTTTGAAAGTGAAAGGGGAAGAAACTTTTCAAAAGGAAAGAACAACTGGAATGGGGGAAAGGAGAGAAGAAAGAAGACAAAAGAAAGAAAAAAATATATATATATACAAGATAGATAAGATAATTTTACTACTAATCCCTATTAGTTCATTGAGAAGAACAGCATGTGCTTACATTGCTTGATCAATTTTTCATTCATATATCTTATAATCTGAACGACATTGAAAATAGCATTACACAATATATTAACAATTTTTAATTTCCTATTATCTTGTTTTGAAATTCTGTGCCATTGTTTTTATTGTTTTTATGTTTAAAATTAAAAATAAATAAGTAAATAAATAAATAAATAAATTTCGAGACACAGTCTCACTACATTGCCTAGGACTCAAACTTGCAATCTTTCTGCCTTAGCCTTCCTCAATTATTCAGTAGTATTTTATATTTTTGAAGGTACACATACACATTTATAAATATCTCTTGCCAGAAAATGAATATTTTATTATTATTAAATATTTTTCTTTGTGTAGAAAATTTTCTTTATTATTTATTGGTATTTTAGTTTCAATAGATATATATTCAGAAAATTTCACGTTTTTCATATATATGTTCTAGATAATAATTTTCTGATATTGTTTTATTTATGGGCTCTTATTTTATATTATTAATAATTTTAGATTTGCTTACCTATAATCTCCAGATGACTTTTGCTCGATTGATTTCTCTGTGTACTTTTATAAATTTAAATTGTAAGAATGTACCTGTATCTTCAATAGATCATTTAAATGTGACTCCCTTAGATAAGTCTAGAGTAAATTTTTAGATTCTTGAAATAGTTTGTTTTCTTTAATTTATTTCAAGTAACTAAAATTTAGGACAAATTCATTTCAAAGACTTTAGTTTGCCTTTAAATTTGAATTAGAATTCCAATTTACATATAACTCCCTAGTAATCATAGTTATAAATTCCATCAGGATAATTTATTTTGTTTTTTCTCACGTTGTCCCTCATTTATTATCTGGGCAGGGAAAAGTGTTCTATTTTCTTTCTATTTTGTGGACTGACTTCTTTTATAGTTATCTTTTCTAAGCCAGTAATCCTTTCATGGATTCTGGATTATTTCAAGGATCTCTGCAACAGCTATGACCTATAAAATCCATTGTCTCTCATGTGTTAAACTGAATTGTTCTTCATTAATTTTCTTTTTCCTTATTGTTTTTATAAATTTCAACACCTTTATTATGAAGTCCAAGTATGAATTTGAAATTCTTGCTACGGAGGTCAAATATTTCTACAAGTTATTATTTCAACACCAATTTAGATTGGTAAATAAAATTTTGTTGTAATATTAAGAAACATATTAAACTATCAATACAGTTGTTTAAAACATTGAATACAAATACACTGGATTTATAAGCTACAATTAGGGAGATCAAGTACAATTACAGATATGCTTTACAAAAATACTTTGCTCTTATTTTCTATGAAACTTAATAGCTTTGTTGTTGCTCCCCTAAGGTAATAGCTGAAAAAGGTTAGACTTCAATGTCTATAGGAGGGATTCAGAGACAGTATTTGAATATGAAAAATGTCCTCATTTGAAAGGAGATTTTGGTACCTCCTAACTATCTGTCATCAGGAAATTCACTTAATTTTTTGAACCTCAACTTCTCATATAAAGCATGAATTAAATCACATTTTTACTATAGTTATGAGAAAATAATGTGAACATGAACATAAAATAACTGTCAGAATATCAAAATAATGTGAAATTATGGAATGGATGTGTGATTTCCTTCTAGGGAAGATGACATTTAAACAAAGGCAAATTCTTTGAAGCTATCCCTTGCATTTCAGAAATGGAGCTTAAGTCGAGTTTGAGAGCAAGAATAAAAATAAATGAACTGTATATACCTTTATTTTTCATTTCATAAGCATGATTAAATATCAATTCATTCTTTCATCAGTTCCTTTTCAAGTCCATTAAGTTTTTAAAATTTAACTTAATTCTTTAGTTATGGATATTCGTTACTATTCAATTCAATTAATCTTTATATACTTAAAGTAGTAAAAATAAACTTGTTGAGGTTTCCAATATCTAACCCCCCAAAATCAGTAAAATCTTCCCTTCATGTTAAATGTTATTACATGTACAGTTAAAATATGTTTCAACAGAGAATATATTATTTTTTCCAAGTCTTTGTACAAAGAAAGATTCAGAATGGTATTTTTTTATTGGTCCTATGAACAGCAGCAGATTCAAAAAAAGATTGTACTCTCATTCTGTTGCAGTAAAGAGCAAAACAATTTTGAAGTATTCTATTTATCTGACTTGCAAGAGTTTCTATATAAAAGTAATCTAATCTTCATTTAATGTTAATATAAAAAGCAGGAATGTGGTATAAAAATGTAAGAAAATTTAATTAAGCCCACAGATATTTCTCAATATCTTGCATTTAAACAAACAAATTAATATTTATTTTCATGCTATAACTCACTTGTTACTTGAGTATTATGAAGTAATCCTTAGTATGTTAAGTTTCTTAAATTATATGAAGCACAAAATATATAAGGCACTCTTCTTCAGATAGACATATAATAATTAATAGGAATCGTATCAGATTATGATAAAATAAATTTCAAGATATAGACTTTCTGGATAATGTGGGTCAGTAAATCATGAAAAATTATGTATGAAAACTCTAATAATGAGTCCAGGAAGAAGTCGCAAATGTTAATATTGTATTGTGGTCTACTTACCACCGGGTCATGGAAATGTTGATAAAAGGCTTTGGACACAAGCTTTACTCAATGTGTTTTCAGCTTATTAAGGAAAGGACAGCAACATTTTTTTGTGTGTGTGGTTACCGGGAGTTGACTTCAGGACTTCGTGTGCCAGCAGGTGCCCGTGCCAATGAGCGGTATCACTGGCCCTTTTTTCATATGTGGGTTCTGGGATTTGAACTCAGACCCTCGCGCTTGCCAGTCAAGCGCTTACGCTACTGAGCCATCTCACTAGCCCAAGGACAGCAACATTTTTAAATGCACATAATCCCATCACAAAGGGCAGCCATCTTCAATCTTTCTTATATTTTTTATTCAAATGAAAGAAAAATAGTGTAAAAATTATGCAAGATTTCACTGATGAAGATCTGGAATTTGATGTGACAGCTGTCCCATCATAACTGAAAAGGAGACATCAATTTAAGTTTTCTATTCCTCCATAAAGTTAGTGTAAAACACAAAAATTGCCTTTCAAATCCATAAAATATCACCATCAAGTTCATTTTCAAAATATACTAATTTGTTTGCATTATTATCTCTGTTACTGGCAATTATTGTTGTTTGTTTGTTTGTTATTGTTTTTTGTGGGTACCGGGGGTCGACCTCAGGACTGAGCTATCTCACTGTTCCTGCAATTATTGTTTTTGAGAACACAGTACATTTAAAAATCTATATTTCCTTTTAATATGGATATTAAAATGTGAATGAGCATAGATAAAGTTTTACTACTAGATGTTCTCTCTCCATTTTTTGCATTCATAAGCTTGGAAATATTTTATAAAACTTGGTAGAACATATATTTCTTCATACCATACCACTGCCTATATTTTATATGCATAATACATAAGATTTTCTAATACAATACATACCCAATCCTTTGCCAAATCCTTAAAAGAACTTTGATATTTTTAATTCTTGTTAATTAAAAGGCATGAATCAAAAATATTTTCAGCAGTTTCTACTATTAAAGCATTTGACTGTGAATAGAATTTAGACATAAAATGTGAAAAATGGATATGTGAATGTTGGAAGTGTGTACGGTTTTAAAATAGCCATCTGATAATCTAAACATGGAAGATATACAATGTACATTAAAATGTAAAATAAAAGTACAATCTTAATTACAAAACAGGCAATTATTACAATATAAACTTCATTTTCATTGAAATATTTTAGCGTGTCTAAGTCTAGCCTGTGCAAAGTACTCAGCACACAAAGTGTAAGGGATTATCCTAGTTTGCAATTATCAACATAAGAAGATTAAATAGTTCAGTTCCTTTCCTTTTTATGATCTTAGTTTATTTTCCTTCACAAAATTACCACAGAATAATATTGACAAACTTCCAAGATAAGTATAGCTGGGTGTTTTTTTGTTTTTTGTTTTTGATTTTTTAGCACTATCTTCTATAATTATGAAGACAGTTGTCCTTATCAAGTAAAGTATGACAATTTACCCTAGTTGACTTAGGGAATTGAGTGAAGTACAAATCAATATGCCATTTGTAAGTTTGCTGATGAAAGGAAATTTGGAGGAAATTTTAAAGCCACTCACAATTTGACAGAAGAAATCATTTCAGTTGATATGAAGACATTAAATACTACAGAAAATAATGTCTTTATCACCAACAATATAAGAACATTCGTCTTGCTGCTCACCTGTTCTCACTGGTTTGTATTTTCTTACTGCAGGTATTCATCTATCATTGTCAAAATGACCTTCTTAAACAATTGCATTGCTTATTCCACATCACAGGTCAAACACTTCAGTGAGTTTGCAAGGACCTATAAAACAAAAATAAGCAAACAAAATGATAAAAATACTTGGCACTGCATTAAAAATGCTATCACCAATGTGGTATTAACTTTTGGCTTACCAGTCACTCTGTGTCTAAATTTGGGCTTTTTCTCCATGGAAGATGATATTCCTTGTTGCCCCCCCATCCCATTCCCACTCATTTGATACCACATGTGTCCTCATATACTTCCACTTGCCAGAATTCTCATCTCTTTTATTTTTAAAATCCTATTAATATTTAAACTTATGAGTGTAACTTGTATTCATTCAAATTAGGAAATTAATGCAAATATGTAGTGTATAGACAGATAATCCCCCAACTTTCTAAATTAGTCAAATCAATTTAAAACTCTCCCAAATTTTTCACATTTTCCCTATATTCCCCTCAAAATACAGTATCCACTAAAGAAATGTTACTTGTTATTACCAGATTTTCTGCCATATGTCTTGCAAATGCTTCTCCCATATCTTTTATTAAATATCTGTGCATTTGCTTCTGAGATCATATACCTACAAACAAATACACAGACCATGTACCAAAATATACTTTGTTTATGATGAATTTTAACAAGGTTTAAATTTTTAATGTTCTTCATATGAATTCTTATCTTTTTCTTTCTTAAAATCTTCTCAATAAAGCCATGCATTTATTTTCCTTAATAGAATTATTTTGCATGAAGAATGTAGGGTTTGTTTACTCTGACACGTACCTCTGCATGTGTGTGTGTGTGTGTGTACAGTTTGTGTAATAACAGCATACCTCTGTTTTCTTCTTTAGCCTCTGTTTTCCTTAAGTTTACCAGAGACAGAAACATTTATTAAATAGCTTAACATTTTCCTTTTGACTTGAAAAGATATTTTGCCATTTTATTTACTCAAATCTTATTCAAGAGATCCTGTACTTTAGAAAGATGCATCAGTTGACTCCATTATAAATTCAAGTATTGCTAATATTTTATTAAATTTTATTAAAGATTATTAAATTTTACAAAAGATTATTACCTTGATTAGGTAGTGTTCATTGTGATTTTGCTATTTTCATTTCTAATTTCATTTGTATGGTATTTTTCTTTTCTTCTTTTAATTAAATCTTTATTTCTTTCTCAAATTGGAAGTCTAATATTACAGGATAAAAAATTCTAGGTTGAGAATTTCTTTCTTTTAGGAACTGAGGGGTTTTGGAGGCATCTTGTTATTTGGTTTCTTATGTTTCTATTGCTTTTGTACTTTGGTTTGAAAATCAATTAGGCTATAAAAAATCTCTCAAAGTCTATCTCTTTAGATTCTGTCTCACTATGATGTGTTATGTTTTTGTTGTTATCACTCTTCAACTTACTCAGCATAATAGTCAGTCCCATTCATTGTGCGTCAAGGAGAGAATAATCATGCGTTACATTAGCATCTAGAGAACCAGCCTTATATCAATCATATAATTTAAAACTTCTTTTGACAATTACACATTTTTCTCATTTCAATAAGCCAGAAAGACATTGGATAGGTTCTGATGAGAAGAAGTTGCCTGACAAATAGAAGATGAGGAAAGGAACAAGAAGAAGAAAAGAATGCTGTTCAGAAAGAAGAATACAGGGCCGGTGAGATGGCTCAGCGGCGTAAGCGCCTGCCTTGCAAGCGCGAGGGCCCGAGTTCGACTCCCGGAACCCACATACAAAAAAGGGGCCGGTGATATTGCTCAGTGGCACGGGTGCCTGTTGGCGCGCGAGGTCCTGAGGTTGACCCCCCGGTACCCACAAAAAAAAAAAAAAAAAAAAGAAGAATACATAACAAATGAAAACAAAGAAGGAGTTCGACTTTCGGTGATGCCGAGTTTGTACCTGGAGTGGAGGGCAGAAGGTGGGGTTTGTGAGGTTGTCTGTGGGGATGGGGCAGAAAGAAGAGGGAGGGAAGGATGATGTGGGGAAGCTGTAGGAGGACTGAAACCAATTAATAAACTGATAGAAACGCATTTGTGTCCTCTATACACAGCTTTTGCTGAGTGTTAAGATAATGTGAGCATTTAAAGTTTTTTTACATGAAGGTCTGTTATTCACAAAGAAGTTTAGACTGGCAGGCATTCAAACTTTCATGCTACGTTACTACATTAATCTTCAAAAATCAGGCTATTTGTTTCATTTAAGCATCATAGAGAATACTATGAATTTTAATTGTCTTGTTCTATTCTTTAAAACTTACTCTTAAATAACATAAATGAAATTTGTATGCTTTGTAAACACATTTAATTATCTTTAATAAAATCTTAATGAAATATTAACAATATTTGAACTTAGAATAGTCAACTGATGCCTCTTTCTTAGAAGAAGGATACCTCTTTGTTCATTTACTATTTTACTTCCTCTACCTTGTTGATAATAATATGTTGAAATTCTACTAAATGCCTTATTAAGTTGAAATACATTTTATTTATTAATTCCATACATGTTTATCTTAATTCATTACATTTTTTACCTATTATTAATGGTTTTTTTTAACTCATGCTATCCGTTTATTGAAATAATTTGTGAGCTATGGCTTGAATGTCTTCTAAAAGGCATTTAATTACATATTCATCAAACTTTCTATTACAATAGATAATATAGCTATGTAATATGTTAATAATGGTTATAACCAACCAGACAACAAAATGTATTGTGTATTTCAAAACACTAGGAGGAAGGATTTTGAAAGTTTTCATTATAAAAAAAGTGAAGCAGATGAATGGATTAAAAAATGTCATCTTCACACACAATGGAGTATTCCTCTCCCACAAAGAAAGATAAATTTGAATCATTTGTATGCAAATGGATGCAACTTGAAATCATGTTAAGTGAAATAAGACATATAAGCTTAAATATCACATCACTTCCTGTAAATATCACATGGTTTCTCTTATAAGAAAAACCCAAAGTATAAATAAAGAGCAAAATAAAAGATAGGCAGTAGGAAATAGGGAAATAGATCTTTCTCTAATGAGAAGGGGACCAAGAGATGGAGGATTGGGAATGAAGGGGAGGGAAAGGGGTTAAAAAGAAGAATGAAGATGTGTAGCGTACATGTACCAATTCCACACAAGGAATGTAAACATTACCTGGGCATGGTGGTATGTACCTCTAATCCCTGCACTCCAGAGGCTGAGGCAGGAGGATCACCATGATTTCAAGGCCAGCCTGGGCTACATAAGCAGTTCAATGCCAGGCTGCACTACATAGGGACACCCTATTGCAAACAAAACAAAACAAAACAAAGAATGTAAACATTATTTACTACTAACATGTCCTAATAAATAACAAAACTTTTAAAAAGAGTGCAAACTGTAGATTTGATATACTTTTATGTAATTATGTCATTTTAATACAAGATATTCAGTGATATAATTCATATACCATAATATCCACTTTTTAACGGTGTACAGTTCAGGAGGCTTTTTTTTTGTATATACACAGTTTGCAAACATCTCATTATTTAGCTTCAGATCATTTTTATCAGTCCCAAAATAAACTTCACAATCATTAACAGTTACTCATGATTTTCCCCATGAGTCCAGACCTTGATAACCACTAATCTACTTTCTGATTATATGGATTTTCCTACATTACACATTTCATATAAGTTAAATCATAGAAATATATGAGCTTTTGACTACTTTTATTTAATGACATGTTTTCAAAGTTTATCCATAATGTAGCACAAACAATATTTCACTGTTTCTTATGGGTGAATGTATCTTATTGGTATGCTATTTTATATCGTATTTATAGAGCACATTTTGTTTATCCATTAATGTATTGATAGATAACTGGTTTCCAATTTTTCAGCTATTATAAAATATGATAATATGAATGTTCATTTTCAATTTTTGGTGTGGAGATAAGTTTTAATTCTTTTTGGTATATACTTAGAAATGGAATTTTCATGTGATGTGGGATTATATGCTTAATATTTGGAGACAATGCCAAACATTTAGCAAAGTGATAGGTCCAATTAAAAAACAGATCAGCAACATATGGGTTCTGATATTCCCATATTTTAGAAAACTCTTATTACTTTCTTTTTTTAATTTTACCTTTAATACATATAAAGTAGAGTCTTGTGGTTTGAACTTTCATTTCCCTAATGACTAATGATATTTAACATTTTTTCATATGCTGGTTGGTCATTTATTTATCTTCCTTATATAGATGTTCATTTACATCATTTACTCATTTTTATTTTAAATAATTTGTCACTTTTTAGGATGTAAGTTTTGTTTATCTTTTATAGACAGAAGTTCTTATTAAGCATATGGTTTGCAAATAATTTCTTCCACTCTATGAACTGTTTTCATTTTCTTGATAGTGTCTTGAATATAAATGTATTCAATTAGTTCGATGTTATGTTGTTCCTTCTGTATGTTTTTGGTATAATACCTAGAATACATTGCCTATCACAAGGATATTTTTCTCTTATACGTTCTAAAAATTTCAGAGGTTTACCTCTTACATTAAAGTTATTGATCCATCTTGTGTGTGTGTGTGTGGTGTGTGTGTGTGTGGTGTGTGTGTGTGTGTAATGAGTTAGGGGTTGAATATCATGCCTTTTCATATGGTCAATTATCTTATTACAACTTGTTGAAAAAATAATTTACTTTTACTGAATAGTCTTATCATCTTTGTATTAAATCAATTAGCTGCAAATTTAAGAATATGTTTCTAGATGTTCAGCTTTGTTCTATTACTCTAAAAGTAATAGAAAAGTACATAAATTTCATCTACATGTCCTCCTTTATAGTGGTACCACATTGTCTTTATTGCTGTAGCTTTAAAGAAATTCAGAAAGTTGGAAATTCTCAAATTTTCTTTTTCTTTATCAAGATTATTGTGCTATTCTGAGTTACTCCTATTTCCATTTCAATTTTAAGATAAGCTTGTCAATTTCTACAGAAAGGGCATCTGATAATTTTTATAAATTTTCATTATATTCATTTATCAATTTTGAAAGTGTTGACCTTGTAATATATTTTGTATAATTTATCTTCGTTTACTTTCTTCTTTTTTTTAACAAATTTATATGTAATTCACTTACCATGCAACTCACACTTCTAAAGTATTCAATCAATCAAATGGCTTTTACCTTGTTTGTAGAGCTTGTACAACCATAACTGCAATCAATTTTAGAGTATTTTAATTTCTTTCAACAATATTTTAGAACACTTAGTGTATGAATCCTGTCCTGCTAAATATATTTTAATAATTTATTCTTCTTAATTTATTATAAATTGAATTGTTTTAATTTTCTAATTTATCTACTTGTAATTTGTAGACATATAATTGATTTTAATCCTATTTACCTTATGTCCTATGACCCTGCTGTATTAGTATTTTTAAATTTGCTTTTGTATTTTACATGAGTAGAAGACATCATTAACTGTGAGATGAGAGAAAGATTTAAAGTTTAAGAGTAGTTACTAAGGAGCGTTACTAAAGAAATGGAGTGGGGTACCAGACAGCACAGAGAAGCCTCTTGAATTTCATGGCCATTAGTTAAGTGGAACTTGTAACATCATTGTTTTTGCTAAAGCCAAGGACGATACCTGTCTGCAAACAAGCAGAGTTATCCAGGGTAAGGTTTTGTTAGGAAAAGTTGAACAAGTTATTGCAAATAATAAATGTAGCCATGAATTCTGCTATCTCCTTGAGAATGAAAGAGAAGATACGATTGCATGCGAGAGCATCACAAATACAGCTAAGTTTCTACATGGGCAAAGTTTCGTTTGTCGAACCTAAAGCTGCTACTGAAAAGTTAGAAGGTGATGATGCAAACTCTTCGCTTGGTTACCTCACAAATATAGATGAGTAGTGGCAAGACGACTTTGAGAGTAAGTCGCTGAAGAGAAAGAGGTACTGAAACTAAAAGAGTGAAAGCAGTGTCACAGCGTTTATGCTCTACCTACAGAGATGATGAATTGCGCTCCCACCATAAAAACCCCCAGTGTTTGTACAGAGAAGAGAAATAGCTGTTGCACTAAAACCAGACAAGCAATGCCCCACTATTTCAGGAAAGTGATGCCCATGGCATAAGAAAAGCAAAAATGTAATAGATTTTGACAATAAGAGAAGCAGTAGTGAACAGAAAGTTAAGTCTACATAAATTGCATGGATAAAGGATCAATAAACCAGATGGGAGAAAATATAATTGACAAACAGTGCAAAATGTGTATTCATTGTGCACAAGTAAGCTAATGAAAAAAAGTGCAAGACAGCCAAAGCATAGTCTTTCTCAAGGTGCTTACAATCTGGGAATTAAAAGATCACTTGTCCCTTAAAAGGGACAAGTTCACTTTTAAGTCAGAAAAGTACAAAATACATCAATGTCATAATTTAATTGCTTGGTTGAAGGATATATGCATCAATTCATTCATATTTAAATTTGCTTTAAAAGTTGTACCTGTGGAATCTCAATTTGTAAAAAAATATGTAATGCGCAATATACATTAATTTCATTATGAAAGTTTATTTGTGTTAGGATAAGTAAACTGCACACTTAAATTCATGTGAACGATGATAGAGAATATGCACATAGATAACTGAATTTTGCTTCAGTGTAAAAAAATCACACTAAAGAAACACTTTTTTGCAATTGTCTCTACTCTAGTAAAAAAGTATTTCCTTAGAATTAAAAATGTAACTCTATGACTATCTCCATTATAGACTCAAAGTTGTGAAAAATATATATTTTGATTAATCATGCATGGAAATAAAAAATCAATCTGAAAAACATATATCCTTAAAAAAAGAAAAAAACATTTCTTTAGGTTATTATTCTTATAGATTCTTTTGTTTCAATGTTTAATAATAAAGGGTTGTGTAGATACTTTAGGTGGGCTACTCAGAAGTATTTTACATATTGTGGAATCAAGTCACTTGGAGATCCCAGAAACAAGAAAAGACCAAAAAAAGCTTTTAGATGTCACAATAAATGGAAAGTAAAGTGATGTGTTAAGGAACCTTATCCTTATACACAGATCAAATAGGTGGGATGGGAAAAAGGTTATTAAAGAGAAGCCTCTCCTTTTCAGGGTAGAATTTTTTTCATAATGCCCGAAAAAAAGATCCAAGTTTATAAGTAGTAAATAATTTGAAAATATAAAGACCAAAAATATATTCATAGCCAGAAAAAATTAGCCAAAAATGATACTGAATTATATACCTTGGGATATACTGACTTTGACCATTTGAACATAGATACGTTCCATAGATGATTATATGAAAATAAGTAAGACTGTATATAAGAAAACTTTATGTCCATATTAGATAGTAGGAAATGATAATATGTCTGATATAATTTGAAAGTTATAAGAACTTGTTCCTCATAACTTCTGTTTTAAAGAAAGAAGTAGGAATTCAAGAAAGTAAAAAATGCTAATAACAAGAAAATAATATTTTCAGAAAAGTTTCTGACAAAATGAACTGGCCTAGTTTTTGTGTGGCCATTACCCCCATAGCACCTCTCGCATTTCCACTCTATTCACTTTAAACTTGACCTGTGCTTGTTATATGTACTCTTTTGTCTTTAACACCCCCACACACATATACACACACTCGAGGTATTCAATCTATACATTAAAAAATATCAGTCTAAAATCAAATGTAAAGTAATTTGGAATTTTGGACAACCTTTGGTCAATCAGTTATGCCTATTTACAAAACCCAGTTCAAAACAATTCTGAAACAAAGCAGAACAAGAAAGCAAAAACAAAAACAAGGAATAGAGATGGCAAGATTTGTGTCCTTAATACAACTCTGGCTGTAGAGTTGTTAGTGAAACCTACCAATCCACTACATCTGCATCTGTATTAATAATCACTCATCTCTCTCACAAGTCATTAGATTTGGAATCTTATAAAAAGAAGACAGACTCAAGTCCTGTCCATTTCTTCCTTCAGATTTCTACCTACAATAGATCTTATGCCAAGTTCAGAGTGGGAATTGATAAACTAAATAACAGTAGCATAGAATTATGAGCAGGAGTTTCATTGAGAAAATACTATTCTATAAACTATTAATTTGATCATCTAAAATCAGTATTTCCAACGTTTTCTCTATAATTATCTAGTAATTAGTCTAAATATCAAATGCCTTTTGATGAATGTGGATCTCTGAAATATAGTTCAATGACTCTGAGTAAACAAAATATGAAGAAAAGTAAAACAATTTACTTTTCAAACCTCCACAGATAAAGAAAAATGATAGACATGAAAAATATGATGCAATCAGCAAGTCCCTTTGTAATAATCATGTCAAGAGATGTTATAAATAGTATTATGTAATTACTGGTTTACTATTATTAATAAATAGAGCTTGGAACTCAATTTTTCTTGATGATTAACACTAAGTATTACATACACTAAAATCACTGAAATGAAATAAGTGGAGATTTTCCTTATGGGTATACACATTTATTTTCTGCAAAAATGTCCACAGCTTTAATTAGAGTCTGAAAGTTCTTAATCTATGAATGATAAAATACCTTGCAATATTTTAGATATTTACCTTATATTGTATACAGATGTTTTATTGCTTCATCTTTAAATCTCTAAAACTGAAAAAATATATTGTCAGTGTTTCACAATAATTTAATAATTGCACTCTATCAAACTTTTACAAAAGTTTTTACAATATCCAATCTTTTCCTCAGATTCTTTTGGAATAACAGTAACTTTAAAAAATCCTCATTTTGACATAGTTAATAATTTAATCTTTAAAAATTTAATTATATTTACATACATGCTTCATTAACTCTCCCTTTTTTTTGGTTTATCCAAATTGAATCTGAATCAGTGTTTCAGTAAAAAACAAGAGACAGGAAGAAAGAAAAATAAAGAAAGAAGAGTGAAAAGTGCAAGAAAAGTTTTTAAGATGGTTTGGAATTATGTATAGGGCTTTAAGGTAGCAAAGGTTAGTTTTTTCCTCTTGAATGAAACCACCTATACTTTAAGGTTAATTACTTACTAACAACAAGTACTGTGCTCTTTACAAGATAAAAGCCCTAAAATTGAAAAATAATTCATAAGGTCTTCCAGTCTATCAGCCTGAAAAGGCTGTAGTCTTTCCTATGTGTCATCTACTATTGACTTTACTAATACCTTTGATTTAGGCCTTCCAAAAGTCATAATCACATCTTTGAAAGGATTAATTTGTAAGCCTTTTTGACTTACATGTGCAGCCTTAAGAATCACAAATCTCCATCTTTTCTCTAGCTTGAGCCGTCTTTCAAATAGAGTGCACACAACATATAATACTCTCCATTCAATCCACTACAGTACCAGATTTTCCACAAGAATTAAGGCATTTTACTGCTGTCAGAACAAGTAGTGTGTGTTTATAAAGGCATAATTAATAGATTTATTGTTTTCTTTTCCAGAGTTTAGATTCAGATACATAGTAGCATTTTGATATATTTAAAGCTTTATACTTTTTACAAAATATAGGATTATCAATTACCATTTTGATTATTTGATTATCAATCCCCTGAACAACTCGCTTTGTTTTAATTCATTACATATTTTAATTGAAAAATAAAAACTAAAACATGGTTTAAAAATAGGAAGATAAATCTGATTAAATCAATTTTCCTGAATTATTTCATTAACCAAAACTTTAAAAAATATTAAAGTCATGTGTATTTCTCAGGTCACAAGGAAAACAACAGAACATGTGAGACAAATATGCATTTACTGTAACTGGAATCTCCTCAATAAATAGTAGTGCTATGAAACAAATCTCTTATTGTCTGAATTGCTACCTATCTGATGTACAAACAAAGTTCTCTGCACAGTGGTCACTAGAGGATAAAGGAGCCAAAAGCATTGTAAACACAAAAGTAATGTAAACATGTTTCCCTTCATATCAGCAAATAATAACTGTATTATACCTGAGGTTGAATGTTTATATGAATGCATAGACATGTTTACACAAAAATGCTGCCTTTATTTCTGTAAAATAATTTCTGCTCAGATATAGTTGAAATCTCCCATATTATTTCATTCCATTTATATTCAGATTCTAAGCTATAAAGATTTCACAAGGAGATGCTTTTGAAATTCTTTAAAAGATAAAGTCAACTTTGAGTTTTTGTACACACTCAATAATAAAACTATCTTAGTTTTCAGTTGAAAGTTTCTATCAGTATGTTGGAAGAGAGGGTAAAGGCTTTGCAAAGAGGTTGTGAGTGGTGAGAGAGCAGCTTGGGTTGCAACATTATGAAAAATTTTGTCTTAAATCATGACAATATCAAGTGAAGAAAATATGTTAAAATATAAATCTAGATTCAGTAGGACTCATTAACTTTTGAACTTCAAAGCAACCCTAAGATTAAATAGCAAAGTGAAGAATTGAGTGGTTTATAAAACAAAGAAAAATCTTCCCTTAAACCCCCTTTAGAAAAGACTACAGGCATAGCACGTCTTATTCACTTGAGTTTGATGAGATACCCCTCAGTGAGTCTGTCACTGTAACTATAGATATGGAACTTTCTGATGGGTCAAGGGTTAGAGACAAATGACTAGAAAAAGTATGGGCTGAGAGTTGAGATGAGTGATTTCCCAAGTACCATTCTGCATCTACTACAATTTAAAGTCTCAATAAGAGACAGAAAGGTTAACGACCTATATTATCCTCACTGTCCCCTATAGTTGCCATGTTAAACCTGCAAATATAGCTATTGCATTTATAGCTAAAATATAATAATTACACTTATTTGTTACATGATATTAATCTTTGTTTCACTGGGAAATAACAGAGCTAGGGACTGCATGATAGAGTATTAGAATATATGAGTTGTCACATTGAATAATACTCTTCAAAGTGATTAATTCAACCTTCACTGAGGCCTTATTATCTGTTTCTCGATATATAATAAACAATAAACAAAGTTCAGAATCCTATTCAAGTCTATGAATATATAAAATCTTTTAAAAGTCATAGTTCTATTGAGAATCGTTTCCAATTCTGTACCATTTAACTAGAGCTACAGATATTCTTGCAACCCTTTTGTTTTTGCTGTTGTTAATGTATTCATTTATCATGTTTAGGTATCTTAGACAGAATGGTTTGTCTAGTTTCCTGAGCCAAAACAAGAATCAAACAAGTAATCAAATAAAAAGCAAATCAGAATTTATACCTACTATGAAGTTTTACTAATAATTTTTAAAAAGTGTCCTAATTTATGGGAAAGGGCCAAAAATATTAATGGCAGCTTTCTCAAATCTTTCCTTTTTGCACCAGACAGGTGTTCTCTGTTCCAGAAAAATAGATTAAGAACAGTCATAATAGTTAATAATAATAATACATTGTATATTTGAAAATACCTATTACAGTAGATTTTAAAAGCCTTATTAGAGAAAATAAGTATGGACCTAATCATTTCACAATGTATACATATATAAAATATTACAATAAACACTGTATATTTACACAAATTTTATTTATCTATCTTAATAAAGCTGAAAAATAAAGTTCATGGGACAGTGAATAAAAGTGGGGAATTTCCATGTGAAGTTTTTCAAGTTTATCTTACACAAGTAAGAGAGAGTTGCTTTCTGAAACACCTCCTATTTATACCTTGGCTTACAAGTCATTTTTAGGGAGCCATGTTTCAAAAATGTATAGGTACTGGGTATATTTGCATAACTCATCCTTAAATAAGATTATCATGGTAAGAGCAATCCGTAGATAAGCATGACTCCTCTAGCAAAACTTCACTTAAAGCCCTGCAATCCAGTTCACCTTCTGAAAGGAATTTAGACCAGAACAGTTTTTGATTCTTCCTCCCCTAGAGTTTTACTGTCAGTTGATCCACTTCAGTAGGTGGCCGTGTGTGCCAAAATTGTTACGGAAGCGGCGGCTGAACAGCTTAACCAGCACACTTGTTTAGAATGATGGTTCCTGTTGTTCCACAAACAGAATACTGTCAGTCTTTCGAGATATTTCAGTGGGTGTGAAGTGGATTTCACAACGCTACTAATTTGGATTTCCCTGCTCAGCACCTTCGCTCCCATTTCCATATTGAGCACTCCTCTGCATGATGATCGGCCTTTCCGAAAACTGAGAAATCACTGTTCAAGTTCCTTTCTCATCTTAATTGATATTTTTAAATTTTTTGTATGTCTAATATATTGTATTAAGGTTCTCTAGAGGAACAGAATATATGTATACATACGTGGTTTACAAGCGCGGCAGTAAGAGACTCCACAATGGCTGTCCAAAGGCTGAAAAGCTGGAGAGTCCAGTAGCTGTTCAGCCCAGGAAGCTGGAAGCTGTGGAACAGGAATGGTCATGCAAGCAGCATCGGTTCAAGACTGAAGGCCCAGAAGCTCCCTAAAGGGTGAAAATGAGGTCTGATGGCCGTAGGGGATGACACCCCTGGTCACTCAGAATGGAGCTTTGTAAGTTATAAATCAGCTTCCTCTTTCTTTCTCTTTTATTCCAATTAGGCTGCAAGTCTAGATAGCCCGAAGTCAGGGTGTATTTTCTCCCCTCAGTTTGCAACCTACAGCCAATCATCTCTAGAAACCACAACCCCGACACAGGCACACAGAATTGTGCTTTGGTCATCTAGACTTTCTTATTCCAGTCAAGTTGACATTGCACAATTAACGGCTCATATATGTATATATGTATGCGTATTATATATAGCTATATAAATTATATTCAAAATCACAGCCATTGTGAGACTTGCTGTACATTCTTATTAATTATATACAATCTAGTGTCAATACAAGACCACACATAATAATTTATATATATATATATATATATATAGTATGCTTTTAATTTTGAAAAAATCTAATTCATCTATTGTGTGATTTGAACTTTTATGTTGTAAGACATTTTTCTTGACTTCAGATTTGCAGTTATTATTGCCTGTTGCTTTTTAATAGCTTTATTGTTAAGCTTAAATAAAAGTATTTTTAAGAGTAGGGAGAATTTATTGAGAGAAAGAAAGCTTCTATCTAAGAGGGACAGAAGGGGGCCTGAAAAGTGAGTTGCCCCCAAAATAAATATTTATATTGTATTTCAAATGCATTTTCACCTATAATGTGTGATTGGCATTTATGTCAGTATTTTGTTGTACATTTATACAGTCTGGTCAATGTTATTTGTTGAGAAGTTCCTTCTTTTTTCTTTAAAACGCCTTGGCAATTTTACCAAACTTTAGTTAAAAATCTAAATATGGGGGGCCGGTGAGATGGCTCAGCGGCCTAAGTGCCTGCCTGACAAGCGCGTGGGCCCGAGTTCGACTCCTGGAACGCACATACGAAAAAAGGGCCGGTGATATCGCTCAGTGGCACGGGTGCCTGTTGGCGCGCGAGGTCCTGAGGTCGACCCCCGGTACCCACAAAAA
The DNA here is from genome assembly GCA_028451465.1 of Erethizon dorsatum. Classification (NCBI taxonomy): domain Eukaryota; kingdom Metazoa; phylum Chordata; class Mammalia; order Rodentia; family Erethizontidae; genus Erethizon; species Erethizon dorsatum. Next base: position 19,411,822 of record CM051830.1, on the reverse strand, counting down.
AAAAAAAAAATCTGAATATGGTTCTGTTGCTGGGTCAACCAATTAGGTTTCGTTGATCTGTTTGTTCACTTTTTGTTATAGTTTTGGTTTTTGGAACATCATTAGTGTTATATGTATTTAAATTATAAAATTAAATTAATAAGGAATGAGTAGATACTTATAAAGGGAATATAATTAGAAACAAAGCTTAAAATCACTACATTTTTGACAGGGATAAGTAAAACTAATTTCACGAAAGGTGGTAGAAAAGTGTATTTTAGTTCTTCAGGAAAATATGAAATCACGCCCAGCAGCCATAAATGAGTTATAGGACTCTAACTATTTAACATTTTTTTTTAATGTGGGTACCAGGCGAGTTGAACTCAGGATGTCACACTTGCCAGGCAGGTACTTATGCCACTGAGCTATATCACCGGCCCTATTTAACATTTTAAATATTAAGAAACAATGAGTTCAGTATTTGCTTTGTTATTTTACTTGTTTTTTCTTTGTCATAAGGGAATTTATGTTCTTGTGCTGTGCATAAATGAGAATGTTTATACATTTTCATCAGGCTTTTGTTTTGTAGGTCGAGCCAGGAGAAATTACTTTATGTCTGAGAGGTAACCTTGGGTACTTAGCATCATGGAATTCTATAAAAACAAACATTAATTCAAATATTTTTTAAAGATCATTATTCTATACACATTATATCTATACACAGTCTTCATTCTCATTTTTCTATTTAGGAGATTATGTAATGAAGTGAAAAATAACATTTATCTTAACCAAACATTTGAATTATATAATTTTCATTAAAGAAAATATGGAAAGATTGCAATGCCCCCAAAATATGTTTCTGGGGACAGAAAATGTCTGCTACAATTGCCTGAAGAACTATGATGTGAGGTTTATGGGAAACACTATTATTGACAATAGTACTTATAGCTAAGACAAAATAATTGCTATTAAAAATGAGCCACAATCAGTAAAACATGCTCTGTTCATAGAATTGGACTGTCAATTACCTATGTGTTTTGCACAATATTGTATCCAAAGCAGAGCCATTTTCAACAGAAATCACAGGAAGGAATTTTCTTTTGCTTCATAAAATAACAACTACATTAAATACATTTCAGTCATTTCCTGAAATTTAATATCAAATAATATCTTCCAAAACACCTGTTTATATGATTGCCCTGTAAACTTTGAACTAAGGCATGTGAAAGCACATAGTCAATAGATTTGGAATGCATTTTTTTTTTTTAATGTGGGTACCGGGAGTCGACCTCAGGACCTCGCGCTTGCCAGACAGGTGCTTGTGCCGCTGAGCCATCTCACTGGCCCTGAAATGCATTTTTTTATAGAAATAATTTTAAAGGATTATATTGTAATGAATTCTTAGATATTGAAATTTTTTTGTTTCCATTTCTCCAATATTTTATTGTATTTCTAGGCAGTTTAAGACATTCACACAATCCAAATTCAAACTAGATTTTCTAAGATTCAGGATTTCTATTTATTTCCAAATTACGTTGAGAAATCAGAAATTTTCGAAGATCAGAACATAAGTTATTTATTAAATAAATGGAAAGAGAAATGGAAATAATTGAAAGATAAAGACTTTCTCCTGGAAAAAGCAAATAAGAGTTATTAGATCAGCAGAAAAAAAGATTGTTTCTCTGATTTTAAAGAACAAAAGTATAAAACAAAATTCCTGAATTTAGGAGATCACAATGAGAGAAAGGAATTGGTGTTTGTATTTATTTGCCATGGCTTTATACACATTACCATAGAAAGCATGACTGGAGCAACAGAAATTCATTTTCTCACATGTCTGATTAAAGTTTCAACATAGTTCGTTTCCTCTAAGAACTTTCTTCTTAGTTCTGGATGGTGATCTCTCTCCCGTGTCTTCCCATGGTTTTCTCTGTTTCCATGTGCTTGTTCCCCAGTCCTCTTTTGTTATAAGTACACCATCGCATTTTAATTAGGACACACACATATGAACTCATTTAACTGCAATAATCCCTACAGATACCCCATTTTTATAAATGGTACTAGGGTGAGAACTTTATCATTTGAATTTTGAAGAGACAAACTAGAACCCTTAACAGAGTTGAAAATCCACAATAGATTTTCTAGAAATAAAGTCAAGAAACCAAATGGAAATAGAGATTCCAACAGAATGAAGCCACCACGTCACCTCAGCCATACTGTGCTCATTACAATTTTATATCAAAGTTGTTGTTACATATCCAATTTATCATTACCATGGATAATAGTTCAATGCAGTGCTCTACTCGCTAAACTTTTCATTGGGGTCTGTTTTACAGAGATGGTCAGGGGCATTGTGCAAGGACAGCATCCAGGTCTAATATGAAACATGAGTGAACAGAGTGGAAAATGGTCCTTATTAAATTGCATTTCCATAAATAGTGTATTAAAGAAATAAGATTTATTTAAATTTCATATTCTCAGTCTAAAACCATTGCTTAAAATGTTAGAAACCACAACTTTAAAACTCTATGTCAGAAGGGGATCTGGGGAAAGGGTGAGAGAGGAGGGAGAGGAGGGGAAGGGGAAGTACAAAGGATAAAGAAGTGATATCTATATCTATATAGACATAGATATAGATATATCCCACAATGAAATGTATTTGTTGTGTGTCTCAAACCTATACTAATGAAAAAGAAAAGAACAAAACTAAAACAAAAAGATACACACACACACAAAAAAAAAAAAACTGTCAGGATTTAACAAGTGCAGTATTATTTGTTGGTCATGGATATGTATTTCTGATACCAAATAACACATTATATCATTTTATAGGAGAGTTCTAAGTAAGATTTCATGATTTTAAAACTGATGATACACACAACTGAATCTTTCATACCTTGAGAATGAATGATTTTTATAATTTCCATTAAAATATTTTCTCTCCATAAGACAATAATGAATCAGACCCTATTACTTAGTATTGTGGCCATTAAGCAATTACTAAATTCCACTCCTTTACACTTGGCTACTAACTTACCACCAGTCCTCTCCCTTAGTGACTGCCTGTCATGCAACCAGTATTTGAAATATATTTGATTTTTAAAAAATTTTTCTTTATGACTTCCTTTAGTCACTTACAGGTCTGCTGAATAGTCAAAATCTCTTTCTAGTCTCTCTTCTAATTTAATTCACCAACCACCTAAAATTTATAAAGGTCATGTTGCTTAAATATTGATGTTGTATTTTTAGTTTATAGAACTGTTCCTATTCCTATTTATGATATTTTATCCTTTATTGGGGTTGTGTCCATTCTTGTAACATGCAAATGAAGAAAAAGAGGGGTTGGCTTCATTTAAAGTAATGTAGAATTATGTATACAATGGAGTAATACTCTATCATAAATAAGGGTAAGCTTGAAACATTCTAGGCAAATGGATGCACCTTGAGACCATATTCTTTTTTTTTTTTTCTGTGGGTACCGGGGGGTCGACCTCAGGACCTTGAGTGCCAGGAGGCGCCCGTGCCACTGAGCGATATCACCGGCCCCTTTTTCGTATGTGGGTTCCGGGAGTCGAACTCGGGCCCTCGCGCTTGCCGGGCAGGCGCTTAAGCCGCTGAGCCATCTCACTGGCCCCAAGAGACCATATTCTTAAGTAGAATAAATCGCACACACATATTTAAATACCACAATGTTTCTCTGGTGTGAGAAATGGAAAATGTAAATAAGGAACAAAATGTATAGTAGATATTGTGAAATGGGAAGAAAATGTTCAAATCGGAAGGAGAACAAGGGAGGGGGAAAGGAAAAGAAGGAAGGGACAAAAAAGAGACTAGAAGAAAAAAATGGAAACAAAGCTTTTGTAAATGAGAGGAAGAGAGGTTGAAAGGAGGGGAGGGGAATGGAAAAAATAAAGAAGCAATATGTATCATATACAGGTACAAATTCCCTAAGATGAATGTTATTACTATGCATATCTAAAATGTACCAATAAAATTAAAAAAAAGGAAATTGTGAGGTCATAGAACCCACCAAGAGTAGGAATAAAATCTGCACTAAAAAAAAAAGTAGTATAGAATTAAAACAAGGTAGCGATGGTCCCTCTCCTAGGATAATGCTGACAATGATTTCACCTGACAAAGAGAAAACCCATTAACTTTACAATTATTTTATTATAATAGAATACTGCAGGAAGACAAACCTTGCTTGACATATGAGATTATGATGTGTATTAAAATGGTCGTTGGAGATAATCACACTTCCATTTGTACATTTTCCACAATGACAAATATTCTTACTTTAACACAAAAAAATCTGCATACAATTATAAGAAATTGCACTATTTCATCAAAAGGATCTCTTTTTTGTCATGTTCATGTTATTTTTCACTTAGTATTTTTCAATTTAATTCACAGGCATTTTTTCATAGTGTAAACAATAAAATACCAATGCCACTTCAGTATTTTTTGGTATCAATATCAATTTGTCCTGCAGTACTCTGTGAAAGAGCCTGTGCTAAGTACCTTAGATTAATTATGTCAGGTAATTTCAACACTATTAGAAAGCTTCAGTTATCAGTATCAGTTTAATGATGGGAACATTGATTCTGGCTCACACATTAAGAATGTAATGAAGTTGATAAACATTCCATTTATTTCCAGATATTAGAAATCTTTATCCTAAACATGTCTTTCTGTAGCAAATTTATTTTATTTCTTTTCCCTGTTTTTGTTCAATTTTGTAATCTGGTATATGCTACTTTAATTGTGTAATGCATATGTTATCATGAAAATAACCCCTAAATTAAAACTACATGATAATTTATGATTTTATTACTATCAGAATTATCCAGATATTTAGCAATATACATATGTATTTACTCAATTCGAAGTTTATAGTTTTTATTTTCATAATAATAAACAATATAAACAAGGTTATAGTCTGCCTTAGTCTTTGTAATTGTAGTTTTCTCAAATGTAACTATTTTAAATCAATATGGATAAGTATATTTTAGTCCCATTCATATGCCTAAGCCACTTATATTGCAGTATTTTTAATGACAAAGTGATTTTATTACAAGAACAGAAGCAAAAGTTACTATTAAGATTATCTCTAAAACATATTTCCATTAAAAGAAGCCAGGAGTTATAGAAATTAGATCAGTGTTCAATTCTGGGATAGAAAATGTAGATGATAACATACTTCTAGAATATTGTCTCATATGAGGGAACTATCAGAGTCTAGCATCCTATAAAAAGACTCAGGAGCCAACTTGAAGAAGCTGTTAGGGTGCAAAGACAAAAAACTAATTAACTGAACATCCAATACAGTTAATAACTGCAGCTTATGCAAATACATTTAAATCTTTTCCTAATACAAAAAGTATTTCATTGAGTTATGTTTCAGAAAGCTAAGAAACTAAAACAATATTTGAAAAATACTAAAATAAATAATAAAGCATTTATAACTTCTTTCCTAATTATTTATACCTCAGACTAATATTTTAAGATAAATAGAATTTTAAAGTTACACAACTATTCCACAAAATGAAAGAAAAATGTGATAATATGTACATTTACATTTTTTAATCTTTAATGATTTGACCCAAGGAAGATCACTAATGTCTAATAATATCACAAAAACTAAACAAACAAATATTTTGCACCACTGCCCCAATGGAAATATGCAATATCACTTAGGAAGAAATTTTGATAAATGTAGAAAAATCAATGTGAAGCCTCTATCCAATTAAAAGTCTCTGCAATGATGGAAATATTCCATAACTACACTGCCTATTAAGGAAATCACTAATGACATACAGCTATAATATGCTTGAAATAACTACTGTTATAGAATATTTAATACTACTTACTTTTAAGTAATCAAAATTTAGATTGAAATGATGACATGTGGTTACTAGCAAAAATACTGAATGGGAGAGGTCTAGATCAAAGTTTAATTTACAACAAATAAAAATATCAAAGTATATTTTAAATGGAAATATCCAGATATAATTTGCATCATCCAGACTCCTTGAGTCTGTAACAAAAGAGACACAGTGCTTTAATGTAAATCTTGCAAGAAAAAACATGGGAGATAAGATTAAAGAGTATTTAAGAGCTTCCTGAGAGAAGCAAGAGATGTAGGCAAGTCTTTTAGGCAAAGACTTTATGAAAAAAAACTTTAAAACTCCACTGAAGCTCATTGGCTCATTGAAGACCCATATCCAGCAGCTCCATTTTTTATAGCACCTCTCAAAATAATACCAGTAATGATTTCACAGAGACTAAAGTTTAGGAATCAATCTCTCAAACTTTCTTTCCCAATATTCTGGGGCCTATAAGATATATAATATAAATTAAAGAATTTCTGAATTTGAAACAATAGTACAACTTTAGGTAGTGGTCATCTGAAAAATTACATGATTAGTTAGACTCCTTCCTGCACTGAAACTAAACCAAAACAAACAGTGAAAAAACACTTTTAGTGTAGCTATTTGTTTATTTGAATTACAGTGAGACCCAACCTTTGCATAATAGGGGAGGAATTCTTAATAACATTTGTATTTGAGCCAGGGATATAGCTCAGTGGCACAACTGTCTTTAACAAATTTTTTTTAAGTGTTGGATATAGTCGTGGAATTGTTGAATCTGTGGATACACGTACTGTGGTACCTCGATGCTTGAACTTACTTTGCTACACAATTCTGGGGAAGATGGCTGGGTCATTTCTGTCACCCAATATGGAGCTCATGAAGGGAAGCAATATTGTGCCCAATGCTTCTGTTAGTCAACCAAATTGTTCATGAAAATAACTGTGAAGTAAATCATTTCTACATATTTTAATAGATATTGAAGACTTTGATGTACTAGTTTATACCCCTAAAAATAAATAGGGGTACCACATTTCTTAAAATTTTTATATCTTTAATATTATTATTTTTAAATTTTGCCAGTCTAATATAAAAAAATTGTTTTCTTTTTTATTAGTAGTTGTGTCTGCTTCCCATCACTATAACAAAATTCTTATGATAACAAACATAAAGAGGCAAGGTTTATTTAGGCTCCTGGTTTTGAAGCTTCCATTTTATTGATTAATTGACCCTGTTACCTTGGACCTGTGATGAGGGAGCACATAACTCCAGAAGCACAAGGTGGACCAAAAGTACTGTCCTTAAAAATCAGCTAGCGCAGATTGAAAGTAGAAGTGTCACACAATTTCCTGTGAGCTCAAGCCTCCACTGACCTAAGACAAAGCCTACCTAATAAAGGCCGCACCAATTCCTAGTTGTTGTGTGTCAGGTCCAAGCCTTGACATATGGGCCTCTAAGGGACATTTAAGACCTAAACAATATTATTGCAGAAAAGCCCAGTACTGAACCGGAAAGAAAATGCTCTGCACTGAGGCGTTGGAAGGCAACTTATTTTTTAATGCCAGCCGGCTGGGGCACTGAGTCCAAATCACCAGCCTCAGTTTAGAGTGAAGCAGAATCTTATATACACTTTTGCAACCAGGAAGTACAAAGCTGATAGCAGGTTATTACATAATTCGTTACATGAATCAAGTCATATGTTGTCAGGCAGATTTGTTTTAAGCAGGTTTACTTGAAAGGAAGTGTTAATGATAAGGCAGGAACATTCTGGGAGGGAGAGGGGCTTGAGCAGAGCAGGTAGAGATAAATGTGTCCTTGACTGGGCCAGTCTGTTCTGGGCATAAAGTCCTTGAAGCAAGTTGGAAAAACTATATATATATATTTCTAGGTAGGAAAACACAGACATTACAGCTGGATGTGGTCAGGTTGACCTAGCGGGCTATCTGAAATAAGCAGCTGGATGCAGACAGTCAAGGCTGACTGAGCTTAGCAGTCTATGTGACAAGCAGCATGAGCTTATCCTGTTTCAGTATAGCAACAGGCTACTGATTGATTTTTTTTTAATATGTGGGTACTGGGAGTCGAACTCAGGACCTCATGCTTACCAGGCAGGTGCTTATGCCACTGAGCTATATCACTGGCCCTACTTATTGATTTTTAATTTCTACTATAAAATTTCTATAAGTTTGCCAGCACAACATCAGTGTCATTAATTATGTTTCATTGTATTCTTATAAACCATATGCATTTTTTTCATGAAGAGTTTGTGAATATCACTGGGTTTATGTGACAATTGAGCTTCATTGTAAAACTTGACTGGCTTGGGAGTTTGACCAGAAGACTGGTGGAGCACACTCATGGTTGTGTCTCAGTGGGTCGGTGCCCTTATGTACTATTGATATGGCTAAATTGACTCCATTTTCTTTTTAGATTCTATTTTGTCTTCACTTAACCGCTAGATGCACTCACTCCCCAACCTTGTTGGATATAATGGCACTAACCTTTAGATGAACTCACTCAGACCCCTTACCAGTTAACCATAAAACCCATGAAAGGAGGAACAGTTACAGCAAACAGACCAGATGTTTGGAGAGGGTCTGTGATAAACCTAGTGATGTTCCTGTGAAATTCCAGAAAGATGATGTAGTAAAATATGGTCTCTGTATGGCAACAAAGAGATTTTGTAAAACCCCCGGATGTGTATTTAAGGAAAGGTGGAACAAGGGCTAGGGGTCAGCAGAATTAACTCCTATGTGACCTGCTGGCCAATAGCTTCTCCAATAAACTTGCTTGTTTCTTGATTCTCTGTCTCCTGTGAGTGTATAGCTCGCTTCTGCCGTAACACTACATATGGAACTTGTCTCCTTACTCTCTAGCACTGTTACCTTACATTGCCTCCAGGCTCTGATGTGCTTTCCACCAAAAGATATTTTTCAATAATTAATGAAAAGAAAGTTATCATTATCACACAATGGAATACCTCATATTTTTTTTTTGTGGGTACCGGGGGTCGACCTCAGGACCTCACACGCCAGCAGGCACCCATGCCACTGAGCGATATCACCTGCCCTTTTTTGTATGTGGGTGCCGGGAGTCGAACTAGGGCCCTCGCGGTTGCCAGGCAGGCGCTTACACCGCTGAGCTATCTCACCGGCCCAATACCTCATATTTTAAAAGTAGGATTAAGCATTAGTGCAATTTCAAACTAAACAGAAGAGCAATCACTTTTTCAAAGGCACATAAAAGAACTATGGAGCACAAAACTCAAGATAGCTTTAAGGTAGAGGAAGAAATGGTGAAACTTGATGCAGTAAATAATACTATAAAATTATATAAGCCTCATAATAATTACAAAATTACATATTTTATGTCTTAGAACAAAATTAATTATCCCGAGGTGGGTTTACATGTACATGGAAATTTGGTTAATTTTTAAAGGACCATTATAAATTACTGAATGAGATTTGACTAGTAGATCATATAATCATTCTGAGACAGTTTCTTGTCCACATTTTTAAAAATAATTTAAGTCACCCTCTCACTTCACACAAAACCCTAGTATAAGTTCCAGCTGGGTTGAAGAAACTATAAAGAAAAAACTCTACAGTTAAAAGATAATATATGAAAATATATTTTTGATTCTGGGACAGGCAAGGATTTGGGGGTGATATTATCAAGACTCCAAATTTTAGCAAGGTTTAACTATATTTATACAAATTAATTTATTTTGCATAACAAAATATATCCTACACAAAACTTTCAAAAGGCGTTTGCAAATGATTCCTTCCAACAAAGAAATGTTATCCAGTTTGTGACTATTAATCCTGATATGTTAACTTCATTTGATTAAGAAGCACCTAGAAGATTAGTAAAGCATGCTCCTGGCTATGTCTGGGTGGGCCATAGAGCTGTGACTTCAGGTATTACATATGGTTCTTTGACTATTCCATTCTGGCACCATTCCCCTGGTTTGCTTCCCACCTGCTATGAACTAAGCAGCTTTGTTCCACTACGCCTTCCATGATGGGGTTTCTGTCTTGAAGCTTGCTAACTATGTACTGAGTCTCCTGATGCCACGAGTTCAATTAAAATTTTTCTCCTTTAAATTGTTTGTATAAGGTATTGTGTCTCAGTGACAAGAAAGCAGGCTAATACAGAAAATTGATACTGAGTTTGAGGTTTGCTGTGAACCTACCTAACCATGTGGTTTAGAAGCCTTTAGAAATAGATTGTTGAAGGAATGTGGTAAGTTTAGAGAGCCAAGCAGAGAGGACCACAAATACTATAAACTACATGGTGGGTAATTCTGGGCAGAGCTGAGAAAACTAGAATTCCAATAGAAATATGGAAAGTAGGCCAGGCTCAGGAGGTTTCATTTGGAAACAATGACCTCATTGGCTGTTGAACTGGAGGCCATGGATATTATGCTTTGGGAAAAAATTTGTCAGGTACCTGAAAATTTGCTGGAGCCTGAGATTGATCTGACAGATGAAATTTCAAAGCAGGCCAATATTCAGCTAGTACTATTGGGACATCTGACTTCTTTTAACCAGATGTACACTGATAATTGGGAGCAAAAAATGGAGCAGAAAATTTTGAAAAGTTAAATTTTCCCCAGAAGGAACCTTGTGTAAGATTGTAGCCAAAGGAAGTGTCACTGTGAAAGAGTCTAGTGTCATTAAATGACACCAAGTAATTTGTATAGGACCAGTAGATGACTTGATGGTATTTCAGGAACCCACCCATCACAGGCTTAAATGTGCAAAAGTGTAAATTTTTCATTTGAAAAGAGAGACCCTATGCCCCTTGCTGGAGAAAGACAGCTTAGAGAATTCATTTTGTTGGGTTCATTGAAACCTGATAAACTATTCAGGCACTCATTGGCTGCTTCCACTATGGTTCAAGACCTTGGCATTGTCCACATGATCTGGTTTCAATAACAAGCATAATGGAAGAGCAGTGAGATCAGGAAGGCTTCTATCAAGATTTCTAAGAAAGGCCTGGGAGTCCAAGAATGGTGAAATCAGTGTGTGAAAGTGTGAGAATAAAGCCAAAGTTACAGTGGAGACCTCAGAAAGTGAGAGATGCTAGGAACATGGAACATCTGTGGCTGAAAGCTGCAGGCCATGCAGAGTAAGCCCAGGAGAGAACCCCTGTGGGCTAACACCAGCAAGGACATAAGGGAAAAACTATCCAAAGCCTGTGGAGCTCACATCTCACAACCATGAATGCCAGATGCCAGATATGCAGCTATATTATTTAATGTTTCTTCTGCTGGATTTCAGTCTAGTTTTGGTCCAATCCTTTTCTGTACCCATTCCATTTAGAATGGTAATTATTACCTAATGCCATTGTACCTGGGGATTATGTAACCTGTTTTTTAATTTTTTTACAGAGTTTCAGTTAGTTTGCCTTGAGTCTCAGATGATACTTTGACTTACAGTAATGAAAAATGTTATCGAAACTTTGGGAAAATGGATTATTATGTTTTGGGTTACATGGCAAAATATTTGTATTATGTTGGGCAGAGTTAGTAACTTTTACCGTGTTTATCTGATGTATTTTAAGGAGGTGTACGGTTCAAGTGTCAAGTTGACTGGGGAGGGCATGTGATGGCTTAGCTTGAGTCTGTCAACGTGATTGGTTTGTGAGCCATCCAGTGGATTGATGAACCACAGGTCTGGTGTGTTTGATTGGGAAATGGAGGCCTGATTTTAGGTACTACCAGTGTATGTAATCCCTGACCCCATTCTCTCTGGTACTTTTTCCCTGATCTCCTTGGCCATCTTGAAGTATGCATCTTTGCTCTGCTAGGCCCTTCTGCCTTAGAACCAGCTGACCATGGACATTCCGAATCCCTTGCAACAATGAGCCAAATTAAACTTCTCCTTCTTTAGGTTGTAGGTGATGAGTACCATGTCCACCAATGTGGAAGTGGTCAAAAACAACTTTTAATATTTTCAATAGTATATAATTTTTGATCAATTTTAATAACTCTTACATTATGTATATATCAAGAAAAACCTTATTTTCATTTGCTAAGTATATTGATCGTTTTGTATATAAATTTGTGTATTAAAACTTCCACCGACACATATTTATAAACATTTTCCCCAATTTGTTCTAATTAATATTTTGAAGTTCAAATGTATATTTTTAAATTCTTGTGACTAAGAGCATCAAAATAAATTTTGTGATGATTATTTTTGATTGAAAGATGTGAATTGTTTGTCTAATCTATCTAGGAATCAGTCCGACATGTGAAAAAAGAATGGTGGTCTAGAACTTTGTAAGCCTTTTTGTTTATTGTCTTCATGCTATTGTTTGTAGAGTAAAACTTTATTCTGGGCAAATGGGAGCATAAAACTAAGAAAAAATTGTTATGCATCTAATAACAGGTAAGTTTGTTTTGATAGGAATTGAGAGCATCCTTTTGAAATAATAATGGCTTAAATATCTTGTAGAAAATTCATGGATAACATTTTATAACCACTTTTATAACATAATATTAGATATGCATAATACTTTCTGAAATTATTGTTACCACTTGTATATTGATATTTGTATAAGCTACTAAATTATAAAATAAAAATTAAAAGAGGAACAATTAATGAAAGCATAGTATATCTTTATTTTCCTAAGGAGTTCCCCTAACAGATATTCTGGAACATTTGTTCAATAAATGATTTGGAATAGGGCTGGGAATGAGAATTCTTATAAACAGCAAAGTTTCTAAGGACCTAAGTTCATAGTGAACTATGCATATTATATGCAATATTAATCTGACTCTCACAAATTTTAAGAATTGCATTTTTGAATGAGTAGCTATATTTTTTATTCATCTTCAAATTTAACTTGAAGTCCAGGACTTATTTTCAGAGAAATGTGCCTATATTTTAAAAATTAAAGGTAAATTCTGTATGTATGATCATGTGCAATTTTATTTATTTATTCACTTATGAGAAATATACAAAATGGAGTGGATTTTCTAATTTAATGATTCTAATCACATTCTATTCTCAAAGTGATCTTATGTTTTTATCATTAAGAATCATCCTATAGTAATGCACCTTGAAAACTGTATTTTATTTTTCTCAGGCTCTTCAAGTACACTAGTTTCTTTTCTTTTCTTTTTTTTTTGTGGGTACCGGGGGTCAAACTCAGGACCTTGCGCACCAGCAGGTGCCCGTGCCGCTGAGTGATATCACCGGCCCTTTTTTTTGTATGTGGATACTTGGAGTCAAACTCAGAACCTCGTGCTTGCCAGGCAGGTGCTTATGCCACTGAGCCATCTCACTGGCCCTAGACTAGTTTCTTAATAAATTTACTAAATAGCTATAATGTACAAACTTAATAAAATTTTCTACTTCTGAATTACTCAAAAAATTTTTGGATGAGCAATTTGGAAAGTATCCAAAAAGTTATATCTGTATAACTTTGGAAAGTTGGAAAGTATAAAGTTGGAAAGTATTTTAAAAGTTATATCTGTAATAGTAGCTGATTTCAATAATTTCTGATTAATAAGTTCAATGAATAAAATGTTAAAAATTAAATTGATGAAACAATTACTTAATTAAAACTGATTATGTAAATATATTTTTTATTAGTACATGTTTGCAGTACATAATGAATACATTCATTGTGGGTACCTGGTAAATGTACATGACACATCTTAATTCTTTTTTGTCCTCTTCCCATTTCAAACTGCCCCATTCCTGAATCTGTTGATCCTCTTGTCTTTTGGAAAGTTCTATTTTAAACTGAATTAAAACTAAACAAATTATCAAATATTGAATTTTTTGGCAAAATTAAACATAACAGAAACTATTAGATTTCATCATGTACAGAAACTTAGAATTTTTTGCCGGTGAGATGGCTCAGCGGCGTAAGCGCCTGCCTTGCAAGCACGAGGGCCCGAGTTCAACTCCCGGATCCCACATACGAAAAAGGGGCCGGTGATATCGTTCAGTGGCACGGGTGCCTGTTGGCATACGAGGTCCTGAGGTCGACCCCCCGGTACCCACAAAAAAAAAAAAAAAAGAAACTTAGAATTTTTTAAAAAATTAAAAGATTTTCAACTTTCTTCAAATTTACTGGCATTCATTTTAAGAGCTTATTAAATGATTATACATAAAAATGAACACCAAATTCCTATTTTTCCTAATTAAGTGAGCTTAAGTGTCTTTATAATTGAAACAACTAAAAAAGTATTATCATCAAGCAATTTTAAAATCTTCTGCCTAGCCCATCCAGACACATCTAGAAGTGTGCTCCACCTGTCCGTGGGGCAGATCCCAAAGCCAATCAAATTTAAATGCTACCCAACAGTTGGACTGTGTTTCATTCATTTTTTTCTTGGCTGAGACAATTCCACCTGATTTTGTAGGAGCCATCTTAATGAATAGAAAAGAGTTTGGATAGTCTAGCTTGGCAGTCTTTATATATTTGCTGGTGGTAATATACGTTATAAATCATTTCAGAATATGGAACTGCATTTGACTTAGTATTGTGACAAAAAGATTTCAGAATGTTTAAAGAATTTCCCCTTAGGTCTTCTTATCATTTGGTATAGGTTTATGCTAAGGCACATCCCTAGAGAACTCTTTTGCCTGATCATATTTTATTTAGCAAGTAGTCAAAAACATTACCTCATATTTATTCCTAATGAAAAAATGAACTGTCAAATTATTTTGGTTTCATTGCATGCAATATACCAGTTGCAGTGATATGTATTGAATCAAGAAAAAAAACATAAAGGTTTGTCAAGATGAATGGGTTGATTCACAAGATATTTTTCCAACAGTTTTTACCTCATGTCCCTTTTTCTCTTCCAGGTTGTCATGTGTGATGCCACGTTGTACTTAGATACAGTGTGTGTAAACTCCTTTTCTAATTGTAGAGATATAATACCCAACACCCACAACTTATCTGTGCTCACAGTTTCAGTTCCGGGTTGGCTGGCTCCATGTCATGGCAGAAGGACATGCCCCAGCAAATCTGCATAGTACAAAACAGGAAGGAAGCAGAGCAGGAGAAGAGTGGCTAAGCAAAAGTAGTGAAGATTCAGATATAGTCCAAGGCCACTAACAAGTTAGGGTAAATGTAATAGAGGGAACAGTGTCTTTCAGTGAAAGATAATCAGATTTTTTTTGGTAGTTTCTGAGAACATGACATCATTTTAGAAAACTAAAAGCAAAAATTTATTGAGGACCTGGGAAAATAGCATAGTAGTAAGGTACTAGACTGCATATTAGATCCTCAGCCACATATTCACCCCCCCAAAAAATTTCTGAAGTCTATTTAACATTAATTGATATTTCCAGCTATTTATATTAAATATAATATGACCAGTAGGCTTAAATGGTATGTTTTAATCTAACTTTCAGGAATGGACACACATTCCATTTTCATTAGATTGAGATAGTCACATGCAACCATTGAATATTATATTGGACAACACAATTAAAAATAGCCATGAAAAAGGAGTAAGAGAGCTCAGATTAAGTGTGTCTTCTCAAGGCTTCAAGTGATTTTAGGCGTGTGTCTTCTGTGTTTCACTCTAGAATTGGCTTTGTTTCACAAGACATTCTTCTTTTTTGAAAGCCCTGAACTCTTACATTTATTTCCCACAGTTTCATAATTTTCCAAATTTGCTCCTTGTCAAACTCTGAAAAGCCTCTAAAAGATTCAGTAAAACCATCAAAGAGAAAAGAAAACTCCAAAGTAGGCTATATATGTATGCTTTCTACTTCCGTCTGACATTGCCTCTGTAACTCCTCATTGTATTTTAAACTCTGCACTTAAATTAATAACCCATTTGCTTTATATTAAATTTATTGATATGAAACAAAGTAAAGTTATTGATCCTTATAAATTTAAGGAAACATAGACTACTACCGAGTAAAAACATAACTGATTTGGATGTTGAAACTGATTTGCATGATGAAATAAGCAACATACAGTTAATGTGTACTGCATATCAAACATAATGCAAGATATTTTACAAAACATAGAACTCAAGTATGATGTTAGTTATCCCTTTTCTTATACTATTTAGATGAACGATCATTCACAACATTTATCTCATCATCAGAATGTAATTGAAGTTGACGTTTGCTCAGCTATCAAATTTCAGAAATAGTATTATATCTATGTTACATTTTGCATGTGATTTTCTAGCTGACTACACATCAATATGAGGAACATGACAGATTATTTTATAGATATCTTATACTGCAACACATAAAGGATACTTGTTGAGTTTAATGAACCTATTATATCCTAAATTTCCTGAATATTTTAAAGTATATGACTAACTTGAAATTAATGTTATTGTTTTATATTATTCTTAACTGTGGTACTATTCAAAACAGTGAAGTCCTTCAAAGAGGAAGTTAGAATTCCTAGCTTAGAAAAATATCTAGGCTGGAATATGCCTGTAATTCAAGCATTCTGAGAGGTTGAGGCAGGAAGATTGCAAGCTCAAGCCCAACTTAGGCAACTTAGCAAACTTAACAAGAGCCTATCTTAAAAAAAAGAAAAAAACTAAAAAAGAAAGATATCTAAAAATCCCATATGACTGTTAAGTATATCAAAATGTCTGTTATTTTTATTCAAGTTGAAGGGAAGTAGACGGGAGTGTGGTACATGATAATATATATACATAATACTTTACCATTTTTCTGCCATAAAAATATTGATACATTATATTATTTTTCTTGTTTTTTTATTTCAGACAAAAATTTATCAGAAGTTTCTTTTTAAACTTACAGTAGAATATGAAAAATTTTAAGAGATTAGAACATTTTTTAAATGTAGAAAGCAGCATCATTTGAAATGAGGTTAAATTCATTCTCTTCTTTCCAGGGTCAGTGAATTTGCTCACCTATATCTCCTCCCACATCTCCACCTATTTCTCCATTTTGATCATTTGTTATTCTCGATTTTTTTGCTATATCTTTCAATTTCAGAATTACAAAAAGTAAATTAAAAATGATGGGAAAAGAAAAAATGGAAACGAAGCTTTTGTAAATAGGGAGGGGAAGAGGGGGTGAAGGGAAGGTAGGGGAATGGTAAGAAAAGAATCAAGTTATATCATGTACAGGTGCAAATTCTTTATGATGAATGTGATCATTATGTATACCTAAAATGTACCAATAAACTTAATTAATTTAAAAAAGTAAATTATATTTTAGATAAAATATTTTTTCAAAGAAAATGTACCAATAAACTTAATTAATTAAAAAAGTAAATTATATTTTAGATAAAATATTTTTCCAAAGGTCAGTTGGTATTACTTGAGAATTCATATCACTTCATCCTTTCCTTGTTTAAAAATTACTCCAGCATTTAAAATAAATTTGAAGAATACCAGACTGTTTCTGGTATTTCCCATTACAGTGTAAATAATAATTGAAAAATAATAAAGCCTCCACGTCTCTCAATCTTTCTTGGCAATGCTCATATTTGAGCTCTTCAGTAATTCTGCACTGCCCTCATGAATGTTCTATTTTGTAACATTCTTTGGATATAACCATCTAATTTGTTTAGTTTGTTATTTTGCTTTTCTTTTAGTAATTGTGAAGAAAATTTGGTGGTGGCTGTTTCTACATCCTTGTGAATTCTTGAGTGTTGCCTTTGTTTGGTTTCAATTAAAAGGCTGGGCACAAAACTTTTGTTTCACACCTTCCCTCAGAAAATTTCTAAAACAATTTTGCTGTTTTCTGTACTGAAACATCACATTTGTCCTTTGGTTGTTTTTTTGAATATTTTAGTTGGCTGAATTTTTTTCAAGGAAAGAACATTGAGTGTTGTATTTTCTTAACTTTTCACATTTGACGATGTATATGTTTATTGTTCTATAGTTGAACAACACCTGGGCTTGGTGTAATAGTGTGTCATCATTTATTTATCTGAGAAATTTGCTGATAGCTCTTTATTCAGGCACTGATTGGCACTCACAAGAGATCTGGGCCCAGCTGAAATTTCTTTCCATGAAACTGCATTGCTCCTTTCTGCTTGATTGCTTACATGCTTTATTCTTAAAGTTCTTTCATTCTTTCAGCATGAAATGAGTATGTCTCAGTGTGATTTATCTGCATCATTTTCCTGTGTTTTTCAGAGTATTTAAGTGCAGTTATTCCTTCTTTTGTGAATTTTCTTTCAGAAAAGATAATGTGCTATTTTAAATTCTTCTCACTGGTAAGATCTCTAGAAATAGCAATTATTTTAAAGTTGGATGATACTTTCTATCCTCATTATCTCTTTTCCTATTCCCAGTTTCTTCATGCTGTATCAATTTGTAAGTTTTTATTTTACTTTCTCACTGATTCAATTTGCAGCTGCATCTAGTATCTTTTTGCCATGTGTTTTAGCTGTTTCTGAAGAGAATTTTAAACTCACTATAAACTTAGTAGCTTAGAAGAATAGACTTTTACTATCCGAGGGTTCCTTTGGTACAGAAGTCCAACATAATGGTTCTCACAGGATTTCTGTCAAGGCGTCATATAGGAAATCTGCTACTAAACACTCTGATGTTGTTGATAAAATTAGTTTGCCTGCAACTGTGTGATTGAGATTCCCCTCCCCCTTATTTGCTGTTTGTTTGTTTGTTTGTTCTTTCATTTCTTCTGCTGGCTGCTGGCTAGAGACCATTTTTGGGTTCCAGCTGCCACTCTTATTTCTTTGCCATGTGTCCCCCTTCACAGAGAATTCACAGTTTGGCAGTTTGCTTCTTACGGGGGAGCACAACCTTCTCTTGCACTTTTGTTTCTCAGGAAGGATACAGTCCCTACTAAGGCTTAATCTCATTAGTTCAGGTCTGCTGGGATAATTTCACTTTTGATTATTCTTATATCAACTAATTTGATGCTTTAATTATGTATTAGAAAGAATTAGAGAAGTGATATTCTATCACATTCCTATTCCAGAGGATCAGGTTATACAATACATAGATGCAAGATCTTGGGATCATGAGTGATCATGATTGAATTCTGGCTTTATCTTGTAAAAAACATACTTTAAAAGATAATAGAGCACTACGTTTTGGCAGTAATAACTTTATTTAATGTAGACATCTACAAATAAAAATAACCTTTTCTCTTTTAATTGAATGTTATAATTTCATTTTATAATGTAAGCAAGGAATATTTTTCTGCTATGCATTTTAATTTTCTGTCTATGACTACAAAACATTTCTTAAAGCCAAAATACCAGTAAAATTCAGGTGAGTTCTTTGATTAATCATTGTAATGTATTTTAACATAAACTAAAGTTATTCTAAGAAACAAGATAGCTATTTACAAAATTTTAAGCCAATATCCGTGATGATAATTTTAATATATTGTAACTTAATTTTCACTCTTAGATATAATCTAAATTTTCAAACCCAAGAGTGCTTATTAAATCAGCTATTTGAAAGTGAAAATGTCAAGATCCACATTTTCTTGATCTTGTTAAATTCTTATCTTAAGCAACATTAAAATCAGTTTCTGAAATTATCTGGCTCCAAATGTAGGTTAGAAATACAGAGGTTAAAAAAATATCAAAATTTTATCAAGTAAAAATGAACTATTTAATTACTATAAATATCAAGTGTTAGTATAAATAATGTATCATCATGTGGTAATAAAAGTTTTCTTAAATTATAATTAAAATATTATAAACTTTGCTTTGCAAAGATAATTCAATATTTTTAAATTCTATAGAATGTGAACTGGAATTCTCAATTTATTAGGTCTATTATCATAGTTTTGCTGAGTATACCTTCTAATAAATGTTGTATTTTAGATATTTTAGAAAGTATGAATAAATTTCTGTAATTCACTACTTTATTTCTTAATTCATTAAAAATCATTTGAGTTTCTATGATGTGTGACTTAGAACATTAACAAAACTGTTCACCAGACATAAGAATCACACTGCAAAGGATTGCTTCTTAAGCAGTGCTCTGCTGACCAAGCACAGCTGACTAAGAAAGCATGAAGCAAAGGGTTACTCACTGAAGTCTCTAGATCTAGGGCAGATTTGTTGAGCAGAAATAAACTAGAAGATCAAAACAAAAAACTGAGAGCCCACAGAAAAACATAACAAAACCCGGCAGTCATTCAAGCAGTATAACATGTTAGTGAGCTGGAAAGGCTCTTGTAGCTCAGGCGTGCTTCACCTGAGGACCAGGTGCAGCCTTGCACATTCGTGTGCAAGGTGAGGAAGAGCATTGTAGAGCAAAATATGAACATCAGCCCTTGTCCTGAGGAGCAGGGGCAGCCAATAAAAAATTTCATGCAGCAAAGGAAAATTTATCTAATTGAATTTATTTATTTACATTATACATGAATATATAAGATTTTATGTATAATGCAGTTGTCAGTTTTCCTTATATACCAGTTAATATTGCTTAATGTTCACCACTGTGAGGACAAAAAAGATACTATCAAATTTAGATTTCAGTGATAATTTTATCATTGAAGAAATAAATGCTTCTAGAAGGTAATAATATAAAAGTAGATAATTATAGCATTTGCTTGACCTATTTAGATCTTTTCCTCAGACAATTTACAAGTGTAGGACAGGCAAATGTTAAAAATTTTTTTTGTTAGCATTTTTAAATTCTGCCTTTATGTTTGTCCTTTTTAAAACTTTTTAAGTCATTTATCATCCAGGCCATGGTTATTAAACTGTGACAAATTCTGTGGGTTCAATTCACATGGAACATTTACTAAATTTAGCTATTTGCTTAAACCGTGGCAACAGAAAATTTACTCCTAAATGGAAACTAGAAAAATTATATTTTATATTCGTAATATACCCTTTTCAAACCATATATTTCAGCCACATCATTGCAAGCCACATAATACCTATATTTTTTTTAAAAGTGCACTAAAAGAGAAAACCTTTTCAATGAGCTTAACTTGCAAGAAATATATAAGAAAAGTTGAAAATTCAACACATGTATTGCATAGGGCGTGAATTATCAATTAATATGAAGCAATTATACATAGGAAAATCCTATTTTAAACTTTATATAACTTAAAAAACATCCAATCAAAAGATATATTTCTAACTGTTCTAGAAGGAATCTGAAGAAAAGCAATAGTAAATGACCATGCGTTACTAAACAAAACAGTTTTGGACTTGTTAGGAAACGGGAAACCTGGACCTGATAACGGGATAAAGAAAATAGTACCTTTGTTGACTTAGCGGCAGAAACCAAGTCTTTTCTTCTAAAGATCTCCATGAGAGTGTAAACTTTGGGTCGGTGATATAGCTCAGTGGCATAAGTGCTTGCCTGTGAAGCGCAAGGTCCTGAGTTGGATTCCCAGTACCCACATTAGGGAAAAAAAAATGCAAGCTTTTCAGCATATTTTGGTTACCTTTTTCCTCATTAATGATTATGTAATTCCATTCATAGGAAAGACATTTCAGTTACTCTAATATGGGTCTTCTCTTTACCTCTGACAGTATTGACTTATAAATGGGTGAGGTAGGAAAATGTACCATAAAGAGTAACAAACTGAAGATAGATTAGACAAAGTTTACAAATGTGCATCACATTTATCACTTGATTAACATTTAATATGCATGAGTCTGACTGAAGATGGCATACTGAAAAAAATTGTGTTGCCCTATTTATTTTTTGTTATCTTGCAATCTCATTACAATGTTAAGAAAGAAACTGAGATGACTTTGGGCTTGATAACTTTTTAGATGAAATCTAAAAGTACAATGCATACAATTAACAGTTGGCAAACTGGACTTCATTAAAATTGAAAGTTTCTGCTCTTTGAAGACACTGTCAAGGGAATAATATGCCCCAATCAGGGTAAAAATTCAGTCACCCTAAACACACTTCCAAATCCTCCAGCCTGATCACATTGCTCAGTCTGGTTCTTTATTGTAATGTGATTTAGAAAGGGCATCCAGGTAGAATCACAGACTGATGTGAGGTCTTACTTTATTTCTTCTCCAAGAATACTCATTGAAAGTGAAGGAGAAATAGAGACGGAGTCACAGAGACAGAGACACAGAGCAAGAAGTGTAAGGCAAAAACAGAAAGTCTAATAATTCTTAAAATATTAACAAACTAAATCCACAGTATATAAAAATGGGGTAACAACATATTATAATAAATTAGTATTTAGACATAAACTTAAAAATTGGTTTAATATTTGACTTTCAGTTAATCAAAATAATTGTATTTGTCACTTGAGGCTACTATAACTCTGTCTAGCCTCTGAAACTTAAATCACAGAAATTTATTTCTGGGTGTCAAAGATCAAGGTGCTGGCAGTTCTTATTTGGTGGTCATGTCAGGCTTGTGTTTTGAAGACAGCTGTTTTCTCATTGTGTCTTTAATAGAGCAAAGAACAGAGAACCAGAGAGCAAGCTCTGTGTTTCTTCTCATGAGGGCACTAATCTCATTCATGAGGGTATCATCCTCATGACCTAATTACCTTTCAAAGGCCCAACCACCTCAACGGTTTCATCATATTGGAGTTTTGAAATGGAATTTGGAGGAGGATATTCAGCTTACAGTATGCTTAAGCTTTACTCTGCTAGTATGATTAGTTTTGTAGAATAAAGATTAAATATAGGATCATCACAATAGACAGTTTTTCTTACAAAATATATTCCTTTTCATGATAAAAACTCTCAGAAAACTTCATTTCAATATTTTTTTCTCTGTACTTTTTATCTATATGTTTTTGAAATCTGGGAAAATTTATGTAAGTAAAATCATATGTGTTCTATGATTGACCTGTTTAAATTAACATAATATTTTTAAAAGTTTATCATATTGCAGTATGTATTCATTCTTTTTATGGTAAACTAATATCCCTTTATACATAGTTATACATACTTTGCTTGTGTTCTACATAACATTCTATTTATGATGAGCATTTGACTGCTTACTTTTTATGACTGCTAAGAATAATGATGTTATGTGTATGTGTGAGTGGAATTATGGGGTCAAAGGTAACTTATGTTCAATATTTTTAAAATTGGCCAGGATGACTTACAAAATGACCACAGCACTACATTCCTTTCACAGGTTCATTAAATCTCCAATTTCTTCACATCCACATCAAAACTTATTATTGTCTAACTTAATAGACATGAAGTGATATCTCATTCAATTTTTCATTCTGTTCATCATTTATACTCCATCCAATTTATATTATTTCCTTCCTCATTTGCCTTAATTTGTCTTCTTATTAATTTGCTGAGACAGAATGTCAGGTAATTGATTTGAGCTATTTCTTATTTTTAACGTCATCATGTACAACCATAACTATCCCCCTGCCTTAACATAAACCCTTAATCCCATAATAGTGGCTGATAAGAAGCAGTTCTCCTACTCTCATCCCCCATTGCGTGGAATTTAGGGTATTCTAGAGGTAGCTGAGAGGAGACATGAGGACATATAGAGATGCTCTGCTTTCCTTGAACGAGTCCCATAGCCATCACACAGGAGGCTGGGGAGGGAGGCAGCTGTGTGCGATAGTTTGCCCTTGGATGGATTGGAGTTTTATCACATCAACTTGGGCGGAAATGAGAGGGTTAGATCATGATGTACACAGGACAGAAATCTCTATTCTCTCTCTGTTCTTTTAGTAGGCATTCTTCATTAAAATTTCTTCATTTATTTTATGTCTTTTGCAATATTTCTAGATTTTTCAAATAGCTGTTTACATTTTTTTTTTTTTTGTGGGTACCGGGGTCGACCTCAGGACCTCGTGCACCAGCAGGCACCTGTGCTGCTGAGCGATATCACTGGCCCTTTTTTCGTATGTGGCCCTCACACTTGCCAGGCAGGCTCGTACACCGCTGAGCCATCTCACCGGCCCTTGTTTACACATTTTAATAATATTCAGCAGTTTTACTGGGGAGAAGATCCATGGTTTTTCTCAAATTGGCATACCAGAAATCAATCTATTCACTCTTTCTTACTTTATCTTTTCCATTGATGCATAGTATTTTACAAGTTCATGAGATACTTTCATTTTTTATAGTCCATTTATAGTCCAATATGAAAATAAAATGACATTCACCTAAGCACTAATCTTGTATACCCATACACATATGTCTTATATTTTGCTTTCACAAATAATGCAAGGTAAATGACTGCATTCATACTTATATGTAGGTGATATTTTAGAGTTGTGTTTCAAGTATCTATTACTTCATGGGTGTGAGATTGCTAACTAAAAAGGGTAAGTGCAAACATAGTTCTATTAGTTTTTCAAAATTCTTTTCCATTAGAGTTACACAGTTTAAATTCAAATTTATCCATCAATCTATTTTTGTAAAAAGCTGCAAAATATAGAATTTATTTGAATAATAAATCAACTCTTCCTCAAGAATCAGTAAAGCCTATATTCATGTGAAATATTTTTAAAAATCCATTTGTTTTGAATTTGTTCTACCTACCTTTGACTTTTCTGTCTCCCTCCCTCTATGCTTCCCTATATACATTTTCCTCTCCCTTTCCTTCTCTTTTTTCTTTTTTCTTATCATCATATGGAAATTCTCATGTATATTATGAATTATTCATGATTCTTACTTTTTTTACTGGGTTTGGTGTTCCCTTGTACAATTTGTTGCCTTCAGTCACTCTGCTTTTAAACTCTAGTTACTTGTCAGACCTGAGTAATGGTGACATTTGTGAAGCTGCGTTTTCTTTTGATGTACTCTGCTAGAGTGCTCATTTACTCAACTAATATTTTTTATAACCAACCATGTGATTAGAATTGATGATAAAGATACAAATACACAGATTCTGATTTCAAGAAATTTACAATAGTAAAGTAAAGATAGAAAAATGATGCTGTCAATTATTATTTGAAATATGAAGCATTTGAAAAAGTACAGGAAGAAAATGAAAGTTGGATTTGCTTATTATCCAAGAAAAGCTGCTATACTGTGCTGAAGCATTTTGCTTAGAAAGCTGCTTGTCATTCCGCTCAGTGTTAGAACTTGACATGACAAGGCTGAGTCTCTCAAAGATGCTCTTCTTAATTTTGTTGAAATTTTAGCTCCTCGTATTTTTCCATTTTAAGAGAATAAGAATGACTTTTAGAATTAATGCAACCACCGATAAATTTAATCACCAAAATTCATGAATTTATAATATTTTTGATTATATCAACTCAAGGTCAATCATAGAAACAGCATTATTATATATTATACATATGAGATAATTTATTGTAGGAGTTACATCTTTCACAATTCTGTAAAATTACTGAGTTCTGTGTTGCTTCTCTGTCATGTTTATAAACTCAGTAGGGCTGTACTTGAAAAGATGGGGAGGAAGCAAACTCAATTTAGAACTCACAAAATTAAGTGAATTCCACAAAGAAAAATTGGATCCTATGTTTGTGTTTCATATATGATAACTTCGATAATACAATTAACTTCCAGAAAAAAAGTGGAAAATTTAGCACAGAGATGATCTCGCACCTGGTCAAATATTTGGAAAAGTTGAAAGGGTATCAATGAGAGTGGAGGGGGGGAGCAATGTGCTGCACAACACCACACAGATAAATAATAGTCTAGTGATGACATACACAATATGCAAAATCTACATAAAAACCTATAAAGAACTTCAGACTGTAAAACTGATGGATAACTCAACTTTTACTTAACAAGCCTCATACAACCATCTCTCATTAATACTAATTTGGAATTATGGATGGAGAGGAATTCTGGGATTTATTTCCATTTTTGCTAAGGTGACATATTACAAAACTACCTACGATAAGTACTTTTAAAGATACAAACCCATAGTAGTCTAGAGATTTATATTTTGCAATGTAAATTTCACTTTGAATAGGGTAGATGATCTATCCTATCTTATTGTAAGATTCAAAGTTAAGATTTCTGTATATAGTGATCCAATTTATGTTATCGTAGAGAAGTTTTAGATCCATTATTTGAAGGTGATAAGATTACATGTAGTATGTAGCTAGCAAGCAATGAAAAATAAAAATAAAAGCATGATATTGAAGAACTTTGTTAATAATAAACAATGACTGAGCTTAAAAACAGACTGTGACAATCATTTATTCATTCCTCCACCCATTCATTCACTCCTCTATACAACTACCAGCTAGTAACTATTTATTTTCAACAAATTAGGTGTTGTCAATAGTTCAAATATACAAAGGTAAGTGCAAAAATAAATCTACAGTTTTAAACTGACATTTTAGTAAAGAAAATTTTAGCAAGAAATTTTAATGTAGCACAAAACACTATATCACAAAGTAAATAGAATATATGGTACAGCAGGACTATAAGAAAAGTACACCAAGTATGGTGTCATGGTATGAGAAAGAATAAATATAATGCCTTCAGGATTAAAAAAGAGTAATATGTAACATTACGTGTGTGTGTGTGTGTGTGTGTGTGTGTTTCAACTGCAATGAGAAAAAGGCAGCTAGTACAGAAAAGATATATGCAATGTTTTGTTTGTGTGCTTTTGCTAGCTTCAAAATGTAATCAAATGTAAAATTAAAGCTGAAGTAAGACGATGGGAGTTTCAACCCTCATGATGGGTCTTATGCTGTGGTAAGGCAGTTGGTTTGGTATCTATTGGATGCTCATTGTTTTTAACTTTAGAATATCCAAACTTTTGACAGTAACATGTCCTAGGAGATGAGTAATGATGGCTTTAAATCCATTTTAGAAGTTTCTGTTTTCCTTTACCAGTGAATGTACTGGTGGTGAGCATGTGAGCCAGCCCTGGCTAATAACACTTTGGGGGAAATTTGCAAACAAGTTTTTAAAGAAAAAAAAAAGGGCTTTGACATATTTTTTGAAGAATTAAACAGTGATTACTTTCTTTCCTTTCCCTGCACTTTGTGCTAGTAGTATTTTACTTTGAAGGTACAGAGCATTCTGCTCCTTCAAGTGTATTTTGACCATAAAAAGAATGACAAGGTTTAGGAATCTTAAAGTCCAACTTTGGCCATAATATCATAAGGGGTTGCACCTAACCTCCAAACACCTTACTGCAAATCTTTTCTTATGTATCATTCATTTGAGTTTGTAAAGCAGTTTTACACTTGTTACATGTTATTGAAAATAAAACCTCCCTAAGAGGACTTAATGAGTTTTGGATGAGCTAAAGAATATTTGACATTTTTACATATACTCAAGATAAACTTATATTCTACAGGGATAAAGTGTTATAATTAGAAATGACTGATATATCATTACATACATTATATACTTCACTATACAAAGTATTTATAGTCTATGCCTTCATTTAACTTTTATGAAGAATATTTTTGTACAATGAAGTGGAGCAAAAAGGTAAATAATGATTAAAAAACTCCTCCCAATATACATTATATTTGCCCAAAGGAAAAATATTCAGAGAATAAGTGCTGGAATACTAGGTAGAATGTGACAAGTGTCAGAGAGGCTGAAAACATGGTTCCCGAGAAGAACAAGTCTTTTTTTTCTGTCAACATCAACATGAATAAGAGAGATTCACATATGTGGCATTTTTTTGTCTGGAGGACGTGGGAGAAATATGTACAGGAAAACATGATGTAAGAACATATTCATGTGTAAGGAGAATTATTAGCCAAAATATTGAGTCATGAAAATATAAAGCATGTGCCACATAATGAAATTTCAGCTAAAGATGGAGCTCTTATACAACAGTGGTCTCATAAAATTATAATGTACTGCAAAACTTCCTATCATCTAGTGAAGTCATAGCTGTCACAATGTCATAGTGTAGGGCATTACTCATATTGCTGTAAAAAAATCTATTGTACAAAAGATAATGTATTTGTATACTCTACATAATATCAGATGATAATAAATGTTATGGCTTTGGTTATTTACTATATATAATTTTTATGAATATTTTAGAATGTACTTCTGTTGATTAAAAAAGATTAAGGTAAAAATAAGTTTACTGTAAAACTGTAGACTGTTTTATGCTGGCAGCAGTCTCATATCTTATATACCATATGTCTCTTGATCACATGATGAAGACATGTCCAGTGATTGGTCAATACCATCTAGATTTGTGTAAGTACACTTCATGATGCACCCACAGCAAAACTGCCTAATGTTCATTTAACAGAAGATTTTTTTTTGTACTCCACATGGTTGTACTTAAAGCTATACATGACTGTACTTAAAGACTTGAATAGAAATGATGAGTTATGACAGACTAATAAGTTTTAGAAATGAGTTGCAAAACAGTACCAACAATAATGATGCAGAACAGCTGCAATTCAGTTTATTCAAAATGTACCTGAAGCATCCTTACCTCTGAAAAATAAAAACAAACTAAAAGAAAACAAGCAATAAAGGAACACAAAAAACTTGAGGAGGTGTTAGAAATAACTATTAACTTGCTCTACTGATAGTATTACAAGTGTTTGCAGATGGTCAAACTCGTCACACTTTATACTTTCAATATATTTATATATTAATAGCAAAGCTCTCAAAGAGGTGGAAAATAGAATAAATAAAATTTAATGCTTGGGTTTCTTTCTTTCTTTCTTTCTTTCTTTCTTTCTTTCATCTTTCTTTCCTTCTTTCCTTTTTGTGAGAGGTGGTGTGAACAGGAAAACATGTATCCAACATTACCTTTACTTTAGAAACTTTAATTCAAAGAGGTATTTTCATGGGCATCTGATATAAATATGCACTTCTCAGATAAAGAAATACAAATAGCAAATAAATATATGAAAAAATGTTCAACATCATTGGTCATTCAAGAGATGCAAATTAAAACAACACTGAGATTCCATCTCACCCCAGAAAGAATGGCTATCATCAAGAAATCAACCAATAACAACTGCTGGAGGGGCTGGAGGGAAAAAAGAACACTTCTCCACTGTTGGTGGGAGTGTAGACTTGTGCAACCACTGCAGAAATCAGTGTGGAGATTCCTCAAAAACCTAGAGTTAGAGGTCCCATTCAACCCAGCTATTCCCCTTCTGGGCATTTTCCCAGAAAAATTAAAAACATCATACCACAGAGATATGTGTGCACCCACATTTATAGCAGCACAGTTTGTAACAGCTAACTCTTGGAAACAACCTAAATGCCCATTAACCGAGGAATGGATAAAAAAGATGTGGTATTTTTATGCAATGGAGTACTTACTCAGCTACAAAGAAGGACAAACTGGAGACTTTATAGGTAAATAGATGCAACTTGAGGCCATACTTATAAGTGAAATAAATCAGACTCACATGTGTAAACATCGTATTGTCTCCCTAGTGTAAGAAGCTGAAAGAGTAAATAAGATCGAAAATGTACAATAGATATTGTGAAATGGGAAGAAACTATTCAAAAGGTAAGAGAAACTGGGATGGAGGAAAGGAGCAAAGAAGGGAGGGAAAAGAAAAAATAATATATCTATACACAAGATAGTTACGATAGTTATACAACTGATTTCTATTAGTTCATTGAAAGGAAAGGTTTTTGTCTATATTTGATCATTTTTTGACACCTATATCTTACAATATGTGCAACTACTTTGAAGATAATATGCAGTGTATTAACCATTGTTACTTTCCTACTATCTTGTTTTGAAATTTTGTAACATTGTTTTTATTGTTTACTCTGTTTAAAATAAAAAAAATGAGGTATTTTCAGTGATGCCAGGATGTGACTAAGTCATAGCCCAGCTTTGTGGACATAAATTTGATCCTGATAGGAAAGATTGGTGGGAGAAGAGAAAAATTTGACTCATAATGCATTAATAGTAGGTAGCTCTTAGACTAAACACAGTGAGTACTGAAGTACAATATAATCAATGTACTAATGTATCAGGAGTATTAGTTTTAGAAGAAAATTGCAATTTGAGGAAAATTACTAATATTATCTGTTTTTTAACTTTACCAAAAGGAAAACTTGTTGTTTTGCTTATAATTTATGAAGCATTTCATTGGTAAATCAGCTTACAAATGTCCTCAAGTACCAGATAAATAACAATGAAAACATTAATTTCCAATACAGTTCCAACAAGAACATGACCATGATACTTCCCAAACTGTCATCCTTACATAGCTATTTGAGTATAACTTTGTTTTTATAAATTTTAATTTTAATGCATATATTCCTGAAACAAATATTCTGATATTCTGAATGTAAGTTATACTTGTGCAAACAGTGCAGAAAAACACTATGTTCAACACAGAACTCAGTGGAAATAAGGAAAAATTGATTTACTTAAGTGAAAAGTAGTTGAGAGTGAAAGGATCCATGAGGGACAACAGTGAAAGGCTTCATATGAAGTGTCATTAATTTCTTTACTCATACCTTTCATTATTCAACAAGCAGTGTTGGTAGATACCGTATTGGTGAGTAGAGTACCATACAGTGTTACTTTGATGAAATATTGATAGATAAGCATATTAAATGTAAAACGTTATTTAATAAATACTCAAAAATCAGACAGTACTGAGAAAGAATAGCAGGACAAGCACAATTGGAGGGCTTTCACCCCCGAAGGAGAGCGGTAGTCAAGTTGATGAAACCAAATCAAGGTAAATTTTCTATGTAAAGATTAGAGTTGATCTTTAACATTTAAGGAACCGTAAGAGAGTCAATGCTTGGGACAGCATAATCATTCATGGTAGACAGGGCACATCGGAGGTCAAGGAGAAAGGCAGGAGAATGAGTCATGAATTCCAGGATTATAATTGTGACTGTAAAGTGCAATCAGAAGACATTACCTTATTTAAATAAGACAATCAATTTATAATTTTAAGGAATGATTCAGGATTGGTGTAGTGTGTTAGAGAACCACAGAGGATATCTTTTCATCTGGGAAGAAATGATAGTACAGAAAAGCTCAAATAGTAATGGTGGGACTTAAAAGAAGTTCGTCTATCTGAGATATAATTTGAAATATAATTAAAGAGATCTTTCAGAATATTTTCTAGTTGTATTTGAATACAGGCTACTTAAAAAATTCAAACAGTATTTTTATTTTTTATTTTTTAAATTTTATTTTATTTATTTTTTTTGTGGGTACTGGGGGTCGAACTCAGGACCTCCTGCACCAGCAGGCGCCCGTGCCGCTGAGCTATATCACCAGCCCATTTTTCATATGTGGGTTCTGGGAGTCAAACTGGGGCCCTAGTGCTTGCCAGGCAGGTGCTCATGCTGCTGAGCCATCTCACCGGCCCCTCGAACAGTATTTTTAAAAGATGCACAGTTTCTAATGTTCCCCATATAATCACCAGATAATGTAAATAAATATTAACCTTTATATGACACACGGTTTCCATACTAGATTACTCAAATACTTATCAAGTGTAATTTATATTTTTAACAAATAAACAAATAAGATTTAAATAACAAATAAAATTCAAAAAGCTTTAGCCAATATTATCATTAAAATATTCAACTTCTTTACGATGATCTACTTAAGAGAAATGATTGCAAATGTTTCAAGGAGTTAATAAATTATAATATTCAAGTAGAAATGACATACCATAAGCTTTGAAATTCCTAATTTATATTTTTATTTTTTTATTCAGGTACCGGGAGTACCTGAACTCAGGACCTTGTGCTTGTCAGGCAGGCGCTTATGCTGCTGAGCTATATCACTGGCCCAAAATTCCTAATTTTTAACTTTGAAAATTTATGATTTTCAAAGAGAATGGACTAAGACATCTTTCTCTCATTATTTTCTTGCACAAGAATAAACTTTATTGAACATGAATATCTGTAATTCCTCCAAATCTAGTGATTGTAAATAGTTTATTTAAAATAATTAAGCAGAAAGAAGAGAACAAAAGAAGGTAGTTATAATGGGAAATGAGAAAAGAGAACTAAAGATGTGCTAATATGAACTCTAATATTAAAATCCACGCACCAACATTGTAAGCCAAGATGCTTTCTTCACCTGAATATTTTACGTTGTTTTACATAGAAAGTTAGAAAGCTGACTGCAAGGGTAAACATGTTTATTGCATTTCATTTCACCACATAATGTTACTGATTTTTGCATACTAGGCCAATAAAAAGTAATTTTAGAAACAATGACCTTCCAAAGTAAACCAATTTTGAGCGAAGGAATTATTGTTTGTCATTTAAGTGTTGTGTAGTAAAATTAAGCATCTTTTTAGTTTTATAAGTATAAATATTTACTTATACACAAAAGGCCCAATTTTTAAACAAGTATTGAAATAACATGCATGTGTTTTAATGAAGATTATTAGGAGAAGACCATTATTTCTAATGTTATGGAGAACATTGACTAGTGTCACCGTCTGTAAAATAGAACACATTGCACTAATCATTACAACTTACCTGATGTATGGACATATCATCAGCATTGGTGATTAATTTTTTACTCACAAGAGAAGAAGCATGATGCTCATTTGTTTTATAGTATTGATGTATCCAGTAAAATAAATTTTATTAATGGCTATTATATTTTCAAGTGACTATGTTATGCATTGAATTTCAATTTCTACTCTTACATCAGAAACGGAAGTGAAAAAAGACACCAGTGTAAAAATATATTCTTATTCTATGGTTCTTCTGTATTGGGCATTTTTACATAACATTATATCCCATTATTTGGGTTACCATATACCTTTAATAACATTGTGAAGGATTATTTCATGCACTGTTTGACCAATTTCTATAATAAACTATAGAAACACATGTATTCCATTTCCACTAAATGAAATTCCTGTGAAACTAAACCTTGTGTACTCAAAACACTGTATGATAAAAGTTCATTATTACTAAATATTACATGTTAAAATATGATTTATTTAATTCTGTATTCATTCACTAATATATTCACAAGATTTTATGAATCATAATTATCAAACACTTTTCCAGTAATGAGTAAATAGCAGCACATAAACAGCTAAAGTAACTGCCTTTACAAATTGGTTAAGCAAGTATTTTCTATATCAAATAAAGAAACTATTTTTTTATAGATTCAGGTTATGAATGAAATCCTGTACTATGAGTGACACAAACCAGGTAAAGATATATAGTGAGCATGTGAGATTTTAAAACTCTCAAATAGCTGTACATTTGAAAAACTCCAGAA
This sequence comes from Erethizon dorsatum, assembly GCA_028451465.1. Classification (NCBI taxonomy): domain Eukaryota; kingdom Metazoa; phylum Chordata; class Mammalia; order Rodentia; family Erethizontidae; genus Erethizon; species Erethizon dorsatum. The sequence continues at coordinate 19,378,918 of CM051830.1, read as the reverse complement.
ACAAATATAAGACTCAGTAGAATAAAAGTGCAATATAGCCAAAAAATAAATATGTACAAGAATAGTGTTTCTATAGCGTGTTTATCTGCAAAAATACTGGGCACGGAGGCACATGGGAGATGAGGGCTAGCACTTTGGGAGATGAAGCCAAAGGGATCACAAGTTCTAGCCCAGCCTGGGAAACTTAATCAATTACTGAGAACCTATCTCAAAATTATAAATAAACAAACACACACAAGGAAACAAGTAAAGTGGGGATGAAGCTCCATGGAAAAACTCTGGGGTTAATCTCCAGTACCTAAATAAATAAATAAACAAATGTAATCCTAAATCAGAGGAAATTAAATGCTGTTGTCTTATCCGAACCCAATGCATATGCATTTGTTATTGCCTGAGATTTTGTCGTTGTATCTTGTCCCTGGAAGAATTCATTCTTAAAAATATTCTAATCCATTTCTAAAAATATATTTGTATATTAATTCATCTATGACAATATTTATGCATATATCTCACAAAAATCATGTAATGTTTTATTTAGATATAATGTATTTTAAATTAATTTTATTGTGTATATTTAAAGTATACCACATGTGATGAAATATGCATCTAGATTTGTGAAAGTTAATGGTCTAAAGAAATATAAGAAGACTGCTCTGCAGCAATGGTAGTTCACTTCACATAAGTAATTAAAAACTTAAAGAGATTAATGGAAACCAGTTAATGTGACTGATTGTGTATCATTTTTTTCAAGTCATCTAAAGATGCCAGGGTACAATCTTAAAGAAGATAGAGCAAATAGGCAAAGTTGTGATTTCACTAAGTTAATGTGGAGATGCAACAAAAGAAAAAGCAATGAGACGATCATGAATGATCATGGCATTTGAGCTTAATGTCCTACCATTTTTTTCCTCCCCTGGTGATTGAAAAGCGGGCCTACTTTATGCTAGGCAAATGCTGTGTTCCTGAGCTACATCCCAGCCCATTTTATGTATTTATATACATATAATATATATTTATTTTGAAGTCGACATTCATTAAGTTGCCAAGGCTTGCCTCAAAGTTAGGGTCCTTCTGAGTCACTGTTCTAATTGTTTAAATTGCTATTATATCTTCGTGCTCTTGTGCTTATGTCTTAGAATCAATAGCTCCTCATTACTTTTCGTTATAGTTTCCCTCACACTAATGTTCAGCTCCTTGCTGTGTCTTGTGGCCCTACTTACATTTTCAAAGTTAGTAGACATAATTACTTCCAAATTTATCACCCAATCACTCACTTGCTCATTTGCTCGTTCTTGTAAATTTTCTCTCGGGTAATAAATTTTCTCCATTTGTTACACTTCCTTTCTTGAAGAAGCCAGAGTCTTTATTCTAAATACTTGTTTAGAGCAAATAAAATAATCTGAGTTAAAAATGTGTAACAGGACAGCAATAGAAAAATTTATCAGAGCATACTTTTCAGAGTGTTCACGGGAGAAAAACAGTACTATCTAACAGCATTAGGTGGAGAGATTCCAAAATAATCCAAAAGTGTGCATTTAGAAGGAAAGGTAAATTGGATAATGTTGACTACTAAGAAATAAATAAGAGCTTTGTCCCTCCATCTGTGCTTTTACCAGCATGTGCTTTGATGATTTCTGTTAAAGAAAATCATATTCCTATACAGCCATGGCTGAAAGGTTACAAAAAATGTAAGAGTGAAAGAAATCTATTAAACATAATCTGATCTAAAATGAATTTGCAAGATTTAGTCACTTTAGAATAGGTCACAAATACAAAGAGACAGAATATTTTCCCTCATGGAATGTGTTGCATGCTAAAATAATAACAGAATGCACATTTTTTTGATCTGAGAAAATTCCCCTACTATTACTGTTGCTGACTAAAGTTTTAATGAGCAGCAACTGAGAAACAAAACAATGCTCTATTACTTGGTTCTCACAACCAGCCTTTTAAGTAGTACTTTTGGTATCACATTACCTATAATGAAGAAATAGATTCATTAATTTAAGAGTTTAATGCTGTAAAATTGGAATATTGAATTTAGCCTCACCCTGGTTGGTTTAACTCCAAAATCCATCCATGGCCTATTTTTATTTTTTAGATAGGTAGGTTTTTATTTGAAAAGAAAATGAAAACAATTATTTACTAAAGTCCCCATTTCTCTTTACATTTGTTTTTATGCTTAACTTGTCACTATCAAAATAATCTCTTTATATCCAAATGTTTCATTTGCTAAATTAAGTATCATATAAACAAGGTTTTTTAAAAAATTCTAATTTCAAAAGAGCTCATGTGTTATTAGCTTGTATAAGAAATTATTAAATCTTCTTTTACGATCTGAATGAAAATTACGGTCTTTGTCAGAACATTTCTGGATATATATATATAACACAGGATGCCCAGAAATATTCTGACAAATATCAAATATATGCATTCGTTTGTTTTTTTCTTAATTGTTGGTATAGTTTGGAGCTTGAATGTGCCTCATAGGCTCACATGTTATAGGCTTGGGAGGCCGGTAGAGGCTGTTGATAGGTTGTGGAATTTTAAAGGGGTGGGGCCTCATAGGTAGCCTTTAGTTCATTGGCTGCATGGCCTTGAAGGGGATTGTGGAACTGTGATCTCTTAAGAACAGCCATTTGCTTCCTGGAAATGATGTGAGCAGTTTTGTTTTACACTCAATTCCATCATAATGTGCTTCCTTGCCATAGATCCAAAACAATGGGGTCAATTGATCATGGAATGAAGTCAACAGAACTGGAAGGAGAAATAAAACTTTTCCTTTTATAAGTTGATCATCTCAGAAATGTCCATAGTGATGGAATGCTGACTAACACAAATAGTGCACCAATTTTAAAATTGGCTTCTTTGTGCTTCATATTCAGTCCTCTAAGAATTTTGTTTCTAAATAAACACTCAAACTGGATAAGTAACTACTAATTTAGCATCGTTTGTGTTTTTAGGGTCACAGAGCCAACATTCCTATTTTAGAAGTTTATCTCTTTCTCAAGCTTAGTTTTTACACAGGTTGAATGCTCTGGGGACTACTTCACTGTCCAGAGTTGAAAAAATTAAGAGAAACACATATGATGTAAACTTTTCAATATTTTCATTTAAGAGATAATATCAATTGTAAGTACTTTGATCTCAAGCTATATAATATGACATTTTCTACAAAATTTTTAATATAACAATGCTATTAGCATTTTCTGCAGATACTAATCACAAAAAATAGATTTTGATAAAATAAAAAGTCAAAGTAGCTCAAGGGTCCACTAACCTCCGAAAAGTTAAAATGAAACCTATATTTTCATAAAAGTATATGATTCACTAGCATAAGAATAGATAAAAAATAGAATATATTTTTCATGTCTAACCATTTTGTAATCAATGAGAGTCAATAAAAAAGTGTAACTTTAGAACTCAAAATCACAATAGTATTTGTGAATAATTAGTAAATTCAATGACACTTGCAAGATTATTAATGTATGCCACTTTTGGTGTTTTGTTTCTCAAGATGTTAAAATGACTTAGAATATGCATCCCAATGTTAAGGTTTCTTTACTCATATTCTCCATTGTGAGTGATGTGATCTTTTCTGTGTCTAAGTGAGAATGAGTTTAAATAGTTCTATAAAACTCATTTTACAACTCATCATAAAGCTTTTAAGAATATTGCATAATGTTTAATAATGCCTATATTGTTGGTTAACCAGATAGCATTAGATATGATGGGAATTTAAGTCTCTGCTCCTTAAAGGTCAAGAAATAAGTCCATCCAAGCTATCAGACAGAGGATGTAAGGGATAAGTGCCATCTGTTATCATAAGGGAATAAGTAATCTTTTAATTAAATGTTCTATGGCTCCTTTATTAACTTGAAAGCTCATTTATTGAAGGTCTCTAAAATAACTTGATATTTTGCATATAATAGAACTTTTGAAAACATTGATCCCTTGTGATTTTGTGAAAAATATTTAGTGGAGCATCATATTAAGAAGTTAAGGCAGTACTTTCCTCTTTTGCATTTTAAAAAAGTGCATTTTCCTTTTCTGTATTTCTTTGTTTTATATTTTCTAAGATGTTCTTGAAATATACTCTAGACAATTAAATGAATTATTCATAGAATAGTTTGAGTTGTACATTTCATTCTTTCATATATCATGGCATCACAAACAATTTATGGTTTATTAATGAAACAGGTTCTGCCAAGGGCAGGCTTGTGGCTCTTTAATGTGACTATATAGGCAAACATGATGTTCTTGAAAAAATTAGCAGTGCTCACCCATTTAATATTCACTTATTTCATCAGTTTTGGTTGTTGGCAAATTTCACCTAAGTCAAATACCTCTCTTCCTATGACATTTGTGACCCACATTATCATGAGAGAATGGTCAATTTGTGTTTTTGATAGCAGTCCTTGATGTGGGGGTCAATAAACATTGGATCCATAAACAGCGGAAAGTCTTTAAGGTCTTCTGCTTTATGTCAGGAGTTCATATTCGCTTCTGCTCTAGTACGATGTCAGGATCAAATGTAACTACATATCTCTTCAGGCTGTCTGAGGAGAGCTTATTTTCTTTGGATATTTTAGCCACTAGCATTAACCATTTTAATGCAGACTCCTCTACCCCTTTTCTTTTGATAAAATGGCATGTCTTGAAATTTTCTGTTGTTTTTATACTAAGATATTTAATAAAATGAATGTACTATTTCTAAGAAATTCAAAAATAACTGGTCACACCTTCTTTGATATTTCTATTGTAAACAAACACTAATTTATTCAATAATAAATATTTGTAACTTTAGAAAATATACGGTTTTATGCATAAAGACCACTTGATGTCTAGCCATTTGACTGTAACAGCATTTAAGTTTTGAATCCTCTGAATTGCAAAAGAGTATTTTCATTGCTTTATGATTTTTTAGAAGTTTATGACACTCTTTGACTAAAATTAAGCCACTAAAGTTATTTCCGTTGTGGAAAACTTTAGACATAATTGAAATCTATAATGTATTGACATAATTTTTCTATAACTATTTCTAATTTCTTAAATATTTAATATAATTACTATAGATTTTTAATATATAAAACTGTATTAATCTAGTTTGATATTTGCTATCAAAAATTACTATCCTATACAGTGTTAAAACACCATATTTTAGGCATTTTTTGTCAGCTAAAATTTAGAACATTTTTCTTTTTTTCCACTAAAAGTTTTATAAACATTTTCTACCTGTAATACTGCATAATTAACATTCAGAAAACATTTTAATTAATAAATATAATGGTTTAAGAACAGAATGTTATGATTAATTTATGCATACTCTTCAATGTTTTAGGTTATGTACATTACGGCAATTATCAAGGTTATATTAATACAGTTTCCTACCTTTCAAAGAAACCACATAATACACTGAAAAGTACTCCTTCAAGGAGTACTTGAGGTCCTTGTTTGAGAATGTAAACGAAAGTGATTGAATTTAAAACTGCTCCTACTCTTGGATATATTGTTTTTACAGGTGATGAGTAGCAAGTTCTAAAAAGCTAAATTAGATTTTTTAATTAAGATTAAAATTAAATCAATTAAGATGTGCTTATGAGACCTGGATTCAAATGGGTAATTTCAAATCTTGGCTTTGTCAATGGTTGCTATAATCCAGGGAAATTTGTTTAACCTCCCTGGACAAGAATTGCCTCAACTGCACAGAGATTAAAACCATTTAATAATAGGGTTTATGGGGTTGTCATGAGGATCAAAAGAAGGAACCACACAAGGCACCTAGGGCTAAATGTATATAAAAGGAAACACACAAGTTACTTATTGCTTAATGTATATTTTTCAGTAAATAATGTATTATTATTATGAGAAATATGAAAAGTACCACACATATGATGGCCTAAAGTAGCATAAATTTATTGTCATAATGGTCTACGTGTTAGGAGTCTCTTGCAATTCTCACTGTATGGAAAACAAAGTGTAAGCCAGGCTTGGTGGTGCACACCTATAATTCCAGCATTCAAGAAGTCGTAGTAGGAGGATCACAAGTTTGAGGCCAGCCTGGGCAACATAGTGATTTCAAGGGCAACCTGAACTACATAGCAAGGCTCTGTCTCAAAAAAACAAAATAATAATGATAATAAAAATAATATAATAATGATAATAATAAAAATACAAAGTGTAACAGGCACTTTTTTTCTGGAGTGTCTAGGAAAAATCCAAGCTCTTCCTTTTTCCCGCTATTCATTTCTTCCATCTTCAAAAATCTGATGGCTGGTGGAATCTTTATCATTTTGTATTACTTTGACACGTCCTTGCTCTGCCTACTGTTACACTTCGAGAATCTTGTGATTACTTTGAGTACACCTGGGTTGTGCAAAGTAATCTTCTTATTTTAAAGACAAATGATTATCAACCTTGCTTTTACCTGAAACAATAATTCCATTTGCTAACTAAAAGATGCATAGTTTCTAAAGGTTAACATTTGTGAATATTGTATATTTTGGAGATGGTACACATTATTTTTGCCTCCCACAACCAGAGATATAGACAATTTATTAAAGTTTAAACTAAGTCTGTTGTAGTCTCTCAAAATATTTCAAACAGGGCCGATGAGATGGCTCAGTGGCATAAGCGCCTGCCTGGCAAGTGCAAGGTCCTGAGTTCGACTCCTGGTACCCACATAAAGGAAAAAAGGGCCGGTGATATCACTCAATGGCACAAGTGCCTGCTGGAAAGTGTGAGGTCCTGAGTTTGACTCCCGTACCCACATAAAAAATATATTTCAAACAAACTTCAATGCTTTTATGGAAATTCTAAACAGAAAAGTATTGCAAGATGTATTTAGTGAGTGTCCACTAGAAGGATTTTTTAATATAATATTCTTCATGCCTATGGTGAAGGTGCCTAATACATGCTGAGAACTTGAGGATTATCATTCATTAGTCTTACTAACCCAGTCCTCTTGCTTTCATTTCATGCAACTTAGCATTTTATTATAATGTGCCCACTACCTACCTCAGAAAATTTATCATGATACAAAATGAATTGTATCTCCTGTGCATCAGTGTGCTGAAAATGTGATTATTATGATTCAGTCATTTGCCACAAATTTAACCAACTGTAGGTTTATTTTTGAAACTAAATATCTATTTGCTTAATGAAGAAATTATAATAAATATAGTGGACTAAGTATGAGGAATTGTACTCTAAGTTTATTCTGTGTTTTTTTTTTAATTCAGAGAAACCTAGTTTAGGTTTCTTATCTGCTGTTTTGTTTCCTTTTCAATTATTAAGTAACTTTTACTTTTGTTATTGATTTGGTTGTTGCTGCAATTGTTTCTCTCATCAGATCTTCATAAAATGATCCTCAGAAACTTAATATCAAACTTTTGAAATATTCCATCCTTTTAAAATATTTGAATTTCTCAAACTAGTAAAGACTGGACCACAGGAAGCTCTTCATTTCTAGAAATTGGGCATAAAAGGCAGAAAAAGATAGACTGACAGCATATTTCCTCTCTTAAGAGGTGTGAACACTTTTAAATCAATGTTTTCAAATAAACAAGTTAATTGGCTCAGCACACATTAGGAAATCAATATCTATAAGTTTTCATTCAGTGATTTGAACTTGCATGAATTTATTTCTAAATAATGCTTTTTCTCTTTTATTTCTTATTTATAACATTTGAAAATCAAAACAATTCAATTACATGAAACTTGATTAAGGGTCATATATTTTTCATTACAGATAATAGCCAATAGACAAGCTATAGTAATGACCAGTATGTAAGTACTCATCATTTGTTAAGAGTTGTGTTAAGTTCTTCACATGATTTAGCTCATTAGGAGAGGCAATGAATCATAGAAAGGAAATTCTTTTATTATCTACATTTTATAGATACAGAACCTGGGTAGGAGAGGTTAAAGTAACTTAACCCAAGATTACACTACTACAAAGTGAAGGTGGTAGTGATTCAATGCAGACGGTATGACTGCAAACGCAGACCCATGTAAGAATATATTTTCTGTCTTCACATTATGCTCTGATGTTTTCTTACATATTCAAATAAACTAAAACACATTTATGAGTTCGCATTAATATTTTCACTTTTCTAGAAATATTTTCCTTGATTAATAAAGACAATTAATATATATTTAGTTGGCTGCATTTATGATAACTTATTTTCTCATTTGTTCAACATTTTACTATTTATTGGTAAACTGTAACAGTATAAATAATGTAAAAATCATGGTAATTATTTCAAAGCTTTTCATATCAATAAAGACATTGACTACTTATAATATTATGCATTTTAGCACAACAAAAAATCAATTACTTCAACTTCCCTTATGCTTAATATCCAAAGAAATTGACAAAATCTTTCATTTTTTTCATTCATGTTACCGTTCAGATGTTTTCTTTCTGGCAAACCAATAAATATAATCTGGCAATGCAATTAAATATAATCATCTTCTCAAGTTTAAAAGTTTCTCCCTTATTTGTACATCACTCAGAATACTAATGAATGTGCACATGTTCATGTGTAGTTTTACATATAATTAAAATTTGCATCATTTTTGGGGAGGATAGTTTTTATTAAATGCTTGTGTTCATTAATATTTAGTCTAAAATGTATATTTAGGGCTCAGGCAATGGCAAACTTGAAAATCTTGGTGATTTTTGTCTCTCGCGTTTCAATTATAATTTATTGAATATCTTAAACTAAGTTCAGCAGCCATATTACTTCTGTCTGTGGAAATTAAAATGGTGAAGATAGACCTAAATAAAATCATAACCAAAATTATTGAATTACAAGAGAAGTAACTTCTCTCAATAGGTAAGGCACAGGCTATGAGAGTGTAAACAAGGATTGTATAACTGGGGCAGTGACAAAAGGCTTCCTGGAGAAACCAATATTCAAGTTGTGTAACATTAAGGATATGTTACAGTTAGCTGAAGAAGTCAGAGGACAGCATTTTAATCACAAGCAAGAGGAATATGTCATATTACATGTAGCATGCAGTGAGAGAGATTTCAAAGTAATGGGGAATGGAAAGAAATATCATGGAGTCACTGTATTTTCTATAATATCTTACAAGCGATGGACATATTGATATATTATAAATTTGTGAGTAATCTGTTCACAATTGCATTTATGAAATAACAATCTGATTGCTGTATTATAATTATTTGAGGAGTGTTAATAGTAGGTGCAAGAGAACAGTTAGAGAGTCACCCTACCCTATTGGAGCACCTGGAAAAAAGAATCACTCCTTACTCAGAAATCCAGACCATCTTCAGTACCCTTTTCAAAGCATTCTTGATTGCCCTTCCTCTTGGAAGAATAATCAAATCTATATTTGGGATTTCATTATGCATTGTATGTATTCCCATCACAAGTATTTGATTTTACTGTATTAAAGTAACTTATTCCTGGCTATATGCCATAAGATGTTGGGAGACAGGGGCTGTATTAAATTAGTTTATATCCCCTCTGCCTAACACAGCTTTATACAGAACAAGCATAGAATATGTCATAGTAAAAAATGCTAATAAACTAGCTGGGGATATAGGTCAGCAGCACAGCGCCTGCCTGGCAAGTGCAAGGTCCTAAGTTTGATTCCTGGTACAAAAAAAAAAAAAAAAAAAAAAAAAAAAAAAAAAAAAACTAACAAACTAATCAGGAATGCACAACAGACGGCTTTTGGATTAATCTCTATACTGTGCAGGTGGAAAGTTTTTGAATGCAAAAAGAAAATATCACAAAAGACATGACCTGTGAAGAGACTGAAGATTTCAGCTTTAACATAGAATAGATAAGAGGCAGCCAGGTTAGAAAAATCCCTAGCACTGCAATGAAAGTGAATATCTAGTAAGATAAAGAGAAAACCAAAAAAAAGTGTAATCAATGAAGTTCAATGACTAGATATTTTCAAAAAAATTGTCAAAAATTTTCACAAAGTACCACAGAAAGGGCAAGACACAGAATGTAAGGATTGAAATTTGCCTACTGATTTTGACCACCTGAAGGATGCTGCTGTGTAGGATTCCCATTACCCATCAGCTGTTGAGTGATACCAGATTGCATTCAACTGAGTTGTGGCTGGGAAGGAAGAAGTAGAGAAGAAGTAAAACAAGAGTAGTGGCTTTTTGTCTTATTTTATTTTAACTGACACATAATAATTGTACAAATTCACTGTGTACAAAATGATATATATATACACACACATTGTATAATGATCAAAATGAGTTAATTAGCATATATAACATATAAAACATTTATCATTTCTTTTTGGTGAAACACTCAAAACCCACTCTTCTAGTTATTTTGAAATATGCAATACACAGTTATTAACTATAGTTGGGCAGCCTACTGTGCAAAAGAACAAAAGAACTTCTTCCTTCTAATTAACTACAACTTTGTACCCACGACTAACTTCTTTCAATTCCCCCATCCTGCTTCCCTCTGCGGTCTCTGTGAAAAGTTTTCTGTTCCCCTTGGGTACTTCCTTAACATTTTTAGATTTCATATATGAGTAAGTTCCTGCAGTACTTGTCTTTCTGTTTTAGGTTTATTTCACTTAACACAATGTCCTTCATGTCTGCCCATATCATTAAACCGATAGAATTTTATTTTATTTTATAGATGAATAGTTTTCCATTGTGTAATTACACCTCATTTTTTTATGCCTTTATCCAATAATGGACACAAGACTGGTTCCATATCTTGGCTATTGAGAATCATCCTTTAGTAAACATGGTAATGTAGATGCTCTTCAACATACTGATTTCACTTTTCCCAAATATATTATGTTGCTTGGTCATATGGTAGTTATATCATTAATTATTTGAGCAATCACTTTATTGTTTTTTACTTGCTCATCAATAGTGTTTTACTGTTCCTTTTCTTCCTTATCTCCAGTATTTCTCACTATTTTTTGGTAGTCATTCAAACTGAAATGAAATGATATCTTACTGTGATTTTGATTTGTTTTCTCCTTTTGGTTAGTGATGACAGGTATTTTTATATACCTGTTAGCCATTTGTATGTCTTTTTGTAAAAAATGTCTATTTAGGAATTTTCTCTATTTTAATTGAATCATTTGATAGATGGAACAAAGTAGAGCCCAGAAATTAATTCATATACTGTATCAATAACCAACTGATTTTTAAGAAAGGCAACAAGAATGCACATCAGGTAAAATGGCATCTTCAATAAATGATGCTGGCAAAACTTGATATTCATATGCAGAGGAAAGAAACTAGATCCCTATCTTTCAAAATATGCAGAAATCAACTCAAAATGGACTAAAGACCTGAAACTGTGAAACTATTAAAAGAAAATACAGTGAACCTACTTCATGATATTAGGCTGGGCAAAGAGTTTATTTTTTTAAGACCCAGAAACTCAGACAACAAAAACAAAAATAGACAAGTGGAAATACGTGAAGCTAAAACTTTGCTGCACAATAAAGGATATAGTTAATGGAACAAAGAGATAAGCAAAGAATGGGGAAAAATACTTCCAAACTGTACAAATATAATAGAGGTTAATGCCCAGAACATGTAAGGAAGTAAAAAACCCAGTAGCAAAATATCAGGAAACAGTAATATTTTAAAAATACAACTCTACTTTTGTTTTGTTCAGGTATCTATATTTCTGCATAGGTTTTAAATGTCTTTTAGGAAAGACATTTCTTCATGTTTATATTTCTAGAAGAAAACAGGAATATTAAAGAAGAGATTTTAAGTAGAAATAATATATTAATAAATTAACGATTTCCAAGTATTTGGGAATAAACCAGATATATTTTAATTATTAATTTCTACTTCAGCTCAGTTATGGCCTATAAAGAGGAAAATTTATATTCTTTTAATTTTGGGGGGTTCTTTTATGGTTGAAAATATGCTTCTTGGTGAATTTTCCATTGCCGTTTGAAAAGTGTTCTCCACTCTACTGGACTGAGTGTTCTATAAATTTCATGTATATTAAGTTGGTCAATGATATTATTTATATGTTTTTACTTTCTCAGTGTTTTTGCATTTATTTTTTTTATTATTGTGAGGATACTTGTATTTCTACAACTATATTTGCCAACTTGTGATTTTTTCTGTCTCTACAAGTTTTTCTTTCTGAATTTTGAACCTCTCCTAAGTATATGCAAATTTAAGAATATTATATATTTTAGTGAAATGACCACTTTATTTTTTATTCTCTTTTCTTATTTCTGTTAATATCTCTGTTTTAAAGTAAAATTTGATCTCAACATCACTAATCTATTTTTCTTTTAATTGTTTTTTGCATAGCATAGGTTTTCCTTTATGTGATTTATAATACCTATGTATAGACTCATGTATTTATATATATAATTTTTATCTATCTGTTCATCATCATCATTATTATCTGCCTTTGGCACAATTGATTTATTCAGGATAATATGGTCTTTTTGTAGACAGAAGATAAATATTTTTTATCCCATTTGACAATTTTTTAAAATTATATTTAGACATTTACATTTGTTATTGTTATTAATGTAGTTGACTTAAAATCTTACCTTTTGGGCGAGTGAGATGGCTCAGTGGTGTAAGCGCCTGCCTGGCAAGCGCAAGGGCCCGAGTTCGACTCCCAGAACCCACATATGAAAAAAGGGCCGGTGATATCGCTCAGAGCCATGGGCGTCTGCTGGCGCGTGAGGTCCTGAGGTCGACCCCCAGTACCCACCAAAAAAAAAAAAAACTTACATTTTTATTTTAATGTTTTTCTCATTTTTATTTCTCCTTTTCATCTTAGAGTTATTATGTATTTATTAAAATGTGTTTTATTTCCACTAATAGTTTTTGTTATATTCCATTTTAATATTTTATCTAGTGGTTACCATAGGATTAAAAACAATCTTGAATTAACTGTAATATTACTACAAGTAATAAAACATTGTACTTCTGATATAAAGTTCTTAATATATTCTCAAAATTTCCCCTCACTCTCTTTTATATTTTTGTTGTACATTTCACTTTTACACATACTATTTCTTTAGACAGGTAGGTTTACAATAATAGAAAGCTTTTTAAATAAACATTTTATATTTACCTTTTCATGCCATTCTGGCGTTTTTCATTTCTTTGTGTACATCTATAGTCCTCTCACTTATCACCTTCTTTCTGACTGTAGAGATCTCTTATAGAGCTGATTTGGGCAAAACATATTTTAGTTTTTGAAAAATATTTTTGTCTTTTGTCATTTTTTTCAGTGTACTATGTAGTTATAGAATTTTGCCCTCATCATTTTGTAGTTTTGTTGTGGTTGTGGTTGTTGCTTTCCTTTCAGTGTTTCATGGATATTATTGCTCTCTCCCTCTCTCTTTCTCTTTCTCTCCCTCCTACCTCGTTTTTGATAGGCAGTCTCCTGTAATTCTTGGTGGCTTTCTGTGTGTAATATGTAGGGATTTTTTCTAGATACCTTCAAGATTTTTTTTGATCTTTGATTTTTCAGAGTTAGAATATCATCTTCATATTTATTCTGCCAGAAATTTCATGAGAGTCTGAGATATTTGATTTGGATATATTTTATTTTACAAAAACTTTAGATATTATCTGGGTAAATATTAATCTTATCCCAGTCTCCCTCTTTTACTTCTGAATTTCAATGAAATATATGTTACAGTAATAATATCATTCTTATTCTGTTTTTTCTCATTTTTTTTCATATTTTTGTGTATGTGATCTGATGAACTGGCCTTCAGCTTCGATTATTTTTTTCTTTACCTTATCTATGCAGTCATTGGTTGTGTCTGCCAGTAATACCTTCATCTCTGTATCAAATTCTTTGCCACAATTTCTATTTCATGCTTTCCTAAGCCAGCATAATTTTCTTGAAAATATTCATCTAATTTTAATGTCTATACATATTTTCCATTTTATATAGAGACTTTATTATATTTCCCTTAAATAGAAATTTAATTTTCTGTCTTGTGGCCATATCAGAATATGATTCTCTTTATTGCCTCATCTCTTTAAAATGTGTAATTTTGCCATCATATTGTGTGTCACATACTTCTTTTTATTTTTTTTTGTGGGTACCAGGAGTCGAACTCTGGACCTCGCACACCAGCAGGCGCCCATGCTGCTGAGCTATCTCACCGGCCCTGTCACGTACTTCTTAAATGAGATCCTTAAATATATTTTTGGCAAGTAAAGACCAAAATAATATTTATTTTTATATATTGTCACACATCTTTTTCATCTGTCTCTTTTGTGTGGGAAAATACAATTTAATGTGATTGTTTTATATTTTGTTTTTGTTCTCATTATGGTTACCCTCAGTGGATCTCAGGCTTCAAATTGCACCATCTCTGTTTTGTAATGCTGAAACTCTTCCAGCATTTCCACTTCCATATTTCTGTCTTACCTTTTCATCCATGCCTCAGAAGAATTTCTTTCTGTACTATTACTTCTTATCCTGCAACAGATTGCTGTTATTTGCATTGATGTTTGCTGGGCTGGTGATTGGGGGAGTAGGTCGTGCTCTATTAATGTGGCTCAGCCCAAAACTTAGTTAGGCATTGTGTCCCTAAGCCTCAAGGGTGGGATCATGTCAATAATCTTATTACATTTCTAGAAATGTAATAGGGATTTCTGAGATTTTTGGTCTGGAAATTTTCTAACATCATCTCAAGAATGGAATCACTATTTGAATTTATGTTTTTACATTCTTGTTTTTGTATGTATTACCTTCCTCCAGAAACAGTCTGTAAGATGAAAGGCAGAACTCTTTACAGCTCTGTACAAGAGAGAGCTGCCAACAGTGCCACATCAAATATTGTACCCTGAGACAGCATAAAAACAATATAGAATTATAGAGGGTACATTATATGTAGCAAAAGGCATAAAATAATCAAGGCTTACCAGGTTTGTTATGGATTTACTACTTTGAAAATTGCCCCACAGTGTCTGGGACTACGGACTCTCTTTGATTGTAAGGTGTCTGGGCCCAAAGCGATTAGGGTAGTTTCAGAGTGGCCCAAAGATTAAGATCTCAGTTATGGAAGTCATTTGAGTTTGAATTTAATTAGCTGCTCAAAAAGGAGATTATAACAGTCACTAGACAGGAGCGAAAACCTTGGGTTAAAATATTAAAACAAAATAATGAAAAAAATTCCCTGTGTTACACAGTGATCTTTTTTAGATATAATTCTTAAAGGCCAGACATGAAAGGTATGGGGCAAATTTTTTTAAAATGGAGAGAAGAGCAGGAATTGAGAAAAAAAATGTTCCAAAATTTAAAGTTTGATACAGAAAGATTTCCTGATAGATTAGATATGGAATGTAAAATAAAGAGGATCAATGATGAACTTAACAATGGTCTAAGAAAATTAAAAAGGGTGGACCTCCCATCAAATTGAGGAACTGAGTGTATTTGTGGGGGTCATGTGGGTAGAATGTGATTTGTGGATTAGACTGAATGTTTAGCTTTGAAATACTGATTCTGAGATATGAATATAGATTGTTCACATGGTTCTAGAGTTTGGGAGAGATCTGTGTCAAAGCTGTAGATTCTTTGCATGCAGACTATGTTTAGTATCACAGACTGGGTTTGATTACCAAAATTGAGAGGAGAGATAGAGAAACAGGAGAAAGAAGGATGGAAGCCTGCGATTTTCTTTTGGCTGGATGGTGAGGGGAAACAGATTCATATTAGATCAGAAAGGAGAAATAGATGTCATGAAATTTGGAGTGCACCAGTGTAATGTCTTGGAAACAAAATGAGGGAGAAAATACCAAGAAAGAAGGATTATAAATAAATTGAAATAAATTTTGATTACTGACCATTGGAATTAGGCATGTGAAACAAGTATTGAACTTTATATGAAAAATTACATTATATAGTGTAAGGTATAAATATTGGAAAGAAATTAAAGGTGTAGAAGAGAACAATTGAAAGGAAGATGTAGATAACTCTTTTGTCTTTGTTCATTTGATTATTAATTCATTTTAAGATACGATAAGTACCAGCGTGTCTGTACTGATGAAAATAATCCATCAAAATTAAAAACAACCTGATGCAAGAAAAAAGGAAATTTCAGAAGTCTCATATTAGTGTGGACACACAGAACTGAGAATCAGTAGATACGTAGAGGAAGCTATGGCTAAGTAGAATGGAAAGAACATCTATGCTAACAGTGGCAAATGCCTAGTAGGAAGAAAGCAGCAGGGAAAACAAGGTGTCAACCAGTAGTGGACAGGATTGACCAGGAAAGGACACAATAGTGAGGCTCCTCTATGTGTATGTTGAAATATCAGAATTTAAAATCAATCAAAATGAGAGTGAAATGCGCCCTGAGCTAAAATACTTTACAAATGAGAGAGAATGACACAATATTGGTGAATTATATAATTAATGAAGAATTGAGAATATATCAAAGAGATTGGCAGGTGATCATATTAGAATCAATATACACCTCAGCAAATCCTAGCAAACTGAATTGAACAGCACATAATCAAGATCCTTCATCAAGGTCAAGAAGGACTTTTCCCAAGGGTGCAGGTAGTCAACATGTGCAAATCAGTGTGATATATCACATTAGCAGAGTGAAGAACAGAAACGTGGCAATTTAATTGACCCCCAAAAAACATTTATCAAGACTGAACATCCCTTTCGTATGAACGCTCACAACAAATTAAGTAAAGGAGGGACATATAAATACAATAAAGTCTACCTAGGACAAGCCCCTAACATCATACTAATTGGGCATAAGTTAAAACTTTTCCCTGAAATCTGGAAAAATATCTTGATGTTCACTTTCACCAACTTTATTCCATCTGCTATCAGAAATTCTAGCCTGAATAACTAAGCAAGACAAAGAAAAGTTGCCTAAATATGAAACTCAGTCAAATTATTCCTACTTTGAGATGGTATTATTTTATGTATATAAAACCCCAAAGTCTTCCCCACCAAAAACTGTTAGAAGTAAAGAAATCAATGAAATTACATGATATGCAATCAACAGACAGCAGGTAAGGATGATACAGAACTGTGTTTTTTTTTTATGCAATTGATAAAGGTTTTGTGTAGAAGCTGGAATAATAATGCCTTTAACATGCAGGGTATTTTGATAGATGTAAGAAAATAAAAGGTTTTCACTTCTGTTTTTATGTTATGACTCAGATTGTTTTTTAAAAATTTCTGGAATATTTTAATTCAGTAAAAATATTGTGTTAAAAAAACTCTCTTCAGAGTGTGTAGTGGGATAACTTGAAAACCAAATCACTGATATACCAACTTAAAAGGGAAATCATAGTAACCACAATAAGAAAAACTAAGTTTTCGATGAGATTTTCAGTTACATGGCATAGACATCCAGCAGCTACTAGTTATTTAATAATGCATGTTGATTCATAAATGTATATATACATATGTATATATACAGAAAGCCAATGCATTTAAATAACCAAACAATAGAAACAAACAATAAGTTTGATCTCCAGAGGTGAAACTTACTTGATGAATGTTCCCTTAAGGGTTTACACAATAGTGTTAATTTTTTTAAAAATGTGGCACTATCTTTGTTAATTCAAGCTTAAAGAATGTCTGTAAATCCAATTATAAAGTGGCATAGCTGCTCATGATTGAGTATATTTACTTGGTTCATTTTAGAAGACTTATATCATCAAGAGACCCATAATTTATCTTATTTAAAGTTTTCAAACTTTTATCTGAAAAGTCATTACTTTTGCTCCTCCAAGGCAGTTATCTCTAAAATGGTAAACTGGTAAATACTGTGTATTTGAGACATCAAGCTGAAAAACTTGTGAAGAGAAACAAGACTTCCAACTTTCGAACTGTTCCGGTTCACTGACTGAATTCATGGACTAAACAATTTGAGCATAGGTCAGAATACTGCTGTCATTTTTACAGCATGTTCTACCACTGTGCTTACTCAATGGTAATGCCTACAAGAGATGGCTAGAGCTGACTTGATACAAAGTGCATGTAGAAGAAAATGAAAAGTTTCATGTAGCTGAGTTGAATAGGTATGTATCAATGTACCTGTTGGTACAAATAAAATAATTTCTATGTAGTGAATGATCTACTGTCTCAGAAAATGTGAGTTTTCAGAAAAGCAGCAGGGATGTAAGTACAATATGACCACAGGTATCAAAAAGAAAAATTGAAAAGTAATCTCATATTGTACATCATAATGTTTTATAAGTAACTCCACAAGAATGTGTAAAGTATCAAATCATATAAATGCACATATATCATAACGATTATGAAGGTGGTATTTTGCTTCACTTTATGATTTCCTTATGAGAAACTATTATACAGATAAATTTTGGCTCTAAATTCTTACATGAATACTTGCTTCTTTTGTCTTTTTAAAGTAAAGAATGAGTGAAACATTGATATAAATATAATAATCATATCTTTAAAATACATAGATATATATTTATATACTCTGTAAAATCTGCGGTCAGATGCCACAACCATTTCTCCACTATGGTATATTCAGTGCTGAGAAATCTGTTTGTAGTAGTATTAATGAATGAAAGAATGATAAATACAATGAAACAAAGGTGAGTAAAAGTGAATCACTTATTGCATCTTTATTTCCTTATGAATCTGTATTATTAAAAATATTCCTTAATCACTGGGAAAAAAACATAAATTCATATACAATGTTACCTTTGTTTCTGAACTCAATTTGTCTTACAATTTTGGGAAGAATGGCTGTGTTTGTGTTTGTGTGGGAAAGATGGTCATGGTCACATTTGTCACCTGATGTGGAGTTTGCAAAAGGAACCAAAATTTTGCCAAATGCTTTTGTTTGCAAACTGAACAGTGGCATTTGGGAACTGAGTTATTACTGTACTTATGACCTTTTGTTTGGGTTCACTTAAATAGTGGATAGAAACAAAGGTCTAATTCTTCATCCAAATTTCCTGCTGGATCTGGCATTTGGCATAGTTTTTCTAATGAAGTCTTAGATTATATCCAATTATTTACTTTGAAGCATTTTATATTCAATTTAATTTTGGTGAATAACTAACCAATACCTGTCTCCATGAAGGCAAAATAATTTTTCTCACAATTTTATTTCCAGCACCTAGAAGAAAAAAGCAGTATAGGAAAATCAATAAATATTTGATGAATGTCTCAATGACTGACTAAAAGAATGAATGAATGAATCTATAAGTTATGGTTTATATTTAGTCATCCCCTCAAAAACTCATAGGCTCATAATTGGGGCTTGTGAAATTTTATTTTATGAGGGTGTTATAGCTGACTTGCTGTTAGGAGGTAGGGTTTGGTTGGAAGTGGTGGGAAACCGGGGTGTCTGACCTAAAAGGCTAAGTATCTCCCTCCCTCCCTGTCTGTCTGTCTGTCTGTCTGTCTCTCTCTTTCTCTCTCTCTCTATATCTATATCTATATCTATATCTATATCTATATCTATATCTATATCTATATCTATCTATCTATCTATCTATCTATCTATCTATCTATCTGTCTATCCTTTCTATCCTGCATGATGTGAGGCAACTCTCCTCTACCATGCCCCTCTAACATATCACCCTGCTTTGGAGCCAGTTGACTATGGAATTCTATAAACTGTGAGCCGCAATAAATTTCTCATTCCTTAAATTATGCATATCAGATATTTTGTCTCTGCACAAAGAGAAATGACAATGAAACTTTTGACCAAAACCCTTTGGAAGTGGTTCTTGGGAGGAGTTTGAAAAGGTTTGGAATGACCAAAACCCTTTGGAAGTGGTTCTTGGGAGGAGTTTGAAAAGGTTTGGAAATGCCAGCTAAAGAAGTGATCCAAGAATTCTGTGAGCCAAGCTTGATGGGAGATTCTAGTCAGAGCTCAGAAAACTATAATGGTGATAAACAAACAAACAACAAAAACAAAAACAACAAAAGCCCACATTATTAAAAAAAAGCTCAGAAGGTTCTAGTTGGGAATAAAAATTATACTGACAGTTGGACTCATGGTCATGAATGTTATTCTATAGTAGAAAATTGGTCTACATTGTGTTCATCTCTTGAGATTTTGTGGGAGACTGAGATTAAGAGTACTTGAATAACCTGGCAGAGGAAATTTCAAGGCAACTTTGCATGGTAGCTATGGTACAGATCCTGTTGGAGCTTTTTAACAAGGTTTATGTGGACAACCAAGAACAAAATGCCCATTTAAAAGGTTTCAGTTTTGCCAGAAAGAAAGGGCCTGCAAATATGGAGCAGAAGAGAGCTAGGTTGTTGAAAAGAATAACATTAAAAAGAAGACAAGTGCTTTTGATTAGAACAATAGAAAAAATTGCTTAAGGGTATGTCAGAAATCATCAAGGTTCTACTCTTCGAAGGCTCAAAATTGCAAAAGTGAAATACATTGCTTTGAGAAGAAAGTCTCAGGGAACCATGCTCTAGAATGGCTGGCTATGGTATTGGTTCCCCAAAATTTTTTTCGCAGTGCTCAACCACCCAAAACCCTCTAGAGCCATGGCACAAAAGTACCTAGCTATTGCTCAACCTGGCAGCAGATCTTAGTGTCATGCATGTGATGTTGTTTTTATAGGCAGGCACAATGCAAGAGTTGTAGGATCAGGAAAGCTTCTACCCACATTTCAGAAGAAAGCCTGTGAAGCCAGGCATCGCGTCCATGAAAAGGCAAAGTGTCACATGAAGCCAAAAGTGAAGTGGAGGAATTGGAAATCTGGAGAAGCCAGGAACATGTAATGTCTGAAGAAAACAAGGAGTGAGGAAGTTTAGCCTAAGACAGAAGCAATGAGAGCTTCAACCACTGTCAATGCCATAGGGGCAGGGCTGCCCAACCCCTTTAGAATTTAAATCTTACCACATCTTGACCTGGATACTAGACGAGTAACTATAGGACTTAATGGTTGCAATGCTGGCTTTGATTCTTACTTTGGTCCAATTCCTTTCTATCCACCTATTCCTCTTTTGGAATGGGAATGTTTACTCTTCATGTATCATTTCATTTCATTGTGTTTGAATTCCTTTTTGATTTTAATAAGGGATCACTTTTAAGTATTTTCTTTAGGGCCTGTGAGATGGCTCAGTGGTGTAAGCGCCTGCCTGGCAAGCGAGAGGGCCCGAGTTAGACTCCCGGTACCCACATATGAAAAAAAGGGCTGGTGATATCGCTCAGTGGCACAGGCGCCTGCTGGCACGCGAGGCCCTGAGGTCGACCCCCGGTACCCACCAAAAAAAAAAAAAGTATTTGCTTTAAGTATCAGAGGAGACTTGGGATTTGGCCTTTTTAGCAATGCAGAAACTCTTGAAACTTTGATGACTCTTTGAAATGGATTAAATGCATTTGCGCAAAGAGATGTATGTAAGTCTTTTGAGAGTTAGGGCAGAATATCATACTTTATATCTAAATATCCCCTCAAACCCTCATGTGCACACAAGCAGGACTTTTGAAAGGTGGTTAGATTCTGAGGGTATTATATCTGACTTTCTAGTGGAAGTTGGGTTCTGGTCAGGTTACTGGGGGCATGGCCTGGAGGGGTGTATCTCTCCTCCTGCTGCTCTCTTTTCTCTCTCTCTCTCTCTCTGTCTCTTTCTGCTTTCTGTCCACCATCCTGTGAGCAACTGTCCTCTGCCATGCCCCTCAGCTATTTCCCCAGTCTTGGAGCCAGCTGGCTATCAGCTGAAATTTCTACAAACTGTGAGCCAAAATAAACCTTTCTTCCTCTAATTTGTTTGTGTCAGGTATTTTCTTCCAAAGCTGAGGAAAGTAACTAAGATAATACCTTACTATAAAGCACTAAGAGCCTTTTCCCACAATGAGAAAACATATGTGATTTCCTTCTGCAGCAGCATATAACATATCAATGTCTCTGAGACTTTGCTTAAAGCCCCCGAATAGATAAAAGAGGGAGAACTAAAAAGAAATGGAGGAAATAGAAAATCACCACTAAAATATGACAGTGACTATTACTATAAACAAGATCTAGAGTACTAATGCATCCTAAAATTATTGAAAAATTAAGAGAGAAGCACTTTTTATGATATTCAATAGCAAGACAATCATAAATGCTCTTCTTTTGGGAACTACTATTGTATTGCCTAGGAAATGAAATCATAAGGATGCTTACTGCTGTGTTTGTGTAGTAAAACATGCTACAAATCAACAAAATTGGTTAAAAGAAGAGTCTATTTATAAAATACTAAATCAAGAATAATTTTGTGTTGCTACAGTTTTCTGTCTGTTGCCCTTACAGAAAGGGGTGAAATATATACTATATTCTCTGTTATTGCAGAGAATATAGTCTTTCTTTGGCATCAAAGAGAGTGACTTTAGAAGAATATGGTAGCATTTTATACTAGGAATAAATTAGATATCTGTATGCTGCTATTGTTTATTAATTCTGGGAATAATAATTTCTGTTTTTTGAAAGATGCTTCCTTTTGATTTTTCTTTAAGTTAAAGAATTGTTTACTTGAATTTTTACTGGACACCTAAAAATATTGATGTTCAGTTTCAGCAAAGTTGAACTTGTCTACAATGCATCAGTATTGACCACTGTGAAACTACCCACAATAAAGGCATAAGAAAGTCATGGTGAACTATGAATGATAATTACCTGCCATAAAATCATAAGACTGCAACTCTTCTTTTTTTCTTGGCAGTGTGTCCCTTGCTGTATTGTAACTTATGCCAAGTAATTGGAATCATTCACACAAACAACAAGCTAGTTTCCCTTTCCTTCCTCTTCTTAACACACAATATTCATATTTTTCAAAAGGAAAAGTAACAATGTGTCTGTCACTTAAAATGAATTACCAGATGAATTTATAAAAATCGTAAAAGAGAAATATGGAATACATTTCAGGATGGTACAGGTTAGTATATCCATCCAACTTTGTAATTCCCTAAGATAGTTTTTGTATTTAATTTTATGGAAGAGAAAATATAATTTTTCATTACACTTATGAAACTTACTCTGATTACTTAGAGAGGAACCATATAAAATGGATAAACAAGTGGCAAAAATGTAAATTAGACAATTTAGTACTGGCCCAATATATAAAAGTAAAAAAAATTTTGATTTGACAATATTTAGGGAAAAATGGGGAGATATTACCAAGGATGAAAGGGAGTAGCTCATAAAAGTTTGGGTTGGTTAAAAAAAAATAGAATATGACAGTTGATGCATGATGTAAGAAAGGGAGAAGCATATCCAATGACAATGATGAAATAAGCAAGATTCTGACCAAGGTGAACATTACAGTGTGGTGTAAGAAAGACTCTGAAAGTCTGAAAGCCAGAAAGGCTATGATATAATTGAAGAAAGTGATTTTGCCCTGTAGAGGAATAATTTTAGGTGAAGAGTGAAAGTAGGGAAAGGAAGACATTGTGGCAATAAGAAGAGACAACATAAGGAATAGATACAGTAAAATAGAGAAAAGTTGAGATACATATTTAAGAAGGTACAGGTGGAATAAGATAAGCAGGAACCAAGATTGTTGGTGCCATTAGTTGGGGCCATTGTGTATGAAGTATAATTATTTTTTTAGGAGAAAATAACAGTAGAAGGAGTAAGTTTGAATTTTTAAAGGTAATGAAGAAAAACTGTGTTATTGTGAGTAGCATAGAATTAGAGCTATTTATTTTATAGTTAAATACACAATGCAAGAGGAGTGTAGTGTAACAAATACAAACTCTGGGAAATGTAAAATTTTATATGCGTATTATATCTATATATGTGTATTATATACATATTTAGATATATACATATATGTATAGGCATATGTAAACTTTTATATACAGCAAGTGTATATATGCAAATATATATACAAATTATATATATATATATATATGTTAAAA
Source organism: Erethizon dorsatum (assembly GCA_028451465.1). Classification (NCBI taxonomy): domain Eukaryota; kingdom Metazoa; phylum Chordata; class Mammalia; order Rodentia; family Erethizontidae; genus Erethizon; species Erethizon dorsatum. Next base: position 19,355,065 of record CM051830.1, on the reverse strand, counting down.
CAAAAAAGTATATAACAAAATGGATTGAAATTACCCTAGAATAAACCTTAGATTAAGAAGAGGGAAATTAAGTTTAAACACATGACTCTATAACAATTCTCACCTGAGATAACCATAGTATAACTGAAATATCCAGGAAATTAGCAGTGATACAATATTATTTATCAATATAGTGATGACAGTCAACAATTCTTTCTTCTAGATTAGGATCACACATTGCATCTAGGTATTTTGTCTCTTTAATCTCCTTTCCCTAATAACTTAAAAAAAAAAAAAAGAGTCTATGGACCAATTTTGAATACATTTCAGAACATATCATTTAGCAGATAAATGCAAAAATTCTATAGTACATAATCTTTTATATAAGAAAGAAAAGAAAAAAAAACAAGTATGTATATATTTGATCATGTGTGCAAAATAATATAAAATAAGAGAAACCAGAATCTCAAAAACCTACACAGATGGGCCAGAAAGAATGTGTTGACAAAATGCAAAAATGGAAATAGACTACAAAAGATACTGTTAATGTGATATTTCTTTCCATATACCTTTTTATGGTTAATGTAGAACAAACAATATTTCACGTATGAAAAAGAGCAATAAATATTTAAAATCAACCATAATGTGGTGAGAATGACAAAATAGATGTGATACTAACAAATGAACTATGCTCTATTGTGTGTAGATAATATGACCATATCACAAAATTGAAGAAAATTTAACATAGGAAAACTATTTTCACATCATAAAGTGAAAGCTCCCCTCAAAAAAAAAAAACTACTAAAGAAATATTTATTCTAATTATTAAAAATCTTTTTCATATAGATATAGGGCAATAGTAATTTTGAAACTTCTTTTTTGTATATTAACATATTTAGCATATATATATATATATATATATATATATGTATATATATATGGTTTCTCACTGTTGCACATAGTGGTTAAAATGGAGAATGGGAAGCTAGTGGCAGCTTCATCATTTTGGATTAGGATCATTTCTATAATACATTTACTAATGTGTTCCAGTAGACTATCAATATATACATGATTTATGTTTACGCACAAATGTAGTATATAAAAGCAAAGCCATAAGCAGTTACAAAAATGTAAGAAAAGTTAACATCCGAAGGAAAAAATAAATCTGAATTTTTTGTGCTTAATTTCCATGAACATTAAAAGTAAATTTTTCTATTTCAGCCTAAAGAAAAATGGTTATGGAGTGAATAAATGTTAACATTTCTGAAATCAGTACATACTTTGTGGTGAAGTTAAGAATATTACAATTTAAAATTATGAATATGATTTCAGCACAACACAAAATACACTTGAAATAATGTCAGTTAAAATGCCAATGTTCATAGCATGTCAGAAGCTTGTGAATGGTATTATAATTGTGAAAACACTACTTATAAACTCCAAGACCAAACATTCAGTAGAGTAAGTTCATTAGGTTTTAATAAATAGAAAGAAAGAATTCTTGAGTCAAATAAGGCAGGCATCTAGAACACCTTTACACACAGACCCATGAGAGTATGTAAGCCTCCAGAACACTATCAGTACAGACAACTTTGGACATTTGTTGTTTAAAATTACTAATTAAGGATCCACAAATAAAATAGCCTTGGGACATCATGAGATATGAGATCCCAAAAGAAATGGTGACAAAATAATGATAGAACAAACATCATGCAAGAAGAGTGTTCTGGATTCATCCATGTACATTTTACATGCATTCATCTGAATATGCTTTGTGCTAAGCAGTATGGCACAATCTGTTCAGAAAAGCCACTGTGTGCTAATATTGGGAGCTGTTACTGAAAATTTTGAGTTATTTTCAAGAAATATATTGCAGCATATTATTTAGTTTCATGCAAAGTGAAATAAGTCTTAATCTCTTTTTTTGTTTCTTTACACAGAACATTTTTAAGTAGCCTTCCAGAAAGCTCTGAATGTATTTTTAATTTGAACACTACTCTGAATGAACGGAGAATTTTCTCAAACTTAAATGAGAACATTGTTTTAGATGTCAGTTGCTAACTGAAAAAAATTAATTTTGTGTAATTTTGTATGAAATAATTTTCTTTTTTGCTCTTTTCATTTTTCTATTGTTTTAATCAAACTAGAACAAAAGCAGTGATTAAAATATATATACTAACAAGAAATCAATTGGTTTCAATAATAATAGTGACAACTAATTTAGTTTCTTTCTTGTGAGTCACTACATATGCAATTGTATACAACATCTCTTCATAAGATGAAAGAAATCTTTTATTTAACAGTAAAATATTGTCATGTGATAAAATATTGTGTTGTTTTCTTCTTAAAAAACAAGAGTCAACTTCCCTTTATTACAATGTATAAATGGCAAAGCTTGCTGCTCCAGATTCTTTTAAGCTATCTTGGAATGAGGGTATTTCTGTCAACATTCTATGTTTATTTCAGATTTGAAGATATTATTATCCATATCAAAATACTCCTTCCACCCAAAGGGCAAGAAGACCTATCTTGACAAAGGCAGTCAGGCATTTGAATCTTCTGTTCATTTTCTTGCATTAATTCTAAGCAATTTTCTAACTCTGCTAGCCATCTTTTGCTCTATACCAACTTTACTTTTTTCAAGAAGAGCAGTATTTCATAGTTATTATGCTTATTTCTAAAATCAAATATAGTATCATTGTTTCAGCCTAGGTTTCAGGATCATCTTACTCAATTCTAGCTGCAAGTTTCTGAGCAACATGTGTAAAATGCTTAAATTCAATTCTACAATCTTTAAAATGGAAAATGTAGTACAAGCACATACTTCATGGGTTATCATGTGGTTCAATGAGATAATATAATTGAAGTGTTAAAGAGTTTAGTCATATTTCTATCATATAAAGTAAAAATTTTTCCTAAAGCATATATATAAAATCTTATTCTAAATGTGTACAATCATAGAGGAAATCAGTAAGGAGATTCCTCAAAACTAAACCTAGATATTTCAATTTATCTAACTTTTCCCCTTGCAGGTATCTTCTTGAAAGAGTTAAGGACATTATGGTACAGTGTTAAATGCACACCCATGTTTATAGCAGCACAATTTATAATAGTTAAATCTTCTATGTAGCCTATATGTCTGTCAAGAGATGAATGAAGAAAGTGTATTTACACAAAATGGAGTACTACACTTCCATAAAGAAAGATAAACTTGAGTCATTTGTAGGAAAATTGGGTGCATCTTGAGACCATAATATTAAGTGAAATAAATGAGACACACAAGCTTAACTATCACATGATTTTTCTTGTGTGAGAACCCCAAATTATAAATAAAGAGCAAAATAAAAGATAGATAATAGGAAGTAGGAAGACAGATCTTTCTCAAAGAAGAGATGGAGGGAGTGGAAAGTGAGAGGAAGGGAAGGGGATGAAAATAAGAATGAAGATGTGTTATGTACGTGCACCAATTCCACACAAGGAATGGAAATGCTATTTACTGCAAGCATGTACTAATAAAAAAGATATTGAAAAGCAGAGAAAAATATGTTTAAAATGTGACTAACAATGCGTGCACATTGGATAATACAAATTTATGGGAATTTTTTTCTTATCAAAAGATATAGAAAACTCCTGTGATAATTTGATCAAACCATTGAGACAGTAAACACTAGCATTGTGTATCATTTTGGGATATTTGGCAATTGATGAGAGCAGAAGGACAGTATCAATTAGCCCAGTTGGAAAGGGAACACATAGATAAAAAGCTGTGTATTTAGGACAGGCTGCTTGGTTTTTTACTATTTCGCACCACACATGTTCCAATGGAATATAAATGGTTTGTGAAAATAGAAAATTGTATACTATTCTTTATGATTTCAATGCTAAATTTATCATATTCAACATTTTTGTTTCTGACTTCTATTTATGTTGTTATTATTTGAAATTCCTCCCAAAGTCTCATAGATATATGACTGCTATCAATAAATTTTAGAGTTGATGATTTCTTTCTTTAGGAAACATTAGAAAAAAGTTAGTTTGTGCCAGAGAATGCAAAGTAATTTTTCATTTAAATACTATGCCAATATAGCATGGTAGTCAGTGTACATATATATAGATCGACAAATAAAAACTAAAATATAAGCTATTAGCAATATGGTAAAAGAATTTCTCTTTATAGAATGAGAATAATTTATAATTTTTATATAAAACCTAAATAATTACTAATAGAATATCAATGAAATAAATAAATATTATATGCTGATTCAAGTATGTGTGCAACATATGATGTTATTTGAATGTATATTGCCAGTACAATTGTGTACATATTAAATTATTCTGTAGAAAAAGATGTAAAACTTAAATGAGAAAATTAAAATGTCTCATAAGAAGCAATGAAAATACAGAGAGAAGAGAAGGAAACAAAGTATAACTGAGTTTATAGTATAACAGTCACTACGCCAGAGGTTTCCTTTAATTTTTCTCCATTTTCAAGACATCAGATGAAAGCCATTACTCAGGTTACTCAATCATCTTATCTAAGGACATACAATTTATACAGGGCAGAGATGAGAGGTGAGCAAAATTATGACTCCATAGCAAATGAGAGAAGCGTAACTTGTACATAGTGGAGGTGGAGATTATTTCACATTTTTTTCTGTGAGGTATGTACTGATAGATAGGTGGATACAGTACTATAGTAACAAAATGGTAATGTGTCAGAGACAGAAAAGTACATAAACATTACTAAACCCCACTCAGTATGCAACAGGAGTATGTGTATATTGTCTTTTTAAATCATTTTACATATTTGTTTTTATTGGTAGATTCCAACGTTACTCAGGAATTCACAAAAAAATGACCTTAATGACTGTTTAAATTCAGTGTGATTTATATAGAAGAGAAGATATTTAAAGTTTATAAGGTTTTTTTTTCTTTTTCACACTTACATATATTTTAGAAAAATAATGAAGGAACTGACATACTAATTGTAAGGAAAATGAACAAAACTAACACTTGAAATAACAGTATTTAGTCAGATACACCTGAATTTTATTCCTTATTTTAATACTAACACCGAGTGTGGTCCTCTAAAAATAACTTCCCTATCTCATATTTATTCATTTGTAAAGTACAGTAATACTACTGTCACTCTAAGTTAATTATGAGGATTAAATCAATAGAAAGGACATAATACAATGACAAAACAATTAGTAAATGAATACTTGTATGTAGAAGTGTGAATTGTAACTTTATTGAGGTTGTAATGACCTCATTATGAAAAACTCCCCCAGTTTTTTATGTTGGCAACTGTTAAGCCTCATCTCTCATTTTTTTTTTATTTGCCTTTAATGATGAAGCTTATAGAAAAGTGGGATGCTATCCATTTTAGCTACAATAGGAGTTTCAGAGTACATAAGCTTTTGACTGTACATGAGGGCCCACCTCTTAGCTCCACTTATTAGCCATCAGTCTTTTTGCCTTTTTGAGCCATTTTCAGTCCCTCTGGGGAGGCTTTCCAGCTCTCTCCAGAGAGCATTATAGTATTCAATTTGAGACACATCTGCAATGATCCAATTTTTCTCTTTACCCACTAATATCTAGAAAACGGTAATCATTCATTGGTAGCTACAATTGCAGCTATCCTGGATACCTCACACTCACACCATAAATTCTCTTTCCTGACCACTGTAGGCTTAAATTTGATCCAAGCAGCTGAAGTGAATTTGGACCAATCAGTAGGCTGAATAAGAAGGCTTGGATTTGGATCAATATGGACCAATCACAGATCCATTTATTGCTCTTTGAGTAGCTCTCCCCTCCCCTTCTTGGTTGGTCAAGGAGAGTTCCCTCAGTATACTCACAATGCTCCCCACCCTCCCAACCTCTGCCAACTGCAGCATAACCCATTCTAAATTCTTGCTTCAATAGTCCTTAAAAATCTATTCTTATTTTGGGGATGGTATGGGCTTAAAATATCCTGTAAAGCAAATTGCGATTTCAATAATGTGGACAGAATGGGTTACTTTAAAAAAGATCTATAACCAGCAGGGGCTACTATGACTGAATTGTTCAAGACTGGGGGCAGAAATCAGCCAATCACTGGCAGAGATTTGCAGTGTCCAGCATGATTGGTATTTACCAGCAGCAGTGTGTGGTAGCAGAAGCAGAGATCAGCATTGTCAGGATTTATATTGACTAGTGTCAGTGCATGGCAACTGGTGACAATCAGCACCAACAACTGGCAGCAATCAGTGATACTCAATGGGAACTGGTGGAGACCAGTGGAAAGTGCTAAGTACCTAGCTTTTAAGAGTTACTCTTAAGGATAAGGCTTGACTGTGGAAGAGCTGATAAGAGAGGCTTAAATCCTACAATAGTAACAGCAAGGCTGAAAATAACTGGCATTCAAGACCAGAATCACTAGCAAAGATGCACTGCCAATTTATGATTTCTGTTAAAAATGAACAAAAGAACCCTCAACTGATTGGCAACAAATCTCCAGAACTAATGGTTGAATATTTGTCTTGCTTCTGCTGATTGGTAACAACAAAGGCATAAATCTGTCTGCATCACTATTAAAATTTATATTTCACTAACTCATTTATACATATAAGCAACCTTATAGTCAACTTTTTATAGACACTGAGTTAATACTATATTTTGAAATGTTTAAATAAAAAGGTAACACACTACATATCCTCAAAAAACTTATATATTTAGAAAAAAATACTTTATTACAAACTATAAAATGAACTGTCAAACAAAATATATGCTACTACTCAGTTTTATTACTAGAGAAACAACTGGATTATTATATCAGAAAAAAAATTCTGAGCAAGTGTAACAGTTGGTGCTCACTAGAGAAGAAGTATTCAAAATTGCACAAATATATAAGAATGTACAGTCCTGGCATACAATGGGTGCCCATAGAGTCAGGTGTGGAAAATTGTAAAAGGTCAAGGTCTGTCTGTGTGCTAGAGATCTGAAGGATCCAGTTGAAGGCCTGGAGCTTAGTGTGATATCTCAAGCAATTCTGTATCAGGAGGCTGAAGGGTCTGCAGTGGAAGGCTAAAGCCTCTGTGCTGGAAACCAGGAGATGACATCCAAGGTGAAGGCAAAGCTCCTCCAAAAAAATAGGAGCAAGACTTCCTTCTTAGTTTCCCCCTTTATAATATTCAGTTGACAAGCCAACCTAGAGTAGGTCATCTCTCAGCCACACTCAGAATTATGCTGATCCAATTTATTTGGGCATTTCTTACTCAAATTGACATAATCAGGTAGTTATCAGAGCAAGTTACATTAAGATATAAATGATTATCAGTGGCTATCATGACTTCTCCTGATAGCCCACTCTACACTATAGGGTATTTTTTTTTAAGGTTTTGTTTCCTTTTTTCCTACTTTTATTTGGCCCAAACTTGCTCTGCAGTGCCTGTTTTCCCTATCTTTAAAAAATGTGAAACTTTGCCAACATTTTAAAAAACTAAAGATAAATGATTATTAGTATCACAATGTCTATGGATATGTGATTAATGACAAGGTGATAAAAGACTTATAACAAAAATAGCAGCATCAATAAAGCTTTGGATGAGGATGATGATGGATAAGATTTAGATATTTTAATGGCACTTGAAAATTTAATGTAGTTCAGATGCAATGTACAATGTGAAAATGGCACAAAGAGAGGGAAAAAACTGTGTAATATTGTGCATGATGAATAGTCTTCTCAATAAAAGGCTCAATAAACTAAGTACGGTTTATATCTAGATGTCATCCCATAGCCTTATACACTCACAGGAAGGGATTGTAGAATGTGATTGGATTATGGGACGCTACAGCTGACTTGCTGTTAGGAAGCAGGGTCTGGAAGGAAGAGATGGTCACTGGGGATGGGATCTAGAAGAAGATACCTTCTTTTCTGGCTCCTTTTTTTTTTATGCTTTCTGGTTAGCATTATGTGAACCATTTTCTTCCTCACAAGCCTTCAATCATGCTTCAACCACGGAAGGACTGAGACTTCAAACTGTGAGCTAAATTAAACCTCTCTTGATTTTATTTGCAGGTGCCAGGTATTTTACCCCAGTGATAAGAAAATGGCTAAGATGTAACTGATATTTGAAAAGTGTCAAAGGTTAAAAAATACATAAAATTGATAACAAATTATACGTGTGCATGCTGTGAAGATAATTTTGTCTTTAAGCATACATATGCAGCTTCTGTTTTATAAAATAATCATTCTTTTGTGAAAGACTTATTTCCTTTGCAATAAAACTTCAATATGGTTTATATGCCTTTATGAACAAAACAAGCAAAACAAGTTATCTGGTTAACATTTCTCTCTTATGACACCAATTATATTAACATGGAATAAGCAGTCATTGGCATTTTTCTTTTTTTGTTTATTAATAAAATAATTTTATGTGAGGGGATGTAAGTGATAAATTGCCTTCTAAATATAATTCACATTTTTTATTTTTGATAGTAAAAACATGCATCACATATCCTTGTTTTTTTTGTCTGGTTTACTCTACATTTAATAATTTAATCAAACAATTCAAAGAGCTAGGATTGATTTTACTGATTTCCTTGACTATTTGTCCACTTTCTATATCATTTATTTAATTCTGATCTTTATTATATATGCTTGTTCTTAGGTTTACTTATTTTTTTTCTCGTGTCTTTGGTAAAAGCAAAACAAAAACAAAACTTTGAATTTATGTTTTCTTCTCTTTCATTGTAATAATTCAGTGCTATAAAATCTTCCTCTGTGATTTAACTGAGTTCCATAAATTTTAATATATTGTGCTTTCATTTTATCGGTTAAAATATTTTCTAACTTAGCTCAGTTAAAAGATAGCTGGAAGAGAGAACAACATGTGAAATAGTAAGGTTCAGAGTGAGCATCTCACATTTGAGGAAATAAAGTTCTAGTAATCAGAACAAGAGCAAGAGATGAGAATGGAATCTAAAAATAGCATGTAAAAATGACAGCTATTTAGTATTACAAATCTGTGGATTGTCTTGTCAGATTTTGTGTTCTTTTCATCTGGTTTCAAGTGAATACCTACATTTAACTGGTGGCTTCATTGAGATTAATTATTCTATTATAGACTCACATATCGGTGGCATAGCTGGGATATTTGAAATGTCTGGAATAGGTAGGCTTTCTCTTTATGTGATTCACTATCTTGTATTTCTTCATAGCAATATGTTTGGTTTAAGTAAACTTATTCAGAAATTAGAAAAGCTATTTTTCCTTGCTCTCAGGCTCTGGTTGCACACAGTACCACTTTCCATCCTCCTCATCCTTTCAGTTTGTGTTTCTTTTAGAACAAGGTGAGTCTCTTGCAGGAAGCACATAGTTGGGTTTTGTGGACATTGTTTTGCAAAACTCTGAAACTCCACTCAAAACAATCTGAGGTTTGTCTTGAAAATAATTTGAGATTTACTTTTGGAGTCATGCAGTGAGAAGGAAGGTCACTACATTAGCATTAAGAAAAATTAAATACTTAGAAATTAACCTGATAAAGGAAGTGTAAGACTCCTACAATGAAAATTACTTCACTCTAGTAAGGTGATCAAAGAGGATATCAGAAAATGGAAAGCTATCCCATGTTCCTGGATAGGCAGAACCAATGTAGGCAAAATGGATATATTTCTAAAATTTAAATGTAGATTTAATGCAATCCCAATCAAAATATCAACAGTAGTCCTCACAGATCTAGAGAAAGCAACCCTAAAATTCACATGGAACCAGAAAAGACCCAGAATACCAATACCAATTCTGGGTAACAATAGCAAAACTGTAGGCATCACAATTCCAAATTCAAAGTTAAATTACTAAACTGCGGTGATAAAAGTAGCATGATACTGGCACACAAATAGAAATGGGGATCAATGGAACAGAATAGAGAAAGCAAAAACAACTCTAGAGACATTAATATATTTGATCTTCAACACAGGGGCCAAAAACACATTGGAGAAATTATAGCCTTTTTAGTAAATTACGCTGGGACAATTGGATATCCATATGAAGAAGATTGAGGCTAGACCCATATATCTCACCATGCTGTAAACTAAAATCAAAGATCAAAGATCTAAATATTAAAACAGAAATGCTTAATCTGCTGGAAGATAAAATAAGCAAAACTCTTGAAAAGGTGTAGGCATAGGCGAGGACTTTCTGAACAGAACCCCAAAGGCAATGAAAAAATGCCAAATGTCTCAGTTACTTTTCTCGCATTGCTAAGACTAAATATCCAACACCCAAAGTTAAAGGAGGAAAGGTTTTTTTAGCTCAGTTTGTAGAGGCTTCAGTACACAATCTGCTGGCTCCAAGGAAGGGTGGTACATTGCAGAGGGGCAACATTTCATGGCAGCAGCAGAAGAGAGCAAGAGTAAGCATGAGGGGGGCCTCTTTCTGTACCTTATATTATATGCAGTTTACACAACTTACTGCAAGTGTAGCACTCACATCCTTAAAACTAACCAGAACTACGCCAAACCAATCAGTGCACTGATTTACTAATCACACACTCTTAATCCCAGCATCAAATACTCCAGATTCAGCCAACTGAAAAATCATTATGACTGCATGAGACTTTGAGGGGACTTCTAGACACAAACTATAAGACTGAGAATCAACAAATGGGAACATATCAAATGAAAAAGCTCCTGCACATCAAAGAAAACCACCAATAGAGTGAATAAACAACCTACACAATGACACAAAGTTTGCCAGCTATTCTTCAGACAGAGGACTAATATCTAGTGTATACAAATAACTCAAAAAAGTTAGATCTCAAAATAAAAAGCCAAAACAAAAATGGACAACAAAAGTGGATAGAAACAGTGTGTATGTCCATCAACAGAAGAATGGACAAAATAAATGTATATATACATAATAGCATGGTACTCTAACATAAAAAAGGATAAAGTTGTGGTATTTGTAAACCTATACACCTCAACACCATAATGTTAAGTAAAACAAATCAGACTCACAATTTCAAATATCTCATGGTTATTCTTACATGAGAAACCCAAAATATAAATAAAGAGCAAAATAAAGGATAGATAATAGGAAGAAGAGAAATCTTTTTCAAATGGAAACAGGAAAAAGAGATGGAGGGAGAGAGGAAAGGAATGAAAAAAGGATTGAAAGAAGAGAGAATTGAAGAAAAAGCTTCCCATGACAAATATAATCATTATTATCGCAAACTTGTGCTGATAAAAATACACAAAAATAAATGAAATTACTATCTAAAAAGAAAGATATGGCAACTGTAAAATTATATCCACCAAATGTAGAGGTACCCTATTTTATAAAACAGAAATTACTTGACATAAAAAGACAGCTAGATATTAGTATACAATTAATTCATCCACTAGTGAGTTCACTAGTTAAATGTGTTGTTATAAGGTAGTGTCTGATGAGAAATGTGACTAGACAATTATAGCTGGGACAAGAAAAAATAAAAGAAATATCAGAGTTTCACCATACCATTGAATAAATGGACTTCACATATACATACAAATTGTTTAACTCAACAATGGAATACATTTTCTTCTCAGCAGCCTACAAAACTTTCTCCAAGATACACTGTATTTCAAGCCATCAATCATGATTAAATAAAGGAAAAACATTGAAATAATCTCTTACATCCCATCCTACTATAACAAAATAAAACTAGAATTCAACAACAAAAAAGAAATTACATAAACACATGAAGCTTCAATAGTACAATTTTGAATAATCAACGGGTCACAGAATAAATCAGGGAAGAAACTCACACATTTCCAGAATCAAAAGAAAATGGCCATATACCATATTAGAATAGTGGGACATAATAAAAGCAGCTTTTAGAGGGAAATTTATGGTTGTTTCCACATTAGAAATCTGGAGAAATTCCCAAATCAGCATCCCAATGATTCACATCAAAGTCCTTGAGAAACAAGAGCCAAAGAATCCCAAAACTTACACAAAGAAAAGTACAAAATTTAGAGTGTAAATAAATTAAATTGAGACATAAATGAAAATAAAAATGATCAATGAATTGAAAAGCTGACTATTTGAAAAAATAAATAATATTGATAAAACTTTAGCTAAACTCACCAAAATAAGGAAAAAGAAAACCCACATCATTGAAATCAGCAATGGAAAGAAGCAAAATTACAACAGATACCACTGAAAACCAGAAAATTGTAGGAAACTATATTGAATACTTTATGTCAATAAATAGGAAAATCTGGAAGAAATGGATAAATTTCTAAACACATGATTTACCTAAATAGAACCAGAAAGACATAAGAACCTTGAACACACCAGTAATAAACAAGAAAACTGATGCAGCAATAAAAACAATACTAAGAAAACCCCAGTAACCAATTTTACCAGAACCTCAGAGAAGACCCAATGCCAGTACTCCTCAAACTTTCTCATGAAATTGAAAGGGAGAGAACACTTCCAGACCCATTCTTTGAAGCCAATATTACTCCAAAACTAAAATCAGACAAGGATTATTTTTAGAGTAAAAAAAGAAAAAAAAAATACTACTGATGAATATCTTAATGTTATGCTTGCAAACAGAATGCAACAAATCATTAAAAAAAGATACATCTCTAAAAAGTCATCTTCATCCCAGGGATACAAATAAATGTAATATACCATATAAACTGGGTTAAGGACAAAAAACACTTGATTATATCAATAGATGCAGAAAAAGCTCTTGACAAATTACAACACTATTTTATGATAAATAATCTAATGAAAATAAGTACAGGAGGACCTTACCCGATCTGTTTCTGACAAACTCACCACAAACTTCATGCTAAATGTGGAAAACCTGAAAATATTTCCTCCAAAATAAGGAATGAGACAAAGGTGTCCACTGTCATCATTCCTCTTCATTATAGTACTTAAACTTTAGCCATACAAATCAAGCAAGAGAAGAATATAAAAGAGAAATAAATAGGAAAAAAGAGGTTAGGCTAGCTTTATTTGTAAATAATGTGACTTTTCATATATAAGATCCAAAAACCTTCACCAGAAGATTCTTACAACTATTTAAGCAAATTAATCAATGTGGCAGGACACGAAATCAATGGATAATAATCCATAGCTTTTCTGTACACCAATAATTAACCAAGCAAGAAAGAAACCAAGAAAATGATCCCATTCAAAATATCTTCTGGGCCGGTGAGATGGCTCAGTGGCGTAAGCGCCTGCCTGGCAAGCGCGAGGGCCCAAGTTTGACTCCCGGTACCCACATATGATAAAAGGGCCAGTGATATCGCTCAGTGGCAAAGGCGCCTGCTGGCATGCAAGGTTCTGAGGTAGACCCCCAGTACCCACAAAATATCTTCAAAAATAATTAAATACTTAGCAATTAATCTAAGCAAGGAAATGAAAAAATCAATAAAAAGCATAGTCCTTTCAAGAAAGAGATTGAAAGGGATATTAGAAAACTGAAAGACATACCCTATTCCTATCCAAAATCGATATTGTCAAAATGACCATATTACCAAAATCAATATATAGATTTGATACAATCCTATCAAAATACCACAATTCTTCACAAAATTCTTCACAAAACTAGAAATTCAATCCTAAAACTTGTAGGAAAACTGAATCTACCCAGAATAGCCAAAGCAATGCAGAGCAAAAAGAGCAAAGTGGGAGGTGTTATAATTCCAGAACTCAAGGTATACATGAAGCTATAACTATAAAATAGTATGGTGCTGGCACAAATAGACACATAAACCAATGGAACAGAAAAAAAAAGATGAAGAAGCTACACCATCCAACTTAAGCCAACTGATCTTAGACAAAGGGCTAAAAGCACAATCTGGAGCAAAAGACTAATAGCATAAACTGTTAAAAAAAAAAAGTTGGTGGGAAAACTAAGTATCCTACCATAGAAGAGTGAAGTAAACCCACATTCCTTACCTCATACTAAAACAAAATAAAAATGGATCAAAGGCCTAGATATAAAAACAGAAACATTCAGTCTGCTAGAAAAATAAGAGAAAAAACTTGAAATCAAGGGCATGGGTAAAACTTTGGAACAGAATTTCGTTTGTGTGTGTGTGTGTGTGTGTGTGTGCTTGTGTACTGGGGCCAACTTCAGGACCTCACACGCCAGCAAGCACCCGTGCCACTGAGCAATATCACTGGTCCTTTTCACGTATGTGGGTACTGGGAGTCGAACTCAGGACCTCGCACTTGCCAGGCAGGCACTTATGCCGCTGAGCTATCTCTCCAGCCCCAGAATTTCAATAGCATAGGAAATTATATGAAAATTTGACGAATGGAATTGTATTAAATTAAAAAGTTCCTTCACAGCAGAGGAAATAATAAATAAAGTGAAGAGAAAATGACAGAATGGGAAAAAAATTTTCCCAGCTCAGAAAGAGCACTATACAAATATAGGCACTTCTCAAAAGAAGAAATATAGATGGACAATAATTACATGGAAAAGTGTTCAGTATCTAAAGCCATTAGAAAATAAAATAAAACAACTCTGAGTTGTCTTCTTATTTCTGTCAAAATATCTATCAGCAAAAAGAGAAAAAGAAAAAGTGCTGCTGAGGATGTAGGGAAAAACTGCTGGGGGTTGTGTTCTAAACCTTTCTACAATGTCGGTGGGATATCATCATCAACATTACTCAAAAAACTAAAACTAAAAGTTCCATTTGACACAAGTAGTCCTCTCTTGCATCAGAACTGACAATATTCAAACTATGAAAACCACCCAGATGTCCATCAACAGATGAATAAAGAAAATATGGTATACAAAATATAGTATTATTTAAGCATAAAGAAGGATTAATTTGAGACATTTGTAGAAAAATGGGTGAATCTTGAGACAAAGTGTCAAGTGATATCAGTCAGACACAGAAAATTAAGTACCATGTCATTTTTCTTATATAAAAAACACAAAATATAATTTAATTAAAGAATAAAATGAAGGAGAGATAGTAGGAGATAGGGAGGCAGATGTTTATGAGAGGTTGAAGGGAATCTGGGGAAGGGCAAGTGGGGTAGAAGGGATTATAAATGATCAAGATAGGCTGTATACGTAACTACAGTATACCAGTTCTGAAAATGAAGGAAATTATTATGTATTACAGGCACATAAATTAAAAAATTCTAGGAATCTGTTCTGTCTTGCTGAGTAGGACCCTGGCATCAGATTAAGTCTAATGTATTTTTTAAAACACTTAAAGGTCATACCCTTAATTTTATATTTACCCTAATGCTATCTGATACTTGAATCTTTTACTAGCTTGAGAGTTTGGCTGGGCAATAGAGCAGTTTTATTTTAAAACAAAACATGTGCTTGTCTTTCCGTATATTCACTAAGTTATGCTTGTATTCTATCAGGTTATCCATTTGTTAATAGCTTTCTGTGTCCTATCATGTACAACTAAAATAAAAAGTTTGTGGATGAGGAAATCATCTTGATCAAATTCACACTGTGTTAGGAAGACCTCCATCTTTTAACTGACCAGGAAATTGTGTGCTGCCACTATATGATATTCATTATCTCTTTCAATCTCTAATAGCAATTTTCTTATTCCTTTTGCATCCTAAGTGAACAATATCTTCACCCTCTTTTCTGATTCATGTAACTAACCAGTACCAACACACATTTTCATTTTTACAGCAGCATTCTAGTCACAGACTCTACATTAGCTAGCTATGGCAGTATAGTAAGTCACACTAGAATTTGTAGCTCAAAACCATGTTTAATTATTTCTTTCAGTTATGTGGATTGAATGAGCTGATCTTTTAGTATTTGTCTAGATTGGCATTTGTGTAGATTGCTGAGTATTTTTAAATTGGAAATGCTCAATCATCATTACTTCAAATATTTCTTCTGGTCTTTTTTTCGCTATACTTCTGCAGGATTCAAATTACTCATAAATGTGATATTTTGACCAAGTATATCTGTCTCTTACAGTCTATTCTTTGTTTACCAATTCTTTTATCCTGTTTTTCCTGACTTACTTCTGTCTTTGATGTCTGTAACCTCATCTACTGTTGTATTCCACATGTTATCATGCTCATCTAATTACATAATTGTTGATAGTATTTTTATATATAAAAGGACCTTTATCTTATGTGAATCAAATTGAATGTTATAATTCTATTTTTCACCTTTCTCGTGTATTTTTCTGTATTATATTTAAAATATTATTAACAATTAAGCCTTAGCTTGTAAGCAGTTTGTCTCAATCATATCTGCAAATGTTTTTATGGATAGCTGCTTTACCTATTTTTCATATCACATTTTTATTGTATATCGGCCTTTATAGATTATCATTATAATTTGTCTTAGGTCACATCACTTTAACATTTTTTCAATTAGGTAGCTAGATTACACCTTGACTTAACAAAACCATGGGTTGAATATTCATTAATGTGTATCTGTTACACTTTTATTCTTACTCATTGGACACAGCCTTAGCTTATCAGATATAGTAATTGCTGTGGGCAATTTTATGCTGAGGTGTGCCAACATGCTTAGTGAAATATTGTTTCTAAGTGTGTCTGTAGAATGTTTCTGAAGAGAGTAACTTTGAAATCTGTAGAATTATTAAAGTATTTTGTTCTTCTTAATGTAGGTGGATCCCATCCAATCTATAAAAGGCTGAATATGAAAAACTTTGTTCTCTTTTTGTTACAGTCTTGAAATTGGGGTATAAGTTTGCTGCCTTTAGAGTCAAAGTCACACTGAAACTTACACAATTGGCTCTCTTGATTTTCAGGTCCTGAGACTTAGAAATTATATCATCAGTTCTCCTGAGTTTCCCACATGCCAACTGCAGTTCTCGGGCATTTCAGCCCTCAAAATCTTGGTGTTGATTTGTTTCATTTCTCTGCAGAACACAGATTAATAAATACTTCTGTCTGAAACATTGCAATTCAAATGCCTCAATTGAAAACACATAATTTTCATCCAGGTTTCTTCAGTCTGTCAGAGTTTAATGTTTAACTGTGTTTCTGTGTGACTTTTGTTTTTTGCTTGTTTGTTTGCTTGTTTGCTTTTGTTTTTTGTAAGGTATCAAGGTTTTACATCTGTTAAAGGTAAGAAAAGAAAAATTCATTTCAGAGTGAGTATGGACAAAGTAAAACTAGGAAAAATAATGTGCACTCTAGAGCATGAGTGAACTCTGAAAGAACACAATATTGAAGAGTTCAGTGGAGACTGACTTTTCTGTACCTCTCATCTCTCAGGCTCACATCAGGTCTATGTGGTCTTATTCTAAATTGCTTGAGCTCTTATGAGAGGTTCACTTGCTGGGCTTTGGAAATGTCTGCAAGTGTGTTCTGGAACTCAGCAATTAAAACATCACATCCACTTTCCCAGACATATTGCCACACTCTAATCTCTTGCCTCACTTCCCCCTGACACATCCTTTCTGGGTTACTGAGGGAGTGAAGGTCTCCCTTTTCATATGACTACTTCCTACTGAAAGGGCCTGTAGGCCCTACCTACTGGGGATTTTCTCCTCTCCAAAACCTGAAGGTGTTGGAGCTCACTGGCTGGCTTGAAGAAAAAGTAAACCTGTCAGAAGATGATGAGAAAAGAGTTAGTGACTATTGAGCTGCCTGTTTGATAGGAGAAAGCTTGATGAGTTTTACTACTAGGTTGGGGATATAGAGCCCCAAATATAAGGTCAGATTTCCATGCTTTCTGTAGATACGTAAGTATCTACAGTATGGATGTCATTAAAAATGAGATTCAAGGGCCGGTGAGATGGCTCAGTGGCTTAAGCACCTGCCCGGCAAGCGCGAGGGCCCGAGTTCGACTCCCGGAACCCACATACGAAAAAGGGGCCGGTGATATCGCTCAGCGGCACGGGCGCCTGCTGGCGCGCAAGGTCCTGAGGTCGGCCCCCTGGTACCCACAGGAAAAAAAAAAGAGATTTAATACAGGTGCCTGTTTACTTATCTGCATCTGGAGCAGAACTGGAGTCTTTCCTTTTGAAAAGGAACCTTGGGTCTTCCAGAGATTAGCAGGAGTAGCCTCCTTCCTTTGGGTGGTCTTTTCTTCAGACAATTCAAGTGCAGCTGGCTTCATCCTAGCAAGGTGAATCTAGCTAACTATCTCTGCCTCCCTTACTGCAGTGGGTGTGGCAAGGGTCACTGAAAAGGAGCCATTTTAATTGGTTTGCAGAAGTCTCATTTTTCCAAGTTTTAATGAGCACTTGGTCTCTAGGGTGGACACTGGGTGGTCACCCTGGAGCAGGAGCTGTCAGGAATTTGTTCCCGTAGAATTGGGTAGGTTGCTGGTCTAGATTAATAAGATATTATGAGAGTCTCATGTTTGCTTGATCTACTATCATATCAGAAGATAAAAAAGGCCTCCCCTATAACATCTCAGATGAACACATATTTAGTGCAGTTTTTGGGGTGTTTTGAACCCTCATGAAGGGCTATTGACAATAGTCAGAGCCTAGTTTCAGAAATCTCTTGGCGAAGTTTTGCCAGAGTTTACTTCAGGGTCTGTTTGTCTTTCTTGACTTTTCCAGACCACTGAGGTCTCCATGTAAAATGGAAACAGTACTTTGTTCCTAAAGCTTTTGGCACTCCTTGAGTTATGTGGGAGGTAAACAAAGGTCCATTGTCACTCTGGAGGGAATGGGGTATTGCAAACTGGGAAATTATTTATTTGAGGTGCACTTTGACTAATTTTGTAGCCTTTTCTGAACAGGTAGGGAAGGCCTCAATCCAGCCTATAAAAGTGTCATGTAGGACTAATGTTTGTTTAAATCCCCCATGTGTTGGCCTGTGGGTAAAGTCTAATTGTCATTCCTCCTCATGGTATTTTACTCTCTTCTGTATGAGTTCTAACAAAGGACCTGGTCTGAGCATGTCAGGGTTATTGGAAGCACAATTTGTAGAGCTGTGAGGTTGTTGCTGTTAATCATGGTCCTGTGAACATTAGAGTGGCCATTTCCCATGTAGGGTTTTCATACCTTTCTACACCATTCCTTTAAGAAGGACCTTTTTTTATTTTATTTTTTGGTACTGGGAATCTAATCCAGGACCTCATGCTTGCTAGGCAGGTGCTGTGCTGCTGAGCTATATACCCGGCCCTATGAAGGGCCACTTTAATAGTTCCTCAGAAACTAGGAATCAGGCTAGGGTTTTGAGGGGCTGTAAGGCTGTCTTTCTTGCCTCTCTACCAGCTTTTTTATTTCCCACAGAGATTTTAGACATGCCTCTTTGGGGTCTCTTTCAATGAGTGGCAGTGACTTGCTGTAGGATGATAGGCTGCCTCTCTGAGTTGTAGAATTTCCTGCTTGTGCGTTACAGATTATGGCTTATCAGTTAGTGAGCTCCTTTCTTTCTAGATTGCTACATGGGCTTATAGCAACAGAGAGGCATATTTGGTGTCTGTATAGCTATTTAGCTTTTTGCCTTTTTTCCTAATATCATTGCCCAAGTAAGAGCTATGAGCTCTGTTTTTTGAGCAAAGGTTCCCAGGAGAAAAAGGTCTCCATAACCTGTCATAAACATACAACTACATAACCTGCTTTCTTGTATAAAGCTACTTCCATCTGTGAACCATACCTCTTCACAGTCTTGAGGGGCAGGTCACTGGTGTTCTGCCTGCATTCATATGTCTGGGAGATTGCATAGTCCCCAAAGTGGGTAATTTCTGAGGCTGTAGGCATCAAAGAGGTAGGATTAAGAGTAGTACAAGTGTTTATCGTAACCTCAGAGATGTCTAACAGCCTGGTCTGGCATAGTCCCAAAAGGTGAAATTTGTTTTAGTCTTTGCTGGAATTGAAAAATTGCCCCAATTCTCCTAGTAAGTCTGTTTCCAGTGAGGGAGTAGAACACTGTGGGACAACTAAAAACTCATGTTTGAACATTTGACCTTCAAAGTGGCATGTCGCAACAGAAGTAAAGAAGCTCTGACTGGGACTCTTCTTGACCCTCATTATGCCTATGGATCTAGAGGAGGGTTTTCTAGATGAGTAAGTTGAAACAGAAGCCAAAGAAATTGAAATTGCTTATTCATGATATTCAGAGTCATCCAGGGTCTCTCCCAGGAGACAGACGTCTGTTGTGAGGGAATTGTATATACTCCAGGTCCCTTTAGTCTTCATCAGAACAGGAAGTGAGGGTTTTGCCTGGCCTAGCCCCTTTCTAGGAGTGGAGACAGTCAATCACCAATGCTGTGAGTCAGGCACATCGGCTGCTTGACACTCACTGCAGGACCTGGGTGATGGCTTTGTACAGCCACATGCCCAGCATCCCGTCTTCTTGGATTTAAAATAGAAAGTCTTTCCTCAGTTGTCCTTGGGGTTTCCCTTGGACACCTTGGCTGTGCTTAAAGCACCACAGATAGTGATAGCCATAATTTTCACCCGTCCTTTTTTTTTTAGGCCGTCTCCT